>CM076666.1:13621067-13639107 GCA_038496675.1 Rachycentron canadum
AGGGGGGGTGGGGGGTGATGGTGGTGGTGGGGGAGCGAGAGAGACAGAATGAATGCGCGGTCGAGTGCACACCAACCGAGAGAAAGAAGTCGTTTGCAGGATGGTTTTTTTTTTCTTTTTTTTTCTTTTTTTGGAGGATGTGTACGTTTATAAAACACCGAGTCTCACGATGTCGTCGATTTTGTTTTTGTTTTTTTCCTCTGTTTTTTTTTTTTTTTTTTTTTTTTAATAAGCCTCGGAGCGCTCCGTCGACGTTCAGCCCGGGCGGAGCAAGAGAGGACTTGTGAGACCGGTTATGTGTTAGAAGAGGTAGCTTCACAGTGAGAAAGAAAGAAGGGGGAAAAAAATGCCTCCATCCTGCAAAGGACACCACCGGCCACCCCAGTAACATGCTGACCACGCAACATCGCCATAATTGTGCCATAATATAGCCCTGCCTACCCAACCACTACCTCGTGGTCAGTGATACACAGAAAAAAAAAAACATGATATGTACATGTACATATGTATATGCGTGGATTTATATGAAGGAGATACCATGAATTTATGTTAGAGGTCCAAGCCGCACTTACCTAAAACTGACTCTCCCCTCTTTGCTGTATTTGTGGTCCAAGATTTGTTAGTTCTCTAGCCAACAACTTCTGCTGGAGCATATGTATCCAGTGCTCATGCTGGTGGCTCAGTCGGTGATGTTGGATTGCGGATGATTTGGCAATCCTTTTCATGCTCAAGGGAAAAAAATCCTTCGATTCGGCGTGGTCTCGGGCATTGGCGCGCAGAGGAATAAAGTAATGAAGTCCGTCAGGAGGGAAAGGAGAAAAGGGAGCTCTGAATGTGAGATTTATGCCGACGTGTTTGAAACTGTTCTGCTTTTTTTTTTTTTTTTTTTTTTTTTTTTTTTTTTTTTTTTTTCCTTCCCCTTCCTTCCCCTCACCGTAAGAGCCGTTTGCGGGTGGAGAGGTGTGGGATGGATATCTAGGAAGGGAGGCTGGGATGCACAGACTGAGGGCGAGAAAGGGGAGGTACAAAGAATACAGTCTCGTATTGTAGAGGACGGTCATGGCAGACAGTAAGGGGTGGGTCTGGACTGTATGAGGCGGAAGGCGAGGGAATCGAGGGTGGGTGAGGATAAGAAGCCGTGTCGTGACTTTTCTTTGCTGATAGGTAAATATTTACACCGGGGATAAGGGTTGGATACCATTGAGGGCCTGGCCTTTACTAATCACGGGGGCAAAACCGGGTTGCATCTATCTTAGGAGTAGATAGGCTGCAGGGTTTAAAAAGGATGAGAGATTTTGAGAAAACTGAAACACCAACAAAGTGAGAAGGCGTTGAGTTGCTGAGAAGGTGCCACACTATGCCATGTGTGGGCTGTCTGCTTTGCATAAAATTCAACATTACTGTATGACTGTGTTCATGTAAACTCAGTATGAGTCTTTGCTTTAAAAAAAAAAAAATCCCGATAGCCAAGGGTCTGTGGAGTATTAAGTATATGCTCAACCTGAAATTGAAAATCTGGTGATTGCTGTCCATGGTGCTGAAACTGAATATAAGGATGCAACTATGGTGATTGCTGTCCATGGTGCTGAAAAGTGAAAAATCTGGTGATCGCTGTCCATGGTGCTGAAACTGAATATAGGACTGAAACTATGGTGATTGTTGTCCATGATGCTGAACGGTAAAAACTCTGTGGGTGCTAAAACTGAATATAAACATAATCTAATTGTTGCTGTCCATGGTTCTGAAACGCAGTGCAAGGGTTAAAAAAATGTGGTCGCTGTCCAAGGTTCTGAAACTCTGAACTCTGAAACTCTGAAAACTCTAGAGTCTTAATTACTGAGGCATTATCACAACAGTACTGACTGGATAACACTAAGGATTTGGAAAGATTTGGAAAGATAAAAGATATAAGGTATAATATATTTTAAAGATCAACCTATTGTGTTGTATTCTGAGTCTACTATGTTAAACATGAACAATAATATCAACTTGCTCCACCCTTGAGCACTTAGTTATAATAGCACATCGTTTCACATGTAAATTATTTGAATACCTGGCATAAATTTGACAATTTATGAATCATACTTTCATCAAATTATTGCTTAATGATATGCATGCACCTATCTTAGTCATTACAAACCATTTGGTTTACTTAGGGTGCCGAGTCAGCAAGGTTGCAATACCACAGTTACAGTTATAAATGATGTAAATACATATAAATCAAAGCACTAAACTAAAAGCTTTAGTAAAGTTCCAACAGGATGTTTACTGTTATTTTGATTTAGTTTTTTATGTAGTTTCTGCAATTGTGCAAATGCTTTTACATAAAACAAATATAACATGCTAATAATAATAATATTAATATCACAATCCTGAGTTAGACTGTTCCAAAGAATTCCCAGAGTGTCTATTTGGGGAAGGTCATGTTATATTGACCTAAAAATGTAAGAAGAATGAATAAGAGTACAGGCTGTCTCTTGCTATTAAATATTTACTTCAGAGTTAACATGACAAAAAGGACAAGTTGTGTGACAAATCCTCTTCAGGTCGAGTATTCCTCAAAGTTAGTGTTTATATCTAATCTCAGTAAAGCCTGCTCCTTTGTTTTATTCTAGATACTTCAGAAACTATATCCCATAGCCTGTAATGCTGAACCTCACAATATGTGGATGAACCCTTAAACATTAAACTATCTATGGTCAGATTAACTAAGATTGCCTTAAATCTGAGATGGGTAGTTTCCCCCTGTGAAGTTTCCTGGGTGGGTTAATGTCAGTTTAATTTAGTTGAATCTTTGTCACATTCAGGTTTGCCCCTCCTCCCATACTCTGGGAGATTTGGTTCCATAAACACAATGCAGAGATATTGTGCTGCTTTCACTGATATGATACAATATGAAGAAAAGCCCTTATTGTATATTAGTTTGATACACCTCAACTTAATATTTATATTATACATTAGTAATACATTACATAATTATATACCATGATATGTGACAGCACCTAAAAATCTTCATAGTAGATCAAAGTCGAAATATAACTTTTGAACTGATTTTGACACCTCTATATCCACTGCAGTCACAGACAGTGTTGCAACTCACTAGCTCTCCAATGGTTCACTCACAGTCAAGTGCTTGAAGCATCCACCAACGGGCAAAGAATCTGGCGAGCCCAGCACTGCATAGAACTCAATGAGGCTAAATGGATAAATGGTGCCATTATAGAGTCATTAGCCTGGAAGTGGTGGTGACACGTGACAAGTTCCCTTTGCAATAGTCGACATATTATTCTCCAGGGATCACTGAAGTTGTTATATTTCATAATTCTATTGGTCATAGAATTTAATTTGAAACTTTCTTTCTAACTTTGTACATAAGGATATTCTGAGATTTACTGTGTCAACTGAGTCTCAAAAAACATTTTACATGGATCCTTTGATAATTCTATTGCTGTTCCTTGAGATAAAAAATAAACCTTATGTCAGTTGGTCTATGTTATAAAAGCTACTACATAAGACAGGGTGCTCAATGACCCTCTTAGAATATATGTACTGGCATAGTCAGTCTAGCCTTCTTCGAACACACCAAAGAAAGCAAAGTACATCATGTGGATTTTGATGAATAAGATGTTCTGTCTGTTACCACTGTGGATTCAGGAGCACTGAGGATAAAAAGCCATGAATGCCATACTAGCCATGAATGCTAGTGAACCATCAATACCACTGCAGTGGGTACACCTGTCTGTTGAAATGTGCACTGCTCTGTGTGTGTGTGTGTGTGTGTGTGTGTGTGTGTGTGTGTGTGTGTGTGTGTGTGTGTGTGTGTGTGTGTGTGTGTGTGTGTGTGTGNGTGTGTGTGTGTGTGTGTGTGTGTGTGTGTGTGTGTGTGTGTGTGTGTGTGTGTGTTTGGGTGATGACAAGCAGAGTGTTGGAAGGATGCATATTTTACATTTCCCCATCTCCAGAGGGGAAGTGCTGGTGAGGAACTGTTGGCAAACTAGAAAGAAAGAAGGGACTTAAAGGAGGAGGCAAACAGACTGAGAAGACAGAAAAACTGGAGAGAAAGGAGGGTCTATAAATTATTTGAATTTATATGAATTATTGCATTCTTTGAATGTTATCTGAGGTTCATTGTTTAGGGCACACTCACAATTAAATCAAAATATCCTGTATTTTAAGGCCATCAAACAGCTTCTGAACAGTTAACTACAGATTAAGAGCTCAAGATCTTCCGTTTTGATTGCTAGTGTTTGTCGATTGTGGGTGGTGATAAAGAACTGGTGAGGAAACAGACTTCTCTCAGACTTCTGGAGATTAAATGAGGTATTATGTTGTTCTGATTCTATACCTCACAGACAGGTTAATTCAGGGACAGTGTGCCTCAGGCACAGCCAACAGGGACAGCTGTTTTATAGACAAATGAAGGTCTTATAGTGAATGTGGATTCAAAAATAGGCTTTTGAAGACCAACTGGAATTAAACTGCATGTTTTTGTGGGGGTCTTTTCTGTTGTGTTGTGTTGTTGTTGTTGCTATTGTTGTTGATGATGGTTTCTGCTTCAGCAAACATATTTGCTCTCTAAAAACCACTGAATGGGATCTAACCATTTTGGAATAAGGTGGATGTTTCTACCACTCCTCCATCCTTCTGCCAAACTTATTCAGCAAACATCAGCAAATGAACAGCTGTCAGTAGCGCACCAAACAGTTTCAAAACGTACCAGCAAATGTCAACACCAGTCTGTTTAGATGCTAAATACTTTGCTCCTTATTCTTCAGTGCTGACGATAACAAACACTGTTTGTCCTTAGGGTGTAACCTACATCACTTGTTTGTTTACATTGCGTCTCAATGCCATCACCTGTTCTGTCAGAGGCTTGGAGGATAAAGGAGGTTTTCTTCTTCTATTCAGTAACAAGCAATGAATTTCAAAATGATATTGTGACTTTGAAGAAACTGAAACTACAAATATATATCTGTGGACTACTTAGATGTTGTAGAACAACCATATGCCATGCTTTGGTATGAAATAAAAACTACACCCTTGTAACTTGTCACACAACTTCAATTTAATATGGTAAACAAAATGCATTTAATTGGGGGATATTCTAGTGCAAATAACATTATTACATACTTTTAGTCATAACAATGAAATCCTTAAAAACAAGTTTTACCAAGGTATAATAAGAGTCTCTCTGATAGTAGCACCTTATTAGCCCTATAGCTGACTGTGCAAAGCACACTAGGAAGCTAATTTATGGACATCAACTTCCTTACTGACTTAGTGTAAGGAGAATTAAGGAGCAATATGCTAACATTCATGGCATTTAGCATTTAATTAACGTGTATTCCTTAATGCAATATATGACTAAAGTTAGTAACCCACAGCCTTCCAGGCTTATACCATTGTCAAGTAAAAATATACTTGTGCAGATTTGCCTCCATTATCCACGCAACTATAATAATTGTCCCCTATCCTACATCAGCCCAGACATTACACACTTATAGGAGCTAAATTTATCTGCACTGTAATGATCTCAAATGCACCTCCTCGTTGGAAGTCACTGAATCTTCCTCCAAGCTGCCCAGAAGATTGTTAGCACTTGCTAGATTGACAACCTACTAATGGCTGATCTCTAAGGCTTCGGCCACAGAGATGTTTCTGCCTGGTGTTAGTACATGTTGAAGCTTGTCACACTGTACCCAGACCTCTCTCTGCCAGAGTTATGAAGGAGAAGACAGATGTCCAAATAGCCAGCAGGTCCATCAGTCATGTGGCTTTTTTTTCTCTCACACGGCAACGGAGGGAGGGTCAAGTGGGAGAAACACAGATGAATGAAGATGACACCATTCCAGCTTCTCTGCTACTTTAATGAAAAACAAACTCATTTCAGTTTGCCAGCCAGATCTGCACATAGAGACAATGTCTGATTTTAAGCCAAAAGACAAAAAGCAACATATTTCAGCATGCAGCGATGACTTCAGTTTAGATTAACTCATTCAAGAAGATTTTTTTTAAAATTTCTTATATTTAAAAAAGAGATAGAGGGGAAGAAATACATTTAAAAGGTACAACTTATGTACAGTTGATGCTAAATACACTATGATTATGACACTATAAGTCAGGGAAACATGTACATAGGTGCAGTCCACATAGAGTTATAGCATAGCATTCTATGTTTCACATCCTTGTGAGATTGATCAAGGTGTCATATTCACAGATACACCACAGCATGTACATAAAATGTACTTTAAATGCCTGTGTATTTCTTCCTAATCAAGTTTTATTTTCATTTTAACTTAGTAGGGTACTCAGTAATTGAAGGTAGCCCTGCAGCGCTTTGAAGAGGGTGAACATTGAAACAATGGTAGACTATGGATTTTAAACATATGCGGCTTCTATAGCTGAGTCATAGAAAAATTAAAATCAGAACTGTTATAAGATACTTGTAGATTTGTTCTCATACACATTCTGTTAAGCACCCACTTGTCCATAAAAGACAAATATAGCTTCAGCTTAAGCACAATCACTATAAGTAGATACAGAAAGTCATTGGAGAGGCTTTTTAAGGACACATTACTGGTGTGAACAAACCTTTTAAAACCTACTGTGACAAGATCACTGATGACATCTTCTCCACTGAATTCATAGAAAGTTTTAAGCTTAGTGACAAGGACCTTGAATGAGGTATACTGTATAATAAGAGCAGTGCTACAAGTAATCTCACCACATGTGGCAATGTTGCAGTCAGTGTGTGGGTGGCCGCTCAGCATGCAGTTACCTTATTTCTAATAGCCCATCTGGCACAAAAGCAGAGGACTAAGCACGCCGAGGTTGCACACCTAATCACAAAGTTTAGCTGAGCATTAAAACAAAAGCTAAGTTTCAGGGGTCCTCTGAAGACATTCTTGAGAACTGGGTGAGATTCAAATATCTGCCAGTGCTTTTGAATGACTTTGCAGTGGAGAGCACTTGTCTGCTGGAGTGCAGCCTCTTAGGTTTCTCTTTCACTTCACCATCATAGTTTTGTTTGGCCGCAACCACTTTTCTTCAGTAACTTTTGCTTACAAATTGATCTGTGATGCAAGTCACGTGGAATACTATGAGCTTGGAAGCATGTGATGATAAAAATTGAAAGTTTAAATCAGTGTCTTTCAATGGATGCTGTTGTCTATGATAGCTTTCAGTCATGTTCCCAAAATAATAAATTGTAATTAAAATTGAATCAGCCTCAGGTTTACTGTCTTTGTTTGTGCCAGTGTTTGGATGCCAACATCAAGCAAACACATTCTTAAAAAAGTAAACTTTTAAAATCTGAATCTAAATCCCAATCAAGGGAATGAAAATATGGTGTGAGACCTTTGGACACAAGTATCTACATAACAATAAACATCAATAAATAATGCATGTAGTGCATGGTATAGAATCTAATATCTTTTTTCTTTTTTTTAAGAATGTAGTTCTATATTCTATAAGCATAGGTTTATGTCTACAAAAGTAGAACCACGTACTGCCTGTTAAAAAGGGAAACAAAAAGTCATTGTAACTTTGGTGCATTGTAACTTGTACTGCAAGAAGAAAATGTGCAGAATACTGAGTAACAGCCAAGCAGTTTGGACATCACAAATGCATTATTATGAGCACCCTGGTGCAGTGTGTTCAAGGGTAATTCAGCCATGAATCACAGAGGACAGAAGACTGCTGCTGCACTGCTCTCTGTAGGTCGAAACTTTCAAGCATGTTAAGACCTCTGCCCCAAACAGTGAAGCCACACAAGGTGTTTTAGTATTAATGGATGAATATGTATTGGTGCTAATTACCTTGTTGTTAACCACATATTGAATTATAAAAAGGTACATAATGTAGTGTGTTCTATTAACAGTTAGGTTTTAAATGTCAGTAAATTCTTATACTCAACAAATGCAAAGAAGACTGGTAAACAAAGGTTTTGTATGTAGATGTAACTAGCATACCCTGCAGGGCTAGAAATAATTTAATAAACTGCTCGTTTCAATTTTAAACTGTTCTTTAGTGGCAAACATCCAGAGACAAACATTTGGCTCTCTAAATATCTAATGTATGATATAATAACAGACACCAACCATTATCACATGAAATCTCCAATATCAAATGAATTGGCCAAATTAAGAAAGACTAACTATTGTAGCTGCTGACAGTGGGGCTCTCTCTTTGTTTTTACTGCTCTTGGCAAACCATGTCATTTAGAAAAAAGAAAAAAAAAAAAAAGTAAGGCCTTGTTTATTTCTCGCTCCGGACAGAAGAAGAGAATAAACATACACAATAGGATTACAATGGAAAACAAAGAAGCCTTAAGAGCAGTTGTTCAGTCTAAATAATTAAGCAGTGATTAGGATGTGGCCAAAGGCTGTCTGATGGGCTCAGTCGCACGCTGTGGACTAGGATGAAGCTGCTCCATTCACAGAATATGCATTACTGGAGCCGGCAGTGAAGAAATCTCATGCCTTCTACTTTCCCATTTTACACTTGACAGCAACTCTTACTGTCCTTAGCGATCTCTTTCTCCCTCTAACTCTTTGTCTACACATCTTTCTTCATTCCTTTTCAGATTATTTTTTGCTTCTCTTCATGTGTGTACCCACTCATCATTTATATATTGTACATCGGCACCATGAAGACTTGCATTCCCTAGCTCTGGGCACATTTTGAAGCATGTTACACTTAAGATACTTTGTTTTCACATTCATTTAATCATTTTGAAATTTCATTTCATGCCCCACTCTTTTATTTGTTATAACCCTATATATTTTTTTGTTTGCAGGAAGTATTGGGTGCTCCATTGTACAATGACTGGTTTTGCTAATGAGGTGAAAATTTAAGCCGTGATGATATTTTAATCATCTAATGCAAACAGGGAGCTAGTAGATGCCTGAGCCTGGCAAGAGTTTAGTACATTATTGAAGCTCTGGCCATATATATGTATAGTTTTAGAAGATTTGCAAGTAAAATATATATTCATATACAATTTCTTGTCTCTAAGTACCCATGTCTATCATAAAAAACAACATACACCTGTGTCTCATTATGAGTCACAGCATGAAGGCAATCAGCAGAACTGTACGTCAGAGGAGAAAATCTGAAACACAAGTGAAGAACAGCAACATTATTGAATGCGTGGCTGCAACCTCAGTAAATGAAATTGAAAGAAGAAAAACAATATTGTTTGGAGGATTGAGATCTTGGATCTGGGATAAAACACATTGCAGAAAGACAGAAGGTCAGTGAGACAGTGGATTCTGCCAGTTCAAAGGGGTGTAATTTTAACAACGTAAAAAAAAAAAAAAAAAAAAAAAAAAAAAACACTGCCTGATAAGCAAAAGAAAGGATCGAAACAAAAGAGAAAATGCTTCAGCGTGGTGGGGGAACTCTTTCCAGTAGACAAAAGCATTGTCAGTGGCATAATGCCCGAAACAAGGGTGACAAAAGGGCCAAACTGGAGGTGGAGTTGGCCAACTGATACAATGCCAAATTGATTAGAGCACAATCAGATAAATGGTACAACAATATTCCATCGCACTGCTTCACAGTGCAAAATATATTTAGCCTTGTGACACTTTAAATATTTCATTTATGCCACGTTGGTGGCGATGGGGACACTGGTTTCATTGAGGAAGGTGCTGGAAACTAGCATCTGTGTGTGTGTGTGTGTGTGTGTGTGTGTGTGTGTGTGTGTGTGTGTGTGTGTGTGTGTGTGTGTGTGTGTGTGTGTGTGTGTGCAAGCAATACAAGAAATCTGGCTCACAGACTGCCAGCAAATGTCCTGGTCCACAGGGCAGATTCTAACAGGTGCAGTGTTGAGAACGCAGAGGGGGGAAACAAAACAAGCTCTAGTGAGGCATCAAGGCAAAAGCATTTCCCTCATGGTCTGTTTAGCTACAAAAAAGCCATATGCTTTGCATTGTAGCGTGCTTACTGTGTGGACCAAGGTTCTGGCACTTGAGAGCAGTGTAAGTATCTGAATGGGGCTGGAAGATGGAACTGACCCCAGACATTAATAAACTTGTAGTTAAAGCAGCTGTAAATTTTTATAGTAGCAGCAAGTGATCATACACCACTACGCCTTTAAGTTTCTCCCTTATACTATTAAAAAAAAAAAAAAAAAAAAAAAAAAAAAAAAATCAATCTGTAATGTTTCGACCAAGCGGTGCTTGTAACTGGAAGGTCACTGGTTCCAACCCCAGAATGTCGGGAGAAATATGGGCAGAGAGCTTTAGTTGCCCCCCACTTACCACTACCTCATTACCCTCAGCAAGGCCCTTAATCCACAACTGCTCCAGTGGTTCACACATGAGATTGTGGTTGCACTGGGAAGATTCAAGGTGGAAATGTGCGTAAAGTAACCGTGCGGATATGAGGAGAGTTGTCCTGAAAATGCTGAAAGGAAAATAAAATAATTATCCACAGTTAATTTGATTTTACAGGCTTTCCAGTCTCTATTAGCAGTGCTCGATAATGCTGTGTGAATGTGCAAATATCTAAAGCAGATGTCTGAAGGAGAAAGAGTTCACACATAGACGATGGCAAACAACGTGTCATAAATATTGACATCTCACTGTGACAGCTACAAACTCCGAAGTTCCTGTCTGTACCCCCTCAGCAAACACAGACAAACACACAGACACAGACAAACACACATCTACATGCACAAAAACACACACTCGGGCACACACAAACACCCTTTTGTGTCAACAGAAGATTCTGAGTTGTGTTGAAAGCTCGTACAGTAGTAAGAGCGACACTGTCTTCTAGGGAGGGAAAAAAAAAAAAAGTGACTGCCACAAAGAGATGCTGGATTTGTTTTCTGGGACCTGATTGAGCCGCCTGGTACTCCTGGAGCTCACTGTGCCACACATCCAGAGCAAAATATAGTACAGCATATAAACAGATGGCATTTGCATTGATATGATAACACTTTTCCGAAGATGTTTAAATGGCATGGGAGAAAAGCTAAATTTGCAATGTGACAATGTGTAAGAGAATACATTTGCATTCTGCTCTCATTACCTGACAATTTTTCATCTGATCTTTGTCTGATTTGATTAACTGTCTAGCATCCAGCTCATCTCCTTCTCCTCCGTTGCAGCACTTGTGATGGTAGCGGCGTCTTAAATCTGAATGATGTGTGGATGACAGCTCAATCTCATAAACAAAACAGGGACGGGCCTGAAGTTATTCTGCGTGGTCGGTAGGGCTGCGAGTGGTCGAATCACTTCATCGCACTGTGCCAATCTTCTTCTAGCTCTAATGTAATTAGTGTGGATCTCCTCTGCCTTCCCTGATCTTTTGTTGTTTGATAAATGTAATTAGATAAAATGAGCATCAGTAAGCTAAGGCCTTGCTAGTCTGAGAAATGTGACAACAAAGTCATTGTCGTTAACTAAGTGGCTGAAAATGCGCTCGGCTTACTTCTCCTACAGGGTTGCAGTTGATTCTTTCTACTAGTGTTTGTTGTTTGTTTTATATCTTTTCCTCTTGTTCCCTAAATGTATGTTCATTAGACTTCCCAAACGATATCCCAGGTTTAGCATTTGGATCAGATAGGGGAGGTAAAATAGGAGATTTGTCGCAACCTCACTGGGTCAATTGACACAGTGCAATTAGCTAATGGTCATTGTAACCCACCAGGGGGGAACAGGTGTGAACATGCTATCGTGGGTCATTTCACAAGACAGCAAATTAAAACATGTAGTCCCCCATTCAAACCAAGATAGCAGTCCAAAAGAGGGGATCAGGAAAGCATTGTGATTGGAAAACATACAAAAGTGGGAAGGAGTTTAGATTATTTAACTAATTTCAGAATACACAATGACCACATAGGTGGCAGCACGCTGAAGAGCAATCAATAAATCATTCAAATGTTGTTGAGGGGGATCATCGGACTCAAATGGCTGCATGTGGTGAGGAAAAGTACAGCTGGAAAGTACTCAATTCACCATTTAACTGTGGCAAATGTTGGACGAACAGAAGGTTTCGTTGATTATAATGGTGAAGACTCACAAGGAGCCATTTGAGGCTGTGTGAGAAAGATGGTTTAAGTTGTGATGTCAAGCTGTAAAGCAGAATTTACCTCCACGAGTGAGTGAAAAGGAAAATAATGAAGGGAATAATTATCCGACAGATTAATTAAATTTTTGAGGTGTATCAGCGCTGGCGTATAAAGATGTGGGATTGACTGCAAGAGTTACCCAAATTATATTAGAACTATTGATGTATGTGGTACCATTATGTAGCTAATATGCATCTCTCCACATTCTGCTTTCCAACTATTTTCCAACCTTAACGAATGATTGAAGCTATTGTGAGTATAAGGTGGTTGGTTCTGTTTTGGAGACACAATGTAATCTATATATTAATCTATATATTTTCCTGTGTGGTCTTATACAACTGGGACATATACCCGTACATGCTATCGGTTATTGATATCTTGGCCTTTTTAAGATCTTTGGCCTGAGTCCTGAGGATAAGTGCAGAAAAAAGTCAGGGTTGTTGGGTATAGTTGACATTGCTCAACTTTTATTGTGCCTTTGTTGCTTCACTTGGGTGACAAGCTGGTGCCCAAGTCCCCATATTTGTTACTGCTGCAGACTAGGGCATTACTTTTCACAAAGATGGTGAACGGCCTCATCATTCTTGAAAATTTTTCCAACTACAGTGTAGAAACCAAAACACTGCTACACACTGCTTCTCAAATGCTTCAGTGACTCAATTGTGTTTTTGTTCATCAGTGTTCTTCTTTACTCGTTTACTGACAGGTCAATAGGACATGCATTGGTTGATCGACCACTTCAGATGTGCTTGTCAACCATGATTTTTGATTTCAAACAGGTCATTACAGTTCAAGTATTTATTTTTTACCCACGTTCAGAAAAAATCCAAATTTCAGATAAGTTCTAGTCAGTTGTACGCACTTGTGCAGTCATTATATCACTCATTATATCACTGGAGATCACCAATGGATTAGCAGCAGATAGGAAGGGCATAATTTATTTAAAATGTCATAATAGCGGGCTTCACAATTGCTGTCATTAACAGGTATTTTGTTCATTTTATCAGACAATACAGTAAATAATGAAAAAGTGAGTCTGAAGGATCATTGTTTTTTTTTTCCTTCCATCTTCCTTGCTTCTTTAGGTGTTTGTCTGCTTCTCTTGCTCTCTCTTACACATATACATTACATTAAGTCAACTATTACAGGCTTTTACTGTATATAGATTCACAAATGAATTTTTGGCTTTAACTAGAGATCTAAAAAAAAAAAAGAGCCAGTGGATACACACACACACACACACACAGTGGCTAGAATCAGTAGCAGCAGCTATATGGGGAATCAAGACTGCTCGATACACTTGACAGGATCATCAAAGGCGAAAGGGGAGTGCAAACAGGTACGAGAACAGTAGAGTGAAAATCAAACTGGTGATTACTGCTATGTTGTTGTGTTTGCATACCACAAGTACCTGGAAATTGATTTAGTGCCACCTCCTGAAGGGTGCTAAAATTTAGCTCTCAGAACTTGTCACCAGTGTTGGCGGAGGACAGTGGAAACAAAAACAGAGCCTAAGTCAACGGGTTGTTGACTAGTTGAGTTACGGGACAGAACGTACCCGTAGCGTAATGAGGTAGATTGCACAGACTAATCTACTATGAAGTCTCAACAGTCATTTACACAATGTAAAACCATATGGATGGGATAGGTACTTTGGAAAACCATGTGGGTAGCTATCTGCAGAGAAAAGATACATTTATCTGTAAATGACTGCCAACAGAGGTCTGTTATTTCCCCCTGAATGACATTTTTCTTATGTGCATATGCCAAATCCAGCAGTGATACAGTACGTTCAAATCTGCTCCTGAGGATTAATTTGACTGGGTGGATAAACCTGACTGTGCAGTTGCACAGATAGCCAGCAGTGATGTTGGAGGGTAAACACTGTGCGAGGGATGAACTCAAAATGATCCCCAAGTAAGATAGTACAATTATATCCAATCAGAATTAATGCTATGCAGGATTAACTGGTAAAAAGGTTTATCCTTCAGTCTAACTCATGCAGCACTTCATGATTAGCATTTGTGTGATCTCTGTATTAATACCATTGATTTTCTCAATTTTCTATATATTCCAGATAATTACTTTTCTGTATCGTGCTGGGATTGGCAAAATAGCAGAAAGCAAATAAAGCTGGCTAGGTTTATGAACAATAGGATCACATGCAATTTAGGCAAATCTGTCAAGAAAAGAAATATTTCAAACTTTTTCTAAGTTGGTAAGTTGGAAAGCTCTTCTGTGTGCTTCCAAAGAGACAAACATGACTACTATTGTGTTTGATTGACTGGAATGTGGGATTTAAGATGTGAGTGCAATGCTTTGTCTCAGCACTAATGAAGCTAGCTCGTCTGGTAAAACATTGGGGCGTTCATTTATGCTGCAATGAAATCAAAGTGTGAGACCATCTCTTAGTTTAAAGTTCTTTAGTCTGTACATTTTTCTTCAAAGCCAATTTGGATCCTTACTTGAAGTAAACACCTTTTTTTTTTTCTGTAACGTTCCTTGGGGCACAGCACAATTTATACCACTAACAAGCATAAATTACACCAGGGACTAGAAACCATTTGGCTCTCCATGAATTCTTGCTTTTGCAGTATTGAAAAGAGAGAATTGCAGAAGGATTTCCTTAGCCATTTTGCATTTTGAAAGGTAACACTCAAGGATGCCAACACCGTCTGCATCAAAAGACTGAGACTGGAAATGTTGAATAGTCTTATATGAGACACATCATTTCAATTTTCCACAAATAATGCGCGTAACAAGAGTGATGGATAATTCTCCATCTTCTGGAAGTCTTTCATAGGAAGACGCTTAGTCAGACCTAGCATTTAACCAATACAGTGGCATGAAGATGAAGACGGATGAGGAAGCACGACAAAACAGTAATAACAGGGTAGAAAAGTTGTAGTTTCTCAGTACATGGAAAGTATGGAAGAATTCATAGTGACAGTAAAGAGTCCTAATGATAACGTTGATTTCAACCACACAACAAAATCCCAGTAATCACTCTTTCAGGAAAAATATACTACAATGATTTTATCTATCATTATGCCTCAACAGGATTGTGCTCTCATATATGTAAAAAGGATACGTCTTATTTATATGCCAATTGCCTTCAAACCAATTTTCCGATCTTTATTGCTCATTCTCCCTGCGGTATCTAGACCCTTCAAAGCTTTTGTGCTACCTACCTGGAAGGAAGGCAAACATCCCATCCTTTCCATACTGTTTCACAAACTTGGCAAGTACCGTGTTTGTCATCTTACGTGTGCAGAATTGAAACTATGTGATAAGGCAGGGGACATGAAATACTCAAGTCCAGCTTTGGCAAACATCTGATTCCAGGTGTTTTCCCATTGCCCACGGCATCTCTGCACAGTGGTCAATTTGATTGTCTGCATGCGATTCTCTTGACACTTTTGACTTTGTACACCATTAAGTATGCATTATCTCTTTAATTGCAGGTTAATAAGCCGATAAACAGATTCTATACATGAGGCAATATTTATCTGCACAAAAAAAAAAAAAAAAGTTTATTCAGTTCTTCCATGATATTTTGCAGTATAAAAACCTAGCAATATGCACCACTGAGCTAAAAAATGGACTGTAATATCAACTGAATCTTATCAGTTAGCTGTGTGAGCTGCATGGCACGGAAGCAGAGTACCATGTGGTGTTTTGTAGTGCAATGGCGGTTTCTCTCAATCCAAAATAATGAGCAAGTTGTAGATACCAAGAGAATTTTCTTCTTGCATTGATTTGAGTGGCCCTTGAGTTTTGTTTTTTGCTTTTTTTGTTTTTTTTGTTTGTTTTGGTGGGGGGGGCAGTCACTGGGGTTTCTCTGTAAGGCATTTGCTATGACAACAAGCTATAGGGCTTGAGGGGCGTGAGGGGCTTCACACAACCACTAGGAAACATTGCAGTCCGAAATTTCCAGGAGCATTAAGTGGGTCAATTATTTTAATTTGCACAGACAGATATAACATTATTTTAGAAAACTATGAATGATGACATTTTTTGTCATTTCATCCCATAAAGTCAGAATATAGTATACTACTTTTTTTTTTTTTTTTATTAGTCACTTTATTTTCAGTTTGACTTTGGTTTAAAGGTATCATGTGTGCATCAAACACTGAAATATCACGAAATTCAAACCTTTGAAATAATTTTTCATCATCTTGTTCACTAAAGTCTAAGCCAATATTTCCTCTGGGTTAAGCCTGCAGGTTTGCTACTCCCCCTTACATCTCAGGCTATACTGTATGTCATTATCCTTGTCAAAGCCACATATAAATAACAAGACAATTTTGTCACTGTTACTTAGTGGACACATCTTTCAAATGATGATAAGATGTATAAATTCTGGGTTCACAATACTTACCAGCCAAAAATTGATGCTGTCCCAAAAACAAATTAGGTTCATTTCCTAGAACTCTGTCATCACCATCACCCACCCACACAGTGTGATGTCTGGCCAGGTGGCAGAATCTTTCTTCAGCGACAGCTTTGAAATAATTCTGGCTCTGGTCCTCATTTTCTGCATTTACAAGAAACGTCAGAGCAGCAGGATTATGCTGTGGTACACACACCACTGACAATGATATTATTATTTTTTTTACTTTTCATGCACCTCTGTTACTGTATATCTTTAATTACACCTGGTAATCACTAACGTATTTGTGGTGGATTCTTTAGCTTCTAAGTTCAAAGTAAAGTTGCATTGCAGAGACAATACACAGCGTCTAACGCAAACCAATTCAACAGATACTAAACATGGTACCCCTGAAATCATCTGCAGCTCCCCCTTTGACTTCAGTGGCAGTAACAATCGATTTATATGATCCATTCTGCTCATATGCCTCGCTGCAGAACCAGTCTTCATCATCCGGAGGTGCACGTTCTGGGTTTGTACATGACAGATGAAACCTGGGGACCTGCGCAGAAATTGCTGCAGCATTGCACCATAACCACCACATCTATTTAAAATGAGAAAATTACAGAGATGATTTATATGACAACACAACTGTTGTTGCATTAATTAAATTTCATGTTGCATCACTGAGAAACATCTTCATTTGAAACCGTCTTATATTCAACAGCAAAATCAACTTTGGTTGAAAACAAAATGGTAGTGTTTTGCTCCTCTCGTTCTGTTGACATCCTATATTTCTGGGGCATATATGTGCCTATACCCTACTTCTCTGTAGCCCTGTCATTTGTCAGCTGTCCTCTTCCAGAAAATCCTCAGCTGCTTATTCAACATCCTTGACATTGTGCAGTATATGCAATACTCTGTAATTTGCACCACTGTAACAAGCTTGAGGGACTAGAATTGTGGAGTGCTACATGCATTATACAAAATATTCTCACTCTTAATGTAAATTGAATTTTGGTAGAAATATCCTTTGTGAGCACTTGCAAGGGCCTTTGTGAATTCTCTTTCTATCCATTGCAATCATTGGCGCAGAGTGTGAAGGTAACAATTTGTCTGTTTACCTGCTGGAGGACAATTTCCTTTTGGATCTCAACAAGAGCATCCACAAACTGCTCCAAATGCACAACAGCAGTTGCACCGTTGCATCTGGCATGAAAACAGTAGACCATGTGCTCCACGCTCACGCCATCTCCACAGCAGAGGACAGGCTGCCGAACATTATGGACGATCAGCGTGAATCCCTGGCATCCAGCTATGATTTCCAGAACTCTGGCCGTGGTACTGGGGATTGACAAGACCACACTAAGGCTGTCCTATTCAGAGAGGATAGGCCAGTGGAACTGAGGTTTCTAAAGAGAGAAAAAGCATATTCTCATGTTTTCACTGTTGAAAACTTTCCCAAGTACCTATCCACAAAGCTTGGCCGTCATGTATTTTTCAAAAGTTAAATTATAGGATAGATAGAAGTATGTATGGAAAATATAAATTATATATATATATATATATATATATATATATATATA
>CM076666.1:13639344-13653670 GCA_038496675.1 Rachycentron canadum
TCTGCTGAGTCGAGAACGTCTCTGTGAGCCAAGGAGTTGCTCTGGGCGGTGCAGATCTCCTTCCCTACCACGCGTAGCATGGACTATGGCGATCCTTGGTGATCATGTCGTCAGTGCTTGTCTTCCTAAGATGTGTATAAGAGACAGTATATATATATATATATATATATATATATTTATATATATAAATTAATTGGCAAAGAACACCTTAGTAATACCAACAGTCGACCGACAGATTTAGTCTCTTCTATAAACTGGATAAAACTAATACACCTGTCTGCACTTGGAGTAGATCAATTGATAACTAACAACAAATTATCTAGATATGTTTTAAGTGTGTAATAAAATATTTAAACTGAAAACATAACCAAATAAATTTAAATAAAACTTAGCTTTGAGAGACTTTGAGAAAGATTTTGACGGTGGCTTGCTAGTGGTCAAAATCCAACAACAGCAGTTACCTGGAGCGTCTTCATGAGCAATCCATCAAGATTTACTTGGCTCAGGAGAAACAAGACTCACTGAAAGTTACTTGCCAGCATCGCAGGAGGGGCACTAGCACAAAAATGCAGGATCAAAAATACAATCCAACGTTATCTGGCAGAAAACTCCCCTCACCAGTCAGATAACGTCTATGCACAAATTTTTGGTCATAGCTTGAACGATTATTTTTAAGCCTTACCTCGTGATCGATGCAACTAAAGACAAAGATGATTACAGACAGGGTAATTTTTCAGAGCCGTGAACAATCCTCCTCATAATAGCCCTTCCTTATAATAGTACAAACTGATACGCAGCGTTTCGGTGTCTTATAAACCTTCATGGATTTATTACCCCAGCTGGATTTCTGGGATCATATTTCATTGTCCCATCAGTAACTCAAGCAAAGCATCCCTACCAGCAGAGCCCCTTTAACTGTCAATCACCTAAATCTTCTTACTTTAGTAAGTAATGGATCCATGACGAACACTGTTTTTTGCCAAAGTTACAACAGTTGAGGATGTTTGGCATCAAAGTTCCTTGTTCTAGGTCTGTTCTATAGTCACAGGGGTTGATGTAGGCGGGGCATTATAACCAAAATGCAGTGAGATATTTTTGGGGCCAATATAACTATCTCTAAAATCAGTGCATTTTTTTCCTACTGTCCAGTCCACCTAAAATTAGAATGACTGAGTGCAGTTGTTTGGCTGAACCAGCTCTAAAGCCACAGCTAAGCTAACCTTAACCACTGTTTAATTACAGCCTCTGATTAATTCTTACGCTGACATACAGATTAATTTTCTGGGGTGAATGAAAGATCGACTGCCTGTTGTGTTAAAAGACAATGAAGCCTTTCACCTCTGCATATTAAAGCATTTGAGACACTTACTGACACAGTATTACCCTGATACTGAGAGACTATTTTCAATGTGTTGCATAAGCCCATTAGGTAGCAAAATGATTTGTTTGTTTGCATGCTTTTTTTTTTCTCTAAAAATCCAATAACTAAGGCATAAAACTAAGCAGCAGTATCTGAATTTCACTGCCCACAATAGATCCAGCACTGCTGTATTAATTTGCTTAACTGCTCAATTAAAATGCATGTTCTGTTTTCTGCTGTTGTGTTTGGAACCTACACAGACATACACCACTGTCGGGGAAGAAAGTGAATAAATAAAAGGGGAGAGAGAATGCAAATAGTCTGAGTGTTAGACAGTACAAAGCAAATCCGTCCTGCAGACTCTCCTTCAGGGGAGCATCGCAACAGTGGAAAAGACACATTTGTGACTACAACTATGGAGGTTGTGTAAAGTGCTTCGGGGGGGGGGGGGTCTGATTCTTGTTCTCATTGCATGTGTGGATGTGTTTGGGTGGATGCATGACAGGGAAGGTGCGTGTGTGTGTGTGTGTGTGTGTGTGTGTGTGTGTGTGTGTGTGTGTGTGTGTGTGTGTGTGTGTGTGCGCGCGCGCGCGTCCGTCGCTGAATTTGACAGGCATATGTAAGAGTAAACATCTGGGTGCAGACAACAGGAAAAAATTTAAGTTGACAATTGTAAAAGTTTTGGCTATTCTGGTTAGGTATTCCCTTCAACACTCAAGAGAACTTGGATAGTTTCAAGCCCAGCGCAGTAATGCATTTCCAAGAGAAGCATCTGTCATAAGCTTTATATCTCTCTGCGACTGCAGCCCATTGAGCAGCATCTCTGCACCACAGCTTGATCCATGGTCATTTCTCCCCGCCCACCCACCCCCCACACACGTTTTCTCTACACCTGCCCCTCCAATCATGGATGATCCTGGTTGATGGTGACTTCACCAAGGCCAGTATCGAATGCATTACTCTTAGGGTCAGAGCCGAGGGCGTTTTGGCTGGTCAGATATCGGCCTAAAGTAATATAGTGCATTTTACAGCACGACAGCTTCTTGAAAGACCTTGCAGTTGTTTGTGGAAGATAGCAGATTTTTTAAAACTGAAAGGTAATGCAAGTCATGGATCCACTGTGACATTTCATTATCCCTTTGAGAAATATCACAGTAATGAAAGCACTTTGTCTTGATAGAGTAACATGGATGGTGTATTTTTATATTTCACATTTCAAAAACATACACCTTATGCTTTAAGACCAGTCCTATTCTGTATAATTGTCAGGTATACCCTTTAGATAATACTGAATGACCTTTTCCATACTGGCAAGCCTTACTCTCTGGGTAATCTAACCCATCGACATTAAAATCATTTACCAGGTGGGGGGCTGATAAAGCTTACCTATCTTTGATGATACCACAAGGGCAGCAGCAATTTGCAGATACAAATCAGAAAATGATTTTGCATTAGCAATCATCCCTAGGTGTTTGCAAATGCCCGAGGGGGGGTGGGAGTTGCAGAGGAAAAAATATGATTATATGCCATATTCTGCACTTCAGTCAGTTTTTAATTGAGGGAAAACTGGCATTTAATTAACAATTGACCAAAAGGAAATGAGTTTTATTGATTTGTTTGCGAAGGTACAACATTCATCTATGCATGTGCAGCTCACTAATTCAGTCCCTCGGAGGGAACAGACAGAAACTGCGTTGTTTATCAGCAAATATTGTAGCAAACACTTTGAATTCTATGGTGAATATTCAATATACAGACACATGCCCTGAGGGAGGGGAATGAGTGGCCTGAATAATGGGGGAGCTTCTAACAAATTTATATACTCGACATCTTGACTTCTACTGGGACAACACATCCACATTCAAGTCCTGCTCTTAATAAAAATCGGTTAATAGGAAAATTTCAGGGATGACTATCTGAGATAATTGGCTCTTCATCATGTTTTACAAGAAAAAAATTATTTATGTTGTTATGTCACATGTTATATGTCCCCTGTCGACTGTGAAATTTCAAATGATCTGACAAGATGAAGAAACACAGATTTAACATTTGAAAGAGAAGTGCGGCCATGACCCACATGCCACACATTCAGTATCTAGTTGCTCTTGCTTCAGCGACAGCTCAGCTCTGAGGACTCCAGGTCTTGCAGGTCCCAGAGGCCCCAGTAAGATAACTATATTCTGACAATATTTTGAGGACCAGCAGTTAAAGCTATGATACGTTAATGCATTTTTTTTTTTGTTGTTGTTTGGTTTTTTTTACCTGAAACTAAGGGATATTTTAAGTAGGACTAAGAAGCAACCTAGCAACAGTGAAAAAGACAAACAGAAATAGTTTTGACATAATAGTTTTAAATTAACCCATCTCCTTCAGCATATATATATAAACTAGGTTTATTAAACAATATTACTTGAGTATTATTATCAAATTCAATTTTGTTTATTTTTATATCTGGCTTGCCTCATTCTTCAAAATTGAGAAATATACCTTTAAATATTGTTTTTTTGTAACACATTATAAACAATTTTATGCATAAAAACACTTTATTTACTCTGGTAAATTATAGAAAATTCACATTTCCTACTTGGAAAGCAACTGTGACAGTGTGAATGCAGAAGGTAAAGCTAAGACACAGAAACAATGGGTAAAACTGCTGCAGCTCCAACTGTGCTTTAACTTCCCGGGTAAACGGATAGATTTTTGATTGCTGTATTTCAAAACACACACATACACATACACATACACACACACACACACACACACACACACACGCTTCACAATTACTTGTTAGAAGGCTGGTGGTGGGCGGTAAGGATGGTTCATTCCAGATCTCCTCACTAGCAGAACTGCGTGGGTGGAGGAGCATGTCTGGAGTATGAAAACAGTGCCAAGGTTGTAGCTCATAACACTGGGCAAACACATGGCAGTGACACACAAGTGCTCATGTACCTACACACACTCATGGGTACACAAACTGGCCCTCAACATATATTAAAAAAACAAAAACAAAAAAAAAAAAAAAACACGCACATGCATATTAGCTTGCGCACACACCTTGCCTTGTTTGTGTTTGTGTGCTGGCACAATGCTTGCCTGAGCAAGTGGACAAAAGCATTTCCACCATCCAGCGCCAGGTCTGATTATTACAGCCAAAATTAACTTACTATCCCGTGGCCCCAAACCTCCTGATTATCCTCCCTTTAATTTCTTTTACCCCTTCTCCATCTCTGCTCTGTCTAAAGTGCTTTGAGCCACTCTAAAGTAAAAGGGTCATGAACCAGAACACTGTTGAAGTGATAATAAACCTCTTAGTGCTTTCCATCGTTTTATTACTTCGGCCGAATTTCATGACATTAATATGTTGTCTGCTGCACAGGATTAAGTAAGAATACCCAAAGGAGAGTGAGAGTAAACCCAGCACATTAAAAGTAAGTAAAAATGACTGATCTCTCGTCTCTTTCTTGATGGGTCTTGAGCTTGTGTTGACTGCTGATTAGACTGCCAGAGAAGTTCGGACTTGGTTTCAAAGCAGCCTGTGTGTGCAGGGCTTTTGTGTGTGTGCATGTGCTTGCGCTTGGGTGCTTGTCTTTTATGTATGAGTGTGTGTTTGCATAAATGAGCAGTCCAGTCATTCATCATGGTTTCATTTCTCAGCTTCATGAATAATGTCAGTGTGTATGCATCTATTTGATGTCTCCGTGTATAGGACTGCAGTGCAGCTAAGGAGATCTCTATTCATTGTAAATCAAAATTAATCAATTCAACTGAATCAATTCACTGCACCAAATGCCATGTATATTTTGTTTAACTGTGCATCCCACTAATATGGAAATTGTCAAGCATTTGTTTGAACAGTTATTAATAAAGCAGGATGAAAATTTGAATTTTCTTTACTCATATTCATGTGAGGGTAATGGGCCGGTGAAACTGCTCAAAATGTGCATGTCAATTGAATTTTAAGTGAAGAATATGAATAGTTTTCATTGCACTGGAACAGCAGTTGGGTGTTAACAGTAAACAATAAAACTGACAATAGGTGGAGACAAAGCAAATGATAGGCTCATATAATATATAGTGTAATAATATCATGGCAATCCAGCTCAGTCAATTTTCAATCAAGTCAAGTCCATTTTTATTTGTATAGAGCCATTTCACAACAGACGTTATCTCAAGGTACTTTCCAAATAAAGCATTATTAGTAGTATTATTATTGTTATTATAATCATTATTGTTATTACTATTATGTCAGATATGGAGCTAGCAATAAATATGATTTCCTGAAAAAAGTATCATCATTCACTCAGGATTACACAAAAAAAGTATCAGTGGTCCCAATATATAAAGACATTCAACATGGCACCAATATGGCCACTTTATTACACCAACCCCAGACAGCACTGCACTTATTCCAGACACGGCTAGTCAAATGTCAGCAGTATTGGTGGAAGAACTCTCTATTTTTCCCTCAAACACAGGTGTCTGGCACAACCGAGACTGGATTTGAAAGGGGTAGTTTTCATATGCCCTTAGTAAAGAACAATACCACAACTTTGAAAACGTCTCTGGCTCAATGCGAATATCATTTGTTCAGGAAACTGAAAAACAAGACAACCAAGTGTCGCTGTAAAATCAGCATAAAGAGACGACAGACGGTCGACAGCCTTCAACTGTCTTCAGTTCCCAGTTATCATCATCCTTGGGTTTGAAACCAAACAAAAGGGACAAAAAAAGATGGATGGAGTTCAAGGATGTCTGACAGATGGACAGTAGAGATGCAGGGCAAGCCCCTAGCAGTCGTAATTAAGTTGCGTAATTGCACAGATAATGATTCAGTCTGCCTTCAAGTCAAAACACTCCATGACACACAGCGGAGAAAGACTTTGTCATCTGTCTGCCTTATGCAAATGTCTTTCAGCAGGCAAAAAAAAAAAAAAAAAAAAGAAATAATTTGTGGAGTCTGCAACCGACGAATCAAGACTTTACTGAAGTAGGGACAAGCTTCATTGTTAGGCTGGTGGTTGATACAGTCCCCACGGTTACCACTGTGGCTCTTTATCAGAGAAATCCATCCACAATGCTCTGAAAGTTTATAGGCCATTGTATAAAAAAAAAAAAAAAAAAAAAACCTACTAAAACTTATGGAGAGCAGTCAAGGAGCGTAAAAGCCATTTTATAGACACTACAGATGACAAAACAAGCAAAACAGTTAAGGCTTGAGACTAAAAGGCCAACAGCCTAGAAACACAGGCATAATGGTTTAGGATTCTGGCAGCAGTCTAATACAAATCCACAAGCAAGAAATAATACAGTGGAATTTATTAACATTGAGTATAACGCTGCAATGCACTGGCAAACCATGTGTAGTGACTTTGTTCACTACTGATTCCCTTCTGATTTCATTGATGCCAAGGCAGGTTCAAGCTGTAAAGGCAAGACGTGCAGTAAATCTTTGTCTGGATTGGCATTTTATTTATCAGACAGAGTGTCGCGAATGAAAAATCTGAATTTATTATTGATAATGTCCAAGTAAAGGCGTGTTGCACTGGAAAAGAATGTGTTGAGACTATTAGCACGCTGGCTGCATCAAACCCAGAGGCAGCAGAATAAATGTGGATCCATCAAAGTCAAATCGTCTATCAAGATAATCTGCCAATGAACGCTTCAAATCTGCATATGATATTGTTTTTACAGTAATGTCCTGGTTAGAAAAAAAAAATGGATAAAGATGATGAGTTTCCTTAAAACTGAAAAACTGACAGCAGCCACCTCTCACTGCGTGTATTCTACTGTGCACCCCAGGCCACAACAACTGCACTCACAGTTTTCACTCTCATCTTTGTGATGGAGGAAAGTACTCAATCTGTAAAAAGCATTCGGCTGTGAGCACCATTCACTGTGGCTTAAAACACAAGGCCAGCTTTCCTTTAAATAGGTGCTCAAGAAGAACTAAATGAATGGACATTTAGAAGAAGATATAATGCCAGGCAGCACAGCCTCAAGCTGATGTACAAAGCTGGAACAAGTCCAGAGTAAGTTAAGGTTTCTACTGTATGTGTGCGAATGCTGCGTTGCCTGGTGCTTTGTTTGTATCCTGTGTTATTAATATTAATTCATTATTCTAATGTTGTTTTTTTGTTGTTAATGGCATTATACTATGTCTCATTTGCAAGCACACCTGTTGTGGTGCCAAACTCTTGTCACCGTAGGCGTAAAATCTTTTTATTCTCTAAACCCCAACAGTCATCACTCAAAGTGAAAATGACTGCTGAACAATTGTTCACTCAACAGCCCAGGTTCTGTTGCCATCGTTGCCAGACATTTTCTGTTCTTAGTCACGCCACTTTTTTTTTTTTCTTCAGGAGTTATTAAACTTGACTTTATCAGTCTTACAATCATTATATTACCAACCCTTTTTCCCTCCAAGGAGCACATGAAGAAAATTTCAGGAGAGGATAAAGAAAATTTGGGACACAATGTAAATATTTCAAGTAATGTGTTATTTCCACTGGTTTAAACCATTTAAACACCGCCATAATAAAGTAGTTCTTAGTTCTTGCAAAAGAATCTGTTCAGATGGTCCCGCATGCTCCTAAATACACTCTACAGTTCACACACATCTATTTTTAGTGTTGAATGAAAGTGAGACACTGGAAATGTTGAGCCCTGGTCTCCAGTCTATAGCATTTCTTAGCATCCCTTTACTTGTGTGAGATACCAAGATGTATGCAGTGAACTGCTGGTATTCTTTCATAAGTGTGTTCTAACAAGCACTGAATCTGACATCAATGACAGTGGCCATACATCCTTGCTCTCGGTAAAGACACAGAAAGACTCCCATGAGGATGCAGAAGTTGCCTCGGCTTCAATCGAGCATGTATCTGGATATAAATAAATAATATTCCCCAGTCTCTCATCTTGACACTCATGCGTTTGCCATGTGCTGGAGGTAGACAGACACCATCAAGCATAAGCTCTTCAGATTCACATACAGATTCAGACCACATTATTGATCCCAAGAAGAGCAATTCGTTTGCAGGTTACCCAGTCCATACACGCAACTTGAACTCACCAGCAAGGTGGATATACAGTATGACAGAGGCAGCAGATCAACATACATGGATCATTGTCAGGGAACAAAGAGTGGCAGCAAGTAAAATAACACATTTTGTTATAGTTCATATAGTTATTCAGTTGAATAACTTGTAATAGTCATTTAAAATAGAACGAATACTACAACAGAATTCTTTGTTTTCCATGCTTGACCATTGTTTACATCCAATTTGAGTTGAGAATGAAATGCTAGTAGATGCTTACATGTGTCAGCAATTTAAAGGTTATCGGCATGTACAACTAACTTGGTTTGGTTTTGTCATTATACAGCCCAAAAATCACTGACATTTGAGTTTCTCAAAGTTCTTATCAACTATTGAGGATGAAGAGTTTTGCATCTTCTAGTCTCACCGTCTTGGTAAATAAACCGTAAGGGCTCTAATTTTCTATCCATGACGGATATATATAAACCATATAAACATATAATCATCATGTTAAAATCTCTAAATTTTTCATAACTTGGGACTTTGGGAATGGGTCTGATAGCAGATGTTTTCCAGATTAAAGACCTCACAAAGCTGGTCAGCACAATAGCGCAAATTGAGTCACAGATGGCATCATCTGTGACCAGCAGCATTCCTTATGTTCACCCTCTTAAATAGGGCTGTGACACGATCCTGAGATATCACAATATCATTCTGGGGTACAAGAGACCCTTTGAGCATGGAAAAGCAAAAAATAAAAAAAAAAAAGTTGAAAATGTTCGGCAAATCAGAATCATCCGCCCCATTTACACTGATGGATTGTTTTGTCTCCTTTACACATTGATTAATGGGAGCCATTGTTTTAATCCCTTGCCAGGCTGCTCTAAGAGTACCACTGCTGTATTGCATTTCTATCTTTTCCTAATAATTTACTTTAGCCTTCCTTACTTGTTGTTGAAAGTCAGGAGAAAGGAGTCAACCTTTCTCTCCAGAGAAATACTTGGTATAATAGGTCTGTTTCTTTTTATCAATTCCTGGTTTAATCTCTTTTGTTGCCCAAAGCAACTTTAACAACTTTATGGGATGGCTGGCTGACATCTTATGGCTGAGGCGACACAGAATGTAATGTAATGTAATGTTATATTGTGTCATATAGTTCAGTAATATCATCACAAGCATCGTAAAGGTTTTGCCTGTACAGTCAAAGCTTGTTTGAAGAGACCAGACGCTGACCAACTCTTCAGTGTTGTCTGCACACACTCGAGGTTCCTGAAAGAGTTTTTGTTCATAAACACAAAATGCACACTATTGTGGCGGGACGTTCCAAGGTATGGGCAAAGATTTGTCCGCATTGCCCACTGAACAGTAGCAAGGATCGATCATTGAGTTGCTTTTGGAGTTATTATGTGTGGCGGTGAGTTTAGCCTATGCATTACGTCAGCAATCACCTGTGTAGCTTCTGATATACTGGCTTGTGGATGTCTGTAGTAAGAACCCACCCCCTCCTCATCGCTTGTTGGTAATAGCTGGTAACCAGTCCAGTCGAAATGCGCTGCCAAACACACTTATAGACAATTCTTCACCCCGGTCCATTTTACTAAGCCACGTTTAAAAGCAAGAAGACAGGTTTCCTTCCTCTTGCATTTGAATTTGGCCCACGTTTACATCTCATCTAAGCTGTTGTTACAGAGAGTTGAGATGTTGGTAGCGCAGGGATCTTACAATGGCACGTCTAAGTCTAAAACGTTTTCCACCTCATCTCACGCTTTTTTGACAATGAGTCTTTTTATACAATCTGCAAAGCCTCTCTGGGATACTGACTGGCACGCCGCCATTTGTTGAAGGGACGGGAGAGGCTTGTGACTGATGATGATTCTCCCAGGGATGACGCCATGATGTTGGCCCACATCATGTCCAATCTCAGGTGTAACACGTTAAAAACAATTTTAAAAAAAATAATAAAATAAATTTAAAAAAACCCACATTAAAAAAAATAAAATAAATCATTCACTCACCAAACAGGACCGGTATGTTTCTGGAGTCACGGCCCACACCACCAGTTCCTCCCTCTTTTCCACCCCTTTGACTCTCAATACTTCTCTCTTACTTAGCTGCCAGTGCTTATGTCATTTACGATTTTGATTTTTGTTTTCATTTGATTACTTCAAGAGCTTCATCTCTGTCAAAAACATCAATACAGCTACCAGATTAAATAAATACATAAATAAATAAATAAAACTGTCTATGTCCTCATCATTCCTCATTAAAACTGATCCTGAAGGATTTCAGGATGTTCCACATGAGTAATGAAGTAAAATTATGAATGAAATATGACTGTGGGTAGAGAGAATAGTCAACAAAGTAAAAAAATAAGGCATCTTTTTTGTTTGTTTCTTTCTTTCTGGCAACACAACCTCTGCTTTTTGCATGTTTAGTACATTGAAAACCTACTTATAGCCATTTTACAACATATACATAATTTAGTTAATAGATATGCAGTTACCATTGTTATTAACTATTAGGGCCCCACAGTATACATAAGGATAATAAATCCATATAAGAAACTGCAGTATTTATATTGCTTACAATGTATTAGAATTTATATTTCCCACCATGTTTAACAACAATCTTTTCTTCAACTTTGGACATTTCTATTAAATTTTCAAGCCAACAGACAAGATACCAAAGTTCAATGAGTCACTCTCTTTTGCATATTACAGACTATGAGTCATTTATCAAATCCATCCTTCACTTGCAGTTGAATATGAAGATTGAGTTTGCCCACAGACTTCATTTAGTACTCTTTGTGGATACAAACAGTGGGCAATGGGCTGCAACATGAGTGAGTGCTGACATGGGGTTATACTAATGATGCAATGCCTGAGGCATACTGACAGGTCTGCTGGAGGGGCCAGGCCTGAACTCCAGGCTGCTGATGCTTACTGCTGACAGATATTGACTTCTAAAGCAAGGCCCTGTGTGGTTGTGTTGGTGATTACCATGTACTGCTTGTTGACATGTGGAGAGTGGGCATATTCAGAGGTTTGAGGCTCCGCACCATGACACTGTGAGGAAGCCTCACAGAGTAAATATATCTTGGTTAGAAACTGGTCCCTTTTATCGATTTCATTCCCCTCCCTGATCTGCGTGCTATGTTTTGAATTATATGCTCTCATTTCCTTCAGAGCTGACTGTGTTACCCAGCCTCTACTCATTTCTTTGCAACTCCCTTTTATGCTAATACTCTGCTTTACAGTGGCTTCTTTATTTGTTCCTGCTTTCTTTGATTATCCAATTAGTCAACTACCTCTTGGTTTGAATCACTCAATCAGTAAGCCTAGCTTTTCACTCTCCTTTTATCTCACATATAACAGATTAAATCTTGCAGTAATTGCATGATTGTGGTCCAATATTGGGCTCTATTCCATTATTAGCAATTATACTGAAATGGAGCAACTATGTCGTCTTACATTATGTTCACAAACAACTAGCTAACTAACACTTTACTGCTTATACATTTTACTAAGTGGGCTGCATTTAAATGGAGCTTTTATTCAAGCAATTTACAATTTGCCTCTCATTCATGCACTGACACACATACACATGAAAGCAAGCTGCCATGCAAGATGCTAAGAGTTTGGTTGAACATGTAGAGAAGAGAAGGCCTCCAGGGTTAGCTCCTCACTGCTGAGCCACAGCCAGGCCATTTTCATCAACAAATCAACAAAAAAATACAGTTAACAAATCTGTAAAACATGATCTCAGCGTTGCCAACATTCTGTCCGATCACAGAGACCTGAATTAAATAAAGACAAATATACAGCCTAAACTAAACACTAAATGAGCCTAAGCCTGGCTCAGAAAGCCATTCAGGCCAAGCTGCATAATTTGTTATTGTAACGGTTTGACAATCTAAAGCCATGGTGTCTCTCAGAGACACATCTGACAAAGAAGTGAAGTATAGAGCAAAGCCAAATTCCCAAAAGGGATTCGTGAATTTGGACCATAAATTTCACAAGCCAAGCGTGTCAACCAACCATCAGAAATACTTGCACATATTCAATATATCCTGGCAATGCACCACGTATGCAAACAAGTTTTCAACTCTGATATTTCAAGCAGTTGTTAGTTCATATAAAAATAAACAACAGGCAATGCTATTTCCTCAAAGCAATTCAGTCTGAACACTTCCACCACTGAAGATTATTATGCTCCACCACTCACAGTCTCCACACAATCGTTTCAACAAAACTGCACCCAGTGCCGCAAGGGTGCCAGAAAAGGGCAGTTGTATTGTTTTATATGTCATATTGTGGCCACAATGCAAAAACATATGGAAAAGGTATAAGATAAGAGACAGGTATAATATATAGCAGGATGATGACCTACATAAAAAGATTTGACCCCTCATCATTTCAAAATAACCAGTGCAGATGCCTGAGCCTTACCTGTAAAATCAGGTGTGCTCAATATGTCAGGACACACACAGCATCAAGCCACAGCACATGCAGAGTGAATACTGATACTGATACTAAGACATCTTGATGGAACCAGAGCGACTTACCGTTTCCGGACATATCAATATTTCCGATGCCATTAGAGGAGAAAAAGAAAAAAATCACCTCCCCCCAAAAAAATCCAAAAATGCCATAAAAAAATAATTATGCACCATTTCCGATGTTTTTTGAAAGTATGAAAGTTGTCCAGGTCGTTGATACATATACAGCAGTGATGTGCCGCCAGAGCGGAGTTGGGCCGAGGTCGAAAAACTCATTTCTGCTCATGGAGGAAGGTTCCTGAGTGAAATAGCCCGGAAGTATTTAAGCGGCAGCCATGATGACAGCGGGCGCGCTTCTGTAAGCGATCATGAAAAAAGAGCCTCAGCAGAAACAACGGAGCACCTGCTGTTTGTGACACGGTCCTGAACGTATGGAAATCCCTGTCTAATTGTCTAAGCTGCAAATCCATAAATATTGATTCACTCTCTTTCAAATCTGCCAAGATTTATCGTCGACAATATCATCACAACAAATTATTTTATGCAGAAGTATAGGTTCACTAAATCCCCTTCCATTTAGTAAAGCACAAAAAAAAAAAAAAATCATTTCTCCTGCTTAACAAAAATATTAAAATGTCAGAAGCGCCCATGTAATTAAAGTCCATATTTATGTATTTCGGAGTATAATATATTCTTGCATAGTTCATTACTTGTGTTTGTTATTTCAAGGGTTCAACTGTCCCTGCTTATGTATTCCTGTCATGTTATCTTATTTCAGCGTTTCAATCATTTTTGTTTTTGTGGTTAGACGATAATAGAAATTATATATATTTAATTTCTATTATTTGAAATTGATTTATGAAATCAATTTCAAATAATATGAAATTAAATTCTTCTTTCCGTGACCTCATGACGTTTTCCATCGAGGTCAAGGAAAAAGTGGTTAGGAAAGGAGATTAGGTAGCGTTTTCGACCGCGGCCCAGGTGTGACATGGCAGCGTCACACGCATGCGTAGGCACGTGTTGAAACCAGACTTGCGCATTAAGCGTTAAGTGTCGGCAAAAGCAAGCAAACAAACAAATCATACTAATATATCGTCTCTGTATATCCGCTGTAAAGTTGACACGTTTGATGCAGAGTAGTGGTACACACCTGACGCGGCGCCTTTCAGGAACAGCTCAGCATCTACGTCGCCCGAGCAGTGGTCGAGACAGAGAGAGAGCAAAGAGGTAATTAGTCAATCAGCGGGTCGCAGTATGACTCTGAACCTATGTTTGGCTGTTAGTGCTGCAACTCCAACTCCAGCCACATCTCCTCATGAGTGAAGTTCTGGAGGCTGGAAAAAGCAGGATATTACTCTGTCATGGTCAGTTAATGGTAAATATTTTTGATAGAAGTGTTTATATATATATATATATATATATATATATATA
>CM076666.1:13654063-13679051 GCA_038496675.1 Rachycentron canadum
ATTTGATATGCTTACCCTCAATTAAAAAAAAAATCTTAATACTTTTCAAACCTAATACTTTTTCAGCCGGGAAAGAGAGCAGTGAAGATGTCCAGGCAGAGAGCAGAGGGCGGAGGAGACCTTCCGCACAGGAGAACACAGGACAGGCCCTGAATTCAAGAGAGATTTGCAGCTGCTACTGTCATGAAAAGGTATGTTTCAGTCATCATAACTTTGATGCCGGTGCAGTAAACAGCTGAATCCCACACTGAGCTGGGCACGTCTCTGCTTGGCCATCTTTAAAAATCACCGCACGCAACCGGTGTACAGCCATTGTTTAAACTTCCAGCAGAAACTGCTAAGAGCTAAGGCAACATGGACAACCTGTAAACAAAAACAGGCCTCAGGTTTAACCCGCAGCCAGCTTCCTGTTTCGATCCTCACAAGATGGGAAGGCAAAGCTAAAATCTTATTTATTTATGTATGTATTGCATGGAAGAACTATGCAGCAGAAATTGACAACTGTATTGCTCTCGTATCCAGAAACTACTGATATTTGCCTCTCCATTCACATCTTCTGTGTCTTTTGACACAGTGAATATGCTACCAAGCTGTAACTGAAGGAATTGGAAAAACCAATCATCTGCGTTGTCATGATTGACTTGGGCCTATCAGGTAATTTTGAACACGTGTAACAAGTCATTAACCAGAAAGCACAGCAGCCGTATATTTCATTTAACTGCATTGTGTCTTATTTGCATTTTAGAATTTGATGTGCATATAACACAGCCACAATCCAAAAGCTGGATTTAAGGGAAACAGGCACCCCATTGTCTAGAACTGTGCTTTATTTAATTCCAAAGGTGAAGTGAGAACTTGTGGTAATGACTTCTTCCCCATATAGAATAGCCTTGGGACCTCTCAACATTGATGCTACCTTGATAATGACACCTTTGGAAAATAAATGGCTTCCAGTACTTCCAAAGTGACTGCTTTAATGTCAGTAATATTGTCTCTTTTCTCAGTTTAGTTGAGAGGAATTGTCACGATAAAGGCTATATGGCTGCGACTATCAGAATTATTTCCATTATCAATTATCTATTAACCTTTTCAGGATATTTTGAGTAATATTAGTCCGGGAACTGGGCCCTGACTGTGGTAGAGCTAATCTGAAGGCCAGTGGTTCTCCGATGTGCCCTCAGTGTATGTTTGTGTGAGATAAAGATGTACTGTGCATATACTAATCACTATATATGTGTGACTGTGACTTATAGTGTGACTTTCCATTTACAATTTAAGTGAGAGTGTTTAGTATTTTAACACAAGGCAATACAACTGAATATTTAACAATACCACAAACAGCAGTGTCCACATGTACCATAGTGTTGATCTACAATAATAGATCATAGACATTCTTAGCTAACTTATCTTAATATAAGGTAATATTATAGCTTAATGTTCGCCATAATAAGGGGTGTATCTAGTAAACAGCCAACTCTATTTACTAAATTAAAAGAAAATAGTTATTTTATGTTTGTAAGACATGAAATCTACTGTCATGTTGTAAGATTATTATTGTACGGTTTTACAATTTCCTTTACAATTTGGCCTGTAAAAATACAGATAATATAAATGTGCTTATTATGAGATGGAGCTTCCCGGGATAACATGCTTGCCGAACTTATCCAGTCATAGCAGACAAGAGAAATTAATGGAATTTTTATGCAAAAGAGCGATGAAAGATATCTTTTCAGAGACATACACAAAGGGTATTAAATGATAAGAGGTCAGATACTGAAGCCAAATATTATATCCAGCAAAGCTCTCCAAGGAGGCAGTCTGTGATCTGAGCTCCACTCCCAGTTGATGCTAAATGACACTTGAGAACCAATACTGTGGTGGTGAACCATGACGAAAGGTGCCCAATGTAACAGTTGCCATAACAAAACATTGGCAACTGGCAACATATTACTGGCAACATATACTTTCTGAAACAGATGTGTAAAGAGTCCTAGTTTGATTTAATGCAATGCATGACAGATACATTCCTTGATAAAGACAGTGACAATATCATTGCAAAGATATAATGAATGTTCAGGTCATGGACATAGTTCATAAACATATCAAAAGAATAGAGAAAGTCTCTGTTTAGAATTTAAAAAATAAACGTAAAGTGCATTCAAAATGTTTTTTCACATTTATTTAGTTTATATAATGACAACATGAAACCTTATTAGTATTATTAAAAAGGAAAACCTGAAATATGACATTGATTATTCAGGCACTTTGCTATTGCACTTCAAATTTAACTCAAGTGCCTCATATTTCTATTTCTTTTTGGACATCTTCGCAATGTTTCTACACCTTGATTGGAGTCCATCTGTGCTAAACTCAGATGATAAGACATGATTTGGAAAGGCATACACAGCTGTCTATATAAGGTCTCACAGCTGACCAAACTGAGTAATCAGGGTAGAAGGGCTTTGGTAATAACCTGGTTGGTAAGAACCCAACAGTCACTCTGGCTGAGTTTCAGAGATCCTGTGAGGAGATGGGAGGAACTTCCAGAAGGACAGCCATCACTGCATTACTCCACTGATCTGGGCTTTGTGGCAGAGTGGCCAGACGGATGCCTCTCCTCAGTGAGTTTGCAAAAGACTCCCAGACTATGAGAAACAAGATTCTCTGGTCTGAGGAAATCAAGATTAAACTAGTTGGCCTCAATTTGGCTTAAAACCGGTTGTCCCTTTGGAAGTTTCTCCAATCTCATACTGGATCTCTGGAGCTGAGCCAGAATGACCATCGGGTTTTTGGTCACCTCTCTTACCAAGGCCCTTATCCCCCTGCTGCTCAGTTTGGCCTGAAGCCCAGCTCCAGGAAGAGTGAAACTTCTTCTATTTAAGAATTATGGAGGCCACTGTGCTCTTGGGATCCTTCAGTGCAGAAATTTGTAAAAAGAAAAAAAAAAAAATTCAGTCTTCTGTCTCTGGTCTTATGGGCTATTGACTGTAGATTGATGAGAGAAAAAAATATTTTAGCATGAGGCTGCAAAATAACAAAGTGTGAAAAAAAATTAAAGGGGTCTGAACACTTGGAATGCACTGTATATAGTCAGGAGTGATGGTAAAGGTCAGCTGTGGCAGCGATTCAATTACTCAGCAGGAAAACCTATAAGGTGGAACCAATGTACAGTATGTGACTGCACTGCTCGCTGTAGTACGGCATGATCTAACTTGAGTTGAGCAAGAGCTTCAAATTTAAACAAAAAAAAAAAAAAAAATTCAGTTTTTCCTTCCAGTTCCCACTTCAGAGAGAATTTTGTGTCTAGCATCTCAGCTTACCTCAGGGATTACAGTAGTGTGCAGTCAAAGTAAACAAGTGAACTGTAGCATCTTAGATCCCATGCAGACAGACAGATATTGCAGACAGGAAGAAACGGAGAAAGGTAGGTAGGTAGCAAGACAGACAGACAGATGGATAGATAGATAGTACATATGAAAGCCCAGTAGATATCTCCGCAGCCAGTTATGTTGTCATAACATTGATTAATACTGGAGTTTATGTGACAAAGTAAGCATCTAAAACAAATGATAAAAGTCTCATATAAATCTGTATGAAAACAGCTGCCCGACACTGTCATGCTTACAATTTTATATCTAAAACTTAACACAAAGTAAAGAAATGTTGAGGGGTAAATACGGAGCTGTATGTAGGACACAGTCAGCAGATAGGAAAAAATAACAGATAATCGCCTTGCAAAAGAGACTGAGTAGACACATTTATCTCAAGTTTGTAAATAAAAGTAGTGGCTGAAATGAAATAAGCAGAAAGGCTGTAGACGTTTGTGTACGGCAGTGACAAAAACTATATTTCCAATTCTCAATTCTGATCAGTCTTTAATGTGGCAAATAAAGTGAGAGTAGTTTCTTGAGAAACGTTCAAGGCCTTTGTCAATAAATCATCACTCTACCTAGAAGTCGTGATCGGCATTGTCACGTCTCACCAGTATGCCCTGATGTTATCACTCACCACTGCTTGAGGACAATGCACAACAGTGCAGATTAGCAGAGTTAGAAAAAAAAAAATTCCAATTAATCAGGAGTTTAGTGGGAAAGAGTTTCAATTTAATCTCCCAAAGGAGGAGGCTTCATGTACCTCATTGAAGCATGTCAGAGTTCAGGGTTTTAAGGGATTGTGGCACAGGCTTACCGCGTCTGGACAGGGACAGTTATTGAGTGCACTCGTCCTTGGGGTCGGACAAGGGCTTACGTGCTAGTGATGAGAGTGACAATGGCAGTTGTCCCTGATTGTGTCCTATAGAGTTTGGTTTTGCAAAGGAAATTAAAGGAACCAAAGTGAGGGAAGGAAGAGCATGGAAAAACAGGATTCAACTAATGCTGAAACGATTAGCGGTTATTGAATTCAGTTAGCATTCAAAGGGATTAGTCAATTAATCAGATAGCCACTGGACAGAAAATGAATGGGGGGAAAAAATTGGATGGATTAATTAATCATTTAACTCATTTGCTCAAGCAAAAATGCCAAACAGGTGCTCAGCTTTCACATGTCCTCAGGTGTGAGGCTTGGCTGCTTGTCTCTGTTTCATATTGCTGCTGGTCGAATGTCTTATTTTGTTTTCGCTCTGCTCTTTGGGCAAAAGAAGAGTGACATGTTGTTTTTATTATTCTGTCCTTGTTAAGTTGAGAGTCATGTGAACATTCTTGACACTAAGTCCAATGTCCTCTCACTTCCTTCTTCGGGTGGTTTGTGCTCAGTGGTGTCAAGGCTCAGGCCAAACGCCTCTGCCAGCAAAAGGGTGGCTTCCTCCCAACTCACTGCCATGAGAGCGAGATGTTGCCACACATGAGGAATTTAAGCATCTCGCGCTCTTGTTTAACAGTAAGACTGATCAATTAATAGACCTTATTCTTCATATTACAGTTGGCAACTGCTTGGCCGCGGCCCTCGTTGTGTTGATGAAAATACAGCAAATACATACTCATATTTGCATCTTTTCCTCATTATGTGTTTCCACTGCCTTATCCACTTTTGCTCTGTGACTGTAAAGGACACGGCTCTGAATGTTTCTTGCCTGTGTTATCAAAATTCTGCTCGTGTCAGTTCCAACAGGTGAATTAATTCAGGGGGTGATGAAAGGGCACTCTCCATATGTTCGCTTGTAAAAGCAAATGTAACCAAATATGGTTCAGATTACACACCTGCTGTTGATCGCCGCAAATCAAAATGTGACATCAGGCACAGTCAGATATAACAGGACTGCCTTTTGCACTTTTTGTTTTTGCTTATGACCTGCCTGTACTCTTTCTATGAAACTAAAATTAAAAATAGAGACCCTGTGCGTGGTGAAAAAAATTCACTGTGATGCCATTTTGCCAGCCACAGATAAAAATCATTCATCACGGTGCAGAGTGGGACAAATATCCTGTTCTTGCTGAGGTCACCCATCAACCTAAATAGGTCAGGTCCTCTCTCCTCTAACTTGCTTCTTGTCCCATAATCTCCATTCGCTGGAACTCTGTGCTGACCCCTCAGGCTCAGTTGCTGTGTAAAGTCCATGCTCCCCCGAACACACAAACTTTGAGTTGATCGCTCAAGTTCGAAAGATCCGCAATCAGAATTCCTCTTTGGAATTGAGTGCAATTCTGTGTTTCACTTCATTGCCCATCTCCTCTTGTCCTTTTCCTTCAGTCTCTTTCTTTCACTAGAGAACTGAGGCCGGGAACTTTGACTTAGTTATTTCTAACTTAGTTGCACGCACAAAATTACTCATCAGTAAAAGTAATTGAACCAAACTGTGTATTTCCTCCACCATGATGGCAACTCTGGCCAAAAGTTTTAATTAAAACTTTAATTAATATTAATAATTAATATCTTTTTAAATTTTCTTTTTATATTCTTTTTATATATATTTGTTAACTAGGCAGTCAAAGGATAAATGTCTCTTGTCTCAAATGTCGCACCATCCAAACATTCATCTACTATACCAAGTGGAGGCTCGAGAAGGTCTGAACTTATCTCATGACGTATCGGACAGGCCTGGACGTGTCACCAGTCTAAAACGGGCCCGACACACATACACAGGCAAAAGCATTCACGCTGGTTTACATCAAGGATGTCTTTGTTGCTCAAACTGGTCAAGCTCATATACACATTACTTGTGGCAGAGCCTTGACCGGAGGCATGGGTGTGGAAATCCTATCAGTATGAATTAATGTGCACACATGAACATACGTTTTTCTCTCCGTATAATTTCTCTGCCCGTTTGTGTTCGAAAACCTTTAGGGGGCTCCTCCCGGGGACTCTGCGTTATCAGGTATGGGATTTTTTTTTTTTTGCTGGCTCTGCAGAAGGCACACAGTCATGATTGAGTGGTTTTCCTTGGATCAATACTCGTGGACTATGCGGTATCAAGGACAACAACAGATTCCTAGATCCCTGCCATCCTTATCCAAGACCTGCATGAAGCCTTTTATTGTGAAGACAGGGTCCTGTGGTTAAACGACAGACACGATGCAGAGTCACGATTAAGCACTAACACCCAGAGAGTCGAGGCAACAGTGGTAAAACAAGTTCTCATTAGTCACCCATTCCCTATTCCGCTATCTTGCCTGGAGCTACTCTCACTGCACATGCTTCGAATATATTCGCACCTCACATACACACCCATGCAGATGCTCTAACACATTCAAATTCTAATTCAGAAATATATTTGAATTATTTTTGATTTGATTTTAATGGCATTTTTTATGAGACTACTGGACATCTCCTGAATAATTACACAGAGCCGTATCATATTAATACTTATTTGTAATCTGCTTTGGTGTAGCTTATCTTCCTGACTAGCTAACCAGCTGGTTGGGATGGATTTTATGCAAGCAGCGTGGGAGGTTTACACATTATCAAACTGCCTTCGTGGCCTGCATTTCATCTGCTTGCTTGTTTATCTGTTTATCCCTTGCCATTACTGTAATTAGGCCTTTGTACTGGAAGTCACAGCAGTCGTAACAAGAGCTCAGAACAGCATGTGAAGACAGAATGATGGTAAATAGGACAAAAGCAAAATGGACTATGTGTACAGCGCACTCTCTGAAGAGAAATAAGTCAGGGCCCTGGCAGCAGTGAATGCTGTAATTGCTCCCTTCAAAGAGCCCCTGCCTTGCCAGGACACAATGGAATGACCTTTTTGTGATTGCAAACCTCTATTAGTGGTGAACCACAGTGGTCAAAGCCGTGGCCTTCTCCATACGGTCCCATGCTGTTGTCATTCTAATTATGTAATTCAAGTGCTTTCACAGCATCACTATTCTCTCGTTTATTTTAAGGGGCAGAAATCTATGTTATTTCAATTGGAACAGCACACTTGTTTCTTGCCGCTCATGCTGTGTCCCTGTTTTTGGCACAGAAGAAAACACTCCCCGGCCATCAGCTCAGATATTCACCATCTGGCTTTTCTTTGAAAGAGTGGCAGTTTTCGACACGGTTGTTTGAATTACTAATTTGCTGTGGAAGTCCTTCTGTGACGTAAGGGTCCACAGGAAATGTATTTTTCATGCAAAACCGCAGCACTTACTATGTGAATGTTTGCCATGTTTGGGAAGCAATACGTGAGTTATTGTCTGAGCACTAATCTTAACTCCCTAATTAATGAGCCATACACAAATGTACTTTACTAGCCGATAACAAGGCTTAAAATAAACTTACTGAGTCCAGCCTCTTTGTTGTAATATTTTCAATTTGTAAAAGTAACTGCACATAGATACAGGACCTGAGTAATGTGCAATAAAGGTATAGTAGTAAGGACCAGCTACAGCTGGTAATTATATAATAAAAACCATCACTAATCATCCCAGTGTAACAAAGAAGACACCTATATTATCATCATTATTATCAGCTTTGATAAAAGGTAGCACATGCAACAGTCAACGCTTCAGCAAGGCTGAGACACTGTTACACATTTACTCTCACCATCCATTTTCCCAGCCAGTGACAGTGTTCAAGAGCCAATATGCTAAGAATGAAGCTATTGAGTTTGCCAGTATGCCTTGGACCACACTGAACACCAGATGTCACCTACAAAAACTGCTACATCAATGACACAGTGCAGTTAACTGAGGTAGACGTGGAGAGAAAAGTATAGTTCGCTCAAAACTATAACTAACTTAACGAGACAGACTGAGCAGCGTTTGGTAAGGAGACCTTACATCTTAATTCAGGCGCTACCTATCTCAAAGGCCACATTTCAAAACTGAATGTGTCATAGCAAGTCAACAGGTCTGTTCCAAAGGCTCATCCTCGTGCAGCTGAGAAATGCAGCCTTGTTTTGCCAAAAGCTGAAGGGCACAAGCAGTGTTTTGTTCTCAGGCCGCGGTATTCCAAAATCCATTCTTCACTTGTCTACACACCAGACTGGTAAGCCAATCCACACAGATTTAGAGTATACAGTGCAAATAACTTGGAGTATAGGAGGGATCTCCGGATGCTTCCGCAGCTTCTGGAAAGATATCAAGAAATGTCAAGCAAAACTTGGATGGATGGATGAATGGATGGCAGCTAATACTCGCACATTCCCTTTAAATTCTTAACATTTCATTTATTTATGAAAACTTAGATATATGACTAATAATGACATGTTTGACTTCTTTTTAAATACAGTTTTGTGCGTTCTGAAAAGGTCAAATTTTTTTTATCAGTACTTTTACTTGCATTCTCTTAAGTCTTTGGCTACAAAGACACAACACAGTAGTCTCACCTTTCCAAATACTGTGTTCAGAACTGCATGAAGTGACAACCCCAAGCAGTAATCCATTTACATGACTTAAGTACTTATTTTGGTTAGGCAGAGAGAATTTCATAAAGTCAACTGGTGGCAGATGGATGCCAGCAACATGCTATAAACAGAGCTGCTCAGATCCTGTGAAGAGGCTAATTATAAATGTTTGTAAGCCTTTTGCTCTATAGGATTAAAATAACTTGACAACCTTTATACCCACAAACTGATCTTTTTCACATGATTAATATCAAAACAGCTGATGTTTTATATAAATGCTAAAATATTGACACACTATACATCTGATCAGCAGACCAACAGTATGGAGCATTCTCTACCTGTCTGCCAATCACACAGCCCATCGAACTGTCAGTCAGTCAGCCCCCTCACAGCGAAGTCCAGCTGGTGCTTCAGTCTGAGCCAGCAAAAACCCTACGGTCCATATGCAGTGTATAAACATTTCAAAAATCACAGGCTGCCTAGATTTCAAGGTCAAATATATCATAAAAGGTCGCAGAGGTTCTAATAGCTTGTCCTAATGCAGCTGATAAATGGAGATGGTGAATCAATCAGGTCACTAGGATTTCAGTGTCAGTATTCCTATATCGTAATGCACACAGTATGACAGCCTAGCCTGTTAAGTATTGCATGAATAGGCCTCAGAACTGAGCCCAATTGGCAGGTGTTCCTTTTACAGACAATCAAGAATATGCACAAAGCCAAAGAGTAAAGGCACGGTGGCATTTTTGCTTTTCTTCTTTTTATTGAATATGAATCAGAATACTTTATTAATCTCCAGGTGAAATGTGGTTTGTTACAAGCGCTCCAACAAAACAAAAAAAGAAATATATTATAATACAGATAGAATGTCAAAATAAAATAAAATCTAAGATATAAAATATGTACAAAATAGAAAATAAAAATAAGTGTGAGTGGGCTATAAGTAAAGATGAAGTTGAAATATTGAAATATAAATAGTGCAGTATATACAGATAAGTATTAAGTTATATAAGATGCAGCAGTGATGCAGTGCAGTATATACAGATAAGTATTAAGTTATGTAAGGTGCAGCAGTGATGCAGAGTATTGCACAGTTGTTGTTATTATTAATTCACAGTGTTTATTGCACTCAGAGGGCAGAGTTATAGAGTCTGATGGCCACCAGCAGGAATGATTTCCTGTGACGCTCAGTCTCTGTGGGATGAGTCTGTGACTGAAGCTGCTCCTGTGTTTGGCCAGCACATCATGTAGTGAGTGGGAGACATTGTCCAAGATAGTCCGCAACTTAGCCACGCAACTTGTTAGAAACCGACACAAGCTAACACAACAGATGGATAGATTCTAACCCGAACTACACCAATAAGTTCTTCCATGTGGTGCAAAATCATTAAATCATCCCTGGCCACACTGAGACGAGCTGCAATGAATTATGAAATGCCTGCCCATTGCCAGCAACACGCACTAGACCTAAGCCAGGTCTAGTGCAGACAATCACAATGTTCGGTGTCTGCACTGGCCGTTTCACTCATATAAAACTGTGTCAATAACTTGAATAATGTCTTAAATTACAAGCTTTCACCAAGTCACAAAGAAAAACTCTGAAACATCCTGACACAAACCTGTCAGCAAACACTGCTCCCAGTGCTCACAAAAATTGTCAGTCTGTTAGCCAAAGCATCACAACAGTAAAATTAAAATAAAAATGAAAAAAAAACATAGTTCCCTTGTGCAAGCATCTTATTATGACCCCTACAGTTACAGTTTTTTTTTCCAGCAAATGCCCCAGAACGTGCATTCAAGTTACAAAGACCACGTATGTAAGACATGTAGCAGTTACAGTGGGAGTGAAGGAAGAAGTTAGGTGATATTGTTATATAGTGACAAAGTCTGTGTAGTGGGGAGGCTGGGTTGATATTTGTTACTGTAACAATGATGATACTAACGAATACCTCCACGCAAGTGGGGATGTAACCTGTGACCTGATGTAACTGACCACATTTTCTTTATCCTAGCCGTGACACTTTAAGTCATCTTGATTTTCCATTCTTTCTTTTTATATTGTAACTAACCAAGTCAGAATCCGAGTCCAATTGCTCCCAAACATTTGGTAACTATTGAGTACGTACTTTAAAACTCACCGGATTAGAAAAACTTTGTAGCTAATTAGAGTGCACCAAGCATGACTTGCACAGGACAGTTGATTTCTTCGTTGAGGATGAGAGATTCCCTGCAGGAGTGCTAATATGCCTTCAGAAACTCAATCAGCCTGGTCAGCCCAGATCAGATCAGCCAAGTTCAACTAGATATAGTGAGTGTTCTCATTCTTTTGTGCAGGAAAGGACGTTCTCCAACAGTACTCTGTTCCATCTACCCCTTAGGTTTTGTAGTTTGCCAAACATCATCAACTCCTGTCTAGCTCCTCTTAACAATACCGTTGCATGTCTGTGGATACAATAGGAGACACACCTGCATGTATGTGTGTAACCACTGGAAGCATAATCTTCCAGAGTCAATGAGGAAGATAAATCTTAAGAAATGGAAACAGTACAAATAATGATCCACATCAAATCAACCATGAACTTCTTACAGAAACAAGAAATTAAGGTCTTGCATTGGCCTTCACAGTCCCCAGACTTTAATATTACTGAGTATCTCTGGTTATATATCAAACGTGCAGTGCATAAAAAAGACCCATGAATATTTCTGCAGGAAAAGGTGGAGAGAGAAAAAAAAAATTCCGAAGCAACAAGGGATAGCTGGCAACAAGAAACTATAAAGACTGTGGTTTCAGGCATAGCAGGTGATTCTAAGTATGCTGTGTTCAGTAATTGTTCACTGCAGAGGTTAAATTATCTCCTTTTCATGTAGAAAATCTACAAAATCAACAAATCATACCATTAGTCCAAAGAGGCCACATTTTTACATGAATAGATATTTTATTTTCCCGAGTGCCGGTGAACCTGCATTTCTTTGTGTCTGCATTCTTTGTATGTCTTCCTTTTTGTCACTGCTGCTTATGTGTACTCAGTGCATTGTACATCAGTGGATTTACTCCAAATAGCACGCCCCCCCTCCCCCCTACTGCCAGTCACCCCCTCTATTTTCTGCATGTTACGTGAGTAGCATTGATGTAACATCCCCAGACACTTCCCTGGGTTTTTTATGCAGGAGGTATAAGGTCTCTAAGTAGCCATCTATCAGAAAATCAGTGCCCCAAAACCAGTTCTAATTGTGCTCAGACTCTCTGGTGGCCACTGCCAATGCTGCATCAGATTAAGTGTGTATGACCAACCCATTAAATTCCAATCCATTGTTTTGTGAGCGCTGTAGCCCCAGTGAACGTGAATGTTGTTTGTTTTCAACCCTTCACCTCTACTTTGTGTCTTCCTCTCCTTTGCTTTCTCAGTAACTTTTTTAGTCTCTTTCCAGGCTAACTTTTTCTCTATCCCCTTTTTTGCATCTGCTTTGAGCTTGGATACATGAAAGCAGGGCAGCTAGCCAGTCCCAGCCACGCTGGAGGACATGCTTGTTTGTCATGGATGCCTCTCAATGGGCAAAGAGAAAGCAGCAGACAGTGTTGCTCTGAGCAACACAGGCCTCCTTGGGCATGGTGACTTGAGTCACTGGGTACATCTGTCTTTATGTCTGTCATAAGTGCTTTCAAGTGCCATTAGAGTTGTCCATGGGCACGCTGGCAGGTTAATCAGGCTTACCTCTTAAAATGTATAAAATTCATTATTACATGCTGCAGGCACGATTCTGGCCACCAATAGTGATGTTGATGAAGATTCACCATCAGGACAACAAGCACCAACATTAATTTGAGGATGTTGACACTTTGTTGGTTTTAAGATAAGTAACCACAATCCAACATCAAATGTCTCACGCCAACGCCACCATGACATGACATGTCACCGACATTCTGGTTGTGAGCAAAACCCAAAGTCTGCTAAATGTCACAATGTAAATTAGCCAACCTTGGGTTTAACCCTAACCAATATTTAACATCTACTCGATGACGTTAAGGTCCAACGTTTTTCTGACGATACATTCACGTCCTGTGCTAGCTGAGCACATGCCAATCAGGTTCATGAAATGTAAAGAATACTGTCGTGTAAAAAATAAAAAAGACATGGCATGACAACTTAGCCCTGCTATAGATTAGGCTTGTCATGGTCATACACCTCACAAGACTGTGAAAAACATATTACACATTCAGCAGAGGCAGCTACATGGACATCCCTTTGTTTTCATAATTCATTTGCTTTGGACAATATTTCCTAAAACGTAGGCTTTAGTTTGGTCCCACCAATCCATGAGAAAAATCCCAGCTTTCTAGTGTAGACTCAGCATGTTCTAGCTTGTTTGCTGAAAATAGGTGCCTATATAAAGAGTTGATAAGAGCTGATGGGGAACAACTATATTGTCTAAAGAAAATCAGCTCAACTGCTGTGGCTTGATTCTCTGTAGGGTTTGCATTTGCCGACAAGCAAGTGTTCTGCATTACACAGAAACTTTAATTACACTGACATTTATTTAATGTTAATATCTTAATGGAACTTTAATTACAGGCCCCCACCATTAGTCATTCTCAATGTGTATGGGGTTGTAGCTACCTTCCTCTCATCCTCAGCCAATACCTTGATGTCTTTTTTTGCCTCAGTCTTGATCCTTCCAGAAATATTCCACATCTTTGCAACTCTAACTTTGCATGTTTTAGCTCTTGCCTATTCCTAACTAAACACTGACTTTTAAGCCTGCATTGCGCATTTTGGCATAGATTATTTAAGTTTCTAGTCTTCTGATCTGGTGACCATTCACCCCTGAGCAGAGGCATGTTCATCCATTATGTTTTTCCTCCCATTTTCTCAGCTGTGTCCTTATCAGAAGACAGTGGTGGAAAAAAATGAAACGGTAATAGTGAGCTGAGTCCAGCTGTTTGACACCAATCTGTTTCTCAACATGTTACAAAAAACTGCACAACCAGCACATTTCACTTGTCACAAGCTTGAGTTTTGCTGACTCTTAAAAATGTAAATCAAAGACTTTATTTGGGAAGGTAAGGAAATGAATGAAGCGACAGAAAATGTACAAGAACTACTTATTCTACCAAAGTTTGAGAAAATTCTGGGTAAATGTGCCTTTAGGATTAAACTTTCCCCAGGGAAGATGCCCTCATACACCTTAACCAGGAAATACCAAAGATAAGTTAAAGCTATTTGCATGTAGCTATCCATTTCCAAGCCCAGTATCCAAGCATTATTTTACAAGTCATAGAGCATTCACCTCATCCCAGACATTTTTATCTACCTCCTCTAGCCTTTGCTGTGGGATCCCTAAGTGCTCTTATGCAGTTTGCAAGCTTCAGCAGGTGCTTTGCCCACACTGGCCTGGCCTCTTTCTGTGTATTTCCTGGAAATCTTGCAGGAAAAAGGAGTGCAAACCTCTTCTAGCCTTTATTATTGTAGAGCAAAAGTGACCCTCCAGATCACTGGTGTGCTCGGCCTATGGTGCTAAGTGCCTTTCATTGTTGCAACATGTGTAATTACACTTTCTTTGCACCAGTACAGCATAATTACACCAAAATACAAGTACAGTTAGCAAGGCATAATTATGTTCTGTAAATTATCTAATACAATGGAAATTAAGAGCTACCTAATTATTTGCCAGAATCAATTGCAAAAAAATATGTAGAATAAAAGGAAGAGATACATTGACTCAGTATGTTAATGATTTGTATGCAACGTGGTCTCCATGCCATTTGTAATTTTGGTGTGTGTGTTGGACCGGCAAAAATAAGGTGACAGAGAAAACAGCCGCCTTAGTTTCATTTTGAGTACATATGCAGAGTACTGTATAAGACATCCGCATGTACAAGTACACACACATTGTTACTTGTAAGTGGCTTGATTCGCCTGAGAGTAAACACTAAACTATAACAATTTGTTTGCTCAGCTATATTCAGTGAGTATATTACACAAAGATGAGAATGCAAATCTGAAGTCAATGGAAAAACCATTCATGCCGACCTATCACACTTGAGAATGCAAACAGGCAAGACATCTTCTGAAGTGCTGCACGGTCAACATCACAAGAAGAGATGTCAGGAATAAAGCAGTGGGTACTGTGATTCTTGATTAACCTGTCGTAAAATACATAAGCATGCAGGCCCAGGTTGTGCTGTAAACAGAAGAAACCTCTCACCAAAGGTGGGGACTCATTCCTTCCAAAGCCATTTCTCAGCATTATCGATTCATTCCCTGCTTGGTGAACTGAATTACATTCGATCCAATTTGGTTTCCCACCTTTTCTCCTCTGCAGGACAGCAGACTTATTTGCATGAAGTTGCAACTGAAGTGTAGTCGGGAAAGACAGGAGAACAGGGAGGGGGGTTACACAGGCCACAAAGCTAAAAACTGAATCATGAATACATTGTTACCAATTTGTATATTTATATAATCTTGGTAAATAGGGAAAAAAAATCATTTGTGTTTCACATTTGCATAATTTTGTAGCGGTACAAACACTATGGCATAACAGGGGTTAGTGTTTTAGCCCTTGCAGCTGCATGCCATATTATTAGTACTGCAAGAGAAACTGGTTTCAAACATTAATGGCTGTCCTTGGTAGTCATCTACTGTATAACAGAGGGTTGTCTTGGTAACCTTTAAATTAGAAACATTCCTGTGTGGAAAAGAAGCTCTGCCGCATTCAGTTTCTCAGTGAAACAGGTCACACGTGTAACTAAATCCTAACTCACACTTCAGTATTGATGCTAGAACAGCCCACCTGTATAATAATGACGGGCGGACACTCCTGCCATATTTCCCTCTTTTCAGTAGAACACATCTGGTAAAGCCGGGGGCTGCTGACAGGACAGCAGGCTTATTAATGATTACCTTCAGCAGGTGTCCCATCGTACTGTATCCTCTGACCTTTCCCTCTGAAGAAAACAGTCGATGGACTGCAGCAGCGCCCAGTCAGATGCCCTTCCTCCTCCTTATGCCCCGTCAAACCCAAAGTGGCTCAAGCAAAGAAGCAAGGAAATAAGTGTTACATTCAAAGTCTTGTTTATTTTATTCTGGGTATTAATAGTTGGCTGTTTGTCTATTTGAAGTACATTGTCCCTTAATGGAAAAAGCAGGTTGTTGAGGTTTTTTTTTTTTTTTTTTTTTTTTTTTTTTTTCCTTTCATGCAGAGGTCATTTTTCAAAATGCTGCATTTGGCTTTATGTGCTTTATGTCATATAATTATGCACAAATATGGGTCAACATATGATGAAAACTCAGTGTTGATTGCATATCTTGACAAACACTCCAGCTCCATGCCATTACCAAATATTGCCTAGAATCCCCAAGCAGTGCTTAAGGGAGGCTGAATAAATTCACCCTTCATTTTTAAGACAGTCAAATGGGTTAGCTATCCCCACATCACCTTTATTTTATGCTGACAAAAACAAATTAGTGACAGGTCTTAACGATGCCTCATCTGCTTTGTACCTGTATGAAAAGTGAGGTGTTATCTAACACCCCAGTTGCCCACTGAAGAGCCTCGCATTACCCCAGGAGTATCTTTTTTCATTTCTTGTGCTGTGTGTTCAGAAGAGATATCATGGGATGCCACTAGCCCTATACCGCTTCTGTCTTTGCTCCTGTTTGAAGCTCCTGACAGGCTATATAGCCTGAATCTACCCTCTGGGAAACCAGCAGGACATTCCTCAGATAGAGACCCTTTAAAGGATTCCATTGCTAAGAGCTCAGAGTGAGAGCAGAAGCTCCTATTAGTGTTTCCATTCCACTCAGAGTCCATCTGGGCTGAGGGTAATTAAGAGGCTTTCCCATTTCTGTCCGTAACAATACTAGGTCAAAACCTAGTATACGTCTGGACCGTGTCACAGCCTGTCAGCTGGTTTCTGCCCTTTCTTTTTCCTTCTCTTCTACTATACGCTCACGTATGCAGTATTTTAATACAGGCAAATTCCAAATATAGCTGTTCTCATTTACATGTTCTTCTGTCTCTGTTGTCAGACAACAGAAAAAGTATGAAATAGCTGCTGAAACGCAGCTCATTAACACTACATGTGTACCACCAGTCACTTCCCAGCAATTTCTCACTGCTGTGTCAGGCTTACAGATAGATTGGACCCACAAAGCAGACTTGACACGGGTGAAAAGTTCAATGTCCTTTAATTCAACTTCAAGGGTTCAGTCCACAGGAGGTCAAACAATCAGGCAACGCTATCAAAATCACTGATATGCTGAAATCTTTTGTGATTTGCGTGACAAAATCACCAAACGCATAAGGTAACGGCTGTGATATCGGCCATATTTATTTATGAAATGTAAAATAAAATGTAAAATAATCACTTGGAGAGAAAGAAGAGAAGCAGGGTGACTCTGTTAAAAGTATCTAAGATTTGTCCAGAAAGTTGAAGAAGTCACTAAAGGGCCTTGAAAACTCTGTAAATCTACCAGCAAAGGCACTGAGCTGGTAGACACTTCAGTCATCACTCAGTGACTCAGTCAATTAATCGGTCAACATTCAGGTTTTTAGGACTGGCCCTGCTATTGCATTTAATTTGGTCTATGCATTGTTTTATATTTGCCTTAAATATTTTCTTTTATCCAAAGGAAACATTTAGGATGTGCAATTCTATGTAGGTTTTCTACTCACTTCCCGGTATCAAAAGCTGCTGTATTACAAAATTGAATAAACTGATTTTTTTTTTTTTTTTTTTTTTTTTTTTTTTTTTTTTTTTTTGAAGGCAAGAAAAGGAAGATTGGAGGTGGCATTAATACTATTAGCTACACCTGTGCTTTTTGTGCTATTAGAGTCAAAATGGCTGCTTTGAAAAGCTCCTCTGATATTCTTACCGTTAATGTTTTGGACTCAGCTCATTGAAATTTTGTTTGCATGTTCTCTTCGTCGGTTCCCTCCATGTACTCTTGGCCCATATAGGTGTGACTGTGAACGTGAATGGTTCTTTATCTCTACATGTTGGCCCTGTGATAGACTCCAAGATGCGCCCTGCCCTCACCCACCACCGCAAACTATGGTTCCAACATCTTGTTCACAAATCACCAACAGGTTGGACGTTATAAGTTTCACAACAGCTTGTTATTTGTCGTATTGTTACTGCACTGCATCACATAATACTGCAATGTGCTTGTGTTATTTTACCCACCCCATGTATGTGCATCACCGTCCTGAGGGAGTTCACACTGCGCCTGTCATCCAATTAGGACTAAATCTGATTTCACTAAAAGGCGCCATCATTTAGGAGGTCTTTTAGGGAGCAGGCACTGAGATGCATTACAACTGGGGGATTGTTTGCATTCATTTTCACAGCAGTTAGCACATTCTACTCCAGCTCTTAAGCAAATCCTTTCCTGCCTCATGTTTACTAGAGGCAGCGGGCATACTGCCAGACAGATAGGTCTAAAGTCAGAACATCATGTGCTTAATACAATATAAAAGGGGGTGGACAAAACTATGGGCAGAGCAGACAGTGTACAACAATAGCCGTAAAATAGATTTGGACCACATGTTGTGAAAATTGTTAACTTAAGGTAAATGTTGTATGTTACAGACGACAAGTCTCAACAGCATGAGGTTTTGCATTCCTATATAATTATTCCACTGTACACTTCAGTGTTAATTATGTGGGAAATGTGTGATGCAGATGCAGGAGGCAAGGTTTTTATACAATGCAGAGAAAAAAGAAGTAGTATGATAGTTGGGGTAGAGACTGTGATGATGGATGAGTACTCCATTGTGTTCTAGACTGGCAACAAAGGTTAGGATCCCATCTCATGCTAATATTGGTATTTTTATTACTATTTAACCACAATCCAGAGCTTTCCCTTGCCTGAACCAAGTTGTGCTCGCCTCAACCATACCCAAAAGCAGGCTCTTTCATCCCTTTCTTATGGCAACAGGGAAGTCAAGTGTAATTCTTTTGACATATTAAACCACTTTTCTAATCTTTCTTATGGATGTAACCATTTCAACATGAATTAAAATTGAAAAGAACTCTATAAATTAATTTAAAAGTAGACAAGAATAAGAAGACAAACTTTTGGAGAGAAAAAAAAAAGGAGCTTGCTCTAGCTGAAAGGCAGTTCTTTAATACACATCAGAGAGCCTATAAAACTCATTCAAGCAGCTCCAGTGGTCAGGCAGCAACTAACATAAATGCTGGTCAGAGATTGGTTTGAGCCCAGGGTCTGTTGGTTGGGTGGCAGCTGATCTAACAACTGAGCTCCAGCAGCTGTCAGGGAAACTGTTTTGCATGAGCTTAAGGTTGTCTGAGGATAGTCTTCTAAAAGCAGAAAGCTGCGTCCAGTCAACCAACTTCAATTATGAGGACAGCGCTTTAGCGAGGAATGATTTCAGAGGCGTCTTTCTCAACCAACACAAAAGTTGTCTATGCGAAAGAAAGAACCACAGACCTTTTTAAAGTGAGGCGGCATCGTTAACCACTGCACTGACATGCCTCCCAGGCAAACTGGACTGATTGTCTTTTAAAAGCAGAAAGTTGTGAGAAGGATATGGAAAATAAAAGCCCTCAACAGTATACCTTTGTAATTCTACATTTTTGCCAACAGGAGCAGCTACATGTGATTATAGTTTATTCAGATTAAATGAGAATCTTTAAGTCAAAGGAGTAAGTGAGAAGGTTGAGCCTGTTTGACAGTCCTCTACCCATCAATTAAGCATTGAAGCTCAAAAATTCCTGAGCTCCAGTGGGTTGGGTTTTTATATACTGAGAGAATGGAAACTTGTGGCTACATTTAGATGTATAATTTGTGAGTGATATGTGAAAACCATGAGTATTCTGTTCCTCCCAAATCTTAAATACCATAGCTTCACACTATAGACTTTAACTGGAGCAAAAAATAGAGAAAAGTATGAACAAATAAATATCTCAACAACTAAAACAGTTATCAAAAAAAAAAAAAGAAAAAAACTTGTGTAGAAGCACACAAAATGCCCTCAAGAATCAGAATATTTCAAAGAATGTATGTAGGACTAGTGTGAAATTGATGTCTGAAGAACCAAGAAGTAAATCTGAGAACATGAACGTGTTTTACTGAAGCAAGCGCACTAATTATCGCTGTTGCAGCTCCCACGGGTAAACAACCTGCCAAAATCTTCATGTTCAGAGAGTAGGGGAATGTGTAACTCATCACCCATTAAGATAAATGAGGTCACCTGTGAAAAGTTTGAGCATTTGTAGTATTTAACTCTTCTTTAATGGCTTTTACGTGCTGAAACAATGCCCTGTTTAAGCATAGATGTGTCAGTTTGATTGAGGGGAGCCTGGAGTGACAGCCTGACAGCAAGTCATCCTGACAGCACCGCAACACAGGCTGTTGGATGAAAGAGAGCATATCAATCTCCCACCATGCGGTGACTTTATATTGTAACAACCTTTTCACACATTTTGCAATGCTATCTTCGTCTTGCCTTGTCTTAAAGTCTTTTGACCAGCAGGTGCCTACACCAGAAACCGTAATATCTGATCCTGACTTTAATGGTAGATTTAAAATCATTACCCATTTGAATATTAAATATAAATAACTTTCCTAAAAGTATAATTTTGCTGCATTTTAGCTAATTTCACTTTGAGTCAGTAAAAGCTTAAAAGTGAATTGATTTAGTTTTAAGAGATTTTGTTTATTTGGAACCCCAGTGTCCATTCTTTTTGAAGTGAAGTTGGTTCCCAAAATACTAGATTTTCAAATTACAATTACTACTGCATGCACCACTATCTGAAAAATAAAACATTAAAAAAATTACAATAAAACCCACACTTTCATGAAATAATTTTAGTGAAGCTCCTATTCTTCAAAATTGCTTCCACGTTTGTCCTTTAAATACAATGAATTTGAGTTTGATTAACAACAGCAAACTTATTTATTCTGTTCTGAAACAACACCGACCTCAGTGGAGGCATATTCATTCCACTGCGCTGAATTTAACATATTGAGAGTTTAAGACTGTTGCTGCAAGGTCTTTGCAATCTGCGAGAAATACCATGACTTCTTTTGACCTTCAGGAGGATTGTTGGTTTGACTGACATTTTTATGCTGCAAACAATTATCCAAATTGACTTGGAGTTGCAAAAAGGCCAAAAATGTCAATATGTATCAGCTGTATTGAGAAGGTGAATTTCTACCAACTTTTTGAGGGGCACAAAGGGGAAAAAAAAAAAACGAATCAATGTGATTTTTTTTTTTTTTTTTTTTTTTTTTTTTTAAATGGTGAAAGAAGAAAAGATATCTTTGTGTATCAGGACCTGAGAACTCAGGTGTAAAGAAGAGACCAGCAAAGGAGTCAATTTCACTGATATCTTACATGATGATCTCTCAACATCACAGTATCAATATTGCAAGCCCAGTGTGAGCAGGAAATTTAAAACATGATTCATTGTTGTATTTCCAGTAATATTTCATGACTTGCAGAACAAATGCAGCTGTGTGTTAATTGCAAGACTGCAGTTTATATATATATATATATATCTCCCAGGAAGAAACGTGAGCAATCGATACAAAAATTACAATTTGCATCTACAGCACTGGCCTGCAATAAGAAATTGCTACTCAATATCAATAGCATGAACTGTTGCAATGTGTTTTTACATAGGCAGACTTAAATAGGCTTGACCAAATTATCTCAAAGTGAGGCACACCAAACTTCCATTAACTGTCCAAGTATCCATCTCAAAAGATGGTTTTGTGGTGATATCTTAGTGGATTTTGTAATACTTGTACTGTGCAATGGTCACATCAATATTTTGCACTTTCATCTGAAGAAACTGTGTTATTGACGGAGGGGGTAGCAACATGCCTTGCAGAGTCTGGTCTGCCTAGAGATTCATTAGCAGCAGAAGACAAACACATCTGTACAGCAAACACCCCCAGTAAACCAGTCAGCGTTAGATCTGCCTGTTTCTTATGCTTTTCAGCTACTGTCTCATTAGCCATTAGCATAGTTTCCACCAGCTCCTCTCTTATGTATTTGACAGAATTGTGTATTTGTGCACAGGCCATTCCCTATGCGTGCATCAAATTTACATATTTGCTGGGGCCAACAACAACTTGCATATACAGAGAGGACTTACAGACTCCAAATACTGTATTAGTCCAATTATATGAACCCTCTGGTAGACTGGTAGAAATATAATAGTGAGGAATAAACAATATATATTGTTTATTGTTACACTTAGATGAAATTTAATCCAACAACTACAAAAAATCAACAAAAGTGAATGAACAAGCATGTTACATGTACTGTATGAATTGCTTGTTTACAGATGGGAACACATAGTGGCATGAAAAACGTAGCCATCTGAAAAAAAACAGTGACTCGGCTGAATAGCTGCTCTGTTAGATGCCATTCTTCACTCTTTTTTTCAGTCACATACTCTCCTATCAAGTTCTCAGAGGCAGCTGGTTTTGGGGCCACAGAGAGATTTTCTTTGACTGGATTTTTAAGACTGTCTTTAAGGATTTGCCTTTTTCTAACATGACGTTCTGTGACAGCATATTTCTTGGACAGACCATATCTGTGGTGAAGACGTTGGGCTCTTTCTGCTTCTGGGGAATTCTAGATAGAAACTCTGTGAATTTGGAGACTCGGTGTCTTCGGAAACAAGAGCTGAAAACCTTCCTTTTCTACCATTTGGCAGCTGAAATTGTCACAGTTGAAGTTTTCAATGCATAGAGATTTTTGGTAGCATTAATTTTTGACATAAAAACTTAACATTTCGTTCCGCTTCAATAATAGACATTAGATTTGTGAAAGATCAATGGCAGTGAAAGTGTGAGCAAAACAGAGGTGGACATAGATCTTTCAGATTGGCTACCTTGGAGAAGCTTGTGCTTGAGGAACTGAACACCTGCCAGGATCCTAGGATGAGGCCTGACTTATGCCCCTCATATTTTATTACCTCTTGATGAGCATGCCTGTGGTGCCATTAATCAAACACGACATGGCAGACACATCCTCTTAAGCCCAGGCTCAGGCTCGGCTTCATCTCCAATCCCTCAGAGACGCCAACCTCCACTCTGCATTTTACCTTTGGAATTACTCTGCAGAAATGCAGGGTAATTTTTCCCATTAAATAACTTTAAAAGTTAGTCTGTTAATATGACCAGGGTCGGGCATGGCAATCAATGCCTTGGCACATGAACAAGAGGTATTTTTTGCTATTTTCCCTGCAACTGTTGAAATCTACAAAAAGGCAGAATTGAGAAGCAGATTGTTTTATTTAGTGTAAAAGCAGAATGTTTGAATTCAGAAGCCCTCTACAAGAATAACCCCATGCAGCTAGAGAGTTTTTCTAATGGAAAGGAAGGACATAAAAAGTATAATGAATTCCTCTGAATGTGCTGTCATTGTCTTACCTGAACCCAACAAAAAAGGTCAGCCTGTCCAAGATTCACATCCCTCTAGTGAAGCATGGCCACCTTTTTTTTTTTTTCCATCCCACACACCTTTTCATATAGAAAACCATCAGCCTTCATTGGTCAACTTACCATACATATAAATCTGATCTTAAAATTGACATTTATGTCCAAAAGCAGTTTTTCTTTTCAGTATTTCCATTATATCTCATCCACAGCATAGTCATGGTGCTCAGATGCAAAATGTCCATTCCCCGCAGTGAGTTTCCCAGCTGCCTTAGCTCTTGTCAATATATCTTACTGACCTCCATATAGTGGCATCTCATCCCCATCTCATTAAAGACCCCTATTCCTCCTCCTCCTTTACAATCCAACACTTATGGCCGTATTGAATTTCCTTGTGCTGTAAGATTTTTAGCCTAGAACTAAATGTTTACTAGTAATGTCAAAAGGTTGGGTGATTGCCACCCTTTAAAGGCAACCACAGTGTCCTAATTTAAGATGCAAGGTCTAAGCCACCAGCTCTGAAAAAGAGCCGGCAACAAAAAAAAAATAATGAGAAACCCTGATGAGAGGAACTAGTGACAGGGAATCTGTTGCAACAGGTGTTGCCTGTCCACATGATTTCATAAAACCGGTGTGGTTGTGGCAAACCAACTGGGACATGTAACAGTCTTGTTGAGTTGCCAGTACCCTATCACTTTTTTTTTTTTTTTTCTTTTTTTGGTTTCTTTGTTTGATTTCTCCAGTGTCTCAATCAGCTTTGTTAGACTTGTGTTCTACAGAAGCAATCTGGCATGCTGACTATCAGGCTGAAAACCATCCATGAGGGGAGGAGTACATTGTCGAGATGAATAGTCATGGAGCAGTCACTCAGACATCGACTAGCTCTGACCTGCATGCCATCCCTGACTTCTCTCATTTAGTCCAGCTCAGGGGAATGCTAAGCTGTTTGATCCCTCCCTTACACAGCACTGTGGTTAACATAAATGAACACAGATTAAATCATTTTACAAGTCTACTCAACGCTCACACACACGCTTGCTGCTGCATGAACCTCAGCCTAGGACATAACGTCCTTAAGTGGTAGATGAAGACATCAGGTGTGTGTGCATACAAGTGCAACATATGAACGGCAAACATATAAAACGAGACTGAAATATTATTGCTTTTATAACAATAAATAACCCTCAGTGTCTACATAAGTTACATTTTCACATCAGCACTACGAGTGTTTTGCTAGGCATGAATTCCAAAATCAGCCTAACCTCAATCTAACTGGACACTATGAGACCATCCAAATTTAATTTTCAGACATAATAGTCCGCACTTGTACCACAAGCAGCAAATTAGGCAAAAAGTATCATTTATATTGTCTAGAGAGAGTAGACTTAGCTGAACATATTGATAAACAATATCTGCGCAGGTTTCTAACCACGAAACCCACAGAAGTTTAGAATATCTGTGTCTCTGGATCCAACTAAGGATTTCAGCTGTAGGGAAATGGATTTGATGGCATGTGTGCCATCTTTAGCGAGTTAATTACGTGTTCAGTAGTAATTAGTATGTCGCTTTACTTTGATCATTAGTTTTGCAGGTTTTTTCCCTCAACAAAAGCACTGGACAAGTTAAAGACTCGATAGTGAAAATTTTAGGAATTTAAGGCAGCATGCGGTTAACGGTTTCATCTAAATATAGTGGCACAATAGATTCACTGTTATTTCAATTTGTAATTATACATATTTATATTAATTTGTACTTCTGGAACTTTTTTAAAACTCTACTATATATATATATATATATATCTCTT
>CM076666.1:13679446-13769885 GCA_038496675.1 Rachycentron canadum
TGTTTTATATATATATATATATATATATATATATATCCATCCATTCTGTGTCCAATACACTTGTAATTGTGTAAAAGTGATGTGAGTATTAATCATCTCAAAATGTTGGTTGAAATTGAGGTACATGGATGATAGAGCTGTGCAAGCAATAGCAGGCAGGTAATGTTGGAGTATCGCTCTCCTGTTCCATGAGTGCTTCTCCAGTTTCACATGCACTTATACTCTTTGTCTATGCTTCGTACATTTTGTCCTAAAAACTGTGCGTCTCACCCTGTGAAGGCCCTGACCTGGTTCCTGACATGATGTGTTTGTTTGTTGTGCATATCAGTCAGTTTTAAAATTATTGTTTTTTTGTTGTTTTTTTTTTTTCTCCATTGTTGTTTCTCGATTCTTGGTGGATCCAAGCCTTTGTTTATGTTTGGATCACGGAGTGCATCTTTAAAAGCAGTCAGGGAGCACTGTGGTGGAGTGGGATAGTTGTGAATGTGTGACATGATGGATGCTTGGAGCCAGTGTTGTAGAAAACGTGATTCCACTTCACACCTAATGGACTGGCAAGCTATCCCCCAGACTGCTAGAGTTCCTAAATAATTGCCCAGACATTTGGCCAAGCTGACAACACTGCTGACATCAAACTAAAGTTTTACTATCTATCTTCACTGGCATAGGTTGACAAACACTCTCAGGATGGTGTACAAGATGATTAAAAGAATCTCTAACATTACAATATTAGTATTATATAAACGTAAAGCATATAGAAATGTCATGTTGCAATATAATATTTCTCCAGTTTTCAGTGGTTAAAGACAAAATGACAGCAAATCCATGAAGTCCGCGCTGTTTGAGGATGGTAACATTACAAAGCGCTAAACTTCAAACGGAGCCACATTTCAAATATTATCTCGATGCAGTGAGCATTACACAAGCACACATGAACACATTGGCACAGAGAGAGGAACACACATCAGCAGAGAGACAGTCAGACAAAACACCATGCTGTTTCTAACCTTTTCTTAAAGCTCTGCTACCCTGGGTATTTAGGCATCACAAACATAGAAGAGAGCAGTGGGCAAACAGGGAGGCTGCCCTGGTCTGACCTCACTAGAAATGGGATGACTTTGATATTCCCTGGGCACATGACACAAGGTACTCAGATTAAAAGCCTTTTATTCACCATGACCTTTCCCTTGCCGTCTTTCCTCAGAGAAATCTTCGCTCCTTCCACTGCCATCGCAGTGACAGGCCATCCCCACGAAAACAAAAGGCCAAGTGGAAGGGTGACACAAAGTCAATATGGGCGACTTGTTCGCGTTTGAACACATCACGCCGCAACCTCTGTGTTATTGTTGTTTATATACCAAACTTACAGGAGAGAGAATGTAACCTCAGATGGGAGATGGTGATTAATTACCATTGTTCGATGGCTAATGCAGTTCCAACAAAATGTAGATTAACTGTATTCATTAATGTCAAATGTACATTTTGCATTCATCCAACTTTTCACCTACACCCCCAAAAACTTCAAATTTGCATTTTCACTGTTTTTGTTTCTTGGTTTGGTTTTGATAATTTACATTTAAAAATAGCGAGCACTCTATCATCTGGTGCTCTGTGGTTGACAAGACTCGCTGTGACACATACCTGATAGGGTTCCACTCTCTATCTTTGTCCCAAACACTAGTCATTATCACCCTCACTATGTGGACATGACCTCTCACCCTCAATATGTCATTTGTGTGGGTAGACATGGAACTGATGTATTCCTTAATCGTACATTTTGACGTTTCGTGGCACTTCTACACCTCCCATGATGTCTTACAGCCCCCCTTATGTCGTAGGTACAGCTGAATATCACACAAAAAAAAAATGCATTTAGGAAGCATATGTGTGGAGTATTTTACCTCCATCCATTACTTAAAACTGATGGTTTAAAACAAAAACACAAATTGCTCTATGAATAACAGAGGGTGTAAGGACAGCAGCCGAACCATGGCCCATTATTTAATGGTGTTTAGTCACAGTCATTAGTGTCCATACATATTGAACCCTATAGGGCGCTATATTAAAATGATAATGTAATTACACAATAGCATTATAATAGGTGGGTTGTCCTTACTCCCTGCCCTCGCATAGTACAGATAAGAGTGTACTGGTATGAGGAGTGAACCTTCCACATTGTTATTATTAATAATAATGAGGATACTCCCATATCCAGATATCTTAAATGCAGGTGCAATGGAGAATGTCACCTCACATCATTAAAGGAAAAAAATCGCACACACTGGTCTTGCTCAGCATCACACTTTAGTGATCCCCTTAACCTAAAGTCTCCTTAGACCTTCGAAGAGGAAGTATTATTGTATTGAGGTATTGTTGTAAGACCGTAGGTTGGGTTAAAATGAGTACTTCTTTAAGGCTAGAAGATGTTAACTGATCCATCCACCCAAACATCCTCCTAACAGACTTTGTCACTCTAAATAATACCACGTCACCTAATTCCTTCTTTTGTTCCTGTCATAATCACTTCATCCATGGTCGTCCAACCAGGGTAGAGACCTTTAGGTAATATGTAATTAAAAAATAACAGCCCCCTTCATTTAAAAAAAAAAAAAAAAAAAAAACCTTTCTTATGAGGAATGAAGAAAAGATGAACAACCATTAGTCTATGCAATGCATCTGCTGTTTGGGGGGAGGGGGGGGACACATGGTTCAATACATTGCTGTTTTTACTTGCATTATTTATGAGTAAATCCCATTAGATTGGTTTGCATTTGAGTGGCACATCATGGATTTGAAGCTCACTTTACAACCCCATCTAACTGCTTTGACCCAGGTCAGTACCCATCCACGACACATTACCGTGGAGTGATATACATTTTTGCATATGATGACAACCGAAAAGGGTTTCGAAAACGCAGTTAAGTCATAAAGTACACATAGTTAAAAGTTATTGGTACTTATGTTGTCCCTTCCAATTGGTACTCGCTTGCTTTTAGTAAATACATAAAGATATATCATCAATTTAAAATTTTTTTTTTTTTTGTTTGTTTGTTTTTTTACCTTAGTTTTTTTTTTGCCCTAGACCTTAGTTCACTGCTGGAAAACTTTACTGTAATAGTTAATGTTCATTTTATAATCTAATCTGCACTGCACTGGCATTAGAATTTATTATGAACAACAATCTGTTCCCTTTGCTGTAATGCATATGGTGAAGTGCCTCACCAGGTCTTAAATGCTAAATATTAGTCTGCCCAAACAAATCACAACTGCAAATGCACTCATCTCCCATCTCCTCTCCTAACACACACAGACACACAAACACACAGACACACTTCATCTCTCTTTGCTGTATAGATAAAACATGGAATACAATCATAATAATTTGATTTGAACGCACATTAACATGTATGTTGTTCCGCTAAATTCATTACGGCTGTGCTTTTGGCTGGAGGCTTTGTTTGTCATTGTCCAAATGGTCCATGCCACCCGCTAGTAACTTTATCTCTCAGTCCAGCTTTCCATCCACCATAGCCAATTCCTCTCTCCCTCCACCCACAAAAAACTGTCCTCTTTGCACAAGGCCCCCTCATTCATTCTAATTAAGCCAACTGAAACTAAATAGCAGAAGCTTTGTTTACAAGGGGCTAGCTGTGCTCAGCATTCTGCGCACGGAGGCACTTGTCTTTACAGCCAGTCAGGGGTTTATCTAGAGCTACACTTACTGCTTACACTAATTTACATTTGTGTTTTCCTTTCCACTTATTTCCATATCTGCCACTGTGGGGCTAGTCCGGCTTCACAGAGGAAATTTATCAATCACATTTAAGCTGTAACTAACACAGGCTGTTTCAGCACCACAAAAACACTGGCATACACTACAGTTTTGAGAGACTGAAAGCTGATGCAATAACATCATCATCCTCGAGGAAAACAGTCATGCCAGGCAAGGTCAATAATAATTTTGGTTTTAATAAAAAATAAGCAAAATAATACTTTTGTGAGAATTTTTTTTTTTTTTTTTTTTGATAAATTAAAGGCTGCCAGGCAAGTTCAAAGAAAACATCACATCCTGGAAATCGCCCTGAGAACTTCACATACAGCATGGCACAATAAATTCTGTTCCACATATAGTACTTTGATCAAGTGGAGAGTTTGCAAAGGGTTATGAAAACATCGTGTTGTGACTGCTATTGAAAAGTGTGATGGGTTGATATGATGCATTTTACGGTAATAAATAAGTCATGTAACATCAAATAGTTTACTTGGAAAAACAAGCCAGATAACTGCTGTGCTGAAATAGCTGGGGCTCGATTGGTGCCGTGCATGATGGGCCAGATGACTGATTTGTCTGTATTTTCATGCGGCAGCTCACAACGAGAAGGTTCTGGGTTCAAATCTCGGGCCTGGGGCCTTTCTGTGTTGAGTTTGCATGTTTTCCCTGCGCCTGTGCGAATTCCCTCTGGCTACTTCAGCTTCCTCCCACAGCCCAAACACATGCATGTTTAGGTCAATTGGTGACTCTAAATTGCCCGTAGTCTCTGTATGTCTCTATATGTCGGCCTTGCGTTGGACTGGTGATGTGTCCATCGTGTACCCCGCCCTCGCCCAGCGACCCTGATGGATAAGCAGTTTAGATAATTGATGGATTGAATGGATATTTTCATGTTACATGTTATATAATCTTTGCCCTTTCAAAGGATAAGACAGACCTTCCTTAATTTTTTCACCTAACACAACATAATGCAAAGTTAAGGGGCAACAAAAATAGCCAGTATCAGTGGTGGCTTGGAGATTAGTAAAATCAAGTTACCCAACAAGCAGAATCATTGGATTGGAAAACAATAATCTGTTGTGGCAGTTAGCAGCAAGGCAACCCAGAAAATAAAAAATTAAAAGCATTTAGCTTTATTAACCACTGGATCAGTAGTCAAGAAGCTCAAGGAGAAAACATTCAGTGTATTACTCCAACAATTGACTTTTTTTTTTTCTTTTTTTTTTAAAAAGAGAGACATTATAAAGCATTGAAAACAAAGTTGAGTTGTGGTGGGATGGAACAGAAGGATTTTCCTTTCTCATCCTGGCAAAACAGTACAACAGTGCAGACGATACATAAAATCCACAGAGAGCAAATATAAATCAAGTATGCAGCCAGATAATGTTAAACCAGGTAGCCAGCAAGTGGGTAAACCCTGATCTTTCTCATGAAGATCCTTACAACAGCAATTTTATGTTAATACTAGGTTCTTCATGAAGTAAATCCAACAATTATGTCTTCTATTCATCATTTTGGGGGAAAAAATTCTCTTAAACTTGCTCCCTGCAGAGAAAGAGCCATTTCTTGTCCTACTATACAGAACCGGTCAATACACTTAACAGTCATGCTTTAGTTCTGTGACTTGAGCCTGTCTGTCAGATGGATAGACCTGGCTTTATGGCAGTTTAAAATGCATTGCTTCAGGCACTACTATTGGGCATCTCATTTGAAAGAAGAATGTGAAACATTGAGTTGGAGCACCCCTGACAACCTGACAATCTTAGATGAGAGAAAGCCAAGGATATGTAGAGGTGAAACTGCTCCAGGTGTGAGAACTGTTGTCCACTTATATCCAGTTGAAGCTGCTCCAGCTTCTGTTAAGGATCTCCCCAGGCCCTTTTGAGGAGTTCTCAGCACAACAAGGAGACAGTGGGGAAGTCTCAAGACCCGCTGGGGCGTTTACTTCTCTCAGCTCAAGTGGAAACAATTGTAAATCCTTGGGTTGTGCTGACGGACAATGATATTGGTTATTGACAGACATCAGAGTGGTCGCAGACAGTTTACGCCTCTGCCAATGTCAAGATCATATTTGTCTCGTTTTCCCGTTAATGTAGTAACATCTCGTTATTTATCACGTTAATATCACATTTATTTTGCTCCGCCACAGTTTTATGTATATAACCACATGTACATAACCACGTCTGACCAGCTGCCTGTCACTAAAGCGCTGCTTGTCGGATGTAGACACTGCCCTGTGATTATGAACAGAGCAGAGGGGATTGATCGATTGACAGACAGAGCATGTCGCTTAGTTTGGTTTCTTAGCTGCTGCTTTTCGTGGTTGCAAATAAAACTTTTGGAGAGTCAGAGAGAGAGAGACATTTTTCCATCGGTGCCCCTTTACTCTGGAAAAACCTGCTGAGGAGATAAGGCCTGTAGACTCAGTGACTTCTAAAATTTTATTTTTATAGACTTGGTTTTATATGATGATTTTTTTTTTCTTTTTTACTTCTTTTTGCCTCTTTTTACTCTTTGCTGTTGTCCTTTTATTATTATCATCACTTATTATCTTCATTATTATTTGATATGATATCTGCTTACTGTAATTAGTTATAAATATATATTGTTTTATTGTTTGCTTATGCTCTGATGTATATGTCAAAGCATTTTGTAAACATTGCTTTTAAAGGTGCTATATAAATAAAATTATTAGTAGTAGTAGAAGTAGTGGTAGTGGTAGTATTAACAGCTGTTTCTGTGCCCTATCACTCAGGGTATCCTTGAAAGAGTGAGGGAAAGAGAGCAGCAAGCAAAAAGTTTCCAAGTGAGTCCCAAATTTGGAGAAGTGAGAGGTTGACATCTGGACTCCTAGTTAAGAAATAATTCAGCATATTCAGATAAACGCATGCATAAAATACATAAAAGGGGAGGACTTACCCTTTCACTATTTACAACCACTTGCAAATTGACTAAAATTGAATGTGCTGGCCTACATGGTTTGCATCTTGTGTGCTAACTCTTCATGTTGATGCAAAGCATATTAGCTCCAAATCACAGACGCATCTACCTTCCGCACATGAAATTCACTTCTCTTGGTCTGTAGTGTTTTTGTTTTTTTGTTTATATACTTAATACTAAAATACTCCTTTTCAAATTTTGGAAGCTGACTAATCCGCATTATGTTATAACTACAGTTTGTTGCTTGCATGTAGTAATACAGGTCATGTTGTTACCACATTACAGCAAATGTCCAGCAAGGTGTCAAACAGTTATTTTGGTGATTGTAAATGACACATGTCTGAGTTGCGTAGATGCAGAGGAGCAAGGAATGGAGCAAAAGGAGCAAACATAAAAGGCGAAACTGGCATGCTGTATCAACTCTTAGGTGTATGGACCACACACCCAGCTCCAGAAGGGTCTGCATTTTCAAGGAATGGGATTTGCTTCAAGCGCACAACACTGCCTATAAGTTAGGGGATTATCCCAGTCCAGGCTGTGGGTACTGAGTGAGGTGTTGGGAAAGTATACGGGTGCTTGTGAGAGAGTGAGTGTGGGTGAGAGATGTGGAGAGAGGCTGAGCTTGTATACCGTCTCGGAGCGTGTAAACAACCTTGTTTGCTGCAGAGCGCCTCAGGGTGTGAAAGTCTGAGGGAGAGGCGGCTTACTCTGAGCAGCTTCAGTTATGCTCACATGTAGCTTCCTGAATTCAACATGCCCTCAAGGCTTTATAGGTTTCATGTCAGGATCAGTCACAGATTTGTTAACCTGATTCTAAGAAAGGTATTTAAATATAATGTAGATGTATGACAATGTGAAATGCAGATTTTGTGTAAAAATATAAATGTACAGACTGGATCAGTTGTACTGTTTTCATGTGGTGGTAAGTAATGTAGTCCAGTGTATTCCAAGTTTTCCTGCCTCTACGCTGCATTGCTGTATTTACTTTATTTTATTTTATTTTTATATTTTTACATCATTCAGTTATTTCAGACAGATTTGCTTTTGCTTTTGCTTGGTACTTTGCCTCATAGTGAGGCTCATTGGCTTCTTCTGTTAATAGCCAATACAGGCTGTGTTTTCAGAGAAAAATAAAAAATATAGCACCATCTGGTGGTGGTAGGCAGTAACCCATTTATCAGAGTAATTAAATGTAATGGGACCTTCCCCTGCAGCCAGTCGTTATGCAGTGTTACCAGGAAATATAACAGTATAATGAAAGCTATACTGGAATAGTTTATCTTTTTAATTTCATCATAGTCGCCGGTCAACTCTATACAATTGACGGTTTGAGTACTTATGCGGTGCTTCGGGACATATGATTAAACACGTGACCTTTACATTACCATAGGGTCAGTGTTAAACTCATAAAATATTGGCTGCTGAATGAGAGGTCGAAACATAGAAATTTGAATTTGCTTCGTTTATAATAATCAAGGTATTTGAGATGGGTCAATAGAAACCCAAACAAGGGGGGGATACAATTCTTATTTCTGTATTTCTCTCATTTTAATCAAAAACAACAGCTCATTTAAAACCGTCAATAGAGGGATCAGTCACCTTCTCTCCGTCTTCTACGATGTGGGAAGTTATTTCTATTGAAGATTATGGAATAAAGCCAAACCCTTACTTCTATTCACCTTCCAGTCAATATTTACACCAGCTCAGTTTGCATGATTTCCTTTTCTTCCTCCAGTCTTTCTCTCCACACTGATATGTTAGCTATTTTTAAATGTTGCATTATATATTTATATTTATATATATAAAATGATGTTGGAATTGCAAAAAAGAAGATTGCAGAACATCAAGAGGTAATGTTATCTCATTAGCTACTGTCTTACAAATTCAACTAAAATGTATATTACTGTTCACACAATGTGCAGAAGACATATGAACACCACTGCACACTTCTAACTAATGTGAAAATGTAGAAAAAGAGACTTAATTAAATGTACTCTACGATGAACTGAATGTAACGTAAATTTGTTTGATGTTTGCCCAGGAAATGAAAAAGCTCATAAAAGCTGATAAAAAATTTAAAAAAAAAAAAAGAAAAAAAAAGTGGATGGTGATGGGGAAGCTCAAAGAACTTCTAAGAAAATGGGGGGGGGGGGCTTTTAAAACATTTTTGCTCTCCTTTGTAAAGTTTCTCTACTTGGTTAGTGATTTAAAATAACTATTTGAGGTGAGGTTACCAGTTAACCAACACCATGAACAATTTCCATTTGTATTAAGATTTATTTATCTTAGTTGAGTAAGTTGTCATCAGGGTCATTTTCATGCAGTAAAAAGAGAACACATGAGTTTTATTGAACTGTGAAGACTTGTTTTATGGCCAGACAACTCACTGAGACGTGCAATTTAGCACACAAGAACATAACAGAACACGGGTTCCTGTGTGTGTGTGTGCACATATGTGTGAGTGCTTTTATCCCTGCAAGGCCAAATAGTTCCATGGTGGTATTTGGAGATGAAGGCTATCCATAAACATGTATTGTGTGCCTTGGCTCTGGTCCTGAAAAACAAGATTGAATTTGTATGTAAAAAGGAAGACTTGACTCTTCAGGGGAAAAAAAGAGGGGTAGGAAGAGAAAAACACCATTATTTTCATTTCGCCCAACAATTAAGGTTACATGTGACTCATAACATAAATGTGGTGTGACATTTTCAATTCTTTAAGCTCATTGTGTTTCAAGTCAAGCTCCGCTGAATTGGATGAAAGTCATAATAAGACAGAATTTTCTGCATCACTCCATGATTTGAACAAACATCATTTCACAAGAACGAACAGGTGCCACGTTAAATTTTTAGCAAATAGTCTGTGAGGAAATATCGGAAAATGACGATATTATGATGACATGAAATAGCACCCTCAAAATACCCAGTGGTGGTATAATAACAAGTACATTACAGAAGAGCGCTTTTTACTCAGTTACATTGCTTTAACAGCTGCCGTTATTTACTTTACAGACCTATAAGACTGTTAAGAAGACGCTCTCACCTACTGCAGAGGCAGCAGCTCATCAGTCATAACAGCTGGGCATTTCCTCTACCTGCCCGACACTATTTCTATCAAGCTTACAGGCAAATACATCTTAAATATAATCTTGTTCTCAATGTTTCAACTTTTTTCACTGTTGTTATTAATAAGTCCTGCAGTGTTGTACTGTTTCTGCCTCTTTATTCTGTGTCAGCGTTCTGCTGCTTTATTTCTACTGTGGCATCGCTTGTCCTGAGAGATCCTGGGTATCTGGGGAGTTTGTTTTTTTCACAACACTACATTATGCTCAAGGTTGACCCACAACAATACCACAAACCTGTAACAAAGACACCAGGAGGCACAAAGCAGATGGTCTGTCATATTCACTTTATTAAGATAATTCCAGACAAAACAGATATTTCTTCAGAGACAATATGAAAATACATGACATCAGTTGAATACTATCTCAACAAAAGGGCCCATTTTAAATGGTAAAACGCTGCCTGTTCTAGCACAAAAAGTAAGACTGCATTTTATACTATATAAAATGAAAGCAGACATTCTGACATGTTGTTCAGGCTTCAGACTTTTAGGTAAGAATTCAGAGACACGAGGAGGAATCCACTTACATAAATGCAGGTAGGCATAGTTTCTATTGCACACCTACACATAAATGTGCACACACATGCACACGCACACACAAATGTGATACATATACTATGTATATGCACACACAGACAGACATACAAGGTTAACTGTGCAGAGTGTCTGAGGAGGAAGCGTGGTCAGAGGTAACAAAAGGAACTGCTGGGTTAACAAGTGAATTAACTGAACATGATTTTACTGTCTGAGACAATCACTGGATCTGGTTGAACACAGGAATGCCTGTGTTTAAAAAAAAAAAAAAAAAAAAAAAATAGAAGAATGTCTAATATGGCAGCCATTTTCTATAATTAGAAGGAAAAAAACTTTACTTCTTGCTGCATTTTCACTTTGTTAAGTTTGGATCTTCTCTAAAAACTGTCAGTGTTGCATATTTTAACTGGGATGCTACTTTGTGGTGAGACATTGTGTCTTTCAGAATTCAGAAGACTCTTCCCCATCACACCCACAGTGCGATGAACAAAATACAATGTCAGGATGTCAGTGTCATCAGAGATATGCTGTGTTTTGGGACTGCGGGGTTAAAGTCAAACAAGGGTAAAACCACCAAACCCAATGTAGCTACAGTCTGTGACCTCTGATTTAACATACATTGTCTGTGACTACACTGTAATCAAAACTCAAAATTATATGAGAATAAAACAAAAAAAAAACGAGATAACTACACAACATAAACTTTGTGCAATTGCAAAGCGCCTTCATTAAAAATCGTCCCAGTTCTTCAAATACATGATAGAAAGAAGCAGGTTAGGGTAATGAAAGAGACTCATACAACAATTACACAGTAAAAACACAGTAAAAAAAACCCCAAAAAACATGGACAATACATACAAATTAACCTCATCATATTGCACGAATACTCAAGTGGCAATGTTTACTGGCCCACTGTTGTGTCTCTACACAAATATAAACAATGACGATACATCTTAGAAATGAAGTTGGTTTGGAAACAGAACAGAACATTTTTGAAACGTTTCCTTGACATATGATGGGAACATTTTTGGGTTGTTGTGGTAAAAGAGTGGCAATAAAAATATGAAATACATTTACATTTGTACACTGGAACAAATAGTGGGTTCACGGATCAACCGTCACTCTACAGCTGTAGCCCTCATGGAAGTTCTCCATCATGCATCTGTGCAACTTCTGTCTAGCATTAGCACTGGAATGGCTGCTGCAGCCTATCAAATGGAGTAAGCTAAAGTTAATCATTATAACATTAAACTCATTGCTCAGCTTCCATATTTCAAATGTTCTGTGATAAGATGAAAATAAAGCCAAGACAAGAATTTTTTGAAGTAATCTTGATAGGATTAAAGCGCAATTTACTGACTAATGTATAGAAGCTAACAGAATATATCAAATTTGGTATTATATTAGTGATTATATTTTTGAGTCCAACCTAAGACTTATATGGATAGTTTATCTTTAAAGCTTAAACAAAAAAGAGGGTGGAGCTTCAACAGATATTTTTCATTCAGCACATCTTAAGAGAAAGCCTATTGATTTAAAACAAATCTTTACCTGCAATTGCACAGATTTCATTTCCCTCTGCATAGGAAATCCTGATTCAATATCGAATTCATCACAGAAAGCTACAGCCTGTTTTCTGTACCTATGCTTTCCAAGTTTGGTTCAACTTGGAGCAATGATGGCTTTGTTTGTCAAAGCGAAAAGCTCTGAATGCAGTGGTGATCTGTAACATCCATTAGAGGTCTAAAAATGGTTTCCCTTCTGTGCTTTTTCTCTCCAATCGCAAGACAGTGCAGAGCGTTAGCTGCTGGTTACGTATCGAATGAAAAGACATTGAAAATGAGCAAGCAGGTCGGACGGTTTATGTCCAGTTTAATGTCAAGTCTTGATCTTTAAATAAGGGAAGATTAATAGTTTATAAAACATTAAACAGCTGCAGCTTAGTGCACAGGGTGATAACTAAACTGGCCTGAAAGCACTTCATTGTGATACATAAAGGTGTATGTATGTGTCCATCTTTGTTACCACAGGCATGGATTTTATTTTTGCATCGAATCATCAGGCAGTGCTGATGGACATGGATATTGTGCAAAGGAAAAGTACTGGAATTCAACCTCTAGACAGACTATTTTAGGGAAGCTCCACCCTGTGGGTGTAGCTGTATGACTGGCGCTGAAGCCCATTTATGAGTGCGAGGGCTGAAAACTGATGTGCAGGGTTTTGGTGCTAACTCCTCCTCGTGGGCATGTTACTCTGAATACAGTCATGCATCTTTGAATCTGCTGCTGTACATTACGTGAGTGATTATTTCTGAGCTCACATAAATAAAAGCCCTTTTCTTAATGGTCCATAATTTATTGCCACCTTTGGGCCATAAAATGATCTTACATTGGTTTTATTGGGTAATTAGAAAATCAAATAAGTTCAGACAAAGAAATCTTTTGAATGAAGGCCCTGATGCAGCTATTGGATAGCACAGAAATGACATCATAATGACCCAGCTATAAGATTTGCCTAAAGTGACATAGAATTAAAAAAAAAAAAAAAAAAAAATGAAAAAGGCAGAAAATAAGATCAGTTCACCAGAGAGATCTAGTGCTAAGTTTAAACTTAGCTCCAGACTTCTAAATAATAGGAGGTAGCTGTTAACTGTTGCTCTCGAACTCCAATTAAGACCAAATACCCCTCGAAATGAGCATTTCATTGACTGGTTTGAGATCCTAACTTGTTGAGCTTCTCAGTCCCTTAGGTGTTGTTCAACTTTTTGGACTGAGCCAAAAGCCCTTCATATTTTTGTAGCTTAGATGTGAATGCAAAACAGCTTTTCATCTGTTTTTCAAAGTCAAACTTTTGACTGGTTTGTCTCCTGTCTAACTATTATTGTGCTGCCATCAAACGAGCACAATTCATTGAAAGGAATGCAGTGAATTTCCTGTTAGCTCTTGGGGGGATATGGTTTGTTTTTCCTGTTGCTGGGAGCCAATTTATTTTTATTTTTTTCTCTTGCCCTCTTTAACTTCCTGTCTAGGAGCTTGACTTTACAGAGAGGCTACAGAGGTGAGTGTCAGAAGCCACTGATTAGACCTCTGTTATCCGTCACCCAGACTCCCGCCACCCTCCCACCCACCAATACAAACTCCCAGATCACATCCTTGGTGTGTCAAAGACGGTGGTTGTGCTTTTTTTTTAAATGAGAATTTAAAGGGGGGCAGGGAGGTGAAGAATGCTTTTTAGGCATTATTAAAGAAAACAAAAGCACAAAACCTATTTAGGTGACTTTGAAGAGAGATGGTGGTTCTGCTGGTGGTGGAGATTACCATCATCTCATGCCATGCTGCTGGTCGGTGTGCTTTGGGTGCTTCCAATGCTAGCATTGGCGCTGCTGTTCTCAGAGGGGGAAGGGTTGGTAGAAACTGGTTGTCGTTTTGCTCCTGAGCAGGGACATCCTTAAGGAATGGGAGAAGAAAAAACTGATAAATACATAATAACGAGGGACTGAAAGAAAAGAAATGAAAAGAGAAGGACAGGAGAAACTAACCAGGAAGATTTGCAGCAGTTGAGGTCATGTCTAGTCCAGTTGGGTATCCTGAATTAAGTAGAATAAGAAAATTTCAAATCCATAAAAATATGAATTCACATTTATATTCAACCACAGACACGGACATTGTGAGTCATACATTTACCTGTTTTAATTTTGATAAACCACAGTGCTCCAATAAGTAAAACTCCAATCAGGAACCCTCCAAATGCAATGCCCAGAACGCCAGGTAGACCAAAGTCAAAGCATGGTGGGGCTGAAACACGCATAAAAACAACAAAAAAAAAAAAAAACAATGTATACGAGCTTCAGTTAAACAACAGCAAACAGCAACAACCACAAGTCAAAACTGATGGCCTACTGCTAATAACTACACAGTATGCAGAGACATGCACTTGACACCATTATTGTACGGTGATGCAGCTGCTTCCCAAGCAGAAAACAGAAAATGTCATTACTTTTGCAGAGTGACCTCACCCTGCCAAAAATAAGTAAATTTGTTGTCTATCATTTCTTCCGGTCCAATGTAATGATACAGTTTGTAATTTACAGTCAAGTTTGGCATAGGTGATGTTCTCCGTGCAAGCTGTGTATTGGCTTACACAACACATGTATCTCTGCTAACAAACTTAATAGAGAACATAAAACTTGCCAGCACCAATAAAAAGAAAAAAATAATTTTCTCTCAAAGCAGAGAGAGAGTAAGAATACAGGCCAACAAGAAAACTTTGATCAAGCATCTGACATGCAATACTGTATACACACACACTTTATTCACCATCCCACAGTTTTGCCTCACTCATTGTGGTCCGGCAAGGGTATGAACAGATCACCTTGAGACGGACGTCATTTCAAGAGGGTTGTACAATAGATTATTGACAGTTTTCCCCACTGCACTCAGACATCACCTCAAACTGTTCCGACATCTGTTATTACAAACAAAATACTCACTGGGCAAGTATTGATCTCTGTTTCCAGTTTTCAAGCTGAGAAAAACATGCTTGGTGTTCTTGAATCTTTGAAAAAGTCCTTGAAAATGATTTAAAATCAGTTTTTAACTCATTTTTGGTGTAGAAAGCAGCTTGGGGAATTCACAGTGATGATCTCAACTTTGGCTGTATCAGTACTTTTTTTTGTTGTTTTGTTTTTTTTTTTTTTGTATCCAACTGGGTTAAATCGACTGTTAAATTGTTTACAGACTTAAATTTTGTACCAAAATCAAACTTGAGAGGCTACACACACAACTTTGTCGGAAAACACGCAAGCAACCCAAAGTCCCCATGATATGTGTGGCATGTCAAGAAAAACAGACTGCAAACACTCCCCCCTTCTTCTGTTACCTGTAGAGATCCTCCCACATGTATCCACAACATTTGGAAGAAACTAATCATCACCTTTGCACGAGTTTCTCTCACCTGCCTCTCTTGCCTCCTGCCTCCTGGTGGAATGTGCTAGGCTAAGTACTATACTGGGCCTCATACAATACAGCTCTCCTTTCCTGAAGTACATTAAAGACAGGACATGGAGGACAGGAGACAGCAGGTTTGATTTGTGGAAGCATGCCACCACTCTGTGCATCATGAACAGTTGAATAATTGGCGTGTGGAGCCGAGAGTAAATCACTTCATGCTGATGTCAGAGCACACAACGTTGGAAATGAACTGCACAGACAAGACTGAATTACAAAGTGTGCTGTTGTACATATAACTTGATAGGGGTTCATTTACTTTTCAAATTATTATGATTATTTAATTTACATTAAATTACATGAAATACTAATATATTTATGTGATGAAACAATAGCAAATGCCTGCTGATTAGCACTGCTCTGAATAGTGACATCTTGTGGGCATTTGAACCAACTGCATCCCAGACAGTCAACCCAGTTTGTTGATCTGTCTGTGAGGAACATTCCTTGACCCCCCGAATGGGCCAGAAACATCACAGTGGCTTCAGTGGTCTTTCTCCTGAGACCTTTTTCTTTCTCTAATCAGCTGCTCTGTTAGTTTGTGTAACTGAGGCATTGACAGCAAAGCTGAATAAACAGGGGCAGGAAGCAGAAGCTCTAGTGCAGGTGGAGAGGAGGAGACATGCAGCAGGCCTGAGCTGTGACTCCCTGGAGCCCTCTGGATGAAAACTACCAAACAGGAAGGATTGCTGAATGGAGAACTCAGTCTGGCCCAGGGTAGGCTCGCAGAAGAATGCAGTCTGCTAGTCCTGCTGATATAACCCTTGCATCTCTGAAACTGGCTGATGAATGGAGCCATGTAAACAGGCCTATCAAACCAGAACATTCCCCCACACCTAATTCCATCCCTGTGTTTCAGTCGCTCCAGTAAAAAAAATAAAAATCTCTAATTAGCAAAACAGCAAAGACAAGGACTAACAGGACACAGGAAATTACGGATGAGAAATTATGTCAGTTTCCTCACAACATAATCTGCAGTACAGACATACCTGCCTTTGTATTTCTCTTTTAAAAGCAAATGGAGGATAAAGGAATCTTAAAAAATAAACAAATCCTTTATCAGTTTTACAAAGAAGTCTGACAAACCCCAGGTGTTCCGTCATTTAATCAGTGTCTTCTATCATTTTTCTTCTACATGGAATCTGGACTTTCCTAGAAATTAATCATCAGCCTAGAGACATCTTTCTTTATGCATCTTTCCTTGTTTGAGTCAACAGTGTTGAATAGTAGCATCACAGCCATACCCCCTTGGAAACACAAAGGACTACACCTCCCTCCCCTGAGACCCATTACTTCTGATTGTGGCCACAAGGTCAGCCTGCAGTCCTTCCTAAAGGACGAGGCCCTGCCCCACAACCCCTTACTGACTTCACTGCATATCCTGACTTCACTGCTATGTCAACCGCCTGTTTTTGTTGTGCACTGAAAGCAACAATAGGAATGAAAATTGCAGCAGCAAACAGCAATGCACTGACCGAGCACCAGAGTAGCAATTAACTCCTGAAGGCAAAAAAAGGTAATTTAAAAAGTTTTTGTTTTTCTTCTGAGAGTTTATCGTGAGCGAATTAAAACGGGCCAACAAAACATTCATCTTCATAGTAAGGCCACCAACAAGACAACGTTTTAGAGAGTGGACCTTTCCGCCTTGTTGCATTTTCATTAATGTGAAAACAATTTTTGTTCATTAGTTTTTGTTTTTAAAAAAAAGGTGGGGGGGCAATTAGCTGTTCATCATACATTATATAACTTTTATATTAGAGGAAGGAGGAATCAATACTTTTGATAAATTGGGGAAATTTGGACCAAAAGCAGCCTCCTGCTATATTAAATCTCAGCTTTAGTAATTGAGTGTTTATGAGAGTAAAAATAGATAAATAGATAAATAAAATGAAAGATGAGCCCTGTATGTAGACATCATTAATAAATATTACAAATAAATCATTAATATACCAGAAATGCTGCATGAAATAGCCGATGATGAAACTGCTTAACTGTGTTCTTAAGTATCATTTGTTTCATTAAAAAAAACGTGCTGATGCATATTTTGGAGTTTAAACTGAACTCACTTGGTGGTTGCAGACACGGCTGGGTAACCTCCAGATTCCTCTTCACTCTTCCTCCATCTCCACATTTCTAGTGAGGTGGAACGAACAATTAAAGCTGCAGTATTGTGGCCATGCTAGAGATGTAGACAGGCTTGTGAAAAACCCATGCACAACAGATCAACTCTAAAGCTCAGTGCAGTGTTCTTGATAACCAAAGGAAAATTCTGACTCTGGTTATGTTTTCTTATTTACACTTTGTGAGATTTTATTTATGAATAAAAGGGTTTTCATTTGACATGGTTTATTTATGCTGTGTCAAAAATAGTTGACACATTGGAGACACTCCTACCTCATTGGAGCATACTTTGACGGAGCATTCCAGATCCCATGTGGTGGACGTCAGCTCCTGGATCTGATCTAAGGAGAAGCTGAGTCGGGTGCTGTTGGGACAAGAATTTGAGGAGCAGGCCTCTGTAATGAAGGGCAGCTCTTTCACAACAGGGCATGAGCCCTTGGAGCGCACAACGCAGCTGATCACCTTGATGGTCAGGATAATATCCCCTAAAATGTGCACTGAAATCTGCAGGAGACACAGAGAAAATAAAATAAACTGCAACAGAATGGAAAAAGCACAAGAATCTGTCAAATCACCTGAGTGAGATGAAGCACTACCTGCTATAAAAAAGGAAAGGAGTATAAAAACTTCGAGTACAGCCCTCTGAATTTTAAAAGCTGTGTGTCAGAAAGACAAACAGTATTGTCCATAAGCACAGTAAAGTGATTCTGAAATGTTTGGGACACACTAACCAATATATTTATTACACATATTATCTAAACTGTATCTAGCGGGAGGGAGAATGATTTCTTACCTCTGCATAAATTCTCTTGTCACTCTGTATCTTGGTGTTCAAATCCAGGGGAGAACTGTAATCTGGGGAGGTGTACAGCTGCATCCACAGAGGCATCTGATCCCTAGTGTGAGGTACAGTGGGAGTGACTGGTTGCAGTTGTGGTTCTTTTTCTGTTAAGACAAACAGAAACACAAATGCATGTCCATTTTATCACTGTTGATGTAGTTTTCCTGCTGATTTAACACTACTAACAGTAAGTCACGTGTATTATGTGAGGACTACTGCTGTTTGCCAGATTCCATCTTTGTCTCAAAAAAAAAAAAAGTTACCTCTTATTGTCCTTACCTGCAAGGATTTCACTTCTTACAAGCGTCAGTAACATAGTGGAGGCCGTTGGTCTGAGTTCAGTATAGCTGGTGAAAGTACTGACATTAAAAATGTCTAAAGCCTTCCTCTGCACATCCTCTGCAATGTCACTGTTTAGTACATGTAAAGGCGACACTTTGTGTGCGATGGTGGGCAGCAGGATGTTATTGTTAGACTGTAAAAAGAGAAGATGAGAAGAAGTCAGATAAATCAGTCATGATTTAGGAGCTGGGTTGTACAAGAACTCACTCAATATTAAGCTCGTTTTCACAGATACAGGAAAGCTTATGTGTAAGAAATCAACTTTGTGTTAGGTGAGCTGTATCACACCATTGTAGAGTAGAATCTTTGTCCTCTTAATAAAACTGGTTTTACATGTGGTTGTCTTACAATAAACATAATAAATATGAGATAATACTTCTGGTGTCTGCATATGTGTAAGCTTACGCCAAACTGTGTGTATTGTGGATTGAGGATGATCCATGTGGTGCCCTGAGGACCTCTTAGGAACACCCTGATCTTCTTTGTGTCCACGCTTAGTGATACATTGCTGCAATATGAAGAATCAAAAATTGCATAAGAGGGTTTGACAACCAGGAGAGCAAAAAACAATACACAAGATAGATGTCTTAAGGTTTACCACATGCTGGCATTCTCTGGGATGTTTATGATGTGAAGCTCAAACTCATCACCAGCTTTCTGCTGCTGTGGGGAGCAAAATGATGAAGGCAAAGGTGTGGTTTCAATCTTCATGAAGTGCTTCTCTGATGCATCTTCATTTTTAAGCACACAATTGTGGGAGTCAGGTTTGGTTCCTGTAAAAACACAAAGACAACAGCTCCATAAAATGTACGACCAGCACTTCTTTTTAATACCTGACTGTGATAGTGCTGCAATAACTAGTAATTGTAGCCTGTTATTTATATTAATATAGCAGCTTAGGTTCACTGAGAGTGATGCTCTTGGCAACTTCTTCAAGACATTTGAGTTTACAGTGGTAAACACTTGATGATCAGTGCTGGTAAGTGACAGTTCAGTCTGCAGCAAGACCATGCTGCTGGGGCAGGCACATCAGCACCTTGCCTTTTTGTCTATAGAAGCTGGAAAGAGCCGTCTGATGGGAAAACACTGTACTCAGCCTTTGACCGAGTAATGATGATTGTTTACAGGTGCACCCTGGTGCATACTGCCTAAATTGCTACACACATTTTGTTTCATAATACTAATGGGGGTGAGTTTCCCACATCACTTCATACAGCCTCATCACACCAAAGGCCAAATATGAGGGTACATGTAATATAAACAAGATAATATTAGAGGCATATTAGAGAAGAATACTACAGGTGCATATTGTTAATAAGTTGATGTCAAGCTGACCGTTTCTGCCCCCCCTCCCCCTCTTTGCACAAAGGGAACTCCCATCCTACAGCAGCTATCTTTCAAGCTCACTGGGGGTGAGCGGTTTGGATGCAGCATCAATTCAAGCTACTTCTAGTTACTACAAGTCCTGCCCGGCTTTTAGCTGAAGCTGGAATTTAAAAGTAGCTGCCTTCACCCTGATTAACACTCCTCTTTGGCACAAGCAGTAGCGTGACATGAATTTCAAATCACACCGAGACATGCAAGAAACCTGAGGGACATCTACATATTTTCTTCTCAGCTTCTTAACAAGCCTTCAACTTGGCAACACGCTGTTGTGTAGTCATTGCACAGACTTTTCAGACGCCTACAACAAGGCCTACGCAAGTTCACCCACCACCCCAACACAGGCCAAGAGATACAATGAAATAGCAATGTGAGCTGTTCTTGTTCCTGCTTGAGTAATTTGAATGCCCTTGTGGGCTATGAGTAAATTAAAGCACTAGCTAAAACTAAGGATGGCTGATAAACAAAACACAATTAAAATGGGAAAGAGCAGTATGCCGCAGACAAACAGGGATGTTAAACCCTCACCTATAGTAAGTCGCTATAATTGATAGACCTGGAGGTGGAGAGGCAGTCATAAAGAGGAGAGATTAAGAATAAATTCCCCCAAAACACTGTAAAAGACACTGGACGTAAAAGCGGCCATCACTATTCCAGCATCATCATCGTTCACTTTTATCACTTCTACCATGTCAGAGCTCTGCTTTGGCTCAAACCGCCTTAAGGAGGCTTTGTTAAGAAACAATTGTGCTTGCGTGGAGCATCCTGCTGCTGCTGCTGGCAAAAGCAGCCTTATAATATCCTTATGTCCAGCCTTTACTTAGCCTTGAATGCTCCCTTTAAATCATGGTGTATTTTATGGCTCCATCTTCACCACTGCTGGCCATTTGTCTCCAGATATTATGTCATATACAATGGCGTCTTGTCAACAGTGAGCATTTGAGTACAGTACCCAGCCCTTTACTTTATCCAAGCTAAGGATTTGCACTGATTACATGAGATTTTACCATATGGCAAGCTTGTCAATATACAGGTGTTTCAAACATGTAGCATTATGGGAGGTTTACTGGGCTTTAAAATCAGTAGTGACACTGCTTATTATTCTAGTCTTAGATTCAGTTTTGTTGCTGTTATTGCCCATGCTGTTTGGCTCACTTCTGTATATGATAAAGGATTAGTAGGTACACAGCTTTACCCTGGACATTTCTGAAATAGAAGGTGATGTTTGTCTTCCATTGTCATTAGGGGTTGCTTCCTCTGGGACAAGATAGAGATGAATTTTATTCAGTACCTGAAGTATACAGAATTGTGATACATTTCAGAGCAGTGTATATTCCCCTACCAGTTTAAGGTGCCTAGTAGGAGAATGGCAATATAGCAGCCAGAGCTTGGGCCAAACATAAAAGCTTCCAAATATGAAAACAGCATGTGGTCTGGTTTTGTATGTAATGCTGCGTTAGGGGGCAGGTGTTGTTGTCCACTCTATCTCAGCCAACTCTCTACATTCTCATCACTTGATCTTACATAATGCGAGTTTTCTGTTATGAAGGAAACATTCAAAGCAAAACATTTGATCTCTTTTTATTTATTTATCCCCCTGCGTTTTCTGTATGTGCAGCATAATTATATCTTTAAGAATCAATGAATAACTTGCTTTGGGCTTGGTTTTTGCGACAAACTGAGATGGTGACATCGGCAACCTATGTACTGATGACCTGCAGTAACAGAAATCCTCTCTGTGAAAACTAAAATTTAAAACTCAGTGAGGTGGAATATGCAGGCACTGGGGGAAAAAAGACTTTTTCAACACAACGTGGTCTCATCACAGCACAGTGTTTACTCAGTGATTTCATCAGAGAGGATTTCTATTTACACTCAAGATAAGATAATGTAAGTGATGAATTTTATCAAGACTTCTGGAAACAATGTGGCATCCATCCTTGATTACTGTACTGCAGACTCGCTGTGGAATTATAGAAACTGGAGATGTAATTTTTCCCAACTGTTATTACTTTGCTCTCCTCAGCACCAAAAAATACTGTTTTAGACCAAACAAAGATGCAGATAGCGTCTTCCAGATAAACATCATGGGTAATATATCTGAAACACTTTCAAGCAGCCAGAAAGTCCTTTTTGCGGTGATCTGATGGAACTCTACAATGCTGCCTCACATGCATCCTTGTATTGCCAGATCTTGCAAATGACTCAGAAATACAGCTCACAAATCATTTCGAGAAGAAACCCTGTTAGTGTAATGGAATATCAGCAAGGTTACACAAACAATTCTCACCCGTTGTCCCTGTTGACGTGATGGTTCTCAGATTTTGGACTGTGGTGAATGAAGTCACACCCCCAAACCTCTGCTGTGCCCATTTGACCAGCTCTTCGTCTTGAGTGGGCAAGTCTTGCACGTGCATATTGTTTATATGTTGGTTACCAAACATGGTGACCAAGGAGTTGTTGCTCAACTGGAAAATAGAGACCAAAGTTATTTCAATTAGTTTTTATTAAAGGCAACAACAAGAGCACAGTCAGAATCACCTGGATCCTAAAACGCATGTGTCTGCCTGTTACCCATTGATATAATAACACAGAATTGACTAAGTCATTTATTTATATTTGTCTCATGTCTGCTCAAGATTTTGTCACATCAAACTTGTCTGCCCATCCCTCCCATTCTCCTCTATTACCCTCCACCCAACTCTCCCTCGATTCTCTTAATAGGGTCCTGTTAAAAAGAAATGTTTATTATGGTTAAGTGTCCACGAGCCCAGTAGCACAACCCTGTTGGAGCCAAGGTCTTTCCTTTGCTTCCTGAGTGGGGCCAGGAAATGGGACCTTTTTTAGCTTTGTGCGTCACCACAGTCGGCTGGAATCTGGCTTCATACAAGGTATAAATATATACATCTAGACACTGCTGTTTCCTCGTCTGGGCCAATGGGAAATAATGGAGTTTAAGTTAGGCGTTGCATGAATAATAAGGAATAGAGGTTTCTAGACAGTTTGACATACAGTATGTAAAAAAAAAAAAAAAAAAAAAAAAGTGGTCAATAAATAACAATTCAACATTACAGTTTTTTGTTTTTGTTTTTTTGGGCTCAAACTTACAATGGATTTTAATGTACTCTGATGTTTCCAGCAGAGGCTGTACAAGTACTGCCCTATCTCTCTAAACACCGACCCTAAAGAACAGCTTATTTTGGTAAGGGGTAGTTTAGGGATAGAACAGAACAATGAACTTTTAAACTTAAAAAAAAAAAAAAAAGAAACAGCTGTATAAGCACCACAGCATTTTATTTCATGTTTCAAAGCTCTTTCTGTGCTTCTATTTTAAATACTTCATTGATTTATTTCTGAGCTCGAACACAAGGACAGTGTGATACATACTTGCTGGATTCTGACTCAAACTATTTGTCTGTGAAAGCCTCCTTTGTCTGTGAAAATAAGTAGGGCGGTAGTGCGTTGTGTAATTTTAGAAAGAACAGTTTTTGTCATCCTGTTAGTGTTTATCAAGTGTGTCTTTAAATAATGAAAATCACTCTCCTAACCTGCCTAGTATGTTTAACTATTTTTGTGTGTTTTGCCCTTGCGTCACAAAGTGAAAGCCAAGTAAGCCTGAGGGAGTCATCAGTCTTTCTACATGAATATTTGATTGATACGGGATCAAAAATAGCATGAAGGGAAACGGCTGGAATAAAAGAAGGGAAGCCAGTCACGACAGAGGCAGGCACACAGCAGTATGGCAGTTGGGGCGGGGGGGGGGGGCATAACAGTGGTAATCTTTTTAATGATTAGATTGTAATTGAACTCTGATTGGTCTCTGTGGAATCTCTATAGAAAAATGGTTTGATATTCTGCAGCCTCACAGTAAAGTTCAAGGAACTCAAAGATGTTTTGAGTGAAAACGGTATTTCAATCTGCTGCAGGTTACAGAACTTTCTGATGATAACTTCTTTCCCATCCACCTGTCGTGGGATGGATGTTTGAGTTTAAGAGGCTAGATTCAATCTTTTCGCCTGAGCAATAATGTCTTTTTTTTTTTTTTTTTTTTTGGGTAGAAAACTTTGTATTTAATGCTGCAAGAATACATATATATGCATACACATTAGATGCTGAAAAAACAAACGCAAGGACAACCATTGTTTTTTAAGGCAACCCTGTGCACTGAGGTCGGCTGTGGGAGGCCAACAAGAGCTGCGGTTGTGACACTGAGCCAAGCTGTCAGAGCTGCTGACGAACTTACTCAGATGCAGAACAGATGCTCTTCCTCTTATCCTGCATTCTGCAGTAAAACACTATTATCCCCCAGTGATACTGCTCATCCCACGAAAACATCCTGTGGTCACAGGCAATGTTGTCCAGGATCTCGACAGGACATGATACAGGATGCAGTATTGCACGCTGCTGTCAGCATATCACTAACTGATGACATTCCTATAAACATTTCATCACTGATTGGTCAGCTTGGACTTTATTTTATTTATTGATGTGTTATTTATGTGTTAACCTTGTGCAAATCATTTACAATAGTGCTGACGCTTTTCCAAGCACATCATAGCTTTTGAAAATAAGTTTCACTTGTCTTCCACTGGTTTCAATTATTGTGCATCAATATGAAAGCACACATATGCTGTAGGTCATCAGCATCGTTAACATCAATGCATCTTTACTGTCAATGTGAAACTATTTTTGTGTGTTAAAGCAATTAAAAGAGGAAGGGTCTGAAGTCTTCTAAGTGATGCATTCATGGTCAGGAGGAAAACTCTGACATGTGAGAGTCAGCTGCCAAACTGGAGGGTAAACAAGCTAAAACTTTGTAATCAAGAGAAATTATATTCAATAGCTCACTTTTAAAATGTTACTGTTTGACTGCTGACTGTCAAACCCCAAGACTTCTCTCGAAAAAAAAACATTATCAAACAATTCAAGATTGTAAATGTTTTGAAAGTGTAGTGATAATGATAAAGTTTGGTGAGAGAAATAAGGATAAAATGTTCACTGTGATTCTTTCTCAGGGAAGTTTGAAATCTCAGCCTCCATCCTGCAGTGATATGGACTGACACCAGTGACTGGATATAAGGTAGGAAAAACACATCAATCAGGAGAACACCAACAAACTCCAGTTTATACAAACATTAAAGTTTGACATGGGAAATGGCAAAAGAGTTTGATACTGCTTTATTCATTGACAGCTTTGAAGAAATGCTCAGCAATAATGTAACCTATCTGATACAATGGGATCCTTTGATTGGAGTTTGTTAATGGTTTAAATATTGGTTTAAGTAAAGATATAATAACTATTAAGGAGGATAAGACTCCTTATCTAGAACTACTGTGGTTCTAAATCACCAGAAACACATTTAAAATGAGTTTCAAGCAACCTCATTTATTTGTACACTTGAGTTCTTTTAAATGTAATTCAGTAATAAATAAAATAAATAAATTCAGTTTGATAATAAAAGACCATGACATGTTCTAAGACGACTTTTCCAACGAAAACTAAACTGAAGAGCTCAGTGGTTTGTTTCATTAACAATATTTTTTTTCTCAATCCACCTTGTTAGGCTCATAACCAAAATTTAAATACAGAAATAGTTTGACATGCCACAATAAACCAAGCTCTGAAAACCAGTGCAGCACTTTGTCTCGTAATAGTATTATTCCTTCTATTTAATTAGACACTCAAGTAGCTGAATAAAAGTTGTTTTGTGGCCTCCTTATATTTAATTCACAGCTATAATCCGAGAACAGTGCGTAAAAGTCAGAATCTCCAATTTCATTGGAACATTAATTTTACAGCCAATGCCATCAGCCCCTCTCGTTGCTGGCCACCATAAAACTTCTCTTACAGATTTTATAGTGCGGATAGTAAAAAACACGCACACACTCACTCAGAAAAAAAAAAAAACAAAAAAACAAAAAATAAATTGCCTTATACAGATCAGCCAGTATCTATGGAAAAGCAGCATGGTTCAGTCTCTCTTCACAAGCCCACAGAGCTGCACAGCTGTGGCAGTTTGACTGTATGTAAACAGCTGGCACTAGACAGGAGCTAAGTACATTACTGAAAAAATAACTACTTACAATAGTGTCCTCACAACCTGTTCATTTTTCGTAATTAGTTAGTGCTTGTTGAACAGCCTCGTGTATCAACAGTAAGAAATGAACAAATGAGCTTAAGTTAGTGTTTTGGATTTCACCTTTCCAACAAGAAAAAAAAAATGTACTCACGTAAATGTGAGCATCGGTGCTGATGTTCAATAGACCAAAACATCGATCTGTCGACGTGAGGATGAAGTGCATCGGCTTGGCATTGGTCATCTCAAGAGAGAACATAGTCCCATCCTGAGAGGAAAAAGAAACATTCATTACATTCATTATTTACAGTGTCACTCATTTAGCTGCACATTCAATGCTGCTGAACTTTGCATCATCTATTTTTGCATGAAGGCGAAACACTTGGTGGTGTGAATCTTAAGGTGGAACACTGGGATAAGGAATAACCATAATTCACTTTCACTATGAAGTCATACGGGGGCTGCAGCCTATAGCAAGTTTTCTTTCTTTCTTTCTTTCTTTTTTTTTTTTTTTTTTTGTAAATTTACTACACAGAGTCTATGCTGTGTTATACAAACAACACAATAAAAAAAAAAATTCTTAAATTCTTCTTAAATTGGCTTTCATACAGCACAGGGCAAGGACTAATTTATATATGCAGTCTGTGGCAACTCAAAGCACAGTAGTTATCACAGATCCCTATTTGGGATCGATAAATGGCAACAATGAAAAATATCTGCTAATGATGTGATGCGAAGTGAAACTGTGTTTATGACAGCCTCCCTTAAAATGGAATATTTTGCTGAGATTCATATATCACAGAAAATATTTAAAAATGAAAAATACCATAAATATGTGATTTAAGCATTTTATAAAGTGTGAGATCTTTGAAAAACTAAGTCATATGTCACAAACAAATATAGTGTTGACAAAATTACAGTTATTCCCCAATTTACAAGCCTCCCCATCTGGCACAGAGCATCATTAAATGAGGAGACCTCAAGTTGACGCAGTAGAGAGACATTTTGCTTTTAGCGCCAGGTTTAAAAATAGGTCCAACCACAGTTTAATTCTGTATTTTTCTATCCTATTGCAAAAATCAGAAGGGGATATGGCAATTATCTTTGTATTTGCAAGTGCAAAATGTCAACACGTGCATCTCTCCAGAAAAAAGCAGTGCCAGTCACTTAAGGAGGATTCGCAGATATAGACAGGGAGGAAGCTCATCTTTGCTGTCTGTTGCCAGTTTGACACAGACATTAATGAAGTAATGCAGCACGCTTCTATTATTACATCTCTATGCTGCACACAAAACAAGGTAAACAATTCAAAAGCAAGTTAAAAGATATCAAAATTAATTATTTACCTGATGTGCAATGAGCTGCATTTTATAAATTTAAGCTGTGCTTCTTTGCAGCATTAAAGCTGCGTGTTGTAATATTCTGGAGTTATGGAAAAATATGAGTAAGAATAGTACAATCAAACTCTATCTTTAACAAAAATAATAACACTAACAATAGTAATTGAATGACTGTTATTTGATATGCAGTCATTTTTGTGTATTTCTTATAACTAAGGATCCAGTGCATTCCCATACATGGCTAATTCCTATGGGTGTTACTGTATATACTCTTTATAAAACTTCAATTACATCATTTAACACATAATGAAATACCTCATTAACCATATTTTCAGGGTAACAGATTCGCTAATCACCACCACAGTCATTCTATGAATCAGCCTTAATTACCATGCTCCACATGTGCGTGGGGTGAAGCTGGCACAGTTGAGTTTTATGAGTGTAAGTGGTGGTGAGTAAACCTTTTCACAGTTGAAATCAAGTCTGAATTTAGAGGGTTTTTTTTTTAAAGACTGACTTAATTTCAATAAATCCTACTTATAATTACTTTTACTTCTGTAATAGCCCCAAGATAATTGGGTTTGGAAAGTGGAAGAGTTATGGATTGGAAATCAGTTCAATTTTATGACTCAATACATTAGAAATGAACAACTGCTTGAAAAAAAAAAAAAAAAAAAAGCTTGGAAATATCTCCAGAGTAAGACTTTTGTGGAAATTTATCATTCATAAATACAAATTTCTGCTTTCATCCATCATGCCTTTTGACACTAAATAGTTTTTCTATTATATTTGAAGGCAGATTGTTTTTCAGAGCAGGGCCTGTTGGGGAGACAATGAGCATGCTGGGGAAACAGTGTGAATCCCTACTATTAAATTAATTTACTTGCTTCCTGATGTTGCGTTATCCAAGAGAATTGTGATGAGCTCAGACCTGAGCGATGAAAAATTTTCAGACCCCAACAGAACAAATTAGGTCTAAGGAGACTGTCCACAAATTGTGTATGCGCAAAGCACAGATGCATTTGAAAGAGATTCTCACATGCAGAGTACAATGGACAGAGGGACGTGTCATCACACACACACACACACACACACACACACACACACAGAGTTGTGTCTGCATGACTTCAGAGGACATTATGTAGATTTGCATTCATTTCCTGAAGACTCAAGCCTTAACCAAAACATGTCTTCACTTTAAAATTGACTGATTTACTTTTTTTTTTTTTTTTTTTTTCTTTTTTTTGGCGCCACAGTATTAGTAATACTGGGACCACACACACACATACTGGCTGCTGCACCTCATAAATGTCTTCAGTCCTGTTTTCTCTTTCTTTCTTTTTTTCCCCAATATATTGGCCAAAGGGGCACTACAATCTCAGGTGAAAAGATGGTGACATTTGTTACAGAACATGAAAATAATAGTAATTGCTAAGCGAGCCGAAGGGGAATATAATGTCTATAGCTGCTGCATATTTAAGTGCTGCACTCTGTCCATCATAATAAGGTAACACTGTTCTCGTTTGAGGCAAACATTTTGAATTTTTGTGACGGACCTAGAGAAAATAAAACTATTTGGAAAGAGAGGGAGTGTAATAAACATTTTTTGGGGGTGAGAAAGGTGCAGACTAATGGCCTGACAGGTGAAAATTGTCTGGGACATTGGCAAAAATGACCTAAAAAAATCAAATCAAAAATCATGTTCCCGTACGCCTGTGCCAATCTGTGTATACTGTGTGTGATATGGTGTGTGTGTGGTAAAGGGAGCTGCAGGTTATCGCATATGAAGCTTGCTTTCCATAGTCCATATTCAGCAGAACATTAATTTTGGGGAAAAAAAAACAAAAAGATGAATATGTTGATTGGCCTCAAGAGAGACTGGGTTATAACACGAGTCTCCACCTCTTACAGTCTTATTACAGGCAGAGACTTGTAGAACTGTAGAAATACAATGCCTTCCTAGAAATACAACTTTCTCTTTACCTGAATTGTGTTTCACAAATTTACAGTAAATTAATGAATGGTATTTCCTATGGAGTTTGTTGCTTCATACAGAAATAACTGTTTTTCATTATATGCTCTTCCAATGAACTTCATTGTCTCTGTCTAGTCTCCCTCCCTTCATCCACTTGTGACTTTCATTCTTTGATTCTGAACTGAATCATGACTGTTGCTGACCCTGATCACTCACCTTTGCTACTTTTGTTCCTGTGCTTTCAAGATACAATTGTTTTCCTTTTCAGACTTTTTTTTTCTTGGGAGCATTTTTTGAAGGGCCTTTGCTGATGCAGTTTCCAGTTATTCTTTTGGCTCGCTCCCTTTACTTGAATTGGCTCCGTTGGTCTAGTCTCGGCCCCGTGCCAAGACCCTGACTACCCAAGCCAGTGTGTGACATCAGTGGGCTGTGTACAATCAGCTCCTCCCTATGAATTCTCCTGGCCTGTGCAGCCCCTCGATGCTCCCTCTATAATTCTCTGTGTGGTCAAACTGTAAGAGTCAACCGTCTCTGGCAGGTAGTAAATCAGTATAAAAACAAAAGGATGGGGAAGGAGGTGATAAGAGAATTCAAAGGACAAATGGGACAAGGGAGGCAAAGCTCCCATCTGACTGGGAAGTTTGGCAAGGGATTAAAATGTTCCCCTTCTTCTGTGTTTACAAGAAAAATCTGTTCTGCACAGTCAGTCAAGAGCAGATAAGAGGCCTGTGTGAGGAGATCATACGTCCACTTTCTTCTTTCACTTGATTAAATATCAACTCATCGTCCCACTAGAGAACAGGATATGCTAACTCTGTACAATGTCCACTGCATCGCACAGATCCCAAGTCAAATTCCTTTTTGTGAACTCCCACCACCCCACATCAATTTATACCACTCTCTCAGACAACTTCTTTCATTCTTTCTATCAATTATGTCTAACTTTTTTGGCATTGAAATGTGTCTTTTTTTTTCCTTTTTTTTTTTAATTCTCCCCCACAGCATAATGTATCTGGTTTCAGTCTTTGGGCCTAATAAGATGACTGAGAGGAGCAATTCCCTCCTAATATGCTTTAAATCTGTTTTGTCATCAAACAGCTTTTTCCTCTGATTTCCAGTCCATTAAATATGCTGTAAAACTTCAGTCCATTAAAATGAGACTAAAGGACTTGGCAAAAGATCTCAGCAACATTTATCCCAGTAACCCCGTCTTTGAGGCAAAGACAATCATCTGCTTGCACCTAGTCGGCGTTCTTACTTAAAGCAAAACTAAGTAATGAAACACACCTCTTACAGACCTGGACTTCTGAGACTCAGTTATGTTAACACGTCCTCGTGTAACATAAAACTTAAAACGCCTTAAAACATCAAATTCAAAAGGATTACTTCTGTAAGAAAAATATTGAAGCTATAGAAGTAAAAGTCAGCTTAGCTTACTGGTGAGGGTTTTCTTTTAGAGAAAAATTCTGACAAGACTCTCTGAAGCGTTCCTGAGCAACTTAGGGAAAGATCCTTTTATTAATTTTATAGAGGTAATGGATTCAGGCAGGCATCGTATCGCACCACCCTGTGATGGGGTCTCAGCGAAAGTGTACATAGCATCACATAACATCTGCTTTGCTCCTCATAATCACCACCAAATGAGGAAGAACGAACAGCAGAGTGAAAAATAAAAATAGACAATAAAACAGCAGTTGCTTAACACAAGTTATGGGAAAGTGCTACATAAAGAACTGTATGTGAGAACAAAAAGAGGCAGCAAATAAACAGAGCACACTGATAAAGAAATGACTAATGCGAGCTGACCGACAGTGTTGGACAGTGAAAAATGGGAGTCTCGCACAGCAATAACAACGTATAGATTAAAAGTTTGCTGGAGTTACTTTTTGGTGTCATTTCCTAAAGCTTAAAAGTTTTACAGTCAAAATGACCCAATGCACTGTTGTTTGTTCAGCAGTAAAAAATCATTTGAACTAACAGCCAAAGCAGAGGTGGGCTGTTATATAAATCTGTTTAGTGTTAAAAGCAGTCACGTGTTGGGAAACCCTATCTTTGTGTTATGTCTGGCATCTGTTAATAGTTATCTGGTTATATGGCTGATAGAATTTGGGCATTTTTTTTTTTTTTTTTACATTCTTTTAGTGTGGGAAGAAAGAGTTTTACATCATTTTCAGGGGTCAGGGTTAAACTCTGTAAACAACGATATTAAATGCACAACATTTTTCATCAATATATAACCAAATATAAATCTATGCCAACAAAATCATATCACATACATGCATATGCCAGTATTACAGTATATGTATTGCCCTCTGCCTTTTGGCCTCTTCTCCCTCTAGTTTATCTGATTAATCTGTGTCTGATGTCCACTAACCTTTCTTATTAGCTTATTTTGAATAGGCCATTTTTCTCCTGGTTAAATGAACCAATCACATGACCCCCTCACATGCCTACCAAGCAGCTCCTCGCTTGCAATTAGCCTCAGTGCACAGGAGGAAATAGTAAGTGTGGCTCTTTCCAAAAACGAGGACAAGTTCGCTAATTAACACAGTTTGTTTAATGTATATAAATGCAAAGATGTATTTATTTATTTATTGTCTTCATCGTTGTTTGACCATGTTAATCTCAATCACTTTTAAAACCACCATTTTCTTTTTTGATATTTCAATCTCTGGTTGGCTTTGCCATGTTTGAATGCTGTGCCACAATCTGACGGAGCCTCCAACTGTGTAAATAAGCAAACATTATGCTGCAAACTGTGTTTGTAACAGTGAGGGACATATTTCATCAACACAAAGGTGTGCGATGCATAACAAGGTGAACGCCTTGTGGGTGTGCAATGCTTACACTGGCACATCGGGGGGGGTTTGTTTTCTTTGTTGGCGTACTGTACTATCAGGATTAGCAGACAAATAAACCAAGATGTAAGAACCCAGCGAGAAGATTTCATTTGCCTACTTAATTTTACTGCAAATAGATAAGCGAGCAGGAGCGTTGTACGTGTTATTCCCTGTCAAGCAGACTTTTCACTTGTTGACATTTACATAATTAGCATGTGTGGCTCAGCATCTCATTTGTATAACCTTGACGTGCTTACCTTGCTGACCAAGTTCACGATATGGACCTCTGCCTTGTCCTCTGCAACGAAGCTGGTCCAACAGCCAATTAGCATCTCTCTCACGTGGAACCACGGGTTTTCATTAACCTTTTTTGGCTCACATGTTTGACTTGAGGCTAAAAGAAATCAAGTACAAATAGTTAAGCAGTGTCAGCAGCATATAATCAAGTCACAGTAAATAATGTCTTGCCTCCAGCATTAATACAGACCTTCTTGCATTATCAAGTCTCATATGTCAAATGCCAAGTAGTTTAAGATTATGGCTCTATCCATAACAACCCCGCCATATGTGGACATGAGCAGCACATGAATGAAGAGCTCTATTTGTGACAGCCAAAAAGCCATTATTTAACAGATAGATGAACACAACTATGTTGCAGATACCTTGTCTAAAAGGATCTAGATCTGTTATTAGTCATTATGAAAGCTTTTCCCCTGCTCTCAGAGTATGGATGTTAAATGTGTGGGTAGGACTACATTGTTTAAAAACGGATCTGCTGGTTCACGTTTATCAGACGTGTCCGGATAGTGGGCTGCAGTCATCCATCAAGCCTGCTCACTCTGCTCTCTGCTATGAGCCTGCTGTTTAACCTGGGGATCCGCGTCTCAGGAGGCTGAATTAATCGCGCCGAGGCTGTGCGGTCATGGATGAGGTTGGGTATAAATGCCTGCTGTTTGACCTGCCTTAGCAGTGTATGTGTGTGTGTCTTGTGTGCGTGTGGGTGTGTGTTCTATTGAGTTAGATTACATGGAGTATGTGTATGCACATGCTCACTATAACCTGCCTGGTCCCCACCAATATGATTATTGGTGGGGACAAAATATTCTCCAGCAAACTTCCTCTTTCTGTAAGAAGAACAGTGACTGGAAGGAGACTGAATTTAAATGGTCAGATGTCTTTTCCAACTTAATCAGGGACCTCCTTCCTGGCCCATCTTCAACCTTTTGCTGATTAAAGATGAAAGCATTTGACTGAGGCATTAGGAAAATCCTGTGGCACTGCAATATTTGCGGTAACCACTGTGGCCTTTGAGGCCATCCATCATGACGATGAAGTAGGCTCTCATGGGATTAGTCAGAACTACTCTGTCCTGTGCCCAATCACAAGATAAGCATATCTACAGTAAGATGAATATAAGCAATACACGCCTGAGCATCCACTGTGCATGCCTTGATCAGCCCCAGCAGTTGGCGCTGAAGCATATCAGAGAGCAAGTGTGATATCAAAACAGGAACATCTAATCTAGTGAGCAAATGCTGCATGACCTACCGCTCCACTAAGTTTTATGATGTATTTGGTCTGTTTACCCAGAAGGCCACAATCCCTCAGAGAGGGGAGATGTGGAGTAAAGCAAGCAGGATGCGACAGAAAGAGGAGCATAGAAGAAAGGGTTAATAGGAAATTGCAAAGTTTGGAAGGTCAACAGGATGTACCTTATTTAGAAGCGGCACTAATCAAAGACCTTGGTTGAGGCAATGTCATCACCAGCAGTGGAGGAGAATGGACAGAGATGGAGATAAAATGGGATAGAAAGTGATGAATGCAATGAACAACAGCAAAAAAAAAAAAAGGGGGGAGCTAGAACAGGTTACATAACCAGCTCTTTCTGTTGTTTTTTTGTTGTCTCCACAATGAAACTGGGTTGGTATTATGCACTCTTAGTCATTTGTTCAATTCATGCACTTGTTCATATCGTCTGTCACCCACAATATTACTGATGCACAGGCAGCCTCTTTTATTTTGATCACAGATTTTCAGAATTAGTTTGTCAGATGCTGCTTATTGATGAAAGATTTGAGTACTGATGCATAATTTCCATCTTACAACTGCCCTTTAGTATCATATCACAGCAAATTTAAAGCCGTATTTGGACCCAAATAGGGGATTCGGTTGGGTGTGTTTTGGCGGGGCAACACCTTCACTGTTTTTGGTCTTCTTAGCTTTGGACCGCAGCCTTTTTCGCAAATCAAGATGGAGAGCCATCCATGCTCCTTTGCCATCTCTCTTTCTCTCCCTCACCCCCGAGGTCAAGGCTGGTTTCCTGTTATTCTGGCCCTCTGTGTTAATGTCTGTTGCTCAATACCCACATCCATGAAGTTATTTCTCTCCTGTTCTGCTGTGACAGAGTTAACGGCCCATGACTGTCGCCCGAGAGGTCTTGGTATAAATCACACTGACTGCGCAGGACTGTGTGTGTGTGTGTTTGTGTGCGTAAATGCATGTGTCACTAGTCTCCTTTTTACGAGTCACCATAGGATATGAAGAACATTCATTTTGCCCTCTTGACCCCGGAAATGCCAATGGCCTCGCTAAGCGGTTTGCTGGTAAATGAGGTATAGAAGAACCATTCCATTCCCTGTCCTCTTTATCTACTTATATCAGTCCCCTCCATTTCCCATTCCATGAGAAGACATGTTTATGAATGCTGGTGATTTCCATTTAGATGTTAGGTATGAAGGGGAGATGTGCATAGAAACCATTAGGGAATTAGAGAGATGCAGAAAATGGGCTCAATTCATGAAAAGTGCATATAATCACATTTCATCTCAAAGTTTACTTTTATCCTTAATGCAAAATCAATATCAGCAGTTATAGATGTCATATTAAATAGGTATTATTAAATAAATGTGGACAATTGATTTGAGTACTGTTAATTATCGTATTAACAACACTATATTGCCAGATTAAGGGACTTAATAGGCACTTTTATGAAACCGGAAACTAAATTGAACACATTATAGCTAACTGATCAAATAGTCATAAAATTAAGACCAAAGAGTATGCAGCCAAAATCAATACTGGCCAATTTTCTCTTAGTGAAGCAGCCTTTGAAGAAAGCACATTTTTGTAGATTTGTGCCAATATTTGCGAGTGATGAATAACTCACAATATGATGCATTTAAAAACCACCCTCAGCTGTTCTCCTGGTTGTCTGCAGCACCCTGGAGCCACAACCAACAAAGTGAACAAAAAATTGCATCCCCTCTAGGGTCTATCTGCTCTTGTTCTCCTAACCTCCAGGGCATTCCAGAAGAAGATAGGAGACTGGCTGACCAAATCACAGACATCCGTTTTCCGTATGTGTTCAATTATGCATAGGACCATTACACCAGGACCACTACCATGACCATTTTGGGACATCTCAGGATCAGCTTAACATCAACTATGTTCTGCTTCCATCAGTTTATAAATACTATAGTGCTATGAGCTATACAGTATAGAATCTAATATTTCCATTATATACATTTTGCAGCAGCTGCAAAATTATTGCCACCACTGCAACTCTGGAGAGGGCTTTTAATTTGGAACGATGAATGAAGGAAGTGAAGACGCCCAGTCAAAGTGAGAGGGAGAGAAAAAAAAAAGAGACTGAAACTGAAAGCAAAAATAGATCAAGTCAGATTTTTATTACAAATATACAAGGTACAGGTACAACAAAAACCTTTATCGTCTGACCAGCCATTGCAAATCCCTATGTGTAAACGAATTGCCATAAATGACTTTATAAGCCCTGTTTGTCTCTTTACTAGCCTTCTCTGTGTGCCTGTCATTTAGGGGGTTCATCCTGCATGACTTAATCGACCTGAGCAACCTTAGTCACCCCCTAGTCCTGGTGCCAGCAGATAAGTCTAGGGTTGAATTTTTCGCCCAGTCCAACCCTGTACTTTTCCCCAGTCTCCTCTGCTAAAGAGAGTCAAACAAAATATTTCTAGACTGTAGCTAGCCTGAACTATGCCGTCCCAGTAATGGACTGTCTATGTGTGTACCCAAGTTTTATCTCTGTTGTTTTAAGATTTTAATTAAAACACAAGTAAGAATTTAGTTTAAAATGTAATTAATTGAAGATGCCAACCTGAACCTCCTAAATCAAGTTTCACTGCCCAGGAGGGACTAACATAATTATGCAGAGTGTATCACAGCTGAACTAAGTGGCTCAGCTTGGGCGTTACAGGAGACTTGAGGTGATTTGTCATTATTAGGGATCAAAGTAGCCCTACTGCTGACATCCTGTATTTCTCCATCATCTTCCTCTTTACCTCAAAATAGTTGGACAAGCTAAAAAAAACACAGACAACTCCCTGACTGTCCATTCCTTGCAACTGTTAAGCAGTGTTTGTGAATGCAGAACAGAATGTATAGTTCAAAGCTGGGCAGACCAAATTACATTATATTATTACAAAAGCTCTAGGAAATAACTTTATTTATTGTGGGTGCCCATGGGGGTATTACTAAGGCCAAAGAGGCATGGTAGGTTATGTGAACAGTGCACTCAGAGCTCCATCCCACAAGAATTACATTATGCTAACAACCCATAATCCAACTTCAGGGTGGGATTCACCACACTATGTTTAACATTATGGTGATAAGAAAAAATGTGTGTCCACCCATCCCACAGAGCAAACTGCAATGAGCTTTCTCCTAGTGGGAGTGGAGAGAAAGTGAAGAGCCGCAAGTAGAAAACCTAAAGTAGCTGGGAGTGGAGTGATGACAGAACACCTTAAGTGATTAGATGAAAATGTTGTGGCTCTACTCCATTTACATACTCAGAGGCAAGGCAGAAAAACAAAATTAGTTTTGTAAATTTCTAAGCTATATATCTCACCAATTACTTTCATCCTGCTTCAGTCCAACATTAACCAATCCTCACTCTTGTGTGGTAAAGTGCACTTTAGTACAAATGCTTCGCTTGCATATGTCCTGGAAATGGTGGCGCACACTGTGGCTCCAGGCTGTCCAATGACTGCACAAAAAAGCAGAAGCATACGTAGAGGCACAGTTTATCTACTATTTCACTAACTTTCACTTCTGTTTTTTTTTTTTGTTTTGTTTTTTTTATTATTGTCAGCATCTCATTAGGAAGCAGAAATAAAAATGACCTTAACTAAATTTAAATTTGATTTGAGTTCTGGTAATAAGTGTAATGACCAGAGAGAACAAGTTACTTGATGGATATGGGGCATTTCTTTGAAAGTGAAAGTACTAGGGAATTAGATTTGATGAAATCAGATAAATGTTTCCTTGAGGTAATTTTTTCTGTGATTGTTTGCAGGGATTTGCTGAGGACAGATTGTCCATATTTATGGTGCTCTTCTATGAATACAGTGATTTGTTAAGCACTTATACGTTCAATTTTAGGATGAGGCTTGTTGTTAGTGTTACTGCCAGTGCTGTTTATGTCATTTGGCTACTTCTCTCAGTAAATTAAAGATCTCAGGACCAGCCTGCCTGTTCTTATCGCTGTTGCCTCAACTTTGAGCATCTGTGCAGTGCTGTGTACTGACAGGCAGTGGCGAGCCCTGGAATTTCAAATTGCTATCACACCTTAACTAAATGTTGATTTAGATTCCAGGGATTGAGTATCTGCAGCCCAGTAACTAGCTGCCTTTTCGCTCACCTCAGGCAAGAAAGCAGGCAGGCTTGATTTCATGCCCTGTCTTTCATGCCCTCCCTCATTGTCAGTCACTGTGGAAAAGAGCATCAGCTACTTGCCTAGGGTTTAGATGCACAACGAAGAACTGCAGAACTTTGAGTATGGCTGCATTTCAAAGAGACAGGGAAGAAAAAAAGAGGAGGGGAAACCCTGACAGCAGACAACGTCAAGACCAACTGTCTCCCTTGGTCCCTCGGGGTAGAGTAAACTGTTTGTGTCCAGGGTCGGCCGACGGAGTCATGAGGGGGAAGAGGGGAGGGAGGGGTCAGCGGCCCTATCAGCGTTAGTAGGAGAGGGAAAGGGGAGCTTCAAGGGCTGCTCAAGCCCCCCTTTTATACTCCATGTACACACACACATATACACACACCTATTGTCCCGGAGTTTCCGCAACTGCAGATTGAGGCCTGACCATCCACAGGAAGGTAAACAAGCTCTTATCAGTGCTCTGCAGGGGCCTGCACTGTCCCCTGGCCTCTAACCCCTGCACACTACACATTACACACTCCATACAACACACAAGCTTCCTGACCATCTCACCTCTCTCTCCTAAGTCCTGAAATTTTATCCAAAAAAGTGCTGATTAGTCTTGTCAGTTTAATGGCTTAAGACTTTTGGTGTGTGCGCCTCTGTGCCAAGTCCTGCATCCAGTGTTTGCTGGAGAGGAACTGGGGATGTGATAGCGGGTCTGGAGACAGCCTGTCTTCACACTAGCTCTGTTTACACCTCTGGGAGCCATTCATCCGTCGTCTCATCGTTGTCGGAAGCCAGCGGAAAAACAAGTCCAACAGTGGCGTATGGAAGGTCTATGGCTCACTTCCTCCGTTGTTCACTCACTCACTTTATACCCTGTCTGCTTTAGCCATTAGCCATCCCATATTCTTTGATGCAGATTAACTTAATTGCAGTTCTTTCTAATACGCTTATTTTCACGTTGATGCTCATATGTACTAAAAGGTGATCCATTATAGTCTGGACACCCTCAGTTTACTGGGTGTAGAGCATCCGTTCCATTCACTCATGTGGTTAGATCCCCCCCCCACACACACACACTGAAAGAACACTCAAAGCAAAGCATAATTAATCATGTGAGTGTTAATTGGTGGATGGACAGACTAATTTAGCAAGTTTCATTCTAACTGTGTGCGAGCAGAGCAGACTGAAGCGTTAGAGATTCATTGCACAGTGGTTGCTCCCAATCATTCAAGATTGATGTAGCTTTGCACAACATATGCTTGGTGTAGAACCAACAGAGATTAGCTCGTTTTTCTTGACTGATTTTTGCCAGTAAATATTAATGCATTCTGACATGAGGGCGGCATAGTAATGACGGCTCTGCTATATATATATATTTATTTTTTTTACATATTTTAAGTGAATAAAGTCAAAGGTACAATCCATGATCCAAGTGTAAGGGAAAGGGAAAATAAACAGGGCTGGTGAGCCTATCACTCCAAAATCGAGTGACAGCTCTTTTAATGCTCACTAAGCAAACAACCAAATATTTTAACCTGAGGCAGTTAAGGTTTGTTGACATCAGTAAAAGAAACAGATTTTCCATTATGTTGAGCTAGGAAACACAAAATGCTTAACCTTTATGCTTCGAGAGGATAAAGGTTTTTGAATCATCTCATAGAGACAACTATGAGATGGTTTCACGTTTATGATTTCATTTTCCACAATTTAACTAATGGAAGTGTCTGGAATATAGAGAGTTGTTTGACAAGTTTAACTTCATTCCCTCCAGCATCTGTAAAAACATTATTAAGTATCACGAGTTGGACTGTTGGATTTGTTGTAGTTACAGTATATGAGCAGATTAAAGTAATCTGTCAACTGTCGTGAGGCTTTGAGTCGCATATTCTGCTTTCTGACAATATGAGCAAATGAAAAATCCAGTGTCCAGGGAGGATGCTCTCATCACGTTGAACATGCACACACACACTGAGAACACAAATGCAGTCAGACATCAGAGAGATCTGAGCTTTCTAAATACAGATTGACCAGTGTGGCACCTGAATCAACAGGGAAACTACCCACCCAGTGCTTGAATCAGGGGAATGCCATTACGCAACACTCAGCTGCACACTGCACATTGTCCAGCACCTGCTATTTTAAAAAAACGTTTCTATGCAGACAGATAATATGTTCACTTAAGGACAAATGCCATATACTTGGGGTATTCATTCCACTGATGATGAATGATGAATGTTGGAATTTCCTTTGCCAAGAGAAAAGTTCAAAGCAAAGGCTTTTCATTTGTCATGAAGCATTTTAGAATATTTTATCTGGGAACACTGCGTATACAAGTATTCAGCCAAGGAAGATTAAAGGAGTGATTCTGCCTTCCATAACAGTGCTGCCATTAATTAAACCACCAGTGACTAAACTTTAAATGAAATAGAACGTAGTTGGCTTAAAAGGTCAGTCACTCGACCCCATCAACAGTTTCCCCCCACCAAATTATCTCCTAATATATAGGTACATTTCTTGTGTGTGTGCAGATCCCAGGGTTGACCAGACAGACCTAAAGATAAGAATACATAATGCCAGGCCTTATCTGCACAGACAGCAGGCATTTTAACATGGGCACAAGTGGTCGCCATGCTGACGAGTCGTTTATCTTGCCCACTACTAATGAGCCATTCAGTGCTCATGCAAATGCATCATGACAAGCTTTGGGCCATAGGGCGCTTGACCCACCAGCCACGCAGTGATGATGCTCGGGAGAAAGATTTGGCAAAAAGCCCGCAATGTATATCATATACAGAACAGTGACAATGTACTAAACTCTTCTTGTACTTAAACGACCGCTTTGGAAAGAAATGAGGTTGTGCCACTATAGAGTATAACATCCGACGAACATGCTTATGTAACACAGAGGCAAGACATCATATACAGCATGTCAATGTCAACCTTTTCACATTTTCCCCAAATTATGGATTTCTGCATTAGGACATTCATTGAACATAATTTACAGGGAAAAGATTGACAACAGCCTAAAATATGTTTCCCATAATAGAAAGTGAAAAGAAATGAGAAGACAACACAAAAGCGCTGCTGAGTATGCTGCAGATTAGCCAGAGTCCTTCCAAGTGATAAAACAATACTAATGCTGAAACTAGTGATTCCACGATGAATTGTCTGTATCTGATTTCCGCCTGCTTTTATTACACAAAACCAATACTGATAATTATTATGGGATATATTTATTCTCTTTAACAGACTTAGTTTACATGTCATTCAATCTTTCTTTTTGGATGCCAAAAATATCATCATTTTTATGGTGCTTTGGACTCCATCTACCATCTTGATAACCAGTCGAGTTCTAGCCAGTGAAAATCATGTGGGAACAAACAGAGGAGAGGAACAGAGCGTTAGTGAGGCTCCCTCGCTCTGCATTCTGTAGTCAAACAGAGGAAAAGCGAGGCAGTCAGAAATGGATTGTTATTTGGGAGGGGCATAACACTGAAGGAGATTGAAATCGGTCTGAGGCAGCGACAAGTGGTCGCGTCTCCCTGCCACCCAGTCTGACTGCAGGCAGAGCTGGCTCACTACAGTAAAACAGGGGAAGTGGACTGTTTTGACTTTCAACGCCATTTTTAACATGACGTTTTTTCTTATTCTTTCCTTTTTCTTTTTTTCTTTTGTTTCTACTACAGCATGCCTTTGTAATCTATTTACACGTCTTTACCTTTTCTTTTTAAAATCCCTGACATCCCATTTCTTCAACAAATTTCTTTTTTTTTTTCAAATCTCTTTTTTGTCTTTCTGTTTTGGTATTTTATTACTTTCTCTTTTGTCTAATTACTCAGTATATATAGAGAGTATATTTCCACTTTGTCTAGCTTATGACGTAGTTCCCAGTCTTTATCTGGCTTGCCTTTTTTTGTATCTTTGTGTTTCTTTAATCCCATATTTACTTCTCTTTCCCTACATGTCCCCTCTGAACCACTTATCTGCTCTTTGACAGCCACCAAAAAAATTGACCTCCCACTCCCTCACTGTCTCCATGAATCAGTCTTTATGAATTCTGTTATCTCTGTTTGTCTGTCTGTCTGTCTGGCACTCTTTCCCTCTTTCAGATCCATTTTCTGACAGCCCTCCCTCCCCCTCCAGCGGTTTGCTAATCACTTTTGTACTTTTCCTTCAGCCCGTGGAGGGAGACTCTGGGGTAGGCAGAAATGCAGCAGGAGGTCTGGCAGTTAACATCATGATGCCTGGCTCCCACTGGGAAAGTTGCTGCAGCAGGGGGCATATTCAACACTACTTCCCTGCCAGGAAATGCCGGGCACAGAGTAGATAAAATCACGAAATACAAAGACTTCAGTCAGACGCACAGATAATTATTTATGTGTCCAACTGCTACAGTTGGCTTAAGTGGTAGTGGCTATTGCGCTTGTCATTATAAAGTGGTCTGAAAATAAAAAAAAAAATGAAATTCTTCTCCAATGGAAGTGTTATACAAGTACTGTACTTCTCATGTACCAAGCGGTTAGGGAGACTGAGTCCTTTAAAGGCCAGTCAGTCTTGCAATGCTGTATTTAAAAGCCTTAAAAGGGCACGACACAAGCTTTATACATGAATATCAGTTGTATAATGTCCTCTACAACTCTGGGGGAATGAGAAAATATCGCTGATGATGTCATTCAGGTTATTTCAGCTTCAGGTTGGAAATTTATAGAAAGCAAGTTTCAAACTGAGAGCAGGTTTACCAGGGACAAAAAGGGTGATGTTTCACCCAGACAAGAGACTAAAAGTCAGTGTATAATGGCGTCTTACAATTTACTTTTAATGCAGTGCATTAATTCTAATCTCTTTTTTTAATCCCCAATTTACTTAGTACCCCAACTTTATGGAAGAATTAAACAAAATCACTCCAGTGTCCCATGTAACATGAGACTATGCACATTGTCCTGTCTAAGACAGACACACCCATAAGGATAGGTGACAAGTTGTCTTCATTAAATGCCTTTAAACAACACAGTTGCAAAGACGTGTTGCATGGAAGCAATGCATTAACAGAATGGAATAAACAAGATTAACAAAAGAGTAACGTCCAAACAAAAAATGAAAACAGGCAACACAGTTGGAAGCCTGAGAGAAAAGGCAAGGCTTTGCCATGTTTTATTAAAAAGGAAGGTCTCAACAGATCCAACACAAAGGAAGAACAAATTCCACCACTGCACAGGCTTCACAGTCTGTATGATCTTGGCACAAACAAATGTGCCAAATTAAATGACTAAAGAGATTTAGATGAATTGTGGCACCTCAGGTGCTCAGAGATAAACCCATAGGCTGGACGATGCAAGGTCTTCAAAACAACCAGCTACATTTTAAACACAATTACCCACACAGGGAGTCAGTGTAGTGAAACTAAGACTGGTGTGATGTTGTGGGTTTCACTGGCGCCTGACAGAAGTCTGTCCAGAGATTACAGATGAGCTGCAAACAAGAAACAGAGGCCTGGCTGATCCCAAAACATAGGGAATTTAAATAATCAAGCTGCAAGGTGGAAGCAGGGATGATCTTTTCTAGGTTTGGAAGTCATAGGCAGGGTTTGATTTCATAAATAATCCAGAGCTGAGGAAAACAGGATCTCACGACAGAATGTTTCTGTGTTTGTCAAATTTCTGGGTAAGATTAAGAGTCGTGTCTGGGTTCTTTTGCCTCCAGCTCAAGACAGGCAGACGGAAAGTCAGTGGTGGAACTAAAGAACAGGAGTCTGATGCGCTTAATAAGGTAACCACAGTTTTAGATGCACCCAAAGAAGGCAGACGTGAGACGTACATCATTTTGATTCAGCTATAGAGTCTTTAAATTTTGATTTAATAAAATTAAAGCAACTCATCGGGGTATTAGGGCATAAGGCTGTGGGAACATGAAGAATTACCCAAGAGTCTGTAAGTGTCATTTGACTGACTGACTGTTACACAACATCGGTTCATCTATTAAACATTTATCATACACAATCAGAACACACAAAAGATTGCAGGCCATGAAGTGTTTGGGATACTAACAACTTGTTACTTGATACTTGAACTGCACTTCAACTTAATGCGGTATGTTCAAGCTATGCTTAAGACATCACAAGGTATTTTGATAGGCCTGATATCAAGGAGCTGACAGAAGCTCGAACACGTAAAAACTATAACTAAAGATAAAGCAAAACTGAGCTCAAGTAAAACACGATATAACATGCCCGCAATGGGCCCAAAGTGTCATGGGATTTGTTGCAGGCTGCGGGCTATTTTGGATTTACTTGCACTTTTTCGGTGTTTACTTCTTCTTTTGAAGAACTTTCACATTGTGTCTGGTCACACAGTGACTTGCAACTGGCATGGATGCTATTAAAAACAAACAGCCCCCGACTCCCCAGTGAAAATATGGGTTCTGTATTTTCCTTTTTTTTTTTTTTCACAGAGCCGTATTCAGCTTGGCGATGTGTAAATTTGATTTTGTATAGAGTGTACTGTCTGCCTTAGTCAGCCTGATGTTTGTGTTTCATTTGTTCAACAGCGCAGTGCTAAGCCCAGGAGACAACGTCAGAGAAAATGCCAAATTAATATGACAATACTGGACACTATTACGTCCAATAAACAATAAAAAGATAGACAAAGCCATACATGTCACACCAATGTTTTGATTAATGTGTCAACGTTCAGTACGCAGGGTCAGAGTAGCCGGCTGTCTGAGAACAGTGTCACAGCTTCCTCTGGGCCTTCTCTTAAAGTGACTGCAGCAGATGCAAAAATAAGAGGAAATAGAAAAATGTTAGAACCACTTTCAAGAAATAAATAAAAAGGTAGCTGGTACGAGACCATGTGTCACAGAGGCAATTAAGGCTCCAACAGTAGACAGCAAGACTGGTCCCCTGCGGTGTAAGCTACATGAGGTCAACTCTCTGCAGGTCTGCCAGTTGGCCAAAAAATACCTCTGTATCCCTGCCACCAGCATCCCTGCTGAGAGGGTGTTTAGCACTTGTGGCAATATTGTGATTTGTCATACAGTAGGTCAGCATTGAAGCCAGATTCAGTGAACAGGCTTGTTTTTCTGGCACATAATCTTAAAGGTGACGCATGCTTGCCAAGGCCACTTTGCCTTATTTAAAAGGCTGAAAATGTTGGAAAAGCCATTTTATTTTTCTGGTGTATGTTTTTACATTTTACTGTGTAGTACTCTCAGACAGTCAGCACAGATCATTGAAAACTATCAGCTACACTACCATAAAGCACAACCACCAGACCATCAGGCTGAAAAGACCAACTCATCTCTAACAGATTAGAAACTATATGCTATAAGTATTTGCAGTAAAGTGAATGGCAATCAAATAAGATAGATAAGCATTGTGTTATTATTAGTAGAAATCCTTGTGGCACCTCACACCTCAAATGCCAGATTGCTGCAGGGAAGTGAGTGCCAAACACCCCGAAGCAGCAGTGCAGCGCAGTGGTAAGAGCATCAGGCTGGATTATGGCCTGAGGGCATAGGGAGGGTTTCAGATCCCTTAGCCACCTTGTAGGGATTACAGGTTTGAATTTGATATGGACAGTCACAGACATCCACTGGAGGTAGTGTTAGAGGTGGCCAACAGAGGAGGGTCGCTTTAAATCTCTGAGCTCTCCACAAGGTTTTTTTTTGTTTCTTGTGTCTAGACTGTCCTTATGGAAGATAGTCTTTCATCACTAAAACTGAACTGAAAAATTACACACACAAAAGCCTTGCAGGGTGACTGAATACCATTTGGAGGTACTCTGGTTTTGAATTTAGCTTTTGTTCTAATCAAATATTATATGCTGCAGGAGTGGTTGTAAGGATAAATCATCATTCAAGCCAAGCGACTCAGCAACTATTTTGCAAATAACCTTTCTCTGCCAGACCAGCTGTAAAATCCTAATATAGCATGCAAGAAAAAAAACAAGAGCAAATATTGCTCTTTTATGTATAGAGAATGATGTGACCTCAGAACAGGGGACAGGACAAGAAAAATATCTTCCTTGAACTTGAGGCCTGGCTAAGGTGATACACCTTTAAATAAATGTATGCTCTAGCAAATCCAGTAATATAGGATCTAAATGCAGAAAATCAAGAGTATCACTTGGGAAGCTTACCAGAGGCTGCAGCAGCGATGCACAGAAGCAGGGCAAATCGCACCAGGTGACCCTCCATGTCCGCTTAGTTTAAGTTTCAGGTGTTGGTAGAAGGTGAGTCTGGGTCTCTGGGGTGCGGAGATACTCGGCAGGTGGCTGAAGTGTCCTTGTCCAGCAGCAGAGCAGCAATGACTGTGGCAGCGGAGGAGCAGACAAATTCCAGTCTTTAAAGGTTGAAAGGTCAGGGGTGGTGGCAGTGGGGGTAGCGGGGGATCAGAGATATGATAGATGACAAAGGATGTGACTAATTCAGGCCAATCTCATGATCAAAAGTATTGTATGCAAATCTATATCCTATAATCCAACACTGTGCCATTAAAAGGTTAATACAAATATATTCTCTGATGCTGATTAACGGACACAGATGGTCATAATTATTGATGACTAACATGAAGATTAATAGTACAGTCATTTGATTCAATGCACCATGCAACAAAATATTAACCGAGAAGACATGAGGGCCATTGCACAACCTGACAGTGAGGGAGGTGTTGCTTGAATGTCTTAAATTCCTTCAGGGGGATGACAGGGATTTTCTTCCTGAGGCAATCCCACAATATTTCTTTCCCTGCCCCTCGTGCACAATGAGGGTCAGCACCCAAGGGTTATCTGGTGGTCAACACTAACTTCTGGCCGACTGTTTCGGGAAGCACTACGACATGGTTTTCTTTAAATAATATCACAATGCCGAGATCAGATAAGACGGGAGACTTGCTCTTGTAAGTTTCATATGGAGGGAAAGGAAGAGCCTGTGTAAACTGTTTATGGATTTTCAAAGGAAAACAAAAAAAAAAAAAATTCACGACTTTTCAGTATAAGAGAGAAATGTCTGGTAAAATGTCTCTAACTGGCAACATAGATATAATTTTTTTTTTTAAATAAATAAAGTAGGCATAATAGTAATAAAGCCTCCATTGACAGACACTAATAAATACTCTTAATAATGAGGCGAAATACTAAACTACTTCCTGATACAGATGACGTCTTAATTCTTGTTTTAACGACTCAAACAGACGTTATTCAACCGTTAGTATCAGCTAATGTTAATCACTTCATAGCAGACACATAACGGACTGGTGGACAGAGGAAAAGGTTAAGCTAACTTGGCTACAAGGGAAATAAAACAGACCACACATCCCTGAGGCACCAGGCTATAAAAGTGGACGCAAAGTTATGAATTTCAAAGCTTACTTTTCAGATAGGTCGGCTTTCTCCAGCAAGGTAGGCTTGATAATCCACAGGCTGGAGGATGTGGCTGCACTCAGCGAAGAAACGATGTCAGGACTTTCCAAACTTTTTTGTGCCGCCTGGGCGGTGCAGATTTACCCCTCCCACCACCGGCCTTTTTTTTTTTTTTTTTTTTTTTTTTTTTTTAAATATATACTTCTTGGTAAGTGCTACCTCTGTCACACATTGTCTTGTCCAGTCAACACTTGGTCCTATAAAAACAGACTATCTCCGTTCTCCTTTGTGACGGAGTTTTAATGTCATTTCCTGGAAGTTTTGTCTCCATGTTCAACCAAATGCTGTCAGATATAAACTTTAGTTTATATTACTGTAACTAAAGTTACAGTAAATAAACATGATATAACACCACACGATATTACAGAAGCATCAAATGACAAAAGACAAAAAAAAAAAAAAACCGTAATTAAGATCATTTACTGACAACCTTATAGTTAACTCCCAATTACAGATAATGCAGATTAGTTTGGGGCAGAACCTGCCTAAGATTCAGGCAGACATCAAGATTTTAAGATTTCCTCCTTATCAAAGTAATTCACTGTTCTCTAATGGTATAGGTCTACACAGGAAAACATTAACGGTTTCTAGCAAATTCAAAATCTTTCTAAAGTGGCTCAACATTGGGATTTTTTGAAGAGGCTGGATAAATAACACAAAGGATATGACAATTCATTAGTCATAAACTTTTATGTGGCATCTGTCTCTTTCCATCAGAAATGCAGCCATTTTTGGTATTAGTAATATCCTAACATTGTTATAATCAAGGTTACTCTCAATTTTAAGCAGTGTGTGATGATGTAAAGTATAAAACTGTTGTAGGCTATTCGCTACAAAAACTGCCACCCTAAATGTTTTCACATAAACAAATACATTCCACAGTCCTGTTTTAGTTACAGCCCACACAGTAGATTCTGCATGATTTTGTTGCGCTCCTATCAGTTCTATATCAGTCTCATTATTATATGTTGAATGTATTTTTAATGTTAGAATGTAATTGTGATGTAGCACATGTGACACATTTTCTATACAGCACAATGCAGTGTAACTCACGTCTGTCTTTGTTGCGTTGCCAATTGAATGACAACAGCGATGATACTGATGAGAGCAGCTGGCTCAGTAGGTGTGTTGTACTTACCGTCTCACGCTGCCACGAGACAATAAATGTTTCCCTCTCATTTACATTTATGTTTTTCTCATTTACATTTATCATCAGATAGAATTCAATCAAGTCCATGCTGCCCTGAGCTCATACCATGTTCCCAAGGTGCATCACTACAAATCTCTGACTTTTAGCCCAATTTATGGTATGTTCTTTAATGTTCTTTTTTTAACCTGTTCTCATATGGTCGTCACACTTAGATATAATCTACTATAGTAATGTCAAAGTGAGTTTTTGCAGCTATGCCTCAAGGAGGCAATTTCACTGTTATTATGGTGCTATTATAGGAATGATTCACCTATTGTCAGTTAAAGGTCAATGCTATATTTTATAGTATATACTCAGGAAATTGATGCATAATTTTAATATAGTTGCAAGATTAGTTTAGTAAAAAATATTTACCTATTTTCACTTAGCAGGTGCCGTGACAGGTGTCATTCTTGTGCACACTGATGTTTTTTAACTACCCCATAATGCAATGCTTTGGATTTTATAAGACCCTATGTCTATCAGTGACAACGCATATTGGCGATGAGTTATAAATGTGTGACATCTTGATTTATTGCCTACTCATGTCTTTTATATTGGGAGAAGGAAATGAGTGAACAAAGTAGTATCTTTAGACACTGCACTACTAAATGACAATGCTTTGACAGTTGAAACAGGAAAACAATGTCATTAAAAATAATGGCGGAGGAACGTGGCTCAATTAGATAACATTAGAGTAGTCATAACAAAAGAGCTCAAGTCTGAATTCAAACAACAGTGAATTTTGCCAAAAATATGATGGTAATATGACATTTATTGTAAGTCTGTTTCCTTTATTCATTTGTCTTCTCTCACACGCTTCATGTTTGCTATGATTTTATTTGGCACATTTTGCGATGCATCCCCTTTTCTATCTCAGCCAAGTGTAAAAACAAGGTTCTTCTTTAATTACTTTATTCAAAATGCAGATCTAAACAGGTGGATGGAAACATAGTTAGCGAGCCAGCATGGACAGACATTTCCACAGCAGACAGTCCAGTCATAACAGGAAAAAGCACAGATATTTTTCACGGACAATAGATCAATCCCTTCAAGTATCTCAGCAAGCCAAGCCAGCATGTGCAACACCAGCAGCCTGGACATACTGTAGCACAACTAACTTCAATGTTATGTGTTACATTTTCTTTTATCCTGTTATCATGCCAAAATATCTGCTGTGAAAATAGGTTATGGCCCAAAAAGTCAAGAGAGAAGCCGAATCAAGTAAAATAATCAAGTAAAATAAATAAACTTACTTGTGTGGACCAACCATTGAAAGTCAAACAAACTTACAGATATAGTGTAATGTGTTGTAAAGTGCACACTCTGCCAAACAACCCCTCACTGAGAGATCTTTTTAGAGAATCACATTTTTTATTTACATATAAAATTTTATATTTTGGTTTTAACTGTTGGTTCATTTGTTTAACCGTATTAAACCTAACTAGTAGAGAATGCAAAAGCTCCTCTTGAGGGAGCAGCATTTATCTCTGGCTGCTGCATCAGAACCGCTGTGGGAGGAAAAATTGAGTGGAAAAAGAGCAGACACAGAGGAGTCATCATCCCATCAAATCAACTCCAAGCTGAAGAGACATATACTGTAGACCAGAATTTAACAATGGTACAAAAGCATTTAGAATAATTGCAAAACTGTGGTAGCAAAGAAAATTATACAAACAGCAACTCTGTCTGTCTCCCTCCATTTCCTTCTTTCTCTGCCTTGGGTCTAAATGTGTGTCATGTGTTGTTGGCTTTAACAACACCGGTACTCTGTCCTCCTCTATTCTCAGCTCAGTGACAAAAGCCAGTGAAGCATTTCAGTTACATTTGTCCTTGTCCTGGCACAAGAAAAAAAAAAAAAGAAGAAAAGTTGGAAGGGCTCTTTGAAGTGAAGCTTATCTCCTTGTTTTTCCACATGTTGAATTTATGATTCAGAAACATACCATACCTACACAAATTGAAATCATGACAGCCATTTTAAATCCATTTAAATCGTGGTGTGCACAAGTTACTATTTAAAGAAAAAAAAAAAGAATATATGTGGCTCAATAATTCTTAATTGAGCTTTGTGTGCACTTTGGGCACAGGTCTTGTCACAGGCCTTTTCTAGCTACTCCATGATGGTTTATCAAAAGAGCTGAATGACTAATTGGGCTGACTGACATGTTAAAGTGCCAAAAAAAACCCACAGTGCAGTAACATACACAGTCATACACAGAGGCTTGTTTTCTTTCTAGTTGATATTCTGCCTATTGACTGTGAACTTGCCATGACCTCATTTCTTCAAGCAGCATGAACAAAGAAATGCTCGTGGGATACGAGACTAAGTAGAGACAGTTTTACACTACTTGTATTCTTTGTTAATTAAAACAACCACAATCCTCCAGCAGTTTGCATGGTTCGGATTTAACAGCTGAGGCATATGTCACAGTTGGCATTCATTTAAGCCACTCCATCATTCGAGGCCGGCCAAAGGACATTTCTACAGTAGCACTCTCCTTCAATGGCTTTCCTTTTTTATATGAGAGCCTACCCCCGTCTCTCCATCCCCACCCATGAGTAGTGTTTCAATAACAGGAAACAATCGGCCATCGTCTTTCATCACAGGTTGACGTTGGTTCCCTCACGGTGCCACTGGGTCTCTGTGGTGCCAGCCAGCCAGCCTGCCGCAGTTCATAGCAGAGGAGAGAGAGAGAGAGAATAAAGAGTATGCGCCAGCTTACTTGTTTCCTTATCGTCCTCCAAGGGGGGGTTCTGACGCATGGCCTTACAGCAATAATATCCAAGACGGATACGAGATGAACAGAAGCCTGTCAGCCATGTAAAGTCATTTTAAGGCAGCTAATTGACAAGGCCCTCATTATAGAAACATGCTATTTGCAAAATCATATCTCAATCTTAAATGTGATTCAGGGTTTCTGCTGGAAAGTGCAGTTAAGTGGAGTGGTCCTGGTTAATTTTACATTAGAGTCACAACGCCACATGTAATTGTCTGCGACAGTCCAAAAAAAAAAAGGGGTAATTTTCTCAGCAAGCAAGGCTAAAGCTATGAATGTTCCCAGATCACCTTCAGAGGTATGATAGCCCCCACAAGAGACAGCGTGTCCATTTTAACATTTATACATGTCCTTATGCTGTGCATTTTTGGAATGCAGTCATCTAACAGCAGAAAAAAAAGCACTATGTATGCATGCATACATTCCACATGCATACAATACAATATTCATGCTTTGTGACTAGCTTTGATTTATTTATTTTTTTCACTGCCACAGCAGGTTTTCCATTTGATTCATTTCTGTATTACCAGACTTACTGATAAATGACCCTTTCTCCACACAGGTGATACCAAACTGATATGTATTATTAATAGCTTCTTGCTCACTACTCTCCTTGTAATTACAGCAGACTCAGAGTAGACACAGCTGCAGTGAGTGCACATACAATCATATAGTGCACACGAAACTTTTAAGTTCATATTATCTGCCATGGTAGAAAACTCAGTCTCCTTGTCAATTCATTGCCATTAAGCCTATTTAAACAGACAGTTGGACCATAAATGATTTTCTGTCTGCATGTGATGAATAAATAAATGCTCCTTACTTGATTGAGTGCAGGTGTTTTCCCTGAGGTGCTACAATTTAGTTGTCCACTGTTCCACATCTCCTTCGCCTAATGATAGTGTACTGAACATAAACCGTATTTGAGGGGTCCAAAATGAATATATTTTTCTTTTATTGCAGGATTTCAATTCAGGCATGTAGACCAGATGCGCGGGGTTGGCGAGGGTTGAGATGAGAGTTTAGACCCAATTGAAAATCAAGGGGTTTTGTTTGTTTTCTTGTCAGTTGTCTTTTCTGCACAAATGTCCTGTACATGTTAGTTGGAGTGGTGGACCTTGAGCTTAACATGTGCTCAGACATGTCTTTCCTTCTGTCTCGCTCTGCTGTACGTGATGAATTCCACTGCCACCTCCTTTCTTCAACTTTGTTTTGCACCTTTATGAGGTAAGAGGCTACATTCTTCGCATTCAAGCAGCATCCTCGATGACTTTATGAAAGTGCTTACAGACGCCTTTTCTTGATTGACTTTCCGACAGACACATCCTGTCCCCCTTCAGAAGCCCTTTTCCTCTTCCTCATCCCTACAGCACAGAGTCATGATCACAGCTCTCCTTGGAGGGTAGTCCGGATACCTGTTGCAGTGTTTGCTGGGCCAGCTGGAAGTGTGTGCATGTGTGTGTGTGTGTCAGTGTGTGTGTGTGAGGAAGGTGAGAGGTAAAGGAAGACCTGTTGGTCATCACGATCTCAAAGAAAAAGTTGTGATAACAGTAATGAACTATGGCTGAAGCAGCATGTCCTGTATCCTGTTGTGTCTACATGCTTTCTGAAAAGAAAAGCGTTTCCTTTTTCAGCTTGGAAGCTTGTTGTTTATGTGTGTCTGGGTTACAGTATGTGTTTATTCAAAAGTCCTCACAATATCAGTCCATGTAATACAATAGAGTACATGTCGCCAGAAAATACTTCTTTTAAATATCCAGACACAGAGTGAATAAATTGATTTTGAACTCTGTTTTTCCCTTATACTTTAATTTAATTTTTTTATTTTTTATTTTTTATTTTTTTTACATATACCTCTTTATAGACACAAATGTTACATGTACATCTTGATGAAAAACTATAAAGTTTCTGTGCTTTAAATATTGATATAAATGGATCAATAGAAATTAATGTTGATCTGTTATTAGACAAAACAAATCAGGAAGGAGTCAGGGTTCAAGAGAGGGGATGGGACTCTCACCACGGTGAGCATGGGGTTGAAACCCCCCAGTTTCAGATGTCATTTGGTGACATATTAAGCACAGAATGGATGTGAGACTCATGAAGAAATGAATGGATTTCCAGATGCTGCCTTATTGTAGCTTCATATTGCTGGATCAGTAGTGAAGTTAAGGCATCTTTGATCCTTAATGGCCTTTAGTTTTGTTTTTGTTTTTTTTGACGCAAAAAAATCAAAACACAAACAACAACAAGAACCAGACACAGCTCATCCAGTCATGTTGTTTTACTACAGTGCATCAACAGCCTTGGAGACTTGGCTGAAGACTTCATCCACTGGGAGTTCAGAGTCGACCTAGGCAAAGCAACAGGGCACCATATGTAAGAAAATATGTCTGATTTCACAAATTTTGTTTGTCAGTGTTCACAGAGTATGGCAGTCACACACCCACCTTCCTCACAATACCACGGCTCTCATAAAAGGCGATGACTGGCTCAGTTGCTTTGTAATACAAGTCCAGGCGCTTCTTGATGGTCTCCTCATTATCATCAGAACGGCCGCTGGTCTCACCACGCTTCAAAAGCCTCTTGACCATGGTCTCTGCTTTTGCATCAACGTACAGCAGCAGGCAGGGTTTGCCGATCTGCGATCAAAGACAGTTCAATGATTTAAGCCTGTTTCCACTGTTACAGGGTTGAATTAAACACCCAAAATCTCATGCCCTCTCCTACCTTCTTTTCAAACTCCTCGCCCTGCTTCACCTCACGGGGGTAGCCATCAATAAGGAAGCCCTTGGAGACATCAGCCTTGGCGATCATGGCATCCTTAATCATGTCTAAGACTGTGTCCTGCAAGCAGCCCAGAAATATTATGATCAACCCTCACAGCATGATTTAGCACTTCAGGTAGAAAATAACTTCCAGTGCATATTTTAAGGTGATATTTGGATTATTTGATGGGGGGTTGTGGGAGGTAGTTATACATACTTGGTATATTACCTGCAGTAGATTAGAATTTTACTTGGACAACCCTTTTATTTATTAGTAAAAGTGGCAAAAGGTAAAAACAATACTTTTATTCAGTTAAACTACAGCTCCCTCTCTTACCAGGGGCACAAGCTCTCCCTTCTGCATGATGGCCTGGAGCTGTTTGCCCCTCTCAGAGCCAGAAGCCACCTCAGCACGGAGCAGATCCCCAGATGACAGGTGGGTGTAGCCATACTTTGCGACTATCTTCTCACACTGGGTGCCCTTTCCAGAGCCAGGCCCACCTTAGAAAAGAGAGACAGGGAGTATTACTGTAGCATGTGGGAGATAGCTGTTACTGGTTAAATGTCTTGCTGCAGGGGAAAAAAAAAAAACAAAAGACAAACTCCAGACTGATTGTACTCACCCACAACAAAGATGATCTTGGCATCTTTAATTTTGTCTGAAAGGAAGAATAGTACAAAAGCAAAGTCCAAATGTGTAAATAGGTAAAGCTTATTTCTTGCCAAATGTTAATTTCAAGAAGAGTTTTTAAACAAACCGTCTGGAAGTATGGAATCAGTGGTGCACATATTTCCCATTTCACTTATAGAGTATAGTGTCAGCTGGTCCACTAGGCTGTTTTGACTATGCAGGTCTGTGCTATTACTCAACAGTGTTTCCCTGGCAACTGTTGTCACTCAAGAATGTTACGTTAAACAAGGTAAAACTGTTCATTGTTCAAACCACATGAAAGGTTTGAATCATTAATCTAACAACTTTCCAGAAAATGAAAAGAAATCAAAGAATAACGTTTAAATTCTTCCTCTTATTCAATACTATAATGTACTAACCATTTTAACTGTGCATTTTCTATGGTTATTTTATCATCATACATATGTGTGCTGTTAGGTAAATGTCATGTCATAACAAATTATTTCACAGTAAAAGTGGAATACCATGTCAAAGTGCAATATCTTTATCTTTAACTGTAAAATGTGTAACTGTATTCTCAAAATTCACCAAGAGGTGGCAGTATAGACTAAGAAAATAGCAAACCTGCCTGTATAACTTCACAAGACTGATGACAAAAATACAAATGAGCATTTCCCAAGTCATCAAATCCTCATTAATGAAGAATTTGCAAACTTATTAAATCTTAATTTTTTTACCTGCCATTGTGATGAGTCAGATGAGTGCTTTTCTTCAACTAAAGAAAAAGGCAGAGAAATGCAAATAAATTCACTGCAGCAGATAATATGACAGCAAGATAATTTCAGGAGGTCACACAGTTTTTTAGCTTAATCGATTATAAACTGAAACTGTTGTGAGAAGACAGGTGACACTTTGATGATCATGTGTTTAGGATTTGAGATATCAAATATGAATTTTGGATGATGCAATAAATTCGTTACCATCGTGAATGCAAGATTACACCATCGGCTTTTGATTCATCGAGGTCATATGATTATTTGCGTAAGAGTTTTATCTATTCAGAGACGCAGTATTGTTGTATTTAAAACACAAAATACTTTGTTACTACAACACTGTCTGTTGTTAACAGGAAACACACTTCCTTGACAGTAGCCTGTTCTTTGTAGTCTGTGTTCCCTGTAGTCACAAACTATTTAATTCCCACAACATAGCTGCACTCAACTTGTACTTGCATGAGTGTAAAAATAATAGATAGCCTTTACAGTACGTCTAAACAGGTATCAAATTTCTACAGCAACCCTTTTGATACCCATCACCAGTAACTAAATTCTACTTTTTTTTGCTCCTGTGGTGTTGAAAAATAATAAGATCCTGTGACCTTCTGGAGAGTCAGCCAACCTATGGTAGGACAGACAGGGCAGTAGAAGCTTCTGACAGAAACAAGTGGTGTTATTTAAAGCTGCCAATTCACAATACAATCAATTCTAGTCCCTCGTCATTCCGTTGGTACAGCAGTGCCTTCTATCAATAGTGGTGAATATATCTAAAGAAGACAGTCATGGAGTTTCCTGTTTACACTTCTATTTTAACTTAGAGGCATAAAAGCGAAGAATGAGGAAGGGGGTTCGTTCAGTCACTTGTCAGTAGATATCTTCAAGTAGCTGTTTATCTGTGTCACGTGCTAGTGTTGAAAATTTGTGTGTTTGGAAAAAACTGACTTTAAATAACTTTATAGTATATACAATCTATCTTTATTCATCTTTTAGTGATTTTCTCCTTTCATACTCAAATTGTGGCCATTGTATTTGCTTGTTACCAGTTTATTCACACCTCACACGTGTGTGTTAATCAAGTCACCTGGGAAGCTGCTAGTCTCTCTCAAGCTACAGTAGCCTGATGAATATTTTCTGTTTCAAGATTTGAATTTGACCTTGTGACACTGTGGCTCAAATGTAAGGTGCCAGTGTGTATGATTTAGAAGGATCAGTTGAAAAAAAACTGAATATAATATTCATAATAAAATTTTCCTTTGTGTATAATTATGTAAAAATGCAGAATTTAAAATTGTGTTACGTTATAATAAACTCCTATCCACATAGGGATTCCATTGTGACAAACCAAACAGTGGCTCCAGAGCGGGGCTTTAATGTTTTTACATTACCTGAAGGGTAGGTTCAAGTCCCACTCCACACCGGAAAAGGAGGGATATTCAATTTGTTGCAATCTGCAGCTTCACTGCTAGATGGCACTAAATCATACACACTGTCCCTTTAAGAAATGCATAGTTTAAGAAAGGTGACATGATATATAGACAATGTCATAATTGAGCAGAGAAATATAAAGAATGCAGATGCTTTCATGAAGGGACACTACATAATTAAGCAATTAACATCCAGTTGTGCTCCTTGGCAGGCAAACAAATGCTGAGCAGGCCCAGTTGATTCTGATTTTGTATCAAGATGGGAAGAGGATAACTGACTTTGTAAGAGGCTTCGTTGTTGGGGCACAGATGTGTTTCAGTAGGAACAGTGGCTAAAGTGACACTGAGGAGTAACTCTTCCTCAGATGACATGTCAGTGCAGTTCTGTCTTGGTGGGAGTGGTCAGGATGATAACACCCCCATCCATAGTTCACGAGGGGTCACTGAATGGTTGTGAATGAAAACTTTATGTTGGCTTTCCCTTTGATTTGTCACTTGTTTGTATGTTTTACTGTAGCAATGCTGCAGCAGAGAAGAAAATAAACATATTATAGTTGCACCGTACATGGTCAAAATGCCAGCTCTCTAAATGTCTTGAGCTAACAAGTGTCTCCCTGGTTACCTTAAAGATATATTTTAGCAGAGTACACACCAAAGCTGCAAATGTTACAAACTTGTTCTCTGATTCTCACTTGCAATACTCCTCAGTACTGGTGCTGCTGCTTCTCAGGTGTCCGGTTTTATGTCAGCAGCCATTAACCCTGTGCTCTGTTCAAATGTCACTTGGAGGCTGGCATCTGAGTCAGCACAGAGCCTGTTTGGGAATCCCACTTTGGCCTATTATGGTACCATCATCTGGGACCCCTGCTTCGTTGGCTTGTCAGTCACGTTCTGGTTCTAATATGGTGCCTACAACATTGCATGGCTCTCTGTGTGGGAGTTACACATTATGGTCATAAAACTAGAGGTGGTGAAACATAGCATGGCTTCGCTTTAATGCAAATCCCAACAGAGCCTGTATCAGTAATGGAGATGTGGCAAGATGTTTGAACAGGAGTTGATCATATGTTGATAAAAACCAGCTGAATTTTGTGCTGAGAGTGGATCTATATTGTTTGTATTCACTTCTACAAATATTCAATAGCAACTCAGTACATGCATTCAAACCTGATTTTTGTAACTCAGTCCTTCAAATTAAATATAGAGACACTGATACGTCTTGGCTGTCTTGCCTTCACATCTTATAACTGTTTTTTAACACACAGCCAAGCTAAAAAAAGACCTAGTCAGTCTGCAGCTGTTAAGGGATAGCATGTCAACCATTCTCTAAGAGCACATGGGGATGAAGCTTTCACTCAGTGCCCCTGGAAGCAACAGGAGTGAATACAGGACCGAGCACATGATCAACTTGTACATTCTCTCTATGCAATGTTGGTTACTTAGGTACACTGCAATTGAATTGGGTGTACTGTCCCTTTAAGGGACAACAGGGGACCCTTTGACGTCAGTGCAGTAGGAGATATTCCATGTTGTTTGTGAAAGGATGGAATGAGATAAATTCAGTGTTGGCTGTGGCTGTTGGGGATGCGTTTATTCTAAATTGTAAGCTTGGGCTCCCTTTAATGTACACCATCGTCTCACAAAAACACCAACATGTAGCTGCTGATCACCTGTTAATGACCTTTTGCTGTGGCTATAAGCATGGCAGTGGAATTAAAAGGTGAGAGCAGCTTGTATGAAAATGTCCTTTGATGGGCATATAGGGAAAATTAAAATGTACATTAGAGTGGAGGCAACCCATCTGCAATAAAGTGTCAAACCAAATGTCTGTAGATAAAAAGAAGAATCAATGAAGGGTTATCTATTATACCCTATTCAGTTTCATCACTGTGCATGAAACACATAAGATACAGAAAAGCCACATCTTCTGATATCGTCAACCATTTCAAACACTGTGAATAACCAAAGTTTGTCAAGGAACCAAAAACCGTGACAGTTTGCCATTACAGTGCCATGTTATTCCCTCTCTCCATCCCATCAAACAGCCCTGCCCACTCTGCCTGCCCACACTCTTTCTCTCTGACATCTCTCTGTTCCTCACTCAGACCCAGTCCCAGCCATTTCCTGTCTGCTCTTCCTCTACGGAGCCTTTGTCCTCTGTACTGACCTCTCTTTCGCGCTGTGGCTCTAGATCCCAGTGCAAGGGGCTGCTGTCCCTGGATCCCCGTGTGTGTGTGTCTGCACAGTTCCTGCTGCACGGCAGCCCTCCCTCCCCCATACTATGCCTTTTTATAGCTCAGCTGAGCCTGCTCAGCCAATGCTGCATTCTGGGTAAGAGGGAGGATGAACAGGCAAGGGGCGGGAGAGGCTGAATGAATGACAGGAGGAGGCAGGGGTGAAATTAAAGGCAGAGGGAGAGGAAGGGAGGGAAGCAGCAGTGTGTTTGACAGCAAGTTCTAGTGGAAGTCATTAGGTAATAAATGGTTGCAGGAGTCTATTCATGAAAAAAAATCATCTTATGCTTCTCCTGTTGAATGAGAAGTGTGTAGATCAGTTCTAACAGCAGATGAGGGCATTTCTTTATTTACATTCCTACTCAGTCTTGGTTACGCAAATGAACTGAACCTTAACCAACAGGTTTATTTAGCCCCTTGTTCTTTGTTCCACTAAAGATTGGGCTTGAGAAATCCAATCCATGACTGTGTTGTTCTCAGTAGTCCTATGACTTATTTTCCACCGTACTGAATGGGATGAAGTTATGTACCACAGAGGTCAGTGTTACTCATGTAATTTTCCAAAGCTTTCCTAAGCTTTTTTTGCCAAAACTAAGCAAAAACAGAGCCCAACAAAACATCTGAAACATTTTATTAAAGGCATGAAAGGACATATTCATGTCCTCAAATGGAACATAAATACAAAATATATTTATATGTACAAATTATGGCAGAGACAAATAGAAGCGTACCGGGTAGTTTCTAAAAATATTAATTCACAAAAAACAGAGAAAATATTAAATGTTGCTCCCAATGAGTTGTTTATCAAAGAGAGATGAATCAAACATAACCACTATGAACTTGGTACATGATCCATCCTGGTTCAGAATTCAGGATCTCCAGGGTTCTTATAAGGTTTGAGGTACAAAACTGAGGTAAGATCAGATGTTTCTTTGCTTTTACAGCAAAAAAGTTTCCAACTCTAACTCAATCAAAATTTACTTCCTGGTGTTTTTTTAATCTTGTGCTTTCACAGCAACAAATGGGTAGAAATGCACAATAGGCTCCACCTCATTTTGTCTGCTTTTGCAAAAATGTCCATTTAAGGTACAAGTTGGCAAAACGTTGCTGCTGACACCAGAGGAAAGTTTTCACAATTGTCATACTTGAAGCAGAATATTGTAATTACAGTATGGTCCAACAGATATTTTTAAGAAGTGACTCCAGGTAATACAAGATTTTGACCACAAGGAGGCACTATACCAGCACCACAACCTAGAACTCAATTTGTTTATGGTATTAAGATTTTTTCAAAATATGAAGCATCCATCATATCCAACTGCTTCTACTTCTATGTTAATTGATAATAATGGCAGTAAGTAGTAGTCTGTTATCAGATGTTCAGAACAGTATGGGCAGCAGATAGCATCACTTTAAAAGCCAAGCAGAAACATTAACTGGAGCTTGAATGATCACACAACTCTAATCTCGAATCTATAAAATAAGCAGCTAATTCATATCATTTGCACAGCAACCTCAGTTACTGCATACTGTGTGAAGAGACCAATGCATTTTACAAATGCATATAAATAACATTTAGGTTGAAAATCACATTTCAGTCAATTTAAATGTGTGGTTATCAATCAGTGGAGCGTTTGAACTCACCAAAGCAGTTTGTTGAACACTGGAAGGTCCTTCCTGTAATACTGCTATTTCACAAATAACATCAGTTTTCTATGAGCAGTGGGAACCACAAGAGTTGATTGATAAAAGCAGCATTGATCTGAGTTGAATTGAACTGACATCTTGTTGAAAATTATTTTAGATTAAGATTTCAGAGCAAAAATGTCTTTGATTTCTCGTCTTTTCACTACAATTCGTTGTGGTTTTCATGACTCACATGGTACCTTTCCACATTAATTGTTTATATTACACTGTATGCCCATCGTGTGCTTCTAAGAATACACATCTGACACCAGGGAATACAATCTTGAGTCTTGGAAATTGCTGATTAAGGCATTAGATTGAGTACATATTTCATCCCTTACAGTATACAGTCTTCTTCTCCATACCACTGAGCTTAAATCCTGCTTGTTTTCCTGTTATTTTTACAGACATTTAGAACATAATACACAGAGCAACATTTGACAGGGCACAACCTATTGCACATGGAATTTGTCTTGTTATTAAAAATCATGTTAGTTCAGCCTTGACAGCTGTTTCTTTTCTTTAATGGTGGCCCATCCTCCTTTCATTCCTTCTGCTTTTATTTTCTTTGACATGAAGTCGTGCAGTATTATTTACCAAGTCCTAGCTGGAAAATCCACCAGGTGGCTCTGGATCAGGGGACTCAGGGTTGTCTGGGTCCTCTGTGGGCAGCTGGACACGCTGCTCATCCATACGTTTGGCCTGAACCCTCTGGATTAGACTGAAGAAGTCTTCATCAGGAACTGTGGGAGCGTGCGGGCCAGCTTCTGGTGGGGAGCACCGCTGATCATCAATCCTGGAGGACTGAAATTGCAAAGATGAATATATTTAGAGAGAGGAGGCAAATGTGATATGTACATGGCACCACTGAATCAACGACGTCTCACATTTGGTAGAGAAAAAAAGAAGATATGTCCAAAGTCTATAAGACGAATAATAAGAATAAATAATAAGAAAATCAGAGGATTTAAACCTTGACTTCTCGTCATTTGAGATTCGAGGCCTCACCTGGCACTTGATAAGCATGTTGAAGAAGTCATCACTGGGTTCTTGATGATCTCCCTCACCCACCAGGTGTCCCAGGTTGTTATGGGTAATCCTCAGGCCAGGAAGGCTACCAACATTAACCCGCTGGTCATCAAGACGGCGGCTCTGGGAGCTCGCAATCAAATCAAACAGCTCCTCAGTCTGGGGGGAAGTGGTAATTGTAGGATCTGAGTGAAGAGAGTAGAGCTCAATGAGTGCAAACGTGTTTGCTGCTGAGATTGGCTTCCCACTAGATTTCACGCATTTCATGATTTGTTTTTTTTTTTTTTTAAAGGAGCTCAGGTGTTCTTGAGATAGCTAATACTATAGAGAGCTACGCTAAAGACCAACTGACCTATCATCTCATTCAGGGAGGGCATAGAGTTCGTAGCACCTTCTCCATTGTCTCCGTTCTGTGGCTCATCAAGATGGCAGCGCTGATCATCCATGCGGCTGCTCTGGAACTTGCTGAGGAGGTCAAAGAAGCAGTCTTCATTGGAGGGATCACGGCCCAGCTTCTGAAACAAAAACAGGACATGTTAGTAAAACAAATAAACCAACACCGTCCTTCTTCAATGTGGAAATCCTTCCTTCTTTTTTTTTTTTCTTTCTTTTTTTTTTTGCTCCGCTCCTCTCTCTGCTCTCATACAGACTTTTATTTCACTATTTCTAAAGCACTAAGACATGATACTTTACTTTGTTGCACTCTAAACAAACAATCAATCCTAGTGCTAACTTGTTCCAAGCTCATGACAGACAATGTTGTTCACCTAGTTTTGACTGGGTCCTGTACCTGGGTCCAGGAAACATAATCTGTTGGAGTAATTAAACTCAGTGCCATTAGGAGCTGCATAATGAGGATTTTTCAAGATGGCCAAGAGGATGATGGTGGAGGAGAAAAATAATCTGATTAACTCACAAGGGATGACCATCCTGGTGCAACTACCTTGGCCTAGATACTGAAGGTGGGACAAGATCATAAAACATTGTTTTTGAATAAGTAAATCTATTTACATTTAAGTAAAATATTTCACATTGTGCTAACCTGTAAAATCAGATGGAAACATCCACAAGTACCACACTCTTCTTTTAAGGCAGTGATCAGTCATAGCTAAATATAATAGAATATTAATGTACTGTATGCGTTTGGCCTAATAAGGTAAAACTTTAAAGTAATTCTGGATGTGTGAGTAAAGTGTTATTTGAACAGCCGCTGTTGGTTGCAAATGGGAGTGCTTGAAACTAGTATGTAACTCTAATCACTGATCAATGATTCAATCACTGAAAAGCCTTAGCACGCTGACAGTGCTTCACCCATTGTTTGTTTTGATTTAACACCAAGAAGTGCTCTCTCACATTGTACTGAATCATGTTCTCTCCCCAAGTGTCACAGTCTAGATATTGTGTTTAAGCTTTGTAACTGAAGTGGATAATTTATGTATTGAAATTTCTTTTTAGCTACGAATACACTGAGCTTGAAAATCAGATGTGGAATGAATTATGTTTGACCAGCACTACCGAAAAATGACTGCAGTGTTATGAAATTATAAACCAAAATAAAAGCTGCTAGCTCAGTGAGAAATTACCTGAGAAGACAAAACTGCCAACAGAGGAATTTAGAACAGATGAAAACAAAAACATAATAAAAAAAAAAAAAAAAAGCCTGCATTTGTATCTTGAAACAAAATAAAATAAAATGAATATAATAATATAATAAAAAAGACTCTTTCCTTAGAAATGCCTGGGGTCTGTTCCGAGAAGCAGGTTTACATAGATCTCTGCATAACTTTGTAGAGTAAACACTGGAATCCCCTCAAATCTGGAACATGAAGATGAATAAGGACTTATAATGTCCAAAAAATCTTTTCAACTTGTCAAAATAAAGCTAACTATGCCAAAATTGCTAGAAAATAACAAACTACAACTTCATTTTATATATATGTGTGTGTGTGTGTGTGTAAAACTTATTTTTTTAATTACCAATTTTGACAGACTATATTGCTTTGTTTTTATCAAATGGCCACATTTTTGTAACATTTAACTAAACTTCAGTTCATTGAAATGAAGATTGATTAAGATGCCTCTGACTCATATTCCACAACAAATCTCACACTTTAGTGAAAAAATGTACAATGTCCACTACATTGCAAAAGGAATTTGTGTTGCCTAAAGCATGAACGAAAAAATATCAAAGCAGGTTAACGGGACCCAAGGTCAACAGAAACAGAAAAGATCGAAACATGTCAATGGTGTCCTCATTATAGAAGCTTTCTGGCCTGCTTTCCCCTGCCTTGACAAACTATCGCCAGTAACAATGTGACTGTCAATACGTTAAAACTTGTACAACCAAAAGAGAGGAGGATAAGACACCTCTGACACCAACTAGAGGGTAAAGTTAAAATCACTTTGGATTTGTCACTTTGCCTAGAGCAAGATGTGAAGTAGGTCAGTGTCAACAGACACCTGATTTCAAGCTGCTCTATTCTAGGAATCATCTGTCTTCTACTGCAAATGTTGTAACAGAAAATCGCATCATGGTTCAACATACACATGGAAGATTTACTACTAATAGAGAAGAGTAAAATGCCTGTATATACATAATACAAACACACAAACTGCAAATACAAACTTCCATGTGTCAAAACTCAAATGGAACAGAAAGTCAGTAACCTCTGCCACCTTTTTCACCATGTTGTTATTCAAGCTGTTAAACACAAATGAAATGTCTTACCAACAGCACTTCTTCGTTGTCCTCTAACTATCCTACTCTCTCTGTCATTTCTCTCTGAGCTCTCTCTCCTCCCTGCTTTGTCCACATGCCTCGCTCACACCTCCTCCCCTAATTTAACCCACCACTTTACATCACTCTCTCTCTCTGCTCTCCTGCTGTACTCAACTCCCTCTCTCTAATTTCCTCTCCTCGTCAATCCCTCTGTTTCAGCCCTCTTCCTTTCTACCATCCACTTCCCCCACCTCTCTCTCCCTCTCTCTCTCTCCCTCCCTCTCTCTCCCTCTTTCCTGCAGGCCATTTTTGTCCCGTTCACTCACTGTGGGAAAACATCTCATTATGGGAAGCAAAGGGGGTGGGGGGGTGGGTTGGGGGGCTGACCCTTTTGGGAGGGTAGCGGTTCTGTGATCAAGGTCACATTATCAGGAGAGAGGGAAAGCTGTGGGTAGGGGGGAGGGAGCAAATGGGAGTTGGGGAGAAAGGGGGCGTAGGATGGGTACAGTTATGAGTAAATTGCATGCCAGCATTGGCACCCAACAAAGATCAACAACCCGAAAAATTACTCCAACCACCAATACCAGTATTCGGTGCTTCAAAAACTTGACAGAGCTATATAATACCATTCATTATCAAAGGGCTTTTTTTGTTTAACCAACATTCACATTGTGATTATTTAATTGTTCTTTGCACATTAATCAGCTGTGACTTATAGCAGTTCCTGTGTCCTTGGCCCCCTGGTATCTTTGTGGATCTCCTCACTTCCCTTTCTGTATTGTCCAATTAATCAAGTAGGCCAAAGGGGGAGTGAGAGAGAGAGAGAGAGAGAGAGAGAGAGAGAGAGAGAAAGAGTGGGAGAAGTAGGGAAATTTAATCATTCATGTGTGTGTGGAAGAAGGGGGTGCTTTCTAACCTCTTATGTTTTCACATTAGGTATAAATTACAGGTGGAAAATAGTGGACAGTTTAGAGTAGGGAAAAGTGTAATGAAATTCTGAATTAAAATCTAGACTTAATCTTCAGTTAACTGTTTGCTCAGCCCCCTCCCCCAACAGCAACTCACTGATTATCGTTTTTTTCCCTTATGATACTTAAAATCCTAGATCTAACCAGCTCTATGCTGCAACACAAGATGATACATTTTAAAAAGTCTGCAATGAGCCAATAGACATGCATCTATCCACCTATATCTATGAAATTAAATGACAAATTTGTTTATCCAAAATCTGCTGCTTACAAAAAAAAGGGGCTCTGGCTTTTTTTTTTTTTTTTTTTTTTTTAAACAATAAAACTGGTTCACCACAAATAACAATGCTAGAATGTAAATATTATTATGGTAATCAAATGTCATCATAACTGATGGTTCCACAAAGATGCACTATTTATGCTATAACATCCAAATGACTTCACAGTGGATTTTCCTTTTGATTTATAGCTTTATGAAAAAGCAAGTTCACAGACGCACAATTAGCTTTAAAAGACTGGCAGATTTAAAAAGTGGTATGCCTCAATGTCAGCAGGATTACCAACATTTCATTTTGGATGCTATTTCCAGTCCCTTGTGATGAACTATCATCATGCAGCCCAGTAATTTCTGCCTCTTTTCCAGGATGTCACCCTCTCGATTACAACAATTAGCTTTGTCACAGAATCGGGGCGTGATGAGGTGCCATGGAGACGTTGAAGTTTAGGGATACCACAGCTGTGAAACGACATCTTTGTCAAGTTCATAGCAAATGGATCTCTGTTATAATGAGAAAATACCTTTACACTGTAGCTGACATCTTACATCATACCTAGAACCTCACGGGAAATTAAAAGTAATGTTCCCAATTTAATCTCTCTAATTTCTCTCATCTTCTCTTTAAAGCAGAAGCCCTAAGGATATGTTGGATAGGAGATGAAGAACAGAAAAGAAGAAAAGTGACTCTCTCAGGTAGACTCTCAGTGATTAAATTAAATAGCTCTAATATCTTAGATTTAAGATAAATATGAACAAGAGACTATCAATATTATTACATATTTTGGTGCTGCTCAGGCATGAAATTTTCCATATGCAAACGTATACTGACGTTATCTTACATACATATATTATATATATTCAAAATTGGAATGATTTCATATCTTGACATCTATGTCTAGCTCATATGTATATATTTGCTTATATTGTAGACCTATGCTACGTAAAAATATATCCATCCCAAAACCTCTAAGTAGATGTTGATATTATATACAGGCTATACGTAGAGTCCAAAAGTCTGAGAACAGTTTCCCAGAATGGGAAGACAGACATATTTAAATTTTGAGAAATTAATACTAAAAACATATATAAGCCTATGTGCTTTTTGTATGTATGTTGTAGTAAACCTGCACATATGAATTAAATATATCAATGACATTTATGGTTGCTACATGTTATAGCATGTAAAATTAATCATACAGATATTTTAATATAAGTACATATACAAATATATGGCAACATCACTCTTGTTATAGGTATATATCTGTCATGTATTGCGTTTCTGGATGGGTTAATTTAGCAGTTGACCAGTATTTTGAATTGCAGAGGAAAAAAGAATAACTGAGAGTGAGTTACACATTGGCCCATTTGATCTGAGTAAAAGCTAAAAAAAAAAAAGAAAAGAAAAGAAAAGGCAGCAAAGATAGACCACTCACTGGCACTGGAGGCGGGACTTGCACAGTGATGTCATCAGTGTCTACGGGAGAGTCCAACCACGGCCTTTCATCTGACGACTGACTGTCGGGGTAGCCTTTCCTCTTCCCAGGCTGTGACTGCTGACTCTTGGACCTCCTGGGTATACTTTCCAGTTCTTGGTTCTCACCATTCTGCAGTAAAGGAACATATTGTTCGTGAGGGATTAGTGACTGCGCGGGGATCACATTTACATCTGCAGGCACATTTCTCTCTGGAGTCTTTTACTGAAACGTGAGAGAGCGAGATGTCACCTTATCTGAAGAGTATTTCCACAGTTCTACACTGTCCATGCTGTTTCTCTTGGTGAATTTGGGTCTTGCTCCTACAGAGAAAAATAGAGATGTATATGAACATAACATTAAAATGTCTCACAATTTAAGAAATTCTAACTCTCTGCAATGTACTCTAAAATCTTTTCATGAGCTGTAAGGCACTCCATGTTTTTCCTTTTTCAGCCATAACCTGTAATATCAGCAGTGGTCCCATGATGCTCGCTGTTGCTGTGTAAGTTTAGGCAGACAACTGGGCAAACAGTCCAAATAAGTCTATTTGCTAGCTCTGCACCAAAGAGGAAAATGTAGGACATGGGTGTGAGTTATTGGCTGGAGAAGGGTTCACGAAAGCAAACATCACACAAAAGCCAGACTGATTGTACAGACAAAGATTGTGCAGCTCCTCTGCGCTTCACTATATAGTTTCTTCACAGTTATGTGAGTTGTTGGATCATTTGAAGGGAATCATGTGTTTCAGAAACAAACTGTCTTAATGAGGCTGCAGGAAAAAAAACAAAAACAAAATATACACACCCCTTGCTCAGACGCACAGACAGTGTTTATCTGTTGTTTGTCTCGCCTATAGTTAGTTTTACATTTAACATGGCCACCTTGTGTACACATGTTATTCAGAGCTCTCTAGAGCCCAGACATGCTATTTTCGTCAAACCCAGACGTTAACCGAGCAGGATCTACAATCTTTGAAGGATTAAAAGTCTATTATCTGCAGTTGAAAGGTGTTATTAATTCCCGTTTACTAATCTGGGTAAAAATTTGCTCAAGCATATCTTTAAGACAGGAGGTATAGCGCCACAGTTTCCAGACTGCAAACAGACAGGTCTGTTATCCTGGTTACACATTCAAACACACACAGCTTGTTCATCTGCCGCACCCTTTCCTTTGTCATGATTAAGGAAACACACTAACTTGCTCACATTATGTGTAAGAAATCAAGTTATACACGTTCAAGTAAAGCAATATGGGTGAGGACAAAGGCAGCTGAGTCATTATTTCCCCACCCAACACACCACAGGATTCTTTTGTTTGTTTGTTTGAGTCAAGTCTATAGTTGAATATAAATTCCTACATTTTAAATTTAAGCACAATCTACATCTGAATAAATCACAAGAAGCACAAACATGAATGTCCTTACAGAATTCAACCCAAAGTAAAGCTAAGATATGTATTAGCTTCAAGTTTAGATATAAGTTAATTTATTACCATATAAAGGCCAAAATAGTAGGTGTCTTAATTTATGCTGTTGTATTTGTACAGTGATTGTATAATAGCTCATTCTCACACTGTTTTAAAGGATAACAACACACCAATCAAGCAAATGTAATAGATATTAATTTTAGTGTTTCAAAACACTTCTCAATGTGCAATAATTGAGTTTTACTCAAGGACAAAGACCTCAACACGTAGACTAATATATCACATGTAAATTAATATATGCAAATTAAACTCACATTGCCTGTCACCACATCTCATTATCTGAACAACTATAATTAGTAGGAACATTAACTGTGTCGTGTTTTAATGACATACTAATAATGACTGATGTCAAGTGTCCCTCCAGTTGTAACATTCATTGAGAGTATGTGACAAACAAACTGTAAATTACAGGCTCTTAAATCAAAATCTCCCACTCTGTGAAATTGTGTATACCTGTGTGTTTAGTTGTTTAAAGGCAAGGTTCAGCACTTAAGGTACTTGTCTTCATAAGAGTGAGATGAGGAGATCAATACCTCTCAGGTCTGACTTATGTCACAATGGCTCCACAGTGCCCCATTAAACACTACTATTACATCCAAAGGGTAGAAAGAACTTTCAGACCAACCTTGCATCTCAAACTCTGAACTGGAAGGTGAAAGGTCGCTCTCATTGACCCCCAGAGCCTCCATCAGCTGCTCCACATTCATTCTTGCTGTCAGTTCCCCGTTTCTGTCGCCAATCTGGGGAAGACACATAGAGACAGGGACACAAGTAAAATAAATTAGCTCAAATGCAAGAAAACTTAACTTTAACAATGATGTTTTTTTTTTTTTGCTCAATTTATGAATATGTCTCACTTCTTTCGAGATGTCCAGGTGCTTTCGGGCATAGTGCAGAGCTTGTTTGTGGTTCCCTAAAGACACGTATGCATTTCCCAGACTCCAGCAAGCACGGCCCTCACCAACCCTATAGAGGCATACACATTACACGCCAACTTGAAAAACCGTTCTTCCGTCCAGGCATGTTTTTGTGGGTCTGCGTGAGATATTTTTATGCTCACTCTACCTATCAGTAAGTTCCTGGGCAATGTACAGGTGTTTCAGGTGATAGTCTATGGCCCTCTCATATTGCTGCAAAAGAGTGTAGGTGTTTCCCAGGCTGTAACAGGCCTGAGCCTCCATCACCTGGTCCCTCAGCTGCCTTGATAGTTGCAAAGTTTTCCTAAAAAGCGAAAAAGTAGAATGAGTAAAGGGCAGTAAAGAAAAATTAAGATGCAGAGGGTAACAAAGAGAGAACGAAGATTTTGTTGTGTTCGACAGGGAGGATGAATGAAACTACTCTTATTATTATTATTATATTATTATTGTTATCATTAAGATTTCAAGTCATGCATCTGATGTTTTTTTTTTCTATGTCTTTTCTATATATCAATTAGTTCTTCAGTATAATTTTCACTTTTGCAGATATTTGTTCATTTCATCTTCCCTCCACTAGATGTCAGGCTGCCCTCTCTCCTCACCTGTAGTACTCTGTAGCTGTGTTGAACTGGCCCAAGAATATTAGGGCATTGCCAAGGTTACTGTAGGCCCTGCGTTCTGCTGCTTTGTCCCCAAATTCTTTGGCAATGGATAATCGCTGTGAATGACAAAGCAGCAATGTCAAGTCAAACCCATATAACACAATATCTAGGCTATTTTGATAAGGTAAGTTAAAGCAGATTCTCCTCTCAGTGAAGAAGTTCAAGTTGCAAACACTGGTGGGCACATTAATTCAGGACTCAAGGTGGTGCTACAGGAGCCATGCATCAAACCAGCTCCTCTGACTCTGTTTACAAGCACTGTCCTTCCCTCTGTGGCACACTGATTAATTTGTAATGGGGAAGAGAGGAGAGACCGTCTTCTCCCATGAGGAAAGTGTTTTACAATGGAGACCGACAGAAAACATAGGGAGAGTGAGCCTGAAGCCAGACTTACCACCGATTCACCAAAAAAACAATTTCCTCCTCTTTTTTTTTTTTGTGAGGCTATCAATCTCTGGACTCTGTGTGTTGGTTCAGTGTGAGCTCATGATCCACTTAAAAACTCACCAAGGTGAAATTTGCTCACAGGAGTAGAGGCGTCAGCTATCTTACATTAGCACTGCACAAGAAAATAACACATTTTGATCAAACACTATTGTATTTACACTCTATCTGCCACCTATTTTTATTAAATCAGGCTATTATATCTAAATGGATTCACTGAAATTCTAACAATAAATACTTTCTAAATAAAAAGGTCAGTTCCTCCTTCCCTCATACTGACATACTGTGCGTGAGTGAGTCTTTCTATTTTGCATGTAAAATTTTAGTCAGACTTAAGTCTCAGAAAGGCAAACTAGGTAAGAGCTTTTCTCAACATTAAGCATTGAACAGCACCTATAAACATACAGGTCAACAGAAGCATAGCATGAATAAAGAATCAAATAGAAGGGCACTCAGAGAGCACAGACCTCCACCAAGTCCAATGCCAAGCAATATACACCTAAATTCATAATAAATAATCTGAAACGGCCTTATAATTTAATAGGTTCTTTATCATTTTGCCAACCTGCTGGCAAATAAACAGACAGTCAGGAGTAAAAACATAACCCGCTTGGAGGAGGTAACTAAAGATTAATAATAGGTTTATTTTCACAACTGTCAAGAGAGAGAGTTGTTTGATGACAAACTAAATAACCACCCAAGGAACAGGATGATGATGGCACATTGTAAATTTATGAAGTGCTGCTGTGGCTTCAGACTCAGAGATGCCTGGCTAGGGGGTGTAGGCAAGACAAACCAATCACAGAAAAACACAGCAAACAATATTTTGAGAATAAGTCGAGAGATTAACAATTTTATAAATTTTTTTGATTAGATGAATCCCCTCATTTTTTATTCTATTCTGATTTTCTGCAAAAAATGGTGCAGAAAATATCATGACCAGTCACAAAGTCACTGAACGGCTGTGAGGTCAACGATCTTGTATCACAAGCAAAGTTTGGCTCTGCTGACGCAAGGACTAAAACTTCCCTGTTCTGGCATAACAACAAAGGCAGATGGATCATGTGTGCGCTCTGCAGTGAATATGATGCTAGTAAATATTTTGAATTTCTCACCTGACGGTGGAACTTGATCGCTTCAACAAAGTTTCCCAGCAGGTAGTGGGTGTTGCCCAGATTCCCATAGGCTCTCCCCTGAGCAGCTCGGTCTCCAAGTTCTTTGACCAAACACAAGTTCATCCTGCAGAGGAAAGCAGACATTAATGTACAAGGTGACATTTAGGCTTAGTACAATTTTTAAATCATTGCATTTGCCAATCCAGTGTGCATTTAATGCATTTAATTTCTCCAGTGCAACTAAATACATGAAAAATCTACAATATCAGTAAAGCCATGTTTCTAAATACTGGTGTAAAACAATCCAAAGGCTGTTCTCCAATCAGACTGAGTAACCCAAGACTGCCGAGTTCTGTGGCTGCAAGGGAAGCTCTTGTCAGAAGATAAGCAATGCGTTTAGGATTTCACAAAACTTGGCCTGAGAGAACTTCTCTCACCCACAGCAAATATGACCCCTGAGGTTTAGCAGAGGGCATATGAAACACTGCCAGTACAGGGTGAATTGTTCTGTGGTCTGATGAAAATAAATTGAAATCTTCACCGGCAATGTAAAGTGACATTATGTTGAAAACTGATACAACTCATCATCAGTTCTCACAGCTTCCCATCTGTGACATATGACAGTGACAGCAAACTGCAGAGCAGTACAGTAAATGTTGTCTTGTATATGAGCATTCAAGATCTTAGAATCAGGTTAGGGTAAGCTACTAATAATAACTGAGCAGATGTGTTATAATGTGTAATAACTGAAGGTGTAATAAGTTAATGTTGGGATCAAAATAGTAACTTGTGCTAATTAAGGTTCTTTGTATAATTAAAATGTTCTTCAAGTACAAGTTTTGACACCACAAAATGTAGTACAACTCTGTTGGCTGTTACTGTAATTGTGATTTTCTGCTGTAAAAATTCTTCTGTCACATGTGTACAACTGTCAACTGAACATACTCGTAAAAGCCAGTGGCCCTTTGCAGTGTGTCTCTGACATCGGGAGGAAGGTCCCCTGGTTCCTGGGTGCAGCCCCATAGCTGCTGTTTGCCCTTCGCATGAAACACATTCCCTATGTTATACAGAGCTCTGGCTTCTCCAACCTGCAGGCAGAAAATAAAGACATACAGAGGAGGTTAAAAACAAACAGACCAAAGAGAAGGCAGAAAGATCTTGTGTGCAAATATTTAGTATGAAGATTTTCAGTAAAGACTGCATCTTACCTTGTCACCTTGCTCTTGAGAGATGTCCAGGTGTCTTTGACAGCACACAACAGCCTCATCAAAGCGCCCCAACACTTTTAGTGTGTTACCAAGGTTTCCACTGGCTTTCCCCTCCCCAATTCTGTCTCCTATTGTTCTGAGGAAGCAAAGGAAGAGTTAAGTCACAGCGGTAATGACTACCGCTTTTCTATGCTAATGTTCATTTAGTTAAACAACAGCCATTAATGCAACAAGATTCATTTGGGAGATGTTGTATAGTGTGTTTTTAATTGGCTGCTTACTTTCTAGGACCAGGTCCCAGAGGCCCTGGTGAGACACTAATGTAACAAGGTAAATCCCCCCAGGGCCTTTAATCACTTCCCTGCTGAAATACCAGCTGCACTCACAGCAGGGGAGCGGATTATTCATTCAAGCTAAATACCCAGCAAGTAGCTGTTGATTATGTCTATATGAAAGTCCCCTCACTTTCTTGGAATTTTCATTGTCTGACTAAATGTCGACATAATAAAATCCCAGATTTTCTTTATGCAGTTGAGAGAGTAAATAAAATCTGTCACAGACAATAACCCAGAGACTGTCTGTACACCAAAGAGAGGAATCATTTGTTCAAACAGCTCTGCAGAATAGAGCCTCTCCTTCACCAATGAGTTGACTGTAGACATATATGTATTTATTGGCTAAAATCAAAAAAATAAATAAATAAATAAACTGAATTGCAGTCAGGCTTCAGTTTGTAATTATCAATAGAAACGGCTCACAGTTTTAAATTTATATTAATTCAACCGGCTTGTTTATAAATTCCCCTTGAAATGAAGATGATACTTAAATCTTTCTTGGTGTCTGTTTGGAATATTGAGATAAATAAAAACACATTTCACCCACGGCTGGGAGCTGTGTTGTAAACAAATATTAGATTACTGAAGGGTGCAGAGCTTACCTGGCTAAGGTAAGGTCATGTTTGTGGTATTCCAGGGCTTTGCCGTACTCCTTGAGGTAGAAGTAGGCATTGCCCAGCTGGCTATAGATGGCACTGAGGGTCTTCAGGTCTTCTGTACCGACTTGTACGGCAGCCTCAAAAAACGCTGTCCCCCCTTTAAAATCTCCAGCCTTGCACAGCCGCTCTCCCTCCAGGGCCAACTCCAAGCAAGAGGCCTCCATCCTAAATGTTGCACGCACAGGTTGACAAACACAGAGAGAAAAAAAACACAGAAAACCATCTAAGCACTGTCAGAGAAGGAACAGTGTACTGTAATATGGCCACTTGCTACAGTGCCAGAGCAACTTCTTCTCACAGACAGGAACAAATTGACCAGCATCACCATGACAACAAGGTCTGTGAATTGTTGTCTTAGCAACTGAGTCTCAGCTCCGAGATGAGCACCTCAAAAAGGTGTTGCAATGCACTTATCGTTGAAGACAGTTTTCTTGTATTGACATCAAGCCGATAAAGCTGCTCGTCTCTCCCCACTGTGAGTGTATGAGACTAAAAGTAACTACACATTTCATGTATAATAACGCTTCCTATTAAAAAAATATCACTGTAAGTCATTTGCCAAGGCTTTTCATGGTCCAAAGACATGAAAAACACAAATTCAGCAAATCAGTTATGTGCTGTGACAAGACCCGTTGATCCATGTATGTCTCTGTTCCCCTACATTGCTAATCTGATATAATAGAAGCCACACATTCAGGAAATAGCTATCAAAATAATAACTGAAAATGAGCCTTTCCCACCGCCTCTACCATGTCGTGGTTACTATGGCAACTACAGGATCAAGGACGCTGACTCAGCAAATGTTGAAGCGATGTTAACCTTGCGTGTATTGATAAGTTCCATATATCTAGGAGGACATTTTTCAAAATTCACGGGTTTTAATTGGATTTATTTTTCATAAATTGTCTTATGATGCTGTGTAGAGAGGGCACAGATATACTCTGGCAATTGTGTCTCCAAAAATAAATCAGATACCATCTATTATGCAAGAGGACCTTCGAAATAATCATGTATGAAAATATTGACGTATCCACAGGCTGTGTATGTAAGTGTAGGTGCGAAGGTGTGCGTGTGTGTGTGGGTTTGTGGTAAAGAGAAATGTGTGATGTGAGTCAGAGTGTATGACCATTTTGGCCCTTAATAAAATGTATTTATTTCACACTGAGTGCAGTTGCAACAAGTGCAACAAAGCCTCATCAGTGAATTGTATGCAGAAAGTATATACTGCAGATTCATTGTATAATCCAGGATAAACTAAAGACTAGCCAATCTGGTTTCAAATTCCAGATAAGGCACTAAAATGTAGAGTTAAGTAAGGATTATCCTCGAATCTAATCAGTTTTACAAAAGGAACCAATATGAAGATAAAGCAAAGAGATGCATACAACGATGGCTGTTGTATTTTGTTGCAAATGTACCTGTCTTCCTGCTTGCCAACATCTTGACTGCAATTACAATGGTAGGCATCTTTCAATACAAAAAGGATTCACTGTAACTTGTAATTAACAGTAATGTACTTTACCAGCACCAATCTAGAATCAGTGTGGCTCACCATGGTCATTTGTTTTGCAAAACTAAGCGACAAAATCAACACAGAATCAGTCCTGTCCGGTGTTCTAGCAGTACCTGTGTTTTTGCTTGGTTCGTGTTTTGTCCACATACACCTGTAGCTCCAAGTGTAAAGGCCGCAGCATAGCCTGAGGTCGGGGTCCGTGGTGGACCAGTCTGCACATCGCCCTCTCTGCCCCCGTCAGAGGGCAAGGCTCAGCTGCCATGTTGGAAGGGGCAGACAAGAGCTAACTAAGTCTAGAACTCTGAGAAATGAGCAGGTATTCACATCAAGATTGCAGTTCACTCATGTATTTTTCATGATATAACTAATTCAGATGCAAATTCCAGCTACAAATATGAAGTCCACAGACCGAGTCCAATAGAATCCACAATGTCAGCGACCTTGCAGCAAACCTGGACACTTTCCAGCTGGAAGTTCCACACTCTGCGACCGGCCAAGAATCACATCTGCTTTTCAGGTCCTCCAGAACGTTCCAAAAACTGAATAATGGACTGTCTACTCCTGAAGCCGAGACAGCCAGAAAGAAAACGTTGAAAACTCCACAAAAGAGCAGGTCCAGTTCCAAATGTATTTCTTAGCAAAAACATGTTAATTAAAAGTCCACAGAGAGCACGTTAAACTCATCCAAGCAGATTTAATCAAAAGGTTGAGATGTCAGCTGCTGTTGTGTCATTCAGTTGCCCAACAGAAATGTGTCCCCTCTTTTGATCCTCTTCTACCTGTCCTCAACTGTGACAGCGACGACCATTGTTGTGCTTTGTCATTACGAGCCACATTTTAAAAAGAGGGATGGTGTAATGTGGGGAACATTCTAGGTAACAGCAGGGGGCAATTGGGGACGACAAAGCGGGTGCAATACTTAAGCTTGACAATGCAAAGGGAAACAGAGAGAGAGAGAGAGAGAGAGAAAGAATGGCTAATCCAGTAACCCGCAACTCCTTGGTAGAAACCAACACAGCTCAGTGAGTGGCCCAGACTAATCCAACTATCTGCTGACACCAGCAGAAACATTATTAGGTCACCAGCCATGAGGAAGAAGACAGGGTGAAGAGGTGGTGAGGCCATTAACAACAAGACTGCACTTGCACATGCAATTTCAATTACAATTACAATTACAATCTAACAAATCCATAGATGAGAACTTTTCATTTATGTCTATGTTATGTCTTTTTTTTCTTGGTAAAAAAACATGTAATTATTGTATTTCTAAAGCCATATTTCTAATGCAACCCATAATGTAGCAACTACACGGAATGTAACAATCAGCTAAATTATTAAATTTGGACACAAAATTTACATGATATTTAAAGCAATTGCCAAAAAATTAGAGGGCAAACATCTTGCATTCAATTCTTCATTGAGTGAATGGGTGACTGAATTGATAAACTTGATTTTAAGGCAAGGCAAGGCAAGGCAATTTTATTTGTATAGCCCATTTTTACAAACACTTTGTCTCAAAGGGCTTTACATAGCATCATAACAACATCCTCTGCCCTTAGACCCTCACATCGGCTGAGGAAAAACTCAAAACAAAACCCTTTTAACAGGGAAAAAAAGAGAAACCTCATGGTGAGCAACAGAGGAGGGATCCCTCACCCAGGACGGGCAGACGTGCAATAGATGTTGTATACAGACAAGAAAACAGGTAACAATAACTGGGCAGACGCACAACATTTAAATGTACTGACAAGCTTGACACAGGATTAACTAATAACATTAACAACTCAAATGTCCCAGCAAGTCACGACAGTGTAACAAAGAGCCAGCAGGAACATTACCAGCATCCTGAAACTGAAGTAGCTCAAAGGAATTCAGCCTATCATTAATATTATTATTTACACATGTGCTTTTCAATCTGGTCTTCTGTGAAAAATACTCCTGCAATGACCCTTTTTAAAAACCACATACTGGTGCCACAGGCTGAGATGATAGCCAGAGAAATTCATATCCTCTTTGATCTGACAAGAAAGTCGTTTGACCTTGTGAGTAACTCACCGTGGGAGTGTTCACCATCGGGTCTTTACTTTCCTTTGTTGCTTATATCACTCTCTAGGAGTAGGGGGGTAATATGGAAAAATCATCTGTCCCTATTAATGTCCCTTTAGAGATATATATATATGAGTATTACTCATATGAGTATGAGTAATCAGCTGAAAAACTACAACATGTCCCACAATGACCTGCTGCAGACAGACATACTGAAGGGATAGATGTTATGGCATAAACAGTGTAGCAAGAGTAGTATGCAAGATATATATCATATTATATCATCTCGCAGTACTTACTTAACAGTACATATTGTAATATAACCCTGCGCTCTCCCTCAGTCTTCACTGCTACTGAGGGCTGTTAAGTTCCTCAGCCCCTTCTTTCCAAAAGGGTGAAATGAAATGACTGAACTGCCTCCTTCGGTCATTACAAATGAATTTTGCTGTTGTTGGAGAAATATATCTAAGCCCTGGAGGCAAGAAGTACTCCAAACATGTTATCACAAGAAAAGGAGGAAAGTCATCACACTGGAAGGTGGAGAGAGCTGGTTATGACTGTAGATAACAGTCAACAGAAAGGTTCAAGGTCATCTCTTTGGCATTAAACAAATGAATTTAAGCGCAGCGATTCCTTCTGCAACAGTCGAAGTTTTTATGGGGGAAACTCTAAAAGCTCTGACATTCCTCAGCAGGAATGAATGGAGGGAGCACAGGAGGGAGGCAGGAAGTACTAAGAAAGGGAAAGTTAAGATAGAAACTTCAAATCAACCCAGTTAACTATGGAATCGTGACGGTGATACAAAGTAAAGTTGAGGCAGGTTGGTACATAGAGGAAGGACAGAAATGAGGTGGAGGCCACAATGATAGCGAATCCAGCTGTAGATGGTAATGGGGCCTCTGAAAACCCCCGAATGAATTGTAAAGCAGTTTGTGGAAAATGGGTGTAGCCTTAAGAAGGCCTTGCAACCTGTTTAAAAAACTTCAGCTGTGCAGTTGTAAAGTTAGAGGCCAGTATATCATCACTTGACTTGATCAAAGTCAATAATCAAAGTACAATGAGGCCTTGTCTGCATGTAAACTCGCAGACAGAAGGATAAAAGAATGAGAAAATGGCATTTGTGGACATTAACGGGAAACGGACAAAGTAAAGACAAAAAACAGTTTAGTCTCTGGTGATTTTCACAAAGTGACTTTCATTCTTGTCGTCTTTGCGGTTGGTGGAAGAACGAATCTGTGCAGCCTGCCTTTGTCTCCTCTGATTACTACTCTAATTGGTCTGTTTGGGAGACACTCATCCCATAATAGCCTGCCTGTGGTCTAAGAGAGACAGTTTCCCAGTGCTGTTACCATGGCAGCACAGAGTACATGTAACATATTGGACAGGTTTCAGGGAGGAAGTTAGAGGTCGCAATGAGGTTGTGTGCAAACTGAAGTTATGTCCTAGGTTTGTCATTTCAGTGAAAAAAAAAAAAAGTGTTATGTGAACAGTGAGCCTTTGTCGAATCGTGAATCACCATCTAAAAATATGTGAGGTTCGAGTTCCTGGCAAACTTACGGTTAGAGTTATGTTGGGAAGTTTCAGGTTTAGGGAATAGACCTGTAATAGACACCCATTTAGTTGTACATATGAACACAAACCCCAAGCATCATGTTTTAGATTTTCTGAATCGATAGTGAAACAATACACTGTTTAAAATGTCACAAAAAGGCTAGTGAAATATAAGATAGCTTCCATGTAATATATGACTGATGCTTCTTAGCCAAACACAGGGCCGTAACAATGCTACATCCACTGTGGTTAGGATCTAGTAATGTAACAATCTTTTACTCATGACTTTCTCTTCATAAATGATACTGTACTGTTCCTATTTTCCTTTCAGCAAACACTGACTACCTAAAAAAAAGTGCGAGTGGCGTCTTTTTTTACAAGTGAAGATCCAGTGAAGCTCCACTCGGCACACACTTCCTACTATGACGTGAGGCTTTGACTATTATTCAAGAATATGCCAAACAGTCTAAAACAGGCTTCATTCAAAACTGTGTCTGAAAACTAACACACCCCTGGCCAGAATGGCACAAACCCAAATCAGTGTTAGTCTGTGGTTGGTTTTTCAAGCCATGCTTAAAACTTACTGTTAGTTACTGGAGCAGGGTCATGCAAAGACACATATAAACCATGATAAATGTGTCCATATACGAAAACAACCTGAAAATGAGACCTGACTCAATAGCTAAGGTTTTTAATTGAATTTAATTTCAATTAAAAAAAAAAAAGTAAATGTTCTTTTACTTATTCTACTTGAAGATCATCCTTTCTTTAAAGAACCTTATTCCATATTCGAGGTTCTGCACTACTGTTCCAATGAGTCTTGGCTTAGCTAAGAAACTCTGTGCTCTGAGTGGTAATCCAGCCATAATTACAGAGTGCCACGGCAAGTTGTCAGGGAAACCAAAGAAAAACTCTCTAGGAATGTTTTTTCCTCTTGCAGTGCATGTCTCTTTCACTTAGAGCAGAGATGGCTCCTTCTTTCTTCTTTTGTCTGAGTGTCTTGTAAAATGTCATTTTTATTGTCCATGATTTTGTTTCTCTTAGCTCTTAACCCTGCTGTCAGTCGTGACATTAATGGGGTGGTATCGTCTTTTGAGGTCCTTGAAAATATTAAGAGAAAATAAAAACAAAAAATGAATAATAATAATCTACTATAATACTAATGATAATACAAATATTAGCAGGGTACTTTAAACAGGATAAACAGCAAACGTGAACCAAAAACAAAAGGATTTCTCTTAAAAACAATAAGAAAAATAGCCGCACCAATAAAACAAAAGCAATTGTAATAAAACAGAGCAATAAAAGAACTTAAGCAATAAAAGAAATGGTGTGGTAAAGTAAGATAGAGGATCACAGGATGACCAAACCATAAATTGCACAAATGAAGAGATAGACTTAGCCAAGCTAATCTCCTCTGGGAGTTTTTGTTTTCTGGTACCTTATATACTTTATAATCTTGGCCGCCACATTTTTGGATTAATTTTTGAGAGGAGAGGAGTAAAAGGAGTTATAATAATGTATTATACATTTTCTAATCAACTGATTCTAAAAATAGTAAATGGTAGGTAAGTTATTAATGAAATAATTCAAATACATTTGATAGATAAACCATTTAATTAGCTAGAATTGTTGAAATGCACATGATTGAAAGACAGATTTTATATGGTTGTTGTTGTTCTACAAGAGGAGTCAGTGCCACAGCTGTTTTTTTTTTTAGTTAAGGTAAAGTAAATTTTGAGTCAAACAAATATGAATGTTAAAGTAAAAAGGAAAGAAAAAAAAATTCATTGAAATTCTTGGGGTCACAGTTGAGATAAACCAGGGTATAGTCTGCATAACAATTAGATTAATTTGTGAGATGTCCCAAGAACAGAATCAGGCCACATAAAGGATCCAACACGAGAAATAGAAGACCTCAACTCAGCAATACCAACAAAGAAAGTCCTGTCTGTAAGGTTGGACTTAAACCGTTCAAGGGCTGATGCCCACCCACTGCTCTAAATGCAACGTGATGGTGTGATTAACTGTGTCATGTTTTGACTGCAACAGAGGCTCATTGCAGAATTTGGCTTTAAAATACATCAATTCAAGGTATAAACATTCACTTCTAAAATTCATGATATCTCTGGGATGTGCATGTTCTAATGACATGTATTTCCAATGTCAGGCATTCATCCTTTATCAATGAGGTGACATTTAAGGGCATCTTCTTATGACTAATAGTATGATCTGCAGCATATTCTAGCAGAATGAAGACTGGAAAAAATCTAATGTATAATTATTACTATTCCATTCTAAGTCAGTTTTAATTCATTTTATAGAACCAGTTACCCAAATTAATATAAGTAGAAATGTGGGTTTTAAAACACTTTCACAGTTGCTTCTATCCACAGCCTGACACAGTCAACATTTTGGCAATGTCCACAAAATATTTTATAGGAATTGTTTGTTGACAAAGACCCCACAGATAATATATACACAACCCACATAGAAGAAAGGTCATGTATTGACTTAATCTGTTTGTAAAATAGAGGGAAAGCGATCGCAGATGGCAGATCTGGCCATAAGATCATAACCAGCACTGTGACTCACTCTTGTGTATTTATCTTTGTGCGCACGTGTGCGTGTGTGCATGTGTGCACACGTGTCTTTTAGGGACATGACAACCTTGCAGGGCTTTTGAATGTCACTTTACAACACAACACTTATTAACATTCCCAGCAGCCTGCTCTGTGTAACAGACACTGGACTTAAAATGAACAGGGTTCATTAAACCACAATATGGTGTTACTCAAAAAGAGAGGGAAAGTCTGTTCTGTTTTTTGTTAGTTTATTAATGGTTATATTTTTGATTTGTTTTAAGTATTTTGTATCTACTATAGTATATGTCCCCAACAAATGAAACAGCAAGCTGGTGACTTACTGACTTCACTGTGAACTTAGACTATCACCTTAATTTGACTTGCTGTCTTTCTCCAAAATCATTCCTTAAAATGACACCATATGGGTAATTCTTCACACAATTTAGCTGTTGCATAATTTGTCAGTTTCTGATTTATTACTACTTGACTGAAAACAAAAATGTGGAGGCCCTTGATCTATTCTGAGTAAGACGAGATTAGTCATTTTCGCTATAAGGGCACTAACCCTTTATTCTCAGTTTTAAAATATGGCACAACATGTGGCCAAACAGCTGAAAGTAAGCGTATGTTCGTAAGTAGAGCTGAAAAAAATTGGTTGATCAGTAAACGGCAACTTCTTTGATAACTGAATAAGCCATTTCATTTTTTGTTTCCAGTTCTTTGACGCTTTTTGTCTGACACATCAGTACTGAGCTGGGACTGGCACCAGCAGCTTAAAAGTCCAACTGAAAACATGCAATCGGAACCAAAATGCAGATGATACAAGAACATTTGCAAATGAGAGGGAAGGTGGTTATCACACTGACTCTGACTATGCAAACATGGGGTAAAGCTTTTTTTTTTCTTTTTCTTTTTTTTTTTTTAACCCACAGAGGCCTTGCAGCTGTGTTCACGTCTAATCCATGTGATCTCCTGACATCATATGTTGGAGCACGTTTAACCCAAAGCCATGCCCACTGTCAAATGTGTCCAACCTGTAGACAGACCCCCCTTTGCTCTCTCTCTCTCTCTCTCTCTCTCTCTCTCTCTCTCTCTCTCTCTCTCTCACTCACTATATTCCTCCTACGTCCACATCTTTTGAGGCTCCTCTCAGTCTGCACATTCCAGCCACAACAGCTCAATGACCCATGCCAGGAATGAGGCTTGGAACCGGGCTCTGGGTGAAACTGTGGCTGGGTCTTGGGCTTTAAAAATTTCTGAGGGCTGGCTGGACAGGTCCCCCACCCCCCACCCCCCAATGCTTGGCTCCTCCTTCAGTAAGCAAAGCCTTGAGCTGGCAGCCTCTGCTACTCTCTCTCCTTTGTCACCCTTCAGCCGCTCCCTTTTGCCCCCCCCCCAACAAACATGCTGCGATGCTGACACCCCCCACCACCACAGCCACCTACCTTGAGTGCAGCCTCTTGCTGGCCAGGTCCTGGTCCACACCGTTAGCAGCAGCCGACTGAGCCATAGCACCGCTGTTTACCCGCCTGCCTCCTCGCTCGCTTCCTCCCGTTACGAGGCCCCTTCACAATAATTTCCTCCAGAGGCTGCTACTGTTTTCTCCTCTCTCGAACCGCCCCAGTCGTCTGCCCCTCCCTCCCCCTCTCTCTCTCTCTCTCTTCCTGTCTCTCGTTCTTCACCTCTCTCTCCCTCCCCTCTCCTCTCCTCTTCCTTCATTCACCACAGCAATGGCAGCTGCTGAGGAAGTGAGGTATTGAGCAAATAAACCATAAAAAAAAAAAAAAAAAAACAGGCGGCCCCGCCCCCCCCGCCGAAGACACGTCACGAGCTGGGGAGTTGCTAATGTCCGCGGGCATTGAACGTGTTGCATTTATCAACACGTTTCATTCACAGATTTAAAAAAGAATAAAAATAAAAAGTCACTGTTGGTGCTTTAGGCCTTTAGGTCCCTTCTCCAGCCTCCTTCACAGAGAAGTAACTGGTTGATGGCGTCACCTGCAGCCAGCAGTGACGTCACATAGTCCCAGAGTGCAACGCTGCTGCAAAGTGAGGAGGGAAACCACTGCTGAGCAGACCGAGATTTCCGGCAGTTATTAATCTCTCTCTTTAAGGTTTTATTTACACCCAGTTACGCAATGTGTCAAACACTGTCAACACATTCATTCACACACACACACACATCTCACATACACTGCAGGACACTTTGGCTTTAATTTAAGGTTTGAGGTTTAATAAGGCACAGATTCAATGAAATTAAAGACACGAAATGATGCTTCAATGTCTTCTCCATACTGTCCAATACTGGATGCTTTGTTCTTTTATTTTAATTGATAAATCCAAATCTTAAAAAAATGCAGTAATCAGAATAACATCACCCTAACTTCCTAAAGCGTAACAGAGTTAGGGTTGAGGTTTCCTCAGGTTTGATTTGCACAAATACAAACAGTTCCAGAGTAATCAGATTTTGCACTGTTTCTGACATCACTTTTTTTTCTGTCTCAACAGTACAAAAAGTACTGTACAAAAATAGACAAGTACAAAAATACAAAATCATAAATCTGCCATGTGACAAACTGTTATGTGGCATATCATTTTGTGATCATGTCAGATTCTGTCATCCATAGTAATAAACTGATCAAGAAAATCAAAAACAAGGAGTTAACGTCTCAAGTGCTGAGTTGAAGGCATCTGGACTTCTTTTCTACGTTTTTCAAGACGTTTAACCTCTCATCTGAACAGCTTCTTCAGTTCTAGGAAACCGATGGGGAGTCCCAGGTATTTAAGCAGGCCATCTATGTCCAAGGTGGTGGCCTGAGACACCAGCTATCAACCACTTGCAATGCAGCCTTGAGATCCCTCCCCAGGCCGTTTAACTCACATTTACACCTGGCTCGGGCAATGGCCTTCAGGACTACCTCCAAGGTGACCATCCCACTAGAGATTAAATATGATGGGGAGCCATCAGTTTCTTAGAACTGAAGAAGACTTTCGGATTAGAGGTGAAACGTCTTCAAAAACGTAGAAAAGAAGTCCAGATGCCTTCAACTCACCACTTAAGACTACCGTGACCTGGATGACGGAGAACCTACACAGGCAAGGTGCTAAAGTGTTGACCGTACTGTTAATCCCACTGAGAATCAACCAGATTTCAGCTTCACTCTCAATGTTTTGTCAGTCTCACCTCCTGAGTGTCAGCAAGCTGCCATTTCGCACAAATCAATTGTCCTGTGTAGCCCCAAGGGTCCATTATACAACAAGCTAAAGAGAAACAAGTCTTCTAACAATATGTTAGGAGGGAAATGTGCCTCGAAGCTGCTTTGATGACCCTGATCCCACTGTGACATGGACCAGAATATGCAACAGAGAATTGATAGTTTTCAATAATTCTCTCATAAATCACTAAATTTAGCAGGTCTCAAGTATGAGTTGCACTTTATAGGTGGTAAGAAAGAGGGGCCCAAGTGTAATGACTGTCTAAGCGTACTTTATAATTTAGCAAGATAACTTTGGTTAAATCCAGCGATCTTTGGTAAAATTTTTCTGCGTATGCTGACAAGCATTTCTTTACTGTACCACGACTGATATGGCCCTCCTGTCATCAGCAACATAGGTCTCAAACTGCACGCACAGCAGCTTTAAACTTGCCTGACAGACCTGAACTTCCTTGTTGTAATGCCTCTTATCTGTACTTGGATCTCATAGATGTTTACATTACCATTCACATTTGCATCATGCTTCCGTCCCAGGTCTATGGCAGGCTTCTGTCCAGCCGTTGGCTACATCACTGGTGACACAGAGCCTGGGGAATAACCGTTCTCTAGGATACTACTACTCAAAAATAATGAAATACTCAACAAATGATTTAATTCCTATCATGTCACAGTTTATATATTGACATTCAGTTTATTTAGGAGACATTTCATACAAGGTGCTGGTTAGTATCCAAGGAGGACCCCACTGATGCCTTGTCATCCAAAAAACCTGCTGATTCCTTGTAGGCTTCTGTTGTCAAAGTAGAAGCTGTACCGGAAAATATATGCACTTTTAATATGGTGCCCAGCATATTGTGCTTGTGAAGCACATTGGGATATCTTAAGCACATTTTCTAGGCACATAACACAATTAGGTACAATTAGTAATGTAAGGTAATATGTTACATATTCAGCGTTCATCCTGCCGTCTCACTGGTAATGCTTGTGTGGCTATGGGGTGGCTTTTTCCTGTTATAAATATAACGCAACCACTTTCCTGGGGCTCTAGCCACCAATGCTGAGCAACTGCTGCCTACAAGTAAATAAATTAAAGCTAATAATCCTGTGGAAAGTGAGATATTTGGTAATCAATGTCTTAAAATAGTCAAATCTTTTCTTAAGTCCACAGATGTTATTTGTTTGTCAGGAGTTACACAAAATGTACTGAATCTATTAGCACAACCTGTTGTTTTCCATTGGTCTTAGCACTGACTTGCATTCTAACACCTAATGAGCTTGCTTAATAAAAACTATGCCTTAAATCTTAATAAATGAAACAACTAATACGAATGAGCTCCTGGGATGATGCATTTTCACTTCACATAACCAAGAGGTCTCTGTAGGACCTGAGGTTCACCATAAGATGGCACCAATGCACTAAAGAATGACAAGGCTAAAGGCGCTAACTCTGTTTTCCTTTGCTGGAAAATCATACCCCTTCTAGTTCCTTTCATGTATTCCTGACACAGTAACATTCACACACAAAATAAAGTTTGATAGCAATGCAAAAATACTATAATGTGGTGTTTTTCAGTCTCATTTTTTTTACATAAAATTTGCTTACTATAACCTTTCATATTCTTTAATCTTACTTTTATTGTAGGTGTTTTTCCAAGTGATATTGACTTTTAGGTGTTTAATTTTGTTTATTTGTTCTCATTGTGTTCTGTGTTATTTAATCTACCTCTGTGTAATTACTCCCTTTCTTGGATTCTTATGATTGGATCTTTTTTCCATTGCTGTGAAATGTTTAAAAACTATTGCAACTGACATGTACATGAACCAGTACAGGCACACCATAAACGTGGGTGCATACAGGAAGTTATTATTTTCTACAGCAAACTAATTCTGTCTGTAATTTTGTATATGTGCACAAATTTGCCTGTAATACGCAGATTTCCTAGGATGAAAACACATCGCTGCTACCTCTTATTGTGGGATTTATTGTGGGACACACATAGCTGGACAGTTACTGTATATGCTCCAAGCTGGGTTGTGCTGGGATGTTGACGATCCTGTTGTGTTGGTTGCAGAGCACAATGTTTTTACGGCTTTTCAGGGCTCTTTACTGCTCCTCTTCCATCGTATTAGTGTGCTGATCACAACTTGACAATGCATAATGAGATTCAGATATGTGAAAATGCTATTAATGTATAAAGCCACGCATCCGCACACTTCCAACCCCCTTCATCCACCACAACAGGAAATCAAGTGTTCCTTAATAACAAGGGGCTAAGACAGAGTAAATATTAAATATGATAAGCTCATAAGCTTAAAGGATCATCGCCTGTCAGTGAATGCAGGTCTTCTGTGAATTTTTATAATTTGATGCAAGAAAAATCAGGAAAGAAAACAGCTGGTGTTCTTTTAAAACCAAAATTCATCCACTGTCTATAACACTGTTGCATAGTTTACTATTGCTATTACTGCTCTGCACATTGCAGACACAGCAGTTACTTGTTAGTATTGATTTCATTCATCATTTCAGTGAAATAAGTTATTACATTTATAAATACTGATGATTCAGTATTGTTGTACTGTTTACGGAATAATTTTGTGTATGTACATATTGTATGGTAACTAAATTTACTTTAATCCAACTATTCAGATTTCTTTATTATTCAGAACAAAAAAATATTTCAGAAGAAAATATTCCTGGAGGACAAAGGACCAGCGACTAATCTTCAGAATATATTCATATTGTATTTGTTTTTGTCTGATATTGTACCATTGCTTAGGAAACCACTCATTTTAATGAAATGCCATTTGTACACGCAGTATAATAAGCCCTGCCAAGCAGCTACTTTATACTTCTAAATTGTACTTGTTTGTTTTGTTTTTTTTCTTTTTCTGTCACAAAAACCCGTGTTTTTCCCTGGTCTCCTTTGCTTTATATTTTGTTGTGTTTTTGACTTAATCCTCCAGCCATGTATCAGTTGGATCTTCTGTAAAGGCAGCAAGAGCAACAGCTCATTACAGAAAACAAGGAACAACAAAAGCAAAATGAGATTGAGGTAAGCTGATTTCAGATTTAAACTGAGCAACTCAAATTTGTTTCTCTTTCATGACCCAGCCCACTTCACAAAAACAAAACCATCTGCCTTCATATATTAGGTAGTTTGTGCTGCTCCATCGCTGTTCAGCAAAGCAAAAATACATGAGGGATTAAGCTCATCGCTGACAGTGAATCACATTGGTTGCATCTATTTGGTCCAAAGAAAACATGTCGTTTAAATGTAAAGCAACATCAATAAAGGGAGGGGAGGTGGGTGGGCTGGGCTGGGCTGGGCTGGGGTCACCTTGCACCTACCAGCCACTGAAAAAACAGAAACAGGAATGTGGATTTTGCACTATCCTCTTGAGCCAATCATGGATTAAGTATAAAACTGAAATAAAATGATTTGTTTATCATTGCTGCACTGACAGGAACGCTCACAACCCTCTGGATGGTATCTTGATTTGACCTGTGTTACATCTCCACGATTTTAGACACTTGGTTGTCTGTGTGTGTTTCTGAATTTTTGTGCGATTTGTTATCATAATTGTATCAGCATCTTTGGCTCAGTTTGTGCCAGGACACATCTGCAGCTGTCAGCTATTATTTCCTTGCCAGTGAAAAAAGATATTAGAGGATTTTACAAGAAGCAGGTGTACAAATTAGGGAAAAATACAAGCACAGGATAATGATAGCAGGGAGATGGATGGAAACCTCCAGCAATTTAGTTTTGCTTCATCTGCCTATTAGTGGTCAGAAAGACTGAAACATGCACGGGCATTTGTTTGCTTCAACATTATTACAAACTGGCTCTTGCAAATGTAACTATTCAGCTGAAAATGACAATGTTTCTGGAGAGTGTCAAAATAATACAAAATAATAATAATAATATTAAGGTGTTTAACTTTAGCACTTTAGTCCATACTGGTTTATTTCCACACAGGAAATTTTCACTGAAAGCAACATGTAGGGGATAAAGGAAGCAGATAAAAAAAGTTGCAAAAGGAATTCTTATCAGCAATTTTTCACACAACAAAGATACGAACTGTCCACCAGTGCAACAACTACATATCAGAAAGTCTCCAGTTTCATAAATAGTGTTAGACTAATAGGCACCAGGTCCTCCAGCCAGACAGTGACTTAAACTGAAAGGGATAAAAGATGAAAGATGACTGTAAACTAGGACTATGTGATTTATGGTTGCATGGCTGTTAAAACAATACCTACATCATTTGACTCCTACCTTCCTGACCAGTATCCGAGTGCAATATTCAGCCTGTTTCAAAGGTAAACACTGACAGAATATAATTAATTGCATTATACTTACAGTAGGTGTAAAGGAGGCCCCTCAAAATGTACAGACTGCTAAATATGTAAAGCTTGGGCTTATATACATAGGCTAAGCCTGTTTAAAACACTTGACCCCTTATGTGAGGCAGTCTGAAGATTACCTTCAATCTGTGCCCTCTCTGGTTTAATCAGTGGGATTTACATTTTTCTAAAGATATTTTTTGCAGTTCATATAATTAAAACTATGCACCTACTGTATGTAGTCAACTAGTTATTTAGGCAGGATGAAGTGAAGCTGTAGATTTGCCATGTTGGAGTTACATGCTTCACAAATGCTTTATCATTTTTGGGGTCAAAACATATAGATATGCAGCAGATATTCATGCACATAAGTGCAAGAGTAGCTGGTGAACACCTGGTCCACAACAGTAGTGTCTTTTCTCTTGGAAGTGCGATTACCCATCAAACATCTGGGCTTTCTAATTTCTGAAAGCAGGACAACAGCTATCTGTGCTTTTTGGTACTAATGATGAAGCAATCTCTCAACAAAACCGAGCGATGACAGGGGGCTAGGAAGGAGAAAACAATTTGCGTAATGGAAAAATCAGACCTTATCTTCTCCAGAACTGTAGGAGCTGTGAGAGAAGATGAAGGGAGGGGAGGGAAGGGGAACAGCGATGGATGAGCCTTTAAATCTGAGAGTCCAATGAGAGCTGATGTGTCTTAGCCCTAACCTTAAACCTCTTTAAATGCCTGTTTTTCTTCCAGCAATCCCAGAGACAATGCACTGGCCTACAACAATCTCCTTAGTGTAGGAGCACAGTTTGCCAGACAATGTTGTTTCTGTCATATCCAGCAAACCACTGAAGTATCAGCTTTATAGATTGTATGCATGAATTACAGTAAATAAAGATTGGATTACAACATTGACAAATGACCTTTGTCTTTCTAAAATCATATATAGATATATATATATACATATATACATATATATATATATATATATATATATATATATATATATATACATATATAT
>CM076666.1:13770208-13810555 GCA_038496675.1 Rachycentron canadum
ATATATGTATATATACATATACATAGATATACACACACACACACATATATATATACATATATACATACATATATATATATACACACACACACACATATATATATATATATATATAAATAAGTATCTATTATCATTAATATTTTTTATTAGTGTGTATTTTTTAATAGTATAATATAATATAAAATGTTGTAAACTCTACATATTGCCTATGGGAAGATTCTCTCCTGATAACCAAGGGGTGGCAGTGTTGTTTATTCTTCTCTGGCATAAGATCACATATCATGGACAGATATGATCAAGATGAAATACAAAAAACAGACAGTAGGAGAACTGCCATATTAATGTAAGACTAAAATAATACTCACATTTCATATAAATATATGCTGATATTCTTCTTCCTTCTGTCCTTACTCTCCTTCAATTGTGATTCAGAGCTACATGAGAGTCTGTTCTTTGCAGAAACACATTTGAAATTTCAACTGAACGCATATAATAATTGTGGAAATATTAAAATAAAGTGGGTATGTGAGAATATTACAGGCTAAAGTGCTCTAAATTTGATGTTTTTGCCTCCAAGTGACTCATAAATTTTTTTTCAAATTTGACTGGTGCATTCTTCTACATATACATCTCACATTTCAATTAAATCTGGGTGTGTGTGGAAGTTTAGGATCAGATAGAAGTCATTTACAAATATGACCCAAATATCAACACAAAGATCAACTGTTCTAGAAAGACTGAAAATCTGAACAACCTCTGCTTCGTATTTTTCAATATATACACTTGAACACATTTGAAAATGATTTCTTCATGGTCATTGTAGACAGGAGGAATAATTACAATAACTAAAAACTGATTTGTTCATGTGTTGTACATGATAAACCATTGGTGTGACATTGAAATGGCGTTGCCAAATGCACTAATATACAAGTATTTATGTCAGATTGATGATGATTGATTGAGTGATTTTTTTAAAAAATCTAAAAATGTTTATTTGTTTCAGAAAATTAACACCCTTCCTGCTCTTTAAATTGAACACTTGATTTCAACTACTATTTTTGACTGGGCTTACTCCGTGCTGTGATGTCCTGGGTTTGAGTCCAGCCTGTGGCCCAGAGCTTTGCATCTCTTTGCATGTGATAAAGACAAAAGCATGAAATAAATATAAAAAACAGATAAAGATATTCGGTCCTGACCAGAACATACAGGCAAAAATCACAGCACAGTCTTTGTGTATAGATTGACTTAAATATATGTCTTTGGTGATTTTGTCAAAGGATGTAGGAGTTATAAAATCAAGGGCTGACCATAAGCGGTCCAGCCTTCTTTAAAGGAGGGGTGTCTTATATGTATCATCTGTCACTGTATCCATGCCAAGCTTCTTAAAGTTGACATTTTATATGTCCTTCTATAGTATTGTTGAGCTATAGATCAAATGACTTTTGAAGAAAAAATAATGACATCATACAGCATGTTACTGATTATGTGGGTAAGCTGGCAAGTTTCTGAAAGCTCTGCACGGAGGACAAGATTTCTAAAATTATTGATCTGTGTTCGCAGCTAATGCTCAGCTGCTCCTGCCATACTGAGAGCTGGGTGTTATCTCCCATTAAGCTGCTGTGCACTCAAAGAAAGTTATTATCCAATCATGAGAAACAGAGAATACACACACTTCAGTAGAGCTGATCCATTTTATCTTTCAGTAGCTAAGTTGAATTCTAAAGAACAGCAAAGGAAGTTTTGACTAAAACGCGTATGAATTTCGGGTTAGCATCTGGGTGTGTTTGTATACCAGCTTGTCGCATGTGTGTCTATACTGTACCGTATATCAGTTTATACATCATCTGTCCATGTGTCCATCTGTGTGTATGTGCAAGTGCCAACGTGTGTTTCATACTGTCTTGCCTGTCTGGCAGTGTGATAATGCTGAGCCTTGTGAAGCCGCTTGCCTTCTCTGTTGTGGCTCCTTGTTCTTGGCCTACTTTGGGAGAGGTGAATTGAGGGCAATTCTAGTCTATGGGTAAGGGGATTAGGTCTCCAAACACGCTCCTCTCCAGTTTGGGATTTTACCCCGATGCCAGACACTTAAAGTCTGCCAGGGATTAAGATAAAGAGAGAAGTAAGAGCGGCGTTCATTGTGGTGTGCGTGGGTAGATGTTTTCAACAACAAAAAACGGAAAGGGGGGGGCAGGGACGGGTGGTGGTTAATAAAAAAAATAAATAAATAAGATGTATGGTGTTGATATGATCTGATACACCAATGCAGCATTTGTTGACCTATTTGGCTATGGCTCGTGCCATGATGTCGGTCAGTATGTTTTCAAAGGATAAGACACAATAATGGAGAAGCTGTTCTTTTCATTTCCTTTGTATTAGTGGATGATCTCTTCTCAATTCCATGGTTTCATTAGGAAATAGCTAAGATCCTTAACAAATTCCTCATTATCAGCCTCACAGTTTTCCTGCTTTGACACAAATTTTTACACTTCATTGGAATAAGAGTATCCACTGTTAAGAAGCATCCCAATAAGAATTATGATCCATCTGACATGAAGGTCAAGCTGTGTCAAGTGGGCACATTTGCCACCATTTCACTGACTGTCTCAATTTCCAGTTGCCTTGTAAAAAAGAACATCATCTGCATAAAGTGATATTTTTTAAGTCCAAGGTTCGCTGTTATATCCATAAAGATTCACAAACACAACAGGTTAAATTAAGAATAAATGAAGCCTCCAAGTAACAGGTATTTTACATTGAGAACAAAGTGGCATGTCCTCTGAATTATTTATTAGATAGAATGATAAGAGCATCAGGTTGAGGTATTAATGTCCCTGAACCTCTTATTTGGATTTCAGAGAGTCTTCATTAGAGTCTGTCTTTCCTTTGTCTTGACAGAGTGGTGGTGGTTGCGAGGGGGATCCGCCACCCCTCCATACTGCGTCTGGAGGCTCCTCCTGGGTAAGAGGCCGCTGCTCCATCACGCTCCTCCAAGAAAGTGGGTCATGAGTCTGAGACTGTGGGATTACCGACCATCAGGCAGGCGTGTGCCGGGCCGCCTCTTATCCGTAATGTTTAGACCCCCCCACCACCACCAACCCACACTCCTCCCTTCAGTGGAAAAGAAAGGCGAAAAAAAACACATGCCCTCTACTACTCAACTCATGGGCACATAAACATCCATAATCCACATCTTTAGCCATAAGCTTGTTAGTCTAAGACAATTCAGAACAGACACCCACTGCACCTATGGTCATCTCACAAAGACAAGTACAAACAGAAATGACTGCTCAACTTCTTAAAAGTCATGGAAATACATATTCACCACAATGTGGTGAATTAAACAAACAGGAAAAAAACTGTTGGCAAGTCAGCTTAGGATGTGAGGTTTCTTTTACAATGTTCTCAATGAATAATTTACCGAATCCCAGCCAGCTCAACAATAATGACATCTAATCGCGACACAATGATAAATGTTGGCTTTTAAACAGCTGACCCTCCATGATACTAATGGCAGGCTGCTTGTCTGGTATGCTCTGACATAGAGTATGATTAATCAGCAAATAAATTACTAATAATAAATACATTCATTTTGCAGCGGAATGATTACATCCATCATGCGAGGTCACTGTTGCCATGTACAGTCCTTCTCTCTACTTTCCGTGCTGTGATGGTGAAAGAAAGGGATACATCAGCAGCAGAGAGTGGGTACTTTGGACAGGTTGGGGGTGTCAGTGGTTGTGGTGCAGAATTAAATAAAAATCAAAAGAACAGCAATCATAGTTTGCTGTGTTTCACACTGCAGAGAGGGAAAAATAACTCATCTGCTCATCTTACTGTTTTGGTGCAGATTGGGGGGGGGGGGGGGACTGGCTGTGTCTGGTTGGGTTCATTAGAGAGAGCGAGAGAAAGAGGAGGGGTGGGAGGCAGAACAGAGATTTCAATTAAAGTTCAATTATAAGCAACCATGACCACACATGACCTCCCTAAATATCCAAACACAATACTAAACTGAGCCCTGATTCAACCGATATTATGTGTTTTTTGTCCTACTAGCAGTTTTCTTGTTAAAAATGTTAATATGTATGCTATACATGGTACCATATAACAAGTGACAAGATCGTATTATTAATATTATACCTCCCTCTATCTCATCAAGACAACTTTTTTAATTAAGCACCCCAGCACGATTTCTAATGATCCTGGCCAAAATTCTTCTGTAAATAGAATTATAATCAGATGCCAAAAGTAGAATCTCTCAAATGAATTGGTCATATTATATTAATTTAATTTAATTAATTGTGTATCCCAAAGCCTGTTTTCTTCTCCACTTGCAATTCTTTAGACCATTTTAGGTTTAATAAAGTACAGTTTTGACATTATTAAAATTTTTCACATTGGACTGGAATAAAATTCTGGCTGGAAAATACTGACTATTGTGTAGGAATATTGAATATTGATAAGAGTATAATCAAATGTATATATTGAGCCTAGTGAGGTCCTGTTGAATTAGGGTATAAAATATGCAAATATGTGTTATTGTAGACTGGAAACTACCCCTCCAGGCTGATATAACCACCCCAGAGACAGAAAAATCACGAAAATAACCTCAGTGTCTATGCTGGTCACTACACTTAACTCAATGTCCATAAAGACAGCTGGGTGTCTGAAACTATTTAATTCTCTGTTTGTGGTGACAGCAAGATGAAAGTTGAAATAGATTGAATGCAGTTAGCACAAACACAGAGAAAACATTTAATAATAAATAATAAAACATTTGTCATATATTATATGTAAAATTTTTTAACAGATTCTTGGCCACAGACAATATCCTTAGCTGCATAGTTGCCTTTTTTTTTTTTTTCATCACTGTGCAACACATTGTCTCTAGTTAGTTTTTCTACCATCATAAGCCACCTACAAACCAGACAGACCCCACAGCAGGCCAACATCTGTAATGACAAGCTATGCCTGAATGGTTTGAACTCTGACCTCCCTGGCATTATGTCTGCCTCTAGGGTGGCTTATCATTGCACTAAAAAGCTGATATTTCCCACCCTGGACAAAGACAAGTAAAACACACCACCGGGTCAAACATAACCAGTCAGGTCCCCAGACAGTGCATCGGAACTGGCTAACAGCGTCCCCCATATACGTAAATGGAAGGACAGTTGTTGGCCTTCATTGTCTGAGCATGAAACTAGGGACACATGTTGGGTGGTAAAAGTGTCAAGGCCTGATTGAAGAGCCATTGTGTTGGTTTCCAGTGGTAGCAGTCAAGCTTTGTTCCCTGTGTTGTTCATCATTAGCATATCAATATTCAAAGGGGCTGATGCTGAGCAGAGGTGGCAGCCCTTTTTAGCCTAGAGTAGACCCTTGTGCACAAATAATGAAACACGCATTCAACTCTTAAGGGCCAGCTGTTGAGTTAAGTCCATGATTGATAAGAAGTGCAAATCATATCACATCCGAAAGCCGAACTGGGTTATGGTCATAGATGAGAGCATGTTAATGTTGTGTCTTTTTCTTTAAATACCCCAAAATTGCTTCAAATGTTTGACAGCACACACTAAACACTTTTGACCCATTTTGCTACTTCTCTCAGGGGTGAATAACAAAGGGCTGCCTGGTGCTGCACATTCTACCCCAAAGCACACGACACACATCCCTCCCCTTCTTCAACTCAAGCCAGCTGACCCCAAGACTGGCAGGCCAGGAGACAGTTAGCCCCGAGTGTGTGTGTGTGTGTGTGTGTGTGTGTGTGTGTGTGTGTGTGTGAGGGGCAAAGCCACCAGAGAGTGTCGGTTACTCCGAAGGCCAAGCGGAAAAGCGGTTGGGCAGTTTAGCCAGCTGCTGAGTAAGCCAGCCACGGCCTGGTCAGTGAAACCTTGCCAGATGGAGCCATTTCAAAACAATGAGTGCTGCTCGCTATGGTTGAAAACTAGAGGCTGGTTGCTCTGGGGACGCAGAAGGTGGACCTTTATCTACACTAAATAGACTGTTGTTGGTGAAGGCAATTTCTAGAAATATTCTTTGGTTCAGGAACTTTGTCCCGCTAAACTTTGTCTCTCTCACAGAGACTAATTCAGACCTAACTGAACAGAACCTCAATAACTTTGGCACATTTATAGTCAGGGCTTGTTTTTCAAATTCAGACGTCATTCCTCTGACATCTTTGACAACCTCTTACTAACTACTTTTCCTCTCTTTCTCTCTCTCCTTCACAAACATTTACTCTTTCTCTCCAGACAGCAACAGGCTGAGGTGTCCTGGGACTACTCTGCGTAGGAGTAACCAAGCCTGGGTAATGAGGCGTGTGATTGGTCCCCTCCCTCCCGGACAAGGGCAGTCTTTGGAGGACGTGATGGATCATGACAGGAGCACAATGGCAGCCCGGTGTCAGAGGGGTGGCATGGCCACGCACGGACCCCCCGCAGTAAGACTCGGTCATCCAGCTCAGCTGTGCATAAGAAGTTTTACACATGTATATACATACATGTTCAGGACAGAGACCCACTTGTGGACACAATCATGTAAAACGGCACAGCGCACACAAGGCGGGACCATGTGCTCTGGTATGTGCACGTAAAACCACATGAACAGAAGCCCACACATTGAGAGAGCATCAAACTACAAACTAGGAAAAAAAATTAAAATTGAAAAAAATAAAATAAAATAGTTGTAGTTTAAAGGAGCATATTCTCAAAATGTTTTATTCCTCCACTCAAATTTTTGTCATTAAATTAGGGTCTTGGACTGAGATGTAGTTTGTCCTGCCTGGACATTTTCTCTTTCAATATACTGTATTATTACAGAGCAAATTGTTGTCTAAAAAAATGAGAGATGAAAGAGTTTGACAAAACAAATTTTATGCAATGTTATTTACAAAACCAGATGATTCAGTTATATCATGGCTTAAAATTTTATTAGAATTCTGGACCATTTCTTCTACTTTTTCATCAGTAATTCACACAAATGTGTCATTTATAAAAATATGTGTATGCTATGGCTGAGCTATACATGAAATATAAGAGATCTGAGTAAGGATTTGTATTCATGAATCTACTCCATTCTCTTTTCAGGTAAGAGTCCCCACTTGAAGGAAAACAGAGGGTTTTTTTTTTGTTTTGTTTTTTTTTGTTCTTTTGAAGTAACCCTTACCCACAGAGCACTTGTGAGCCTGTTGAATCTGCTCATATTCAAGGTCAAAAATCAAGGTGTAATATGTGCAACAGGCTGAGTCTTGATGGAGGACCATTAATGGCTGATTGCAGCTGCTTTCTCAAGTAGGACCCAGGTGTATAAACATTTTACCAATTTTCTGTGATGATGCTCTACATTTCACAGAGGACAAAACAAACCAGGATAAAAAGGCTTGCCCTGCTTTAGGGGTTTGGCTCATTTTAATAATCATGCAAGAAGGAGACCAAACAAAAACAACTCATTTTTAGAGGGGGAAAAAAGAGTGGTGGAAACAATTTCAGATTTTCGCTTATCAAACATGATGTAATCATTTTGTGATAATAAGCAGCACAATGATAAATGCACAAAACTGTTCCGCACGTGACGCTTCAGTTCATCTTCACAAAGCCAAATCCAAAAAGACGCCCTTCTCACAGTAGCTGACAGGAAAAGGAAAGCAGTCGTCGCCGTGTTGTTGTGTTTGTCGTCTAAGCTCTTTTGATGCCGCATTGGCTTTTGGATCCCAGTTACTGTGTACAGCTCCTTCCAGATTTACAAACATTTCTCCCTTAATCTGCCTAAAGATCCACACTGGCTTGTTGACTAGAAGATTACTGTCCACCAAAAACACAAAAACTTGCTTCTCATCCATGAAAACAACTATCCACTGGATATTGTTTTTAAATTCTTGACATTGTGTGACTGTGTAGTGGAATTTTTTTTTTAAATTTTTTTTAGACAGAGCAGAGGATGCAGAGTAGTGGAGGTATAATAATGAGAAAAGATTTTTTTCCAAGTTTGGGAAGCTAATTGCCCTGAGTGGACTAATGAACAGCATAGGTCTAATTGGCTTACAGCACTTGTGGGCTGGCGTGCTGGGCGAGTAAAATTGAATCAAAGCTGTAGGTCTGCGTCAGACTGGTTCTGTGCGTTGTGGTGGAAATTGGCACTGTGTCAAAGGCATGAGGCATGGCACTCAGCCAAATTCAGCCCGGCCCAGCTCTGCGCAAGCGCAAGCGCAAGGCTTGGACTTAGATTTTACAGGAAAAGATAAATTAGCTTGGTAAAAAATATACTGAAGAGAACTTTTTTTTTTTTTTTTAAAAAGGAAGGATGTTGCCCATGAATTGGCCTCCATTACCCATCGACCCTTTATACTCTCATAAAAAACAATGCTCAGAGGCCTCGTCAGTCTCAATCTGAGTTGAAAAATCAGCTGATGAAAAACTTGGAAACAGACTTTTTTTTTTTTTTTTTTTTTTTTAAACAAGCCTAACCGTAACACCACATAAGATAAGGTAACGGCCCGCACGCTCCGTCCACTTGTATCATTAATGCGATGCGGTCTATTTTTACCCAAACAAAAGAGAGACGCAGCGATGGAAACGCAACAACAATGTCCCGAGCAATGCCCAATTGACCCATTGTGCGCCTTGAAAGACAGACACGTGCACCACAACATAGATAAGGAGGAGAGGGAGAGAGAGAGGGAGAGGGAGAGAGGGGAGCGCGCGCTTAAAGATAGCCACGGGATATAGGGGCAGCACACACGCCTCCAGCCTCCTTAGAGAAACTCCCCCTTTCAGCACCGCGGACAGAGGCAGCGCTCTGACCGCAGCCGGCCACAGTCCGCACGGTGCCCGGGTCAGCGTGAGGCCGCTACTGGTCACACGGTCCTTCCTCCGCCGCCCGCCCCCTCTCCTCCACCTCACCCCGAGCTGAGCAACGCGGACTCCAAGAACAAACTTGATGAATATTCAAAGTTTTCGTTCCCGGCGCTTGACGAGAGGACAAAGGTCGACGAAGGTGCCTTTTAACCTGTTCCAGAGATCAGGCCGCCACCGAACAGAGCTCAACTCGTCCTTAAGAGGATAAAACACCAGGAAAGCGCGAGTTTGAATCCATATAAACTCAGTAGTTTATACTTGAAAAAAAAAAAAAAAAGAACTTTCTGAATCACAGGCGTGTTTCGGTGCCGTTTCCCCTCAGTTGGAGCATCGGGACCATCTCCAAAAATGTTGCTTGAACACCCGGGGTCAAGTTGTCAAAACACCGGGAATTTCTCTCGGTACAGTTCAGGCCAAGGTAAGAACCCAGCTTGATTTATTTTACTGTGATGTTTTATATATATATATATATTATATATATATAATGTTATTTTGTTTGTTTTTGTTTTGGGGAAGGGCGTCGATGAAACACAGAGGGCACTGAGCTTTAATTGATGTCCTGGGGGCCGTGAATGGGTCACACTCTTGAGCGTGAAATGGAGGACGAGCAGCGCCGCGGGGCGGCAGGTGCTCCTCGCTGGGCCGAGTGAACTCTGACAGGCGGAAAAACGGACGTCGTAAACCGCGTGTGCTTTATGGTGAAAACGCAAAACGCACGGGCTCCAACGGCGTTTGACAAACGCACGATAAGTGGCGCAGTTTTGAAAAGTTGCAAGGAGAAGAAAAAAAAAAAAAAAAAATCCTGTGTAATTGGGCCATTGAGCGCATGTTGACGTTGGCTGTGCAGAGTGTTCGGAGGCGCTTCTTTTGCGCTGCGTGTGGGAGACGTTATGAATTTGTAATGAGTTCTCATTGTTGGGGAGTCACACCGACAGATGTTATGCGCGTGCTGTCATTTCACACCGCCGCCTGCGGTTGTCACGGGAGCGCGGGAGGGAGCAGGGCGCGGGGACACGGAGGCAGGGAGAGCAGCGGACCCAGTGCGGGCGACAGCAGCCTCTCTGCGGCCGCACGACAGACTGGCAGCAGGCGCGAGGCGGCTCCCGCCCGCGGCCCACGAAACACTCCACAGGTGTCACATTCCTGCCCCGACAGGTGGGACACCGGAGGATGCCAGTAAAGGTGGTAATGGAGTCTGAAAAAGCGGGTCCGACTCTACACTTATTGATTATTGATTTGCGTAAATATTTAGTGGCATCCAATGAAGGGAAATTGAGATGTTTGCCCTGTTTCTGGAATAACGAGTTTATTTTGTTAAAGATAAAAACAAAACTTCATTTTCATTTTATTGCATTTTAAATAAAGAAGGATTCGATTTGATTATATTATATTTTATCACACAAATGATTTTAACCAGTCAAATTTTTTAAATTAGGGGTTGGGGGGGGGGGGGGGGGGGGCTGTGACCATCTCTGACTGACTGACCATTACCCTGATGGTCTTTTTATCGCTTTGTTGTCGCATTACTGTGGGTCTCTCCCCCTCAAAAGTGAGCGATCAATATGACATAAAAATTATTACAAAGCTGAAAAGTAAGAGGGGCACCCATGAACCCCACACCTCTCTCCAAAACGCTTTTCATATACTGCTGAAATACAGGCAAATAGGACATTGATTTTAGATTCATCAGCAGCGCCGGCGGCTGTGGCACTAGCCGTGATTTCCCCAGGCGCTCTTTTGTGCCAAAGATCAGTGTCAATAAAATTCATTGGGGTGTTGGCCCGATCAACATGTTATTGAACAGCCAATCTCTCCCCTAAACAAACACTTGTCTTTGAGCACTCAGCACACACGAGATGCACGTGTGTGTGTGTGTGTGTGTGTACCTTCAAGATATTTAAAATCACTTAATTAAAATGTGATCAGATACAAATCCTGTAGGATCATGTTAAATATATCAGATTTTAAAAAAAGTGCATTTATGTTGTTCCCATTTGTACTAATACAACTACCATGAATGATAATAAATAATAATAAAAAACAAACTTATGTTTTTAGCCTCTATGAATGAAAAATACTTGGTTGTAAAATAGAGCAGTTATAGGACGAATAATTAAAGGGACAATTCACACAATAAATAAACAAACTGATTAAAGCACCAATCCAAGGCTAGGATCTAATCAAGACTGTAGTGTTTCCTTGGGGCCCTGTCTTTCTTTTATGTGTGGCAGCACTGAAATCTGACTTGAAAATGGATTTGCCAGGATTTGCCAGAGAGCAGGTCGATTTACATAATCAGCATGGAGTCGGGTTATTCTGGACGTTTCTGTTGTTCCCATCAGCCTCTTTTTCCACTCGGGGATCATTAACACCTGCCTGCTAATGGTTTGTTGGGCTTCTAACTCACACACTTTACGGCCTTCAAGGTGAAGCAAGGCAGCAGCTGTTGCGTAATATTTGTTATAGGCTACCATGTTGTTTGCCATCATATTGTTGAATAAGGAATAAACTATTACAGGCGGAAGTGAGTTCAGTGGTGGTGGTGGTGGGAGGATCATCTGAATTCAGTCTCCAGAATAAAAGCAGAGGTGAAGGAAACTAAGCAGCTTTGGATGTTTCCTTGATGTCACCTTGTTTGAAAAGTAACCGGCTACACTGATGTAACGCGTCTCTGGGTAACGTTACCACCCAGCACTGAAACTCTATTGGCTTCCCCCCCCTTCTCCCACCTCCCACGTCTTCTTCTTCTTCTTCTTCCGGGTAAGGTGCTCGGTAGGTGATGTTAATCTATCTCCGCTGTCGCCCGGGAAACAGCGCAGCGTAATCCTCCGCCGCGCTGGAGCACAAGAGCAAAACTCCGCCGCGCTCTCGCCCACTTGCTTTTGTTTTGGTCCCCCCCCCCCCCCTTTTTTTTTTTTTTTTGGGTTAATGGCTCGTGTTGTGACAAATTTGGCATTTTAGCCTTCAGCTGTCGGGTGTTCGAGCTCGGATAGAGGACAGAAAAAGCGCGTAAAATCATGAGCAATGGATGGACATGGTGAGCGCAACTCTCCAAAAGAGGCACAAAATAACGCGGAGATGCTCCTCGCTTTGCTGTCGCACAGTGAAGAGCTACGGAAAGGTAACGACGAGACAACACACATCTCGTTTCCACTGTTTGTATAACATGTATCGTGTGTGTGATCATAGCCTCCAGCGTTTTGAAACAGGCCTTTAACTGTTGGCTATTGGACTAATTGCAGTCTGTTAATTATCTTTCCAAGATGTTCATTGAGAGTTATGATGATCATTTGTACTGATTATGGAGGCTACGTGCTGATTTTGGTAAATTGTCAGTCTCTGGGCAGCTGAGACACGAGGACATGTGTTATGTCCCTTGCCCCAGATCTCGGCGATGCAACTTTCAGACACCAACATTCAACCCCATAACCCATCGAATTTCGATACATTTCCATATTGTTTCGGAGGATAAATCGGGCTCAATTCCCTTTGCCACCATTGTAATTAAAAAAAAAAAAACAACTGCTTTTAGATCTAATATTTAAAAAAATAAAAAAAAATAAGGAAGGAACCACATTCATCACAAAAGCCCTCATCTTTCCCTATGAATTTAGTCCAGTTGTTTTTGTGATACTTTAGTCCTTTTTAAACCAATACATTATCCTTTAACCAACAATTTCGAGGAGGGCGATGAATAAACCTGGTCGACAAATCCAAGATATTTGGCTGATTGGGACTTGGAAGCGTCTTATAGTCTTCATTTCCCACCTTGGCCCCCGGAGGTGAGCGCCTTGCCGAGTAAGATGAGCCGCACAGGCCGCAGCTCTGCAGCCGCTGAATGAATGATGAGCCGCGTCCACCTGCTCTTGACGTGGCTCCCGCCGCACTCGTGCGGGGCCTGCGTGCTGATGCGCGAAGAAATGGCTCGTTAATGTTTCACGAAATGCCCGCGACGGAACAATGGGAAGGCGAGTTGTCGTACGGATGGAATATGAAGTGGTCGAGCTTCTTTAAATTAGTAATAAAGACGCTCATCGCGTCTTTACCTTCTTCTTGCTTGGGTCGTTGTGGTTGTTTTTTTTTTTTTTTTTTTTTATTTGACGTTGAAATGTGTCAGTCGTTGTTGCTTTGAGGGAGTTTTGTTTGACTGTGGCCCCCTTGCATCAACTCATTTGGAGATTTGAAGCGGCTTCTTTTTCCTATAAATCCTGAGAATTTTTGCAGCATTGAACGTGTCAGTGTCATTTACATCATCCAAACCAACACCACAGTGGTAATCTGAAATTTATCTAATCTATCTATCTAATCCATCTGCTATAAATTCATCACTTCAATTTTGAAAAGTGAATTATTTAATCATCTTTATCTCATTAATTTGACAAAGAGGCCTAAATACAATAGTGGTTTCAAGTTAAATGGAGAGAAAGAAAAAAGAAAAAAAAACCCTCAAGAAATCTAATCTCCACACCAAAGACAACTGCAAAAAAACTCACATGTGAAATGATATGTTTTTATTTTTAACTATACACCTGTATATTCCAGGCTAATATAAAACTGAAATTAAAAACAAACAAACAAAAAATAGTAATTGTTTTGTTTTTTCAGTAAATAGGTTTATCTGGTATAATGGCATTAAGTCATGGTCTGATAATGTACAAGGTTAATAAAATAGTTCATTTTTTCCGGTTAGGAAAAGTAGAAGATGCTGCATTTGCACCATAATAGGCAACGAAAAATTGCGTGTTCATCATATTTACAAGAGAATTGGTTCCGGGATATGTGACAAAAGCAGTGAAGGTCAAGTGTTATTCTGATAAATAGACGTTAATATAATCTGCTCCCCCTTTCAAATTCATATATTTAAAACAAAAATTGTTTTATAAAACGAAATTAAAACAATCCAAAATACAACTCAACTACTTTAACGAAAGAAAAGTTTGTGGACAAAATATTTCCTTTCATTGCGCATGCGGCTTTTTTTTTTTTTTTTTTAATATTTTTAGCTCTTTATTGAGGGGGTTCGAGTTTGGCAACAGGCGATTATTTGTGCGCCACATGTTGAGCGCAGTGAAGTGACCGACCTGCTGCTGTGATCCCATCGTGTCTCCTGCAGAAATCCCAGTGTGCGCCGGCTGCAGTCAACACATCGTGGACCGCTTCATCCTCAAAGTGCTGGACCGCCACTGGCACAGCAAGTGCCTGAAATGCAGCGACTGCCAGGCTCAGCTGGCGGACAAGTGCTTCAGCAGGGGCGACAGCGTCTACTGCAAGGAGGATTTCTTCAAGTGAGTAAACATCTCAGGACTGCTTTTAATATTTTCGCTTATCATTAGCAAAATATCAGATTCAACGCTTTAAAATAAATAAATAAAGTTATTGATGGCGACCATCTAATTGTCCAAAAGGAGATTCGGGACCAAGTGCGCAGCGTGTCAGCAGGGGATACCGCCCACACAGGTGGTGAGGAGGGCGCAGGACTTCGTTTACCACCTGCACTGCTTCGCCTGCATCGTGTGCAAGAGGCAGCTGGCCACGGGAGACGAATACTACCTGATGGAGGACAGCAGGCTGGTCTGCAAGGCCGACTACGAGACCGCCAAACAGAGAGGTGAGCTGCGGGCCTGAGCGCAAACTGAGCGGCGTTGCGTCAGGTTGCGTGACGTGACAGTGAGGTCACCCATAAACGTTGACCCGCCTGTGCTAATTGCATCGTTGCCCGCAACCCAATCGATGGCAAACAGTGGAGCCCCAGAGGCCTACACTTGCACTTGAAGGAATCAGTTTTCAATAACCCTTATTATTGTGTGTGTGTGAGAGAGAGAGAGAGAGAGAGAGAGAGAGAGAGAGAGAGAAATAAGATGGGCTCTCAGGAACAAGTGGATGCAAACAGCCTCTGTGTTTGTGTCTTTATGTCCACTGGTCCTTATTATCTACAACATCCTATGCATATAATATGATTGTGTTAACTGAAGAAATGAGACCTTCTTGAAATGCTACATTTGCATTTGATGGTGTTTGAGGCATAATCACCTACTTTAATCCATGTATTAAGTCTGAGCACGAAGAGAAAGTTTTCATGAACAGAAGGCCTCTAACACAGAAGAATTATGGATTTGAATTGACGACACGCCACTGAAAATCAACCAGAACAATAATGCTCATGCTTCTGGGTTACAAGTTTGTTTGTGTTGTTCCATCTATAATTTTTTTCAAACCATAGGGAAATATCAAAAACTACAGAAAATATGATTTCTCACAGGGACAATATTTCAATTATAATAAAGTTTGTTAAAATGACAGCTTCTACAACTGTCTGGATTATTGCTATAAATACACAATTTATGGCCTGATGTGTGTGTGTGTGTTGCTTTCAGATACAGTTGATTTGTAGCAGTGCTGTCGTGGAATAGTTGTTTTTTTTGCCAAACACTGTTTATATGCCCAAATGCATTTTCACCAGATAGGCTGTTGATGTTAAACAAGTTACTGACACCACATTAACTTGACTGAAAATCCCAGCAGCAGCAGCCTGTGCTCCTCACAGCACAGACCGGCCATGGTCAAGTTTTATCTCCCCATCTGTTTGTTTGAATTTACAGCCCCCGACTCCAAGCGCTGATTTATGCAACGAGTTATCGCAAGTTTTCACAAAAAACACACACGTTTATTTTACTAATGAGAGGGTGCAATTACTTGGGCCGCATCCATTTGGATGATGGTTTTTGTATTTTGCTGCGCTGGCCAACAGACACGCAGACATGATGCAATTATATACAGGATGCCAGATTTTAGTTTATAGGCGGAAGAGATCTATCTATTTATGGTAAATTAGAAAGTTATATATTACAGAGGCTGTTTTATGTTAGAAGCTGCTGTGCAAGATTTTTAATTACTGACCCTGAATAAATACACAAAAAAATCTGTCTTCATGGGAAGCAGTCTCTCCTCATCATATTTATAGTGTCAAAAATCCTCTTCTAATCATGTATTAGAAACAGACAAACAGAAGAACTGACATATTAACTGCACTGACTTACGTGTCCCTTCGTTTTTTCAGAAGCAGACTCGACTGCAAAAAGGCCACGAACAACCATCACTGCTAAACAGCTGGAAACGCTGAAGAACGCTTACAATAACTCTCCCAAACCTGCCCGCCATGTTCGAGAGCAGCTGTCATCGGAGACGGGCCTGGATATGCGGGTTGTGCAGGTAAAGTGTATTATTATCCATTAAGGGCTATTCCATTAGTGTCCTGACTTCATTGTCGGGGCATGATTGTGGCTGAACTGGCACAAGCCAACTGTACGATCAAGTGTGTGTGTGTTGGGATTTATGGCTAGATTGAGTAAAATGAAGTCCACGTGAAAGTCAGCGTGGTTTAAGTGTGAGCTCGTTAACAATGCTAAGAGGCCTCTCACATATTGTCTGCTGCTGAGGAGCCTCACACCGGTTGCTAGGTGGTGGTCATATATATTGTTTTATTTGCAAGGACAAAAGTAGAGAGGGAAGCCACTAAAATGCTTCTCATTATTCAGTAAAAGGGAAGGGGTGACGGGGGCTTCACTCAGGGCGGAATATCATTAAGGAGAATGTAAAACTGCTTTTTGCGCTTGTGACTGAAATGGATTAATTTTTGTGCGCAAGATAAAAATGAATAAGAAATTGGGCCTTCGTTCATTTTGTATCAGGTGTCACTAACATTTACAAGTGAGCGCCTAGATTAAATTCAGACCACACACTGCTTGTGTATTAAATGTTTTCTAAACTGCAAACAACAATTTATAGATCTGATCAAAAGGGGCAATGGAGAAATTTGAATAATTTAAGTCAGTAGCGCGCTAACCTGTATGCTCCCTGGGGCGAGGACAACTTGTAGTTGTCATGAAGTTAATTAAATGCGTGATAAATCAGGTGCAAGGGACGCTGGCCCCGGGATTACTGTTCAGTGTGTTTTAGTCCCCCCACTTGGACTCATCAAGGCGTGAAGTGGTGTCCAGACAGTCCTTGAAAATTAATTTTGTTTTAATGCTTAATGGCGTAATACATGCATTAAGGGAAGAGGGCTGGTATAGCAGACTCTCTTATGTACAAGAGGTATGATGACAAAAAAAAAAAAAAAAAACAGGGTATGTGTGTAAACGTGTAAATGTAACGTGTAAATTAAATTGTGTTAAAAAGCACAAAATGAATAAGTTGAGGCTATAGTTTTTGAACATATATAAAATAAATAAATAATAAAAAAATTTTTTTTTTTTTTTTTTTTCAGGCCTAATTTCTCTTATAAGAATTGTAGGAATTGTTTTAAATAGCCTAATGTATTTCTAATAGGTAACCACTGTCATTACCAAATAAGAAATCTTATATTTTTACCTTCCAGGTTTGGTTTCAAAACCGGCGAGCTAAAGAGAAAAGGCTGAAGAAAGACGCTGGTAGGCAGAGGTGGGGCCAGTATTTCCGCAACATGAAGCGATCGCGTGGAAGCTCCAAATCTGATAAGGACAGCATCCAGGAGGAAGGCATGGACAGTGACGCAGAGGTTTCCTTCACAGGTAAAGTCCACCACACAAAATCAACAGAATAGACATTTTTCCACAGCACACATGAGGAGGAAGACACAGGTAATAACATTAACAGTGGCTTTGCTTTATTCAAGTGTCCTAGTAAGCTAAAACAGAGTGACAGTCAGCCAGATGGCATGATACCAGGCCTCTGACATGTCAAAATGTCAGAGGCCTAAAAGCATCATGACTATTCCATTTTAGTTGTGTCAGGGCCTTGTGTGGTGCAAACTGGCTCATTGTCATGGCTTACAGGAGAAGCTTATTGTCACACAGACATGTTCTTTATTCCTGTACCTCTGCTGCTATGACAAGTCAAAATGATTGCTGCTATAAAAGGGCTATAGAATATATAGATAAATTACCTGATGTACTTAATTTGTTTTTCACACAATATATTTGCTAACACCAGGCAAAACAAAAACTATGGCTTTTTAATTACAGATGAGAAAAACGCAAAACATGTTTTACATAGTTCCAAATAATATTGATGATATCCTCAAATGTTTAATAGGCTCTGATAGCTTTTTAAAGCAGTTTTTTGGCATCTCTTGTTCTAGATTCTACAACAACTCAAATGAATATCATCACATCAAGTAGTTCAAAAATAATAAACTAAGAAATTAATTCCTAAAAGCTCAGTCAACACCAGAAAGTGGCAGAGCAATATTTAATCTGCAGTAAATCTTCACAGAACATACGGTTAGAGCAGTTTGGTGGTGGAGCGACTACTCACAGTCACAGATGTTTAGCTGACACACCAACCGCCACACATTAGCTAGCTAACGTGCTAGCATTCTGTCTGTCACAATAACACCTTAAGTTTTTCTTTTTCTCGTGTAGTCAGTCCTGGCATTTTATTCTCAGATTGCATTTTTATCAAGACTCGTGGTGGAGGGGGAAAGCATGCATGTTCGCTTAGTGTATTCACAAGACAAAGTACCGTTGACTGTCTCTGTGTAAATACTATCTTTACTATATGAAGTAAAAAAAATAAATAAAAGTGGACACATAAGCCTCCATTTTGGGCTTTATCAATTATTCATGTCAAGAGATATGAGGGCAGATGTACTTTTCATCATAAGCAAATTCAAAAGTTTGCACAAATTGTAATTTAATTTGTGGTGCGGTGGCTAAACAGAAAAACAATCCATCTTGGTAATTGTGTGATTACCTTTGTCTTCTTGTCCAGATGAACCACCAATGTCAGACCTTGGCCACACTAACGGCATCTACAGCAGCCTGAGTGAGTCATCTCCAGCAATAGGGGGCCGCCAAGGGGGCAACAACCACAGCTCCTTCCCCCTGGAGCACAGCGTCCTACCCTCTCAAGACCAGTTCCACGACATCCGCTCAAACAGCCCCTATGGTCTTCCTCAGTCGCCAGGGTCACTTCAGGCACTACCTCGACACCAGCCTCTCATCTCCAGCCTGGTCTACCCCGACTCCGGCCTCTCTATCATGACCCAGGGCACCGGGCCCGGGATCAACCCTGCTGTGAGGGTCGCCATGGGGGCAGCCAATGGCCCCAGCTCGGACCTCTCCACAGGCAGCAGTGGAGGATACCCAGACTTTCCTGCCAGTCCTGCCTCCTGGTTGGATGAAGTGGACCACGGGCAGTTTTGATTGGTCATCGACAAGAAACTGGACATTTTTCTCTTTTTTGGTTTTCTGTGTCTTCTGTTGGATTTTAGGGACTGAACAGTGACTGTGTGTAAAAGGACTAGACTTCCATTCTCAGCTTGGATCTCATCAATATCTGATAAACATGTTGATCAGTGTCTGGTCCAGATATAAGGAAGGAGAATGCTCTTCCTTGAAAGCACTTGGCGTAACAGTTGTCCTTCACTAGAAAAACTGTATGTAAAGCAAAGAATCTGTCAAAAATGTTTCACTTTTCAGAAACCACTATAAGCTTTTTTTCAGAACAATGTACAGACTCAGAAAGTTTAGATATCAATCATTTGGATTTTCACAGACTGCCCCTCTTACTCTCATCTACTCTCACTACTGCAATCTGTTTTCTACGGTGTGTTCAGGTGCAGAATTCAGTTCAACGTTCAGAGTCTTTAAATGTCTGGTTGTTGCCAAATGTCTACATATATAGATATATATATATATATAATGGTTTATCATTGTGGAGACTTTATTTTTATATAAACCCCTTCTTGGACATGAATAAGAACCCAGATATAAGGACTTTGTATATTCATAAACAGGGAAATTGGCAAAAATGTAGATGTTGTCTTAAATGGTACCTAGGGGTCCAATTACTTCTATGCATTTGTGTGTTCTCAGATGTATCTTGTTCGTTTTGTTCTACTGAAAACAACCCTGAGTAAGAACTGCTATAGCACCCGGGGCCTGATGTATATGTTTGTTTATGTGGAAAATGTTTTGTCTTATTTATTCCTTCTGGTAACGATAATGATGATTCCTGATTAAATGACAGGACTTTAATAAATTTGTCACGTAAATCGTAAAGTTCTCCCTTTTTGGCTGAATGACAAAAATCGCACATCATCTCTGACCGAATAAGTAACGGGTGTCCTTTAAAAACGGCTTTGTACCGCATTTTAATAATATATTTTGAAGTACAAGAACCGTAACTTAGGTCCTATATGATGTTTTAAATATATATTAAGTAGTTTGTACAATTTGAACAGAAAGCCAAGAAATATGAACCAACAAACCAGGTAGTCACGTTTATCTTACATCTTAGCTGCAGCAGCTATCCCATACATTTATCTTGACCATCTATAGCATAACACAGCGGTGACAGTGAAACCAGAGCGAGCCCACAGTTCTGCCTGTGTCTGCAAATTGAGTCTCTGGCTAACTACCAACACTGGGGTTCAACAGCTCTTTAGTGGAGAAATTTGATGCAGACAGAGTCAACTCATCAATTCAGAGATTACTGGGTCTTGTTTGTCCAAACGCTGCTATGGGAAAGGAATCTCCAATCCATTAGCGGAGAAGGGATCATGTGCCCCTTGTGAATTTCCTCATTTGTTTAGTTATTCAAAGTCAGGTTCAATTAAATAGATTAAACTGTAAAATGTGTGTGCAAGTACGTGCATGTGAGTGTGTGTGTGAGAAACTGCATGTTTACGGATTTGGTTCTGAGATGGCTTGTAATATGATACAAGACAAAGTTTTCAGCTGTTCCTGACATCATCTGTTACATTTTAGACCACCTGCTTTCTTTTGCAATCCATATTTATCTATTTATTTATGGATGTTCCCTCTCAACACCTTAATTTCAAATGAACCATCCTAAATATGCAGATCAAAATTGGCACTTGAAAGAACTGTTTACACCTCAATGCATTAACTATTGTAATTCAACACGGGGTGGGGGGGGGGTAATCTTTCATTATGAATATTACTTTTGATACTTTAAATATATTTGACTATATATGACTAATGCAGTATATCTGTGGACACAGTTAATTATGGCAATAATCAATATTGATGATTGATTGACATTTTTATAACCACATTCAGGTCTAGACAATATACAGTAGGACCACTTAGAGTGTCTTGGTGTATGTATATGTGTATGCGTGTTTGTTTGACATGCATGAAGGTGATAGCCAGCTGTCAAACTAACCTCCAACTTCCTCGACCATTCATAGCCGCCCACTCTACTCCTCAGTTTCCCCCAGACAAGAGGAAGAACAGCAGACAGGATATTTAGCTGAATCCTTCCAGCTGAGTGGCAGGTATCACTGTTGCCTCGGTGAAGCGACAGGTGTGTAACCTGACCCAAAGGGTGTTTGGCAAAGGCAGGAAGGGGGTGAGAGTGAAGTGTCAAAGGCTGTGTTAATCTCCTACGATACCTGGCTTGGTGAGTTTACTTGCCTGTTTGTATTTGAGGTTAGACTGGCTGAGCAAACAGGAAGTACTTGGCCTGAGTCTAGGGTCTTAAACGTGGTTGTATTGAGCAACAGGTCACTTATGGTAAAACCACTTAGTAGATCTCACAAAACTCAGCGAACTTGTTGACCCTGTGGCATTTGTGGGGTCAAACTATTTCTCAGTGAATGACCACGCTTACCTTCACGTCTTAGCTTTATCATATTATGTGACACAGAGCAGGTGTGAGATTTTGGTGACCATGGGATGAACTCTTCAAAGCAAACAACTGGGATTATCCCACCCCACTCTTCCAGATTGAGCTGGAAATCCACCATTTTCTGAGTAAAAAATTAGATTAAGTTGCAATTTGTGAGATGTGTTGTATAAGACTGGCAGAAGGTGGGAAAATAACGTGAGAAAAAAGAAACTGAGGGGAAAAAGATTGTGTGCATGGAAGTGAAAGCATGGGTGGTAATTGAAACGCATTGTTTTCAGACAAAGGTTGTTTTGTTAATTCTGCTTCATTCCTAAAGCAGCTAAAGATAATGAGCTATCTGGTAATACGATGGCATGTGCGAAGGCTACTACATGTGCAGGTAGCAAAGTCAAAGCCAAATAAAGTTCCTGGTGGTCGATATGATGAAAGAATAGTTCATTAAGACTTATGGGTTTGTGTGTGTTAGGCTATGTCTTAGCTAGCTGTTTTCTCTTGTTTACAGTCTTCATGCTAAGCTAACTGTCTTCTAGCTGGAGCATCATACATTATGAAACAGCTGGACAAAAAGAAAGGTATTAATCTCGTAACCTAATTCACTGCATAAAAATGAAGTATATTCCTTTAGTAATAAATGTAATTACCAAGGCAGTTAAAAGGATATCAAAGTCATAAAGAAAAGTCGTAACAAGCTGGTTTCATTTTGATCCCCCCCCCACATCCTAAACTTAACACTTTCCCACATTTCCATTTTACTTTTATGCCGAGCTGTCTGTTTTACATTCTCCCAAATTAAGTTGGACTTAATGTTCACACTTTTGTTTGATATCTGATCCACTGTTGTTGGCAGCTCTTTTTTCCTATCTTTTTTTTTTTTTTTAATTTGTGTACTGTAGCTGCACATGCATTCATCAAATAGGCAACACACAATATTTAGTAAAACAGTTTTTGGAGTTATCTTTTCCTCCCCCCCCCAACCAACCAATCAGACGTCTTGATGTGTCCCCAATCGGAGCAGGTCCTTAGTTAAAAAAAAAAAAAAAAAAGCATGTTGTGTCTGGTTCATGGAATATTTTGTGCTTGAGTGTGTATCTTTATTTATTATATATTTGTGAATATATTAACAAAAATGTATCACAGACATGTTCTTAGATATATTGTAATTCCTCATGAGATACACTTCCACTAACGTTTTCACTGAATACACATTTTTTAGTTGATATTAAAAATTAATTAGCAATAAAATTTGTCAAGCAATTCCAAATATTTAAACCCCAAAAGCTTTAAGAATAGATGGTTCAGTGTAAATAAAAGTAACTGCAGAGCCATATAATTTGTAGTTCATTTAGGATGTAGTAGTTGCAGATTTTCAGTTTCAGATTCTTAAAAAAAGTTCCCTAATTAAATTCATAGTTAATCAGTTTTTAAATACAAAAAGAAATAATTGTGTAGCTTGAAATCAATAGTGATGGCAGCGTAACAATTAAAAAAAATATATATAAAAAAAAGGTGTTAATTTTGAAATATGAATTTGGATGCCAGTGACTGTTAGAGCTTCCTATTGCTTTGCAGCGACTGTTAAACTGTTGCTTTTAACTGTCCTTTCTGTAAGGGACTCTAAGCCTGGCAGTGCGCCTGTTGTCTTTTACACACACACACACACACACACACACACACACACACACACACACCACCATGTGTCAGATGGTGCTGAGTAAATCAGGTCTGACAATAACACCTCCCTTGGGTCCCACACATCACAGCTACAATTCAGACCTAATGGAGCAGCAACGGAGGGGAGACCGCTTGGTGCGTGTGTGCGTGTGTATGTGTGTGTAAATGTATGCATGGATGCGTGGTAGCAGCAGTGTGCTCTTTTTCATTTTTGGACCTCTGGAGGAGGGGAAGGAAAAAGGGATGATGGGCAGGGGAGGAGGGCGGGAGCACAGTGGATAATTCGTGGTACAGATATCAATCAATTAAGGCAACGTGTTAATGACCAAGATCCTGCGGTGGTGGGGGCTTTGTGGTTGTGCAGAGGCAGAGATGGGAACAGTAAAGGTGCAGAGGAGGGTCCAGAAAACTAAGAGGGAATAAGAGATTAGTCACATCATTAGAGGGCATGATTTGAGTATTTGGGTTTTCAAGAAATTAATAATTCAGGAGTAATTAACTAGAAAATAATTTAGTATCTATGTTTGAAATATATTTGATATAGACAAGGGAATATTTTTTTGTTTAAAATATTCCTCATTCCAAAGCGCAACACAGAAATTTAACCGTGAAACAACTTTCTAATGCACATTGACAGCATGAAAATATAAATACAAAGCAGTGAGTCTTTATGACAGTGCACACAGTGGCAGACAAACTGCGAACGCAGCACTGACCAGGATAGTTTTGTTTATGCTTTAGATTCATGGCAGCAGCGGCATTAAAGCAATCTAACTAATCAACACGGTCATTAGCGTGTGTTTTCACTGACAACTTTAATCAAATCTATCACGGCTCCACCACTCCATTACCCGCCAGCTGCATAATTATCTCTTCATTTTATTCTTAGACGGGAATGCAATATCTGGTAATCTGTCTGCAATGGTTGACTGAAATGCATTCGGGAACATTCATATTGGGCATGTATGGGCTAATGTTACAACTCAGCGCTTCTCCTCGCTTTTAGACGTTTGGTCATTTTTAATGCAACTTTTGAAGCACGTGTGTACATGAGAGACGGCGATTCTCAGGTAGTGTGTTGGTTCAAATATCAACTCAGCGATGTTTAGTAAGGTGCATCAAAAGTCGACATTTCTCATAATTTTAGTATTACGTTATTGTTAAAAGGTCAATTACGACACCTAAAATGCAGTAAGAAATCTGTTAACTTATTCATCATTCAAAAAAAAGTATATTTTTAATAAAAATAAATAAATTGAAAAGCAAATAGCTCTTCTGCATTTTGAAGCAGTTTTGATAAATGACTAAAACATCTAATTATTGAATCCAGATTTAATTAATTCTCTGTGGATCATCTGGGTAATAGAGTAATCATTTCAGCATTAATTGTTTTTTTTAAGGTTATAAATCTTCCAGCTACAAATCTGTTAGTTTATCACAATCAAATTTATTAGTAGAGTATAACAATGAAGTAGCCAGTTGCTATGGAAAACCTGTGTTTGTATAGACAGAGACATTTTTCATCATTTTAAAATACTGATGCTTTACCATATTTCAGCTGTATTTTGCTTCTGTCTTACTATTGTCAGGATTCATAACAGCACGTGCTTATAGTTGCCTCACAGTGGGATGATAACCTTTTTTCTCATTATGAGCCTTGGCTCTGCAAAGGGCCATCTCGGGGCCTTTTGGCATCTATGAGGTGTTAACAGCTCCCCACGGGTGGCTGTCTGGCTCTCACATAACCCTCGACCTCCCCGCCCACGAACGCAACACTCAGCAAACCACTCAGACTCACAGATGGTCGCTATACCAGCAGCCAGCCATCATGCTTTTCAATTATCGCAAGCCCAGGGAAGGCCATTGCTCAGCTGTCACCTCTCAGTGGCATGGGGGAAGAGGAGAGGAGCCAGAGAGGGATGGGTGACAGAGAATTCCTGCATCCCAAACTTGGAAAACCAACTTTATATGTTGGAGGAAGCCACCACATCCCCGTTGCTGAAATCCAACCAGCAATACACTGTGTGACAGCAAAGCAGCTATAATACGTCCGCTGTGACAATCAAAGACGGTCTTCCACCTACAGAGTCTGCTCTGATCTCCGGCTGAAGGAGCCGATAAATCACTTAGTATAATTGTAGTTTTTGAAGCCAACAGTTGAAGTGGCAGAGAAAGGAGAGTGTAGCTGAAGCACTCATGGTTCATATTTGTTGCCAGCTATGAGATGGAGAGAGGGGAGGAGAGACATGAAGGGCGAGCCCTGCATGTTTGCTTGTTATGGCTTTAATTTGAATATTGCTCCATTTGGGGGTGGGGAGGAGAAAAGGAGAGCAGGACACTGGACAGTGTTTAGTGAAGTGATGGTGTCGTTTCCAGTTGGCTGATTCGAGGCAAAAACTTTCCTGCTACATTGTCAGACATACTACAGTTGAAACATTTTTGTTACAGTGTAACACAATGGCCTGTCTTTGCATTGTGATTGGATGATAGGCTGTTTAACGGCTGCCAGTGTCACAAAAAAAATGTCACCAGCTTCACTTTAGGTACTTTCATAGGTGCAGAATAATCCACAAGCTATGAAACTGGAGAAACTGAAGTTACATTGGTTAAACTCATTTTAAATGAATCTACTGGATTTGAATTTCTGAGTTAGCGTCTGATGAAACTAGATAGCGTTTGATCAAGGAGTTGCCTCAGTGGGTATGATATACAGTCGAATATATTGTCTGGCAAGGAGCCGCCAAGCTGCAACTTGTAGGCAGCTGCTCCTCAGTATCTTTCTAATAGGCCCCTGGAAACGAGAAAGATGATGACTGCAAGTGGAAACTGATCCAAAATGTCTTCAAACAGTTACTGAGTAAAGATGAAGCAATATTTGATCTATAACTTCTGAAGTTTCTCATGCTACTTTTTGAAAATCAAACAAGCACATTTCAATTGATACACTACTAATTTAATGTCACCATTGTTTGAACTTGTAAATCAAATTCAGTTATTTTCCAACCTTTATTTAGATCCCGTCTGCGATTGAGGGGCAACAGGTAATCGATGTGGCCAGAAGCCTGTGATAGGACACAGCTCTTGTCCCATTAGACCTAAAACAACAGGATGATATCTATCGCACGACAAAACAATCACGGACCAAAAGTTTACCACTGCTCATATGTGACTTGAGTTTTGTGATCATAAAATATTAGTGTGATTTTGGGTCAATTTGTTTTTAATTGGTTTAATAAGGTGCAACTATATGTCCCGATTGCGTAATTTAAAAAAATAATCCAATCATTTCTGTATACAACATATATGTTGTATATGTATGAAGAATAGCCTGTAAATCCATGTGTTTGTGTCTATCCTGAGCAGTTTTCTATTCCACTGCATTTCCAGACCAAAGCATACTATTTGTCTTTCCCAGAGAGAAGAAGTAATCCTGCTTCAGGCCGAGGGCACCCCAAGGTCGCCGCCATCAGTCGTCAACGCTCAATCCAGGTTGGAACATTTGTTCCAGCCTCTCAACCCTTTGGTTGTTGTTTTCTTTCCTTTTTTTCATAATTCATGTCAAAGGATCTCTGGAGAGATGAGTGAGGGTGGTGTGTGTTGGGGTGGGGAGCAAGGGGGTGGAGAGGGCATACACTTAATCCCTGGGTCGAGATGTATTTATTGAAGATTAATAACCGAGCAGCAATCTCATCATGCTCTCGATGATTTTATAATTTGGTTTCTGGGGGTAGAGAGGGTGGGGAAGGATCAGGGACAAAAACAAGAGGGAGCTGCTGTACTATTGTTAACAGAGGCATGAATGCACTAAAGTAACTTCAATGTTGTGTTTTTGAGTTTAAATACTGCATCTGAAATGGTTTAAGCTTTACCACACCCACACACACACACACACACACACACACACACACACACCAGGTTGGCCGCTCTTGTTTTAATAGTACTGGAAGGAATCTCTTCCATTTCAGCAACTTCTCATTTGATGCGTTTTTACAAAATCTTGATGGTCTTGAACTTCATTATTAGCCCCGTTTTTTTTTTTTTCTGGAGACTTCACATATTGTGGATTCATCACAGTACTTTTACTGTAACTGTCCAGCAACCTGTTTTTATTTCATTCAAACATCAAAAAGTCTGTACTTTAACAGCTGAACACAATTCACCATAAATATTAATAGTAGTAATATTTTTAGCAAAGGGGCACACAACCATTGTTCAGTCTGACTTAATAACAACTAGAATGACATAAATAAATGTTTTTTTTATTCACTAAAAGAAATGAATATTAAAATTTTAGCGCTCTTCATTGGCGAACTGTGAGCCACAGTAAGGACAGTATATGTCCAAATATTGCATATGTAGATTGGCACCAGCCATCTCATTTGGTTAATGGATTTGTTGCACATTAGGATCAAAGACCACAAGAAAGGTAGACATAGGGAGGTTGAAAACACCTTTTGTCATCAAGCAACAGGGGGAGGAGAGAAAAAAAAAAAAGAAAAAAAAAAAAAAGGTAAAAATATAAATTTCAGCTGTGGGTAAAGGATCAAAGTTCAAGGTGCAGTCTCCCATCCAAATTTATTTATACCACTAATAATAATGAGTGGATTGAATAGATTGTTCGTCCCTGACCTTGGTGATCAGGCAAACCTTACGCCACTATATCAAAGCAGACAAGCAGACATGTCTGAGCAGTGTGATGGCTGCCACAGTTGGCCCAGAGATAGAGGGAAGGATGGAGACAACGCAGGCAGGCAGGCAGGCAGGAGAGTTGGTGGGAGGGAGGGAGGGAGGTGTGTGGAGTAGAAGTGATGGGAGGTGAAGGGGCGACGCGTTTGCATTTTGTATGGAATGAGAAGCACAGCTGAAGGATGTGTGAAGGGCAAATGCACAGCGTGTTTTTATTTTTGCATATCTGTGTGTGTGTGCCTCCACATGGATGTATATTAATGCATGTATGTACACATGGAGTGGTTTTTAATGGCCAGAATGCTTTCAACTTTATTTCTTATAGATGCAAAGGAAATGTTCGTATTATATTCAACTAAAAGTTAAAGCCTCACTTATAGGTTAATTAGGTTTTGGTTATAATGCAGCATTAGGATAAATTACTCTTGGAGGATTGGGGGAAAGGTATAACCTGCAGGGACATAAAACCTTATGGAGTATGATTTTGGTCATGGTTGAGTGTAAAGCTACATCATCCCACTGATGACAATATCAAAACCCTTCTTGAACTTCCTCCTCACACAAACTGAGTCATCCCCAGACAAGCAACTCAAAATTCCTCCCTCAGCACATCCCTCCTGAGACAAGACCATCACTTGAAACTCTGAGCATTCGCCATCAAACAGCCATCCCCAGTTACATTAAATGTATTTAGATCTTACAAAGTGCTCCCCCTTGACTCCATCACTTCTTTAAATGACTTAAGCGCAAAAAAAAAAAAGGGAGGATGAGGAGGAGAGGGAAGAGGAGGTGGGGGGGTGGTGAACAGGAGAAAAGGGAGCTTGGGGATTTACGGTGACTAAATGCCGAGGTCAGGCAGGGTGTGTGGCAGAGATATTGATCAGTGAGGCATGCAGCGCACACGTGGTCCGAACCCTGACCCTTAAACAGCAAATGAATCTCAATCCAATAGACTGGAGTGTCTGGTACAGCCTGCACACACATACACTGAGAAAGTCACATAAAAACACACACACACCACACAAATACATATGTACAAATACACTCATGGTCTTGCTACTAAACAGCACACCGCCCCTTCCTTCCTCAATCAATATCAGCAGAGCATGATTTCCACATTATAGATTGGCAGCTCCTTAATAAAAGAAAAGGTGTGCATCTGAGTGTCTACTTGTTTGTGAATATAGACAATAAGGAGGTTAAAGGGAGAGTGACATGACTATATTTCAAGTTACAGTAGGTATTTGTGAGCTGCAGTTTCATGACCATGCTTTTTTGATCCCAAACCACCCCAATCCCCAGACACACACACAAACACATGGTTGGAGCTGCATTTGTCAATACGCACAAGGAAAGATTGTTTTCATGCAATCCTGAAACAGCTCGGCGTGTCACACCCCGGGCTGCTTCCAACTCATGCATGGAAAAGGTTTAGGTTGTAAAAAGACAAGAAAAAGGTTAATGGGTAAAAAAATAACGCAGGCAAAGACAGAATGCCCCGTCTGACTCAACCCCTAATTACACTAATTGGATGAAATCCACACAAGGACACGTTTGAGAATTATGGCATAAGCACAGTTGTATAAAGAGATAACAACATGTACCCACAAGGACAGAAAGAGAGATAAACACAATGAAATATTCCAACGAATAACAAATGTTGTGAACATATGAGCATTGCATTCATTTATTGGAAAGTCAGTAACACCACAAATAATAATAATATTATTATTAACACTTAATTAAGGCTGTAGAGCTGCATTCAAGAAAGTGAATTTAAATGATTAAATATCTTGAAAAATCAAGCATATTTGTTTTGCTTTGACACACCACACATAAAGATAAATACATTTAACAATAAGTGCTTATATGGGAGTCCAGTAAATTGGAATGTTGATTTTAAACCCAGTAATAAAATATATAGTTACTGTAAACAAAATGAAAATATTTTCAATCTTCATCTATGATTCTCATGAGGTTTATAGCAGCTGAGATCAGCCTCTGTTTTACATTACTTAAAATATTAGAGATGATTGTGATCAGACCATTTCAATTCAGTCCCTTATGTAGATTGGCTACCTACATATGTGCACGATAAAATCTCCAAACAAAAAACTGCATGGATTATTCTAATTCAAACGAAAGGCTCTGCTCTTTATTTAATGCCTCTGCCCACTTTGCATCTTAGATCTTGATGCTGACACACATTCAGCCTCGACCTCACACAGAACACACAGGCATGACACAAACATAAGGCTTTACTAATAATTACTTCTATCTTCTTAACTCACCCAACCACATACATGTGCCAATCCACATACACGCACACACACAAGACAGAGAGACAGACAGACAGACACACATATGCACACACCTCCAGCTCTACAACAAACACAAAACCCTTTTACGTAATGAAATTACATAGAGTCATATGTTACATCGTGGACTAGAGTTATGGGTACGTTTTACATAAAATTCACATCGGGGACATTGTCCAGGATGCATGTGTGCATACGGATTTACATTTTAGAGGGTATTAAAGAAATGAGTGGGGTGCAGTAAAATAGGGAGAAAAAAAATGAAAAAGCGGCCCAATTTCCTGTTCTATCATCTCAAATCCTGGCAGCCATAAATAACCCGAACACACACTTTCTCTCTCTCGACCACCCTTAAAGGCTTGCACAAAAAAAAAAAAAAAAAAACCCATCTGCACGCAGGGTAATTTCCCCTTTTTGTTTTTGACATGATACAGAAAAATTATTTCAAAGCCAAATTATTTTGTATACAGGTTATTTTGTTTTTTATGGACTTTTTCCCTGAGTTGTATCACTGCTAAAAGATAAAACAACAAAATGTTCATTTTGATGAGTGAAAGGCTTCACCAAATGGAACTTGTGTGCTATCCAGACATGTGCTTTTCACACTTTCCTTCCCATCTCTCTCCATTCATCTAGAGCCACAATCACCAGGGGGCACAGAGCCACTGCCTCAGGGCCAGGCTAGGCCACCCTTAATCTGACATGGCTCGCCGGATTCCAACAAGCAAATCTCATATTTCTAAACACTGGATTATGCTTTTCTTTTATTACTGCTGGAGCTGGAGGAGAGTTGTGGGGTTAGGGGGTAAGGCCTGAACTGATAGGATTACCAGAAAAGCCTGTGGACTTAAATATGAAGGGAGGAATAATAAAAAAATAAATAAAAAAAATACATATACGTGTTCATTAAGATGATGACTAAATGAAAAACCTGAATAAAAGAAGGAATAAAAATACTTATAAAAAGGTAAAAGTAGGTCTGACACAGAATAATAATCCCAAGATAAGCTCAAACGCAGTTCAACAATGGCACAGAAGACATTTGCTCAGACACATGATTACACATGGCGAGTGGAAAGTTACCACATCTCACATAAGCTCCCAACAAAGAAATGTGCACACTGGCTGAACTGAAGGGGGAAAAAAAAAAAGAATGTATATGCAGACAGTACACAAACATGCAGATGAACCACTGCTGGTGAATGTAGGGCAGATGCAACTAGACTACAGATAACCTTGCCACGATGCAGACCTCAGACATTCCTACATGTGTATATATTTACTCATGTTCACACCTTTACGAGTTTAATAATACTATAATGCCATGGTGTGGTGACGCGCTGAGCAAAGCGGAGAAGCTGAGAAAGAGAGATGATGGTGTCGACCGTAAGATGCAGGGGAAGGGGGTAAAAATGACCTTGCTGGAAATAACAACAGCAACCCTTAATGTGTTGCATTACAAGATATGTGATAAAACACTTTTATGGGGAGGGCTGTAAATGCTGCGGTCTCATCCCACACTGTGCCCACTCAGCGGCCCATTTTGTCTATATGTGTGTCTGTGTTGTGTGTGTGCGATTGGGGAGGGGATGGTGTCCGGTGTCCAGATCCGGTGATCCCAAGTGGAGGGGGGGGTTGCAGCAGCACTGACTTATTGTCTTTGTTCTCACCTTGGTACAGGTTTCTTCTGCATGAATAAATTTGTTCCCTCTCTGAAGTCACGCAAACACTTGTGTCAACGTGGAAGGCAGTGGTGCATCATGGCATCATTTGAGTATCCGTCTTCTCTTGAGACATTTTATCATAAAGAGGGCTTCATTTTTCTGCTGACAGCTGACACATAGATGGGTTTTTCCAAGTTGGTTTGAAAAGGTGTTCCTTCGATTCTGTGCCTTGTGTATGTGGGCTGTTCTGAGAGCAGGAAGAATATGGACTCAACATCGCCCCCTCATGGACGAGTCACAGAATAACAGCACCCTGATAAAGTGTTATATAACTATAATAGAGCCACAACCAACAATTATTTAATTATAGATTAATCCACTAGTTCTCTTGATTAAATTATTAATAAATTGGTATGTAAAATGTCAACTTAATTATAAGGCGACATCTTCAAATTATCTATTTTATCCAAAACCCAACGATATTCAATTTATTATGTAAAAAGAACGACAAAGTAATGTTTAGGTTTTCTGCCTGAAAAATGACAATTAGAAATATAACTGCAGATGAATTTTCTGTCAATGGACTGATCAATAAACTGATCATTTCAGCTGTAAACAAAAATACTGCTGTCATATTGTGTGTACGAATTACAAGCTCTTTGTTGGGAAAAAAAAAAAGGCTCATGGCAATTTGCTTTCAATGCATCTGTTCATTTTGATTGATCAAACACCTCAAAAATGGCATTTTATTTCATCAACAGTGATTGGTTACTTTACTTTCCTGTGGTTCCATTATATTGCCATTTAAAGGTTTTGTTGAGTATTAGAAGAGAGATGGACAAAAACTGACAGGCTTTCTGCAGAATTGGGGCAAATGACATGATTTTTGCTTATCTAAACTAGTGCTTCTCTTTTGGTATTCATGTCGTTCTTCCTCCTTGTACACTGCACATTTTTACCTACATGAACTTGTCTCCATTGAAAACTGCACAAGCTTCTCTATTCTCTTCTCCCCTTGTCATTTTTATTACGTTTTTAATCTTTTAAAATATGATTTCCATAATGTTCCCTCTGTGTCTCAGCCCTCATTTGTGTCTCTTTATGCTTCTCTCAATCCTTCACTCTGTGTCCCCCTTTTCTTTTTCGGCGTTCACCTTAACTCGTTTGTGGACCGTGACAGTCCTTCCAGCACTTGTACCCAGGCAGTGTGGATGTTAGGCCAGGACTTATCGATCAGACTATAAATTACCCATGCATCACCTCTCCTCTGCTCATTGCGTGTCTCACAAGCGGTCTTAGACCTTATGGAGAGAAAAGGGAGAAGGGAGGGATGGGGAGTAGAGCAGAGAGGGAGAGAGAGTCTCCAGCAAATTGTTAATTAAATACGAATCAATCCTCTGCCATTTATCAGGCCATGCGTCCACCTCACCTTTAAGAGACAGGGGGGGTTAGAAAGGTGGTGGGGGAGAGAGGGACAGAGGAAATCAATAAGGCAGACTGAGGGGAGGGATAAGTGTTTAATCCACCAATCAAACTATATCATGGCCATTACAGAGTGACAACTGGACATTATGGGGTGAACAGGGTGGGTTCAGATTTTGGCATATTTTAGCCTACTACACAGATGTAGCATTCAGTGTTGTCCAGGCTAGATGTAATGTACAAATTCACTTATTCAGCATTTGAAAGAATGCTTGGTAATTACAGTAGTGACCTAAAATCCATATGAAGTTGTTACTACTCAGTGTTGAGAAGTAACATTGATATGCTTACTTCTTCCAGTACACTAAACCACTAGTGTAGTTATACTACAGCTACTAATCTCAGTTGTGCTCAGTTAATTTAGGCATTTAGATGGACGGTTGAGATGATATCAGAGGTGTGAACGTTATGTCAGTTTCCACATTCCTTTGTGTTCAGTTAAAACACGAATCCAAAACTTATCCAATTCAAACTAGTTATAATTACCATACCCAACCATAACCACAGGAGGACAACAGGAAACAGCTATTTTCTGTAGAGGAGAAATATGACTGTTTCACCGAAAGTTAAACTCAAGTCTTCATTATGATTTCTTTCTCTTCTTGCCTTCTGTTTTGTTTAGAGTTGGAGTCTCCCCAAGCTTTGCCGTCAATCCGGCTGTCGTTTTTCTGGAAGTTTTCCATATTGTTCTGTCTACATAGCCCTGCAAAAGTGTCTATGATTTGGTGTTTATACAATATGTAAGCGTTCTAGTGAATAAAATTGATTTGATGCTATTAAATGCACATTATTTCAGTTTTAAAATACAAAACTCACCATTATTAAGCTGGCTTTACGACAAGTTAGAAATAATTCACAATTCAACATTGCATCTATCTCTATGAGCGCATGTGCAATTTGCTGTGTATGTCTGTGTGCGTGTAATTTCAGTGATGTGTTAATTATTTCAGTACTGGCTGACCAGAGAGACTCACCCAAAGTCCATAAATCTGCAGAGTCTGAGAATAACAAGAGATCTGACCCCCCACCCCCAGCTGTAAATCTGAGCAGCATGTTGAACTTCGCAGAGGCAGGAAAACGATCCTGATAGGAGTTTTAGCACATTTACATTGACTGAATGTCTTACACAGTAGGTCATTTTGTTGTTAGAAAACAGCCAACCGATGTCAAGTTGGGTCCGGAACAGAGATGCTTTTTGTCATGCGTTTGCTTCCTCTAGCATAGAGATGCATAAATAGGTACATCAGCTTTATTAGAAGGAAAATTTGCTTTGGGGGTTTTAACTGAAACCATTGACCAAACATTGGGCAGATCAAGTCAGGACAGCATGTGTTACGTGTGTAAGTGCCTTTTAAAAAAAATAACTTCCATTAGTATATTTATGTAACAATGGACTTTAAAGAAAAAGAAAAAACTGGCTTGACCTCAATGCCCTCATTTAAAACTACAAACATATACATGCCTTTACTATATCTCCAGTATCTACACACCTTTGTCATACTTCACATGAGCCATTTTATAACCACAGTTAAACCACAGACAACTCTCACTTCTCCTTCCCTAAGAACCCTGGGAGCTTAACAATCATCCAACATCTGTCTGAAGCCCAGAGAAAGGCAGAGGCCCAGATGTCAGGGAGATTGGTCTTATGGGAGTAGGCTTCTTGGCCCCTTCACTGGGCAGCCCAGTTAGTGAACTAGGATTAGTGTTACGACACATCCCGGAGCCAAATATAGCCACGCTCCAACCTCAGATTTGAAGTATGCAAGTGGGAGAAAACAAGGGGAATAGATCTAAATTATTCTCACATAATCTCTAGTGTGTCAAAGTTTCAAGGCATTTGCAGACATTTTGACACTTTTCACTTTATTGATGATCTATGTTATGTTATCTTCTGTGAACACAGGTGTTTCAGGCACAGAGCAATCAGGGTGAGAACTAATGAATCCAATTTACAATCAGCACAGATAAATATTTATTGCTCGTCTTCCAAATATTGCTTTTGGACCATTGCCACTGAATTTAAAAATCCACCTTTGATGTAAGTATGTGTTTTTATTTTTCCATGTTTGCATTTCTTTTCTTTTGCTGATGCGTCTTCCCGGTTGGGTGGCACAGCTCATTCCAGGCAGCTGGATTGTCCTCTATTAGTGTTGCTTCCGTTTCGCAGCCGTAATCCTCTCCACTGGAGCCTTGCCTCACTCCTAATCTGAGGCACAATCTCTCCTGCAGATGGTTCTCTCCTTAAGCACTGCAAAAGAAGTGAACTCATCCCCATCTCTCCTGTTATCCCCGTTATCTCTCAACTCTCTCATCCCTTTCTCCCAACATTACGCTCTCATTTCTCATCCTGAACACTTGATTTTCCACAGAACTATAAAGCACAGAACTCGTTCAAATATGCCATCGAGGTGTGTGAATGTTTCCACCTTTCTTTCTGCCTTTTAAATCCAAAGATGGGGAATAACGAGGGATCTGGCACTTATGTAAAACCTAGATAAACTCAAAAATAAATAAGAAAAATCCTGTTTTATTATAATTGAGGATTTGTTTTTGTAGATTTTGCCATTATTTCTTTATCTGTTATTACACTGTACTGCAATCGCTGAAATCTGGGAACAGATAATCAGCGATGCTGTAGAGGATCCCACAGTTAATCTGAATATGTTAAACACTTCATTTAGAGATAATAATGCAATGACTAAAAATGACAGAAGCACACCTAATATGTCAGTAAAGATCCTGCACTGCAGAGCTAATGCAGACGTTAACTGTTATGGAGATGCACAACTGAGTTTGCTAATTGATTTTATACAGTACCGAAGGGATTAGAAGACAAAGGCTGATTGGAAATGTGGGGAAATAAATCTAAAAATCTAAAACTGCATAGCGGTCAAAAACGGTCAGAAGTGCTATGTAGATTAGAATTTGTTGCCAAAGAACAAAAACTTGCAAAACAAACCAACATGGTCTTTAAAATCCATTAAATTTTTCTTCCATCTGATCATTTCCAGATTATACGTTTTATAAAACATTTCAATATGTACCCCTTAGCCTTAACTGGATAGCTCTATTACTAAACTTCCCACTTAGAGAATCAGACGACCTCTCCCTGGAGAACTTTTACTTTTTTTTCCCCCACTCCACCTCCCAATAGCTACAGTAATACTGTACAATTGATAGTCCACTCTGATAGGTAGTTTACTCTAAATACTGTTCCAGGAGGGGCAAGGCAAAGGGAGAGATAAAGGATGAGGGGTGATGAACAATAATCCAGGGCATGTTTCTATGGCAACAAGGAAATGAGAGCCAGGTATACAATGAGAGCAGAAAGCCAGGAGCCTGGTGCCGTGATCAGGTGCTGTCAGAATACTGGGGGAGCGGGAAGTAAAGCTCTGGGTGTTGGAAATGGATTGCAGGGCATGATTCACTGCAGAGAGAGAAGCCCGAAGAGAGACCAAAGACGGGGAGGTGGGGGTGGGGGGGAAGTGGAGATGAGAGTTGCAGCACCATTTTTCACAGCAGACAAAAACATTTGCTGGGATATCAATTTGGAGCTGCGAAGCAGTCTTCCCCTCCTGCCCCATCATCCATCATCTTTTCCCACTAACCACCACTTGGGCACTCCACTCCACCCCACCCCCCATACCCCATACCCCCACCCTGCAGCCACCCACACACATGCACACTTACACACTCTTAGCCTCTCATTTGCCCTCACTATCATATTCATATATACACATATCCATGAAAACTTTCTGCAACCTCATGCAATTACACCCATGAATGCACAGACGCACACTTGATGCAATGCAATGCGCGTCTCAAGCAGGACATAAAGTATGACCCGTGGGTGCTGCATGTGGGAGGATAATGCAAAGCAGAGCTAAAACGCAGCACCTCCTGTGGTTGGGGTTGAGAAGGCGGGGCTGAGCGGATTTGCCACAGCGGCCGTCTCCCCTAGTCTTCTCCCATTAGCGCCAGTAGGGGAGACCCCACCCTCTGGCTGCCCCCTTATTGGCACCTTTGCCTGCACCCCATCACTCATCTCCCAGCCATCATCCATCACCCATCGCGATCAATAGGAGGCCACGCATTCATCAGCCCCTGGGTGCTGATGGGAAAGAGGAGGGTCGGCAGGAGGAGGGGGAGATGGAGCAAGGGATCACATGGCACAGAGAGGGAGTCGAAAAAGAGCAGAGAATATTTGAAAGTGAGAAAAACGGAGTAAAAAAGTAGAAATGAAGGAGGAGGAGTCATGTTGGAGAAAATTTGAGAATAAGAGCTGCACTTAGAAGCAAAGAGACAGAGGTGCACTGTTAAAGCAGCAAGATGACAGCAGAATTTCAACTTGTTTATGGGTCTTGGTGTCACCAAGATGGAAATTTATATGTTTTTGAGGATATGAAAATGTATGGAGGTACATAAAAATGTTAAAAAAAAAAAAGAATATACGAGCCTTGGAGATGAATGACTGTCATTACTGTACCAATGAGCAAAGAAGGCTTGTCTAATTTGCCACAGTCACATTCCCAGGTGACAGTGATGAAGCCATCATCATGATAAGTGGTGATTCCATGCATCTCTGTGCTACATGAACAGTGGCATGAAAAAAAAAAAAAAGAAAGATCCTTAAGGGCAAAGAGAGAAATATAACAGTTTAATGTCCATGATTATACACAACAAGCACATACATACATACATATATATATATATATACATATACACATATATATATATATACATATACACATATATATATACACATATATATATATACACATATATATATATACACATATATATACACATATATACACACATATATATACATATATATATACACATATATATATATATGTATGTATATATATACATATATATATATATGTATATATATAACAGAAAATGTAAGGCAGTGAAGCAGCCAATAGCGTACATGTAGTTTGATTATTATTGTTTAGTTTTCATAATTTCTTTTGAAATAATTATTCATAATCTAATTCTATCCTATGATGTTCTGTCCATTAAGACCTGCAGTATCACCCAGTGGCCCTCCTTGGCGGCCTTCTCCATGGCAACCTCAGCCACAGCTTCTTGGCCCTGACCCAAAGACACATTGTGAAGCTTTCCAAGGTCGATAGTGAAGCCCAGCTTCCTCCCTGAGAACACACAGAGATAGATTTTCAATATGCTGATACAGACAAAAAAATTTACCTTGAGAAAAAACTACTTACTTACTTACTTGGTGTATCATTATATTTCCAGTCAAAAACATTTCTTTAATTTATTAACATTTCTTCAGTGCTACTTTCACCACACTGACTATGGTGTGTCTGACTATTGTGTTTATGACTATGTATTTGTGTGCAGTCTGTGTGTGTTTGCAGCGACTTTGCAAATAGTACCCAGTGATTCCACATCTTTTAGTGGATCCACTCCAGGAGACAGGATGAAGAACACAGGTGACGCTGGACCACTTTCTCGGAAGGACTTTGCAAATTCTGTCTTTCTGCCCTCTGTATACATAACACCAAGCTTCTCCTCCACAAAGTTCCTACAGTATTCCAACAAAAACAGCAGTAACAGCTTGGTTTACAAAAAAAAGTGATAGAAAAGTGGTTGACATAAAGGACATACATGCACACCTTGTAGGATGCAGCAATAAAAAAATTACAAATACAAATTTTGAAAGCCCTATCCATTGCGGGTGTGAAAAATAGAAATTAGCCAGCATTATGCAGAGAAAACAGGAGGATTAAAATACATAAAAGTTGTTGAATCCTAAAACAAGTAACAAAGAAAAATCCTCTGCACCTTAGAGCATAGGTCATACGGTCAGGTCTCAGGGCTCTCATCATGATGAGTTTCTGCAGGGAGCTTTTCCCTTTCCACTCCTGAGGAAACTTCTCCTTCTCTGGACACTCGGACTCCACCATTTTCTTCCAGCGCTTAGGAGAGCCTTCGATGTCCCGGTCCAGGCCACGAAACTCATCAGTGAAACTCATCACCTGGGCAAGACAAGGAACCGCAGGTGATGATTTATGCTGTAATTTATTTCTGTGAGTAAGCAAAAATAACTGCAGTGTGTGTTTGCACCTTGATGGCACTCCATGCTGAGTTGGACAGAAAGTCGAGGGGGCTGATATAGTTGTGGTCAATGTTAAACCGTAGCAAGAAGTCCAGCTCTCGCACATCTATCTCTTTGCTCATCAGGAGCAACTGAAAGAGGGACAACACAGTCAGGGACAAAGCACATACTCTCTGTGACACTGACACAGACACACTCACATACACAGCCGTACCTGGAAGGCTAGCTGTGCAGTAAAGGTGAGCTTGTCTCTCTCAAAGAGTCCCCTGCTGATGTAGTTAAAGGTGGAGTAGGTAACACAGTCTATAAGGGTGTTTACTCTACTCTTCACGTCCTCACAGGCCTCTGCCATCTCAACTGCTTTGTGGAAAACCACATTAAAGGCCTGAGAAGAAGAGATGATGACCACAGCATGAATACAACATCTCAGATCGTATGTTCAGTTATATACTTTTCATCCCTGGTTATGCAGAATGTGTTGCATGTGATCGCCATGAGTTAAATTGTAGTATTTTCTGTGTTAAACTGGAGAAAGTCAATATGAACATAATCCACATTGTCAGTTTCTGGACTGTGAGTGAGTTCTCAACCTTCCCTTCTGGTTACCTTGAGGCTGAATTGGTACATGGGGTTTATCTTGTTGAGATCATTCATGATAAAGTAGAGAAGAGACGCTCTGACAGCAACAGGACGATAGTGCTCTCTGGCTTCATTTATCTTCACCTCATTAACTTTAGCTTCCAGGACCTGAAAACGAGGGATGAAAAGGGACACAAGAAACAATGAAAAGAAACAGGACAAATAAAGTTGGAGCACAGGAAGAAATATGGAGGGAATTATGTTGGAGTATACATATATACTCATATATATATATATATATATATATGCTCTTGAACTTGTATATCAGTTATTATCAGTGTTTTTATATATATATTTTATATATATATATATAT
>CM076666.1:13810916-13835678 GCA_038496675.1 Rachycentron canadum
CACACACACACACACACACACACACACACACACACACACACACACACACACACACACACACACACACACACACACACACACACACACACACACGCTGGCTCAGGCCTTTCCTCTCCTGGCTGAAGGTGGACCGGAATAGATCGCACTTTAAGATGATGGATGCTCCCTCTGCCCAGAAAGGTTAGGGACTGGGCGATAAGTTACTGAGCACTGCGATCAGGGCGAGTTGTAGAGGTTGCCAACAAATACACAGTAATTGTGATTGCTTGACAGCTGGGACATGAACCACTACATGATGCACTTTGGGGGTAAATGTATTAAAAAGGTGCAACATTGCACATCTTGGATATCTGAGTGTAATCATATAATATACTTAGTTTCCTCAGATAGCAATTAGCATCTTGCTATATTATCATTTTTCTTTGTAGTATTTAGGAAGTCACAGTCTCTTTCCACGATGATCCACATGCACAGTCGGGGCCACATATAAGGAAGACATCCGAATCATACCAGAGAGTCTCCCCTTCAAGGCCGTGTGAGAGTGTGTGTTTATTCCACCCACACTTCTCTATTTAGGCATCAACAAGTGAGCAAAGGGAGGGGAACACAAAGAGCTGTGGGTTAGGTGACATGTCCAGAAGCCACACCACCACCACCAACCACCTGAAGTCATCCAGTCCCCAGCTCCCCTCTGTGTGTATGTGTCAGATGTCGCTCTCAGGTTTCGAACCCCAGGTCTCCATCTGCCGGATGCTCTCATTGGATTATTCAGGAGAGGCTAAACGCTCTTTGTAGTGAGCTGACTGGGACAAAACCCCACCTGGGCAGGATAAGCCACCACAAGCTCTGCAGAAAGTCTGTTCTCGTAGCTTGAAAATGTTGCTACATGCTAGAAATTGTGAAGGCAACTAATTATCATGTTAGAAATCATTTTTTTGGTTTGGAAAATATGGTTTTGGACCAAACACTCCAACCTTTTGGAGTTAGCTTTTACAAGGGAAAAAAAAAAACAAAAAAAAAAACTATTTTTATGAATTTCAGGTATAATATAGTTCAGTCTGAGGAAACATAATGAAAAAATAATTTACAAACACAAATCAAACACATACAACACATTTACTGTGTAAGAGAAATTCTGAGAAGATAAGCCCATGCATCATGCTATGGTAAATGTGATTAAAACCATAGCTACAGCCAGGCTGGACCTCAGGAGGAGGATACAGCTGACTGACAGTGCGGGGGAAGGACAGGTGGTCAGAGCCATTTCTGTTCTATGCAGATGACCGCAAAGTTTGAGGTTACCCGTGTCCTCCTCTTGCTGCTGGTGATGTGACCTTTTACAACTTACAGGCTTTTTTTTTTTTTAAATATTTCATTGTGAGCCTAGCCATTGTCCTTAGTTCACACGCATACACTCAACACAACCAAACAAAGCAATTGCGCACATGTTAAGGCAAACGATTGTCTGAGTACATGCATCTGCAACTCTGCATGTGTCCCCTGTGTAAAGGGAGACCAGTTGCAGTTTACGTCTGTGTTTAATATTGGAAGAGTTTGAGGTAACCGCAAACCTGCAAACCTGGGGTCACGGTGTGTGAAGCTGGACACTTGATCTGCAACGCTGCTGAACACAGCTATTGTAAAAAAAGGCCGCCTGGAAGACTGATATCCCTACCCTGATTTTTGTTCCATTTGCAACACTCATTGATACCTTTTGTCTGAAGGTTTTCTGCTCCTCTTTATTATATATTAGTTATATGTCAATATGTGTATAATTCAAATTTGAATGTGAAATTCTGGAAATGCAAACAAAAGAAGAACTGGATTATAAAGAGCAATTTGTTACACTGGTTTTGGGAACCCTATAAATACAAACAGACACTTGTAATCTGTCAGTGATCTTAGAAATATGGAGGTACAAGAGCATCATTTAGCTAGTTAAGGTTTACTGACACCTTGAGCAAAATATGGGGAAAAGGGAAATGTAGGAGACAGATGTAGACAACTATGCACAAAGTTAGCCTTCACTTCCAGGTGGAGCAGAAAGGGAGCCACTACACTGCTGGTGTATTTGTGTAACATTCTCTCATTGAACATTTCTGGGTTTATTGTCCAGATAGCAGCTGTCAATGTTTTTATATTAACCCCATGTTATATTAACACAAGACTCCACAGTTTCCCTATAGATTTAGCATCTTTTAGCTCAACAATTTGGTTTTTTGGCCAACCACTTGTCATTTGATTTCTTTTTTATTTAGTGTCATCTCCAGAAAAAAAAAAAACCAAAAAAACAAAAAAAACACTCACAATCCACTGATCACTAATCGCTCAGTACCAAATGCCACGTGTACAAAGTTAGCGACAAGCCATCAAATATACAGCCAGACACACGTCTCCCTCTGGGGCTAAGAGACCAGATCAGGGAGAGGACAGTGAATATTGGACTTACATTAATCAGGTTGACACAAACACGACTCCAAACAAATGCTAATGTTGCGTCTTATCTGCTTGAAGTGAAAATATGCATCCGTTTGGTAACAAGCCGGCCACATTAACTTTAAGAAGTGATTATTTCAGTCTTGTGTTTACAACCTGCTGACCCAAGTGGCTAAAAGAAATCAGTTTTGATACATATTCAAATTAAAAACAATGATTCATTTCTTAGCTAGCAAAACAGTCCCACAAAAAATTTGAGCAGTATTTAAATCTCTGCTGTCTAAATACGTGTATGCCATTAGACCCTCTATTCTCACAACAGCCATTATGACTTGTCAGCATAGGAAAGGCCCAGGTGTTGCCTGACTTTGAACATTGACTCTAGTCCCTGTAATTAATTTCATTTTTCTTATTACTGTGCTTTTTGTACACACGTTGACACATGTCTATGTCACGTACTTTCTGCAAAAAAAGACATATGGTCGCGAGCTTCTAGAAATAGATTATGCCATAAACTAGACATTTTGGATAAATAAATGCAACATCTTTATCTTTACCCATTCATACTGTTGAATAAGGCTTAAAGGCTGCATTTTAAGTCATTTATTAGCCTCTATTGAACAGATTAATGTAAATATGAACCAGGGTTTTTCTATCCTCAGTCAGAACCTAGAAGTTTCAGTTTATCTTGTGTATCTTTCTGCATGCAGCAAAATACAAGCAAAAATGAAAGGTATTTAAGTAAAGAAGTTTACAGACCCCCCCACCCATTTTAAATCCTTTCTTTACTGTGTTGGTGGCAATGATGCAATGAGGTGAGGTCACCTGCTTTTGTGACCCTTAGCCTTTTAACCCCTGACATCATGTTGCTCAGAGGAGCATGTGGAGGTATTTCTTTCTCGTGGCTCAGACCGATCTGGATTTGGCAGGTTAAAGGAAGAGTGGTATCCGAGCTGGGGTACTTTTGTACTTGCTGTATCATTAATGGGGCACCGATAAAGATACGCAGAGCTCCTGGCACTTTACTACAGATGAGGAGACAGGCTTCGAAAACTGATGCGTTTATCTTGTGTTTTCTATCTAGGCCACGTTTTGGTTCAACTCACATGTAGGTCTTACTGTTTTGTTTTTGTTTTTTTAAATTGATGGTTGTAATTGATACATGACATGACGTTATACAGTGGAGTCCAAAAGACTGAGTCTACTGAGAGATCAGATTTCTTTATTTTTTTTTTTATATACATTTACTGAATCTGGCTGGTTTGAAAAATCCAACAAACATACCATCCAGATGTCAGATCTCATGCACTCACATTATTTACGGTGAAGTAATTTGCAGCATAAATCTCCTTGCATTAAAAATGTTCTCTTGAGCTGGTCAACAGGGTTGACGGGGCAGTGCAATCCAAACGTAAATCAGCATAAGTGATCGGATAGATTTTTCTGCGTTAATGTAACGTAGCTGTGGCGTGCACAATAACTCAAAGGAAGGGAGGGGGAGCAAGTGTGTCCGGCATCCAGCCCTCTATTTGCCAAACCAATGTGGCTGGGTCATCAAATCGACAATGTGATTGACCCATCAATTGACCCCTGCTGACCTCTCAGGCCAATCAGGCTAATGGTGGCTAGTGGTTCAAGCCTTAGCTCATAGTATCCTTTCACTTGCGCCGCTTATTTGTGTGTCCACAGACACACACGCATAAACAAACGCAAACTGACATCCAGGCCTATCTCACACCCTGGGTTTCTAACCAATCTCAATTTTAACTGCCTGTATTGGCATGCCCTTCACTGGGGGACTCTTGTTAGCATTGACCTTTCTCTCCCTGCATGCTTGTTAAAACCAAGAGTACTTGGATCAGTTCATTTTATGATGCAATAACATAAAATGACTGCTAGCCTAAACCTGCTGTGGAATCACAACTGACTTTTTCACAATTGCAATTCTTGTGTAAATGTACAAAATAAATTTGGGGACATTTGTTGATATTAGTCATAATAAATGCAGAATCACCATATTCCATCTAAACTATGTTACAATGGATCAATATGTTTCTGCAAGTTGGATCTCCACAAATCAATGATCTAAAAATATACATAATATAAAATTCTGAGAGAGAGAGATGTAATGGTAGTGTATGGATCATCATTAATTGACAGGATGACCTTCATCAAGACTGAGAAAAAAAAAAAAAAAAAGAAATCTCTATAGGTGTCCTGCACCAATATACCAAGTGCTCATTGTCACTTCTTAGCGGCCTGGTCATTAAATTCTCTCTCTCTCTCTCTCTCTCTCTCTCTCTCTTCCTTCAGTGGAAAAGGTACTGTTACTTTGCTTGGTTAGAAATTCACATTTCATGTTACAAGTGAAAATAGAAGAGTTTACTCTCTCTTGGCAACTCTAGAGTTAAATGATCTACACAGGTGTCATGTTTTTCATCTGAAAAGTAGTATTTTGCCAAAAGGAGAAAGGTCTGCAGGCCTGGGTGACATTCTCATAGCAGCTGTCCGTCCTCTTTCAAGCTATGATCAAACTTAATCACAGCCTGTTAAATGGGCACAGTACCAAGCAAGTATTGATATGACCATAATTTCACAAGGGGGGGGGGGGAAAAAAAAAGTGCTGAAATTCTTCATCATGCTTGTTTTTTTTTCCCAGTCTTGCCTTGGGTTTAAACTGTCTGCTAAAAAAAAAGAAACATAAGGACATAAATGTGAGGGATGTAGCAGCTGGCGTGCAAGTCAGCTCCTCATGTCTCAGCTTCACAGAAGGAGCTGCAGTGTTTTGGTGGTGAAAGGTATTGACACATGCTGGAAAAAACCAGCAAGTCTGCTTGTCCTGAAATGACTTTACATGACCACAACTCAGTTCTCAAAAATTTGCACAAGCTTAGATCAATAACAGGAAAACTATTAAAGTAATGTCAGAGTTAAGAAGGTTTACTCAAAAACAAATGACCACATGCCTGTACTGCACTCTCGCCTTTTATAGTAATTCAAACAAGCTTCCAGTTTCACCTGTTTCTCATTGTACAGCGAATTCATCCTTTGCAACAATCTATTCTCTCTCTCCGTCTGCACATTATCAACTGAAATAAATTGCACATCTTTTCCAAACAGAGCAATTTCTCCACCATCTGTTCCCCGACGTAAATCAGGGCTTGTTGATGTAAACCTCCTCCTTTTCTCAAACTCCCCTCAGTGAGGACAGAAACAGGCCTAATCCCCCAGTCTCTCCTACCCTCTAAATCATCCCTGCATATTAATGGCTCTGTGCATCACTACCAGATAGAAATAGGTCTATACGCAAAATATGCAAAACCAAGGCCTTGGTCTGATTGCGGGCTGATGATGAACAAAAAGACAAAGAAGGTATACAGATTTTTTAAGCTGTGTGTGCCCTGAGCAAAAGTTTTTTGTATCTTCTTAATTTATTTCTGTTATTTAAAAGACTTTACAACCTTAGACTGTGTCCTCCCATGTGAGTGTGTGAGCATGGGAGAGCACAATCATGCTTTTTCCACAATGCAATTATTTTGTTTCGGAAACCAGATGCGACAGTCTCACTTTCACCATCCCTCCAGTCTCCTGTCATACTGACCCTGGTCCACAGTCCACCCTAAACACCCCCTCTTCTATTCCTAGGAACAACCTCACAACCCTCCCGCATCTGCCCATACAGCTGTTTCCACATCAGTCAGTAATCCAGCCTAGCCCCCTTATGCCAAGGATTAACACTAGCCAAGACCAATCCAGCCACATGGGCTGGGGACAGGAAAGCCAGGCAAGACAGGGCAAAAAGGATCTGCATCCTAACTGTGCTGCCTTTTATTCAACAAATGTCACTTTGTAAGAAGCAACAAAAAGTAATGATGTATTTGAATTAAAATCCTGAAAAAACATGATCCTATTTTATAACGAAAGCGTCTTCCTATGGTGAACTCTCCTCTCAAAGTAATACAGAATCCACCATTGACACGTGTGTTCGTCTTTTTAAACATGTCTCGCCAGGCTGTTCAAAACAATTCACAAAACTTTGCAATGCCATAGTTGAAAGTAACGTGTGGCCAGATCAAGACTTGGGACCTTTGCTGCAACAGAGGCAGGTTTTAATGATAACAGATGGCTTGACGGGATTATGAAACGCATACATACACACAGACACACACACAGGCCTAACAGGAACACATGCACAAGAGATGATGAATTTGTAAGAAAAAACACTGAAGAGGGCTCGAAGTGTTTGAACAGGTTTGCGGCTATTTCCTTCATAATTCAACTTTATATAGCAAAGAAACTTGGAAGCCACAGTCTGACCTGACTGCTTGCATCATGTTTAATTTTAATTAGTTTAATTGGGTACTTAATTTGTTCTCTGAGGCTTGGCATCCTCTGTACACCTAACTGTCTTGGAAGTGGATCAGTGTTAGGGCTTTTTATCATCTTTTAATTTTATTTATTTAACTTTTTGTTTTAAAAAGTTCATGAATAATTTCAACAGAAAAACACACTCGGACTGAGGGACAAACCGGCAAACACCCACCCTACATTCCTTAGGGACAAAGTGTGCTGGAGCTCCTATTACTACAATAAACACGTATGAGAACATACAGCGGGTACACATACACGGCTAAAGTTTTGCCTGACAGGCCTAATGAATCTTTGAGCAGCTTTATAACAGCACAGCGCAAACATGGCTTTGATTAAACTTTCACTAATTAAAGTCTCCCTCATCTGATTAGCTCGAATAATTGATTTAATTTGTCTTAGCTCAACTATTGGCTGTGACCTCTACTTAGTTAATGAATTAATTGATTTAGATCAAGTGTATTTGAGGGAGTCAAAGAGGATTTTGACATGTTGCCCCTTTAATCTTGCTTACTCTAGACACTCTTTGGGTCATGATGGCAATGTATTGGCAAAGGTTTTGGGGGGCGGGTAGTGAAGCTTTAGCTGTGGATTGCAATTGCAACTCCACCAGTCTACAAGTACAGAGTCTATTTTTTTTTCTGCAGTTTGTCAGTGAATGAAGAAATAGCCTTGGCAATGCCATTTTAAAAGTGCCATTCTTCAGTTACTTTCAAACTTGGAAAGAAACTTGAAACCTACACAGAATGTACTTAGTACTACTACTTTCCCTGGCCAACCTCCACCTTTGAGGGGATGAGGCAATACTCTAAAGGTCTACATGTTTTGGAAGAGAAAAATATGAGTCAATAATATAGCCATAATGCATGATTAGATCCAGTATATATCTTTTACAAGGGCACTTGGATGCCTAAATCACAAGCTTCCACTTTACTGACATCGTTTTTCTTAGTAATGGTACGAGACAGAGGAGCTTCCTCAGCTTTGATGCAGTTATTAACCAGACGTAGGGGAAAGGCGACATATAAACTTGGCACCATTTAGTGCCATTTGCAGCTGTAATGGTGCTGTATATGTCCATTTATCAAAGAATGCAATAATGCAGGGGCTGGATTTTGTTCAAAGGGGCTCATGAAGGAAAGAAGAGAGATAGCCTGGTACCATGCCCTTGAATGTACTGTTGCTCACAGGATTTTAAAGTGTTGGTTGATGCAGTGAAACCTGAATAAACAGCTCCCTCCAGTGGTGGAAAAGCAAAATGTTGTCTCTGGTGTGGCTTTTCTAGATCAAAAATCTTCTTATTTCCTCTCAACAGTTTTTTCAAGAAAATTAAAATTAGAATAAAATGTTTTAGAAAATACAAACAAATAAAAATTTATTTGCAAATGCATTTCATTCCATTCAGACAGTATGATTAACACATATACTGATGTATCTGAAAACTTTGTAAGCCTGTGTTGCTTTGAGCAGATTAGATCAGATCTCCCATTATGAAACAACTAAATTCAAATTTGTTCTGTTTGTTTCACTGAGCCTTGGAAATAGGTCACTTCATGTGATTAAGACTAATTAAAAACAAACAGCTGATCTGCATTGAATAACAGCAGATTGAAGAAGTCCCCTAGTCATTTTTGGCACAACTCCACAGTGTATTAGATTAGAGATTTTTGTATTGATTATATAGAGTATTTTCTAACATTAACTGGACCCATTTTCTCACAGGTTTCTATTTTATAACTTTTAGATGAATTACTGATTACTGATGTGCAGGAGTCAGGTCTCTCACTTGGCTGACATAAACGTGAACTCACATGGAGATCATTCTGACACCTTGTCCTTTATCCTTGATCTCTGTGTGTCCTTTCCTACTGTGCCAACATTATTTATACCCAAGAAAGGAATTTGGTTCCTCACTTCCTGACAAGCAAGGATAACCCTTGAGGCATTTTGTTTCCTGAATGACCATCATTAATCTTCCAACCAGAAAATAGTGCAACCCATTACAAGTACACATCTCAAGGGAGTTAGATAGGCAGGAAAGTTTCTTGCTAAACAGAATCAACTCAGCTGGGACAAGAAGTACAACAACCTGTGTAGCAGCTCCCTCTTCCAAAGATCCAATTCAGAGCAAAGATGGAGGAGCTCCTCCATCTGAATAGAAGCGTCCGAACCAAGTTACTGACAAAATGGGTGTGATAACTCAGGGATTTACAGTAGTACAGAAGTATTGAGAGTTTTCAGCCCTTCAATCTAAAAAAAAAAAAAACAACATACAGAGGTTTACAGCAACAAGAGGAATTACACCAACTACAATGACTAATGGGTGAAGTATCATTTTGTGCATAATAAAATAGTGATAAAGTCAGGGTTAGTGGTTCTGTAAACAATCATGACTGCCACTAGACCATCCATAATCTGCAGGGGGGACAAACATTCAAGGCTACATCCAGCTATAGGCACTTAACCAATTAACCTAATGCCCATGCCTTTAGGAACCCACACAGATACATGCAAACTCCACACAAAGGCCCCCAGACTAGGGGTTCGAACCCAAAACCATCGCAGTGTGAGGCAACAGTGCTAAACACTGGTGCGTCTCAAACCAACACAAATGCTTCTTCGCTCACTTCCAGCCTCTACCGGCAAAGACTCCCAACCCATTCACCTCATTACTCAGCAAGGAGTTAGAAAGTCAACTGAAAGAAGCTGTTCAACATTCAAGAAGAAGCACAACTCAATAAAAGTTACCCTGCATACAACATGGCCGCAATCATTAGCCCATGCTAGCATGGGCCTCATATGCCCCACAGCAACGCTAGCAGTTAGCCAGGTAGCATTAGCAACGTTAGCTGAACACACCTGTAACAAGTGTAACGGTTAGCTAATGCTATCATACCCTCTGTAGCCGGTCACTTTTAAAAACAGACATGTAACATTTCGTAGTTTCGCGTTACTTACACACTGAGGAGAAGAAAAGCCAGTCTCATTGTAGTTTGGTATAGTTCTCCATCTTGGTCAATCCAGACAAACATTTCATGGTCGGACTGGGTGAGAGTTTCAGCCTTGGACTTGTCCGCCGGTATCGGCCGCGTGCAACGTCACAACACAACCGGTAAAGACACTGATCGAGCCGGTAAAAAACTTTTAAACTGTCTTTGGACGTTTTGACGAGGCTACCGGGCGACCGAGATTTGAACAGGTGTTGTGATTAAGTCCCCCCAGTTTGAGTTTCCCTCCCATTTCAATTACGTTTCAAGTAGCGCCCCCTCTCGGGATAAATGCGTATGACCAGGCCACAGATTTTTGACACAACACATGTAGCATTGTGCATCTATGTTATCACCTTCTCTGTGGGAAAAATCCGGAGGGTCGCTTTCACCTGAACAATGGTGTGCCATCTTACCTGAGGGCGGTCCATTACAATCACCAATGATTTTACAGGTGTGGCCCATGGTGCACGAGCATGCAAGCAAATCCACTAACATGCACGGACCACACTGGTGAACAAAGAAAAGAACAAAAAAAAAAACTCAAATTACAACACACACAGAAGGTGTTGCTTCAGACCCCATTTTCTACTATATCTTTCTGCAAAAAATAGTTGTTTGATGACATATTATTGTTTAAAATCAGTTTAACTTGGAGTTCATGCATAAGCTTAGATGGAATAACAGAGATGGATTTCCAGCATCCTTAAAGTGAATAACGTAAAGTGTGGGTGAGACTTCAGCTAATTAATTTCAATGTTAATTATGAGATCCCAAATAAACTTGAGGTTACAAAGGTTGTTCTGTCACAATTTGGCACTGATAAGCAAAAGATCAACCTGATGCAGATTAAATAAGGCTTCATCAGCAAGTGATGGTGAATAAGAGTGCTGAAAGCAGCTCTTCCAATGAATTCAACACATGCGCTGGTATGACCCCTAGCATTAGTGAAAATACTTCCAAAAAAAAGTCCATTTAGGTAAACAGAAAACACAAGAATAATCACACACTGAATATAAATGATCTGAGATGATGATGATTGAGTTGATTTAAAGGTTGAAGCCACACTTTTTTTTTAATCGTGTTCATTGGGTTCACTTACAATTCTGACAATTGTTTTGAATGAAAATATATAAGATATAATGACCAAAGTATTTGTGAACCAGAATTCAATATAAAGACACCTCCTGCACAACAGAAAATTTTGAATATACCAAAGTGTATTTTGGTTATGAACTTGTGCCATTTTTTGAAGGTATTGAAAGATATTTAGTTGTGGACTTAACCTTGACAACCCAAGGCTCACTCATAATGAAAAGCACTTTGAAGATATTCAGCAATAGTGAGCGCTCTCTTGTGGACAACACATAAATACAGCCATTTTAGTTTGCTGACTTCAGATTTTGGCTGCCATTCAAATTATTATGCTATGGATTTCATTACTAAACTCAATCATAATATGAAAGCAAAGTACATGGATGAATATATTCAGCCAAAGTGGCAGCTTTATGTATGTTTGATTAAATATTAAAAGGTTTGTTTTTCTAATTTTGCATATTACACTTTTAAATTTGTAGAAAAATGACCCAGCATACCATTAACAACTGTGATAAACTCTTTTTTAAATTAATTAATATATATTTTTATTTTTTAAGGCCTGTATTTAATATGATTTATGGCCACCTGCTGCCATCTGGCTTGCTGACAGATAGCTGCGATCTAATCATTCAGCCAAACCATTAATCTGCCCAATGAAGGTTACTTGATATACTGAGAGTGTAGAGGACCTACACAGGATGCATGTGGACATGCTGTGCAATTTTGCGAGGTTTACAGACACACATGCCCTTTGCAGTGTATTTTTTACAAAATGCATTGAAACAGTACAGATAGGTCACAAGTTAGATAAAAGTATGACATATGTTTGTAGCAATAAAAGGAGACAGTTATCCGTCATACATGTTGTAGGTAGATCATGTTAGAAACACTGATTAAAGGCCCTGAAAAACATTTTTACAATCAACATCTTACTGTGAGTGGTGAGGTTCTCCTTGAACACTTCATTCTCTACCAAACTTTGATTCTGTTATTTTACACAAATGACTGTCTGCATTTTGTGTTAACTCTTCTCAGTGTCACTTTTTTCAATGCACCAGTCAGGGTTTTTCAATATTTGGCTCAAAATCTGTTGACAGCAGGAGGTCTGTTTGGTAGCCCCAATTATGCAGATCAGCTGAGTGTTTGTGTCAAAATCTAGATGAATAATAAAATGTTTTTTCTTATTTTTAAATGAATGCAACAGCAAAATATAATAAGTTTGAAACCAAAATAACCTGAAAAACATTTCCTCATTTCCAAATGCCTTACTTCATACTCATTACATTACATATTTCTTTGTTTTTAGTCATGTAAAAATTTTATTTTGTAATTTTGTACATTCCTCTTATAAATGGTCAAACTGTGGATAAGATAACTGATGTTGTTGTTCCAACGCAGTGACTCACAGTTACACAAGCAAAACATGTCCAGACTACATTGCAAGCAATAACGACTTCGTAATGTTTTCTGATTGTCTGGTTACTGTGGGAACTATTAAGAATTTCGCGCAATTCAATAGAAATGATGCAGCGGACGCGCTTCGTGTGCACCATCGGTGCACTCGGGAGTAGCACTTCCCCTTTAACTCGGCTGCTGTCGTCACTGCAGGGTGACTCGTATCTTTTGCGACAGGACGTTAAGGCACCGGCTCGCCGTCGCTGGCTCATCTCTGCTGGCATCGTGGAAGAAAAAAAAAAAAAAAAGAAAACAAATGCTGTGTGTTTATCTTACAACCAACTGTTTATAATGTGATACAATCTGAGCATCAAACACCAGTCGTTTTTTTTTTTTTAGAGAGGAGGAAGACGTCGTGGTGTTGCATGTAAGATTACCATTGGCTCTGCGCGATCACTTATTATACTACAATATGGATGATAAAGATCCTTGTTTTAGGAGACCAGACTGTGTGCTAGCTATTATGAAGTCATTTAAACATAACCAGCAGCTTTCTGTTCAGACATGGGTTTAAACCCATTATTTGAAACGTATCTGTTGTTTTCAGCTGTAGAAAATGAAGCATACACAGGCCTGCATGTCTTGTGTTGGGTTTGCAGCAATGTGTGCATGTGCAGTTTGACAATGTGTAAAAAAAAAAACAACAACAACAAAAAAAAAACCACACCGTAACAATGTGATTTCTTTCGCAGAACCTTGTTGCATTTGAAGGGGAAAACCTTGCTGACTCTAGTACCGGCTGCCACATCTCATCGCTGTGCTCCTGTAAGGGCCAATCTTAGCTCCACAACCAAATGAAGCTGCGCTCACTGAGGACTCCACTTGTAACTGGGACTACTGTGCACTGTGCTGGGCTCCAGTAGCCCACCCATGCCTGTGATCCCCATCCCACGACGGGTGCGCAGCTTCCATGGCCCCCACACCACCTGCATGCACTCGGCCTGTGGGTCGACACACGCTTCCAAGCTAGTACGCACCAAGTACAATAACTTTGACCTCTACCTGCGCTCACGCTGCATGTACAGCTTCCTCCGTTTCCTCCTGTACTTTGGCTGCAGTCTGCTGACCTCTCTGCTCTGGGTGGCGCTCTCTGCTCTCTTCTTTCTGCAGTACGTCAGCGTGCGCGTGCTCCTGAGGCTGCAGTACAAGCTGTCTGTCATTCTGCTTTTGCTAGGGCACAGGCGCCTGGACTTTGGGGTGGTCAATGACCTGATCATCTACAGCATGCAGATCACCATGTTTCTGGTGGGGGGGCTTGGCTGGTGCTTTATGGTGTTTGTGGACATGTAGCTGCAATGGGAGCAACGTGCGAAATGTATAGTGTACGATGTGGTTGCTTCACACTGTAACGTCAGCATTGTGTGGTTGTACAGGACAACACCCACCTTTAGCTTGTCCCTTGGGACTGCCCTGTATCACCCAGCTCCAGTCAAAATGACCCTTTTGACATCAACTCATATAACCTTATTGGTTTAGTGTCAGAAATGATAGAATCCAATAAGAATCTGTGTAACATCAGATCTATTTATATTGTATGACATTTCTACTGTATTTTCATGCCATTTGTAAACTGTTTTCGCAAATTTGAAAGGGCATCTCAACTAGCAAACCTTTTGTTTACTATAATGGAAAATGTCAATGTCAATGTCAAAGTCAATGTTGCACGGAAAAGTGACTTAGTATATGACTGAGCATCGTGGTTGTGTGATGCAAGGCATTCTTGTGTTCCAAACTAACACATGTTGGACTCCAAAAGCAAAAGTGTACAATGATTCCCAGGTTGATTATACATGTTACCACAGAGATGAAGCTCGTATACATTAACTTATGGTGGCTGAAGTGGTCGACAGCAGTGTCTATAATGTCGTTTTGTGGTATGGGTGGGGCAGAGCAGGGGAAAGGGAAGTGTAAAAGTGGCAAACAAACTTTTTTGTAAGGTTATTTAATAAATTTTCTGTTGATGAAATGTGTTCGTGCTTTAAACTGCATGGTCAAGTGAATGTGTTTACTGTGTTGTCTAACACCCATGATGGCATGCCTCGAGCTGTGTCATAAGAGTGTGTGACAGTTCAAATTGAGAACGGCTTTGGGTCAAGTGTTCCATCAGTCGCTCTTCACATGGTTTCAGAGCTGATCTGACAGACTTCTCTGTTTAGCTTCCCTCGCACACAAACACCAACCACATCTAGATCCCACTGTTTCTGCCAAGCATAACAATGGAAATGGCTGTGTCCCAAGCACCTTATATAGCCTCATTTTCACATGGTGTGTAGTATGCTTACAGGAACTAATGAGGGCACAACAGGTTGAAACATTTTAATACCTAACCTGGTATAAATATACATATTTTATGTCATGTACAACATTAGTTCAGATTTCCATGTTTGCCTTTCTCTCACGCAGGAGAGTAAAGTAAAAAAAAGGCAAGAAACTGAAACTACCAGAAGGCCATCTTTAGGTTTGAACTTTCAACACTGGCTAGTGGCCTGACTAAGACATGCTTGAGACTGGTATGGCCTCAGGCTGTAAATGGATAATCAGGGGGCAACAATAAGCTTTTGTTCTAAGGATCAACACATCATATGCCTCACACTCCGAGCCCAGGCCGATCTGACAACCCAGTTACACCAGAGGAGAACTAGAGACCATGAGTTGTCTTGTGGTGTTTGGCATAGAGTTGTGCTATAGGTGAGTTTGATGATTAAGACATTGCTTACTCATTTTCATTTCTTCTTTTTGGTTCAAAAACTGATGTTGTTTCCTATGTCTGAATGACTTGCAAGTTTTTTTTGTTGTTTCTTTTTCTTTTTTTGGCCTGCTCTTTAATCAGTGTCAACACCTTCTGCATTTGGTAGCCTTTCTCCAGTTCAGATATGGAAACTAAAATTCCACATTTATGATAGCTACATTATACACAGTTATATATGACTAATCACTGCACGAAGTATAAGTATTTAGCATAGAGCACTGATTCTCAACCTTTTTCACATCAGGACTCCCAAAACTGACCCCACTGATCACCATTTTATATGATTCTGTCCCAGTCTCCCATTCTTTTTTAAAGAAGGTGTTTGAAACCTGTGACCAAAATACTGAAACATTTTGCATAGAATTACAGTGAAAATAAAAAGATTCCTCTTTTTTTTATTAGGACCCTCTGAAGCCCCTGTGTGGGTCCCTGGACCCCACATTGAAAACCAGTGTGATCACAAACTTGTGACTTTAAAAAAGTTCTTGCTTGTAGTGAAGTGTATCATGCCATGTGAACTTCATTCATCCTATTCTTACAGATCAATGAATGTGAAGTTTGACCTATTATATTCTTACTAGACCACAGTGTATTAAAGCTAACAAAATCAGCCCAAATTTTATTGGGCTATAGTAACAGCTTATACTGGTTTAGGTGAACAATGAGCCATAATGAAATCTTTAATTTCATGGCAAACATTATTGAGGACTTAACTGTACTACTGGCATATGCCTAAGCACAATAAGATCATTATAAACTCACTCTTGAATAGCACAGACACATGATAGTCCCGCCAGGAATATTACAGAGCTACCATACACTTTAAAATAGCAGAAGGCACAATAAGCATACTGTAAACTGTTACACCATAAGCCCAATTTAAGCCCATATAGAAGTATCCCGGGACTTAATGTACAGAGTTAAGTCTCATCATGGTACAAGTGAGTATTGATCAGCGAATGAAACCAAGTATCACATAGAAGCACTTTCACACACTGATAAGACAGAAGATACATCAAACATTACAAATGAAAAGTAATGAGAGAAGAGATAGACAGCAATGTCGGATGTGGTAATAATGAAGAGTAGTTTATTAAGTTTAATAAAGTACATTTCTGGGTATTGGCACTTTGATATGGTATTTCCAGTATAATTGCAATCAAATACACTTCATTAATCAATTTATTTTATCTGATGGCTTTTGATGCCAGTGGCTTGAATAAGTTTTACTTGTATAACAGATAAAGTAGCAGAAAGTAAAAAATAACCAAAAACCTTTCTTTGCTTGAAGAGCTCAAAGACTTTGAGGTCACAGGTTAACATCAAAATTGCGAGTTTAGTAAAATGCATTTTAGTAAAATGTTTAAGTGAAAAAAGTAAAACAACTGAATGCAAACATTTTTGTTTTCATAATTAAAAAAAAAAAAAACACCTCACGCTAAAACCCAAAACCATCACATGCACTAGGTCTTTAAGATGAATCATAAGGTAGTAAGCGTAGGATATAGGATCATATGAAGATGATGTATATCACACGGTGTCCTATAGGGTGAGTTAGCAGAAAGATGTGCTGTCACCGTGAAGTTTGCAAGCCCTGCAGTGATATTGCATGTCTGCAGTGAAAAGTTGACTTGAGGTCACGCCGCCAGCAGTTGGCGCTTATAATTTAGCAGAACAGCACACATGCGCATCAATGTAGCCCGAGCTGTCATCACATGGACACGTGAGGTAACTACACATGTACATTTTTCTTTAGGGGCACGGTTCTCCTCGTAAAGCCCCCCCCCAAAAAAAAAGAAAGAGAAAGAAAAAAGTGCTCTGATGTGTCGCCTTTTCAAGTAATGCATCACAGTGAGTGTTGGTAATTCGGGTTAGTTGTGTAGCCACAGCAGTGGAGCAGTCTATACCTTTAAGCCTGCGGAGTGCACCGGGTTCATGTGTCCGTAAAGGCGCACGATATGACCACACACAGTTGACAGTCCGTTTGCAGCGCGGACCACAGCAGGACAGTGCACCTACAGTAACCTGGCGGGTCCCAGCAAAATGTCTGTGTCTTTAAAAAGAAGTCTATACCGACTGGTGCATGATGTCAGGCTGCCTGCAGTCCGTATACCGTTCATGTGAGCGGCGTTCACTTCCTGTAAAGGGACAGAAGCGGGCAGAGAGAGAAAGAGAGAGTGGGATAGAGAGATGGGGGACGAGCGGCTAAGATAGGACGGGAGTGATAGAGAGAGCCAACGGACGAGGGGGGAACCCGGGGCCTGCTTTTCTTTCTTTTTTTTCCTTCTTCTTCTTCCTTTTTTTTTTTTTTTTTTTTCTGAAACACCCCGCAAACTTTATAGGTTATCCGAAGAGAAAAGCCTGCCACATCTGCGCCAACTGACAGCCGCAGTTTATGGATTAGCGACATATCGGGTAAATATATCCCCCCTCCACCACCACCACCACCACCACACATACACACACACACACACACACACACACACACACACACACACACACACACACAGTGTCTATCTATCTATATATCTATCTATCTATCTATCTATCTATCTATCTATCTATCTATCTATCTATCTATCTATCTATCTATCTATCTATCTGTCTGTCTGTCTATCTCTCTGTCTTGGTGTTTGCAGTGTTTGATTTGCATGGCGCATAGGTTTTTTTTTTTTTTTGGGTTTTTTTTGGCCATGCATTATTCTCTCGCTTCTCCCTCTTTAAAGGCACAATAGGCAGCTGCACACAGCCGACGCTATGCTGGCATTACACCGCGAGAGTTAAATCTGATAAACTAGCAGCTCAACTAAGTTCGACTTGAAACTTTCTTGACGTGATATGGCGAAATGTGAGGATTGTACGCGCAGCATGGCATTTCCCGCAGAAGTGAAAGCCTACCACACGCCGCTGAAAGACTTCAATCGCGCATAGGATGTTTGCAACGTCTTTTACAATCCTGAAAACACGAAGTCCCACTATTCTGTTGGGGCAGCACTTTAAAAACCACAGGAAATAGTATTGTCATGAGTTTAACTGTAGCCATGAGTGGTGAAAGTGGCATGATACTGTCGGTCTTGCGTCACGATGAAGTCAAAACAAAAAAAACCAAAAAAATCTCCACCCATAATGCATCCATTGTATTGCTATATGTTGCGCGGCTGCTAAGACTAATGCATAAGATGTAGACAGATGTGTCATCGTTTCAAAAGTGGAGTTTTCTTATCTCTTCTAATACAACTGCCTTCTCAGATCCTCAGCCTTGAGCTCTTCCATAGTCAGCACTGTTGCATCTTTAAATGATGGTTTTGTGTTTAAAATCTTCCCTTAAACCAAGAGACATAACACTAAGCTGTAACATTTATAATCATTATTCAAAATGGCATTGTATAGCCTATAAGTTTTATGGGCTGTGAGGATTGTGAAATTACACCAAGACACTTAAAATCAATATGCTCACTTTTTTAGCAGAGTGAAAGCTGTTGTAAAATTTAATGGTAAATTTAAAAAAAAAGAAAAAAGTTGAAGGACAAGTTTCCCTCGCACACTTTACAGTTGCCTTCTGTTGTGTCAGTTGAGGCTCTGTTTACCTTACCTGAACCCTGCAGGACCCATCTGACTATACATACAGTAACACACCTCCTTCCGCCTCCTTGTGTGTACATGGGTGCATTATGTGGCTGGCCCACATGTAGCATGTGGCAATTTTCTTCATTTCCTGTCACCCCCCCCACCACCACCTACTCTCAGTCTTATTGTCTCTAAATCTGTGGTTGAGTGATGTGTGTTTGATCTGAAATGACTGTGAAAAAGAAAAATCCCCAATATTTTCAGGTTCGTTATGGGCTGCATCTTATCAGTACGTGGTCACAATCCAGACTCAATGTGTAACTTAACAGTATGGTGAGCATCCTGGGCCCCGACAGGTGTCACACAGGTTGGATTGCACCTTAGAGCGAACTTTATAGAGTCATATGAATCATTTAGGTAGTGTAGTGTGAAGTTCACAGCTTGTTTAAAAACATGTTCCTCACAGTTTTACAGTAATGAATTCCACTTTAGAGTGTTTTAGTGCCCATCTGTTTCTGCTTCTCTTATGTAAAAATATCATGGGTGATAATGAGGTGTGTTGTGCTTCTCTTTTTTGTGTGTATAAGTGAATCAGTATGTATACATAGGTGTACCTGCTTGCCCTAGAGCAACACAAAGACAGCAAGGTAGTTCATGATAGGCCTCCTCCCAATACGGGGAAATCATTTCGGGGTAATGTGGGTTTGTACTTCCAAGTTTCTATCTTCAGTGTTTAACACAACATACATGGAAAATGTGGGACTTTTTTTTTTTTCTTCTTTCTAAACGGAGGCCTTCCAACACCACTCGTCTTTGACTTGGACGTCTGCCAAAGGGTTGTGATGGCTCTCAACAGCTGTATTTGTCTGTGTGTGTGTGTTTGCGTGTGTCTGTGAGTGTGGTAGCATATGTGTGTGTGTGTGTCTGTGTGAGTGTGCGTGCTCTTGCTGTGTGTCCTGGGATGCCCTTCCTCCATAGGCCTCACACTATACAGCATTCCACAAGGGGGCCCGGGGCTGTCTGCAAGTGGGGAGTGTCAAGGAGAGAGAATGGCAACACTGTTTGAAATATAAGTGATGCGGTTCCTGACAGAAAAGTGAGGAGTAAAACTGTGAGACTTGTGCCTCATCCTTTGCTAGGACCAAAAATGGACTAGAGTTGATGAAGTCTGAACAATAAAAAAAACAAAAAACATATTCAGCTTGAGGGCAGTCCCATATCAGATTTTCACATCATGATTATCATGGCCTAAAGAATTCATTATAACAATATTTCATGATATCTATAAAATTTAAAATAATAATAATTATTCTATCAGTCAAATTAATCTTTTACTTTGTTGACTGGGGGTTTTATCTTTTTCTTTGGCAAATGAATTAGACTCCAATATGAGTGTAGAGTGATAATGACTGACTGATCCACTTCATGCGTGAATTTTTAACACAATATCAGTTTAAATACCACAGTTGTCTTCAGGATTGATATATCACACCAGTCAGATTGCAACCTGTGTAAAAAAAAAATTCTCTCTAGCATTGTGAGAGATATATGGCAGAATTTCTCATTGCAGGCACAACAGCATCGGCAGTTGGCAAAAACTGCCCTAAAGGTGATTTCCACTGTTTTTCTCTGACGGCAAATATTTGATGACAAGCTTCAGTCTTAATCGTAACTGTTTCACAAAGATACTCAGAAGAAGATTAAAACGGCATGCCGCTGTTATTAGGTATCATCCATAGCACCCCTCCTCCACCCGCTTTATTAAGACACATTGATCCAAACTGTGATATTTAAAACCTGGAGAACACATTTGTGTGTGTGTGTCTCTGTGTGTGTGCGTGCACAAACTCATGCTTAGCACGCCGTTGTCTGTATATATATGCATGTGTACTTGTGTGGGGAGTGTGTTTACGTGTGTATGATTTTCCTTTCCTGAGACAGTGGATGAGTCATTGCTGATGGTATGCGATACAGGGCACCAGTCATACATCATGTTCTTGTGCATTGCTCTTGTATTTTCTACATAACACGGAGCCTGTTCTAGTTAAACCCTGGTGCATTTAAAAAAAAAAAAAAAAAAGCAGGCGCTGGTGTGTTTGGGCTTGTTGGGTGCTGTTCATGGAATTGAAATTCAAACAGTTAACGATAACTGTAAAGAAATCTTTTTGCTGAATGTTTCTGGAAAGATCAGCACAGACATCCTGAAAGAAATCACGTAATGTCACAGGTGTTAAAAATGGAAGCCATATATTTTATTTGAAGTTCATTCTAATTTTCAGAACAAATTGGTCCATACTCTAGCACACAGTAATTGACTGTGTAGGTGTTAAACCGTTTTTTCCTCTAAGTAGCAACAATTAAAAACCGTTTGCAAATTACAACTTAACTATCTCCAGGTCTATATTGGCTTGCTTGTCTTTGGCCCACATGCCCTATTTAATTTACCCCAGGGACTGATAGGAAAGTAAGATAGCTTAATTCTCTTTTGTGGTCGAACAGCACAAACTTTTTAAGTCAATATAAGAGTAGTACAACAGCCAAATGGCTTAAAAGATACAAACATTACTCAGTTACCTCCCGAGGAAGAATATCCACTCAGACCACCTACAGGTTTTATAGGGCTATAATTTCTCAACTCATGAAATGCTAATGAATAGTCAACAATGTTGGAGGCCCCGCTGACCTTGTCATGTCCACATATTTCCTCATCAAAGCCAAAATTAAGTTGGGAGTCACATCAAATCAGATAGACTGCCAAATGAGTGAATTTGGAAGCACCGCCGAATGATAAATTTACTTAGATAAACTAAATTACGTCCAACTGACCAATGTTCCACTGAGATTTCTGCTAAATCATGTACAGTAGTTACCAGGTAGCCCCGTTTGGTTTGGTCAGGAAGAGGGGAAATCATCAAAAAAGAGATGGTTTGACAGTAGATATACAGTATATGTGTTGGACCTCTTTCCTAAAGTTGGCATCAGAGGATTTGTTAATGTTACTTTGTCTGTCATGACACATATTTATTACAGCCAAGGTACATGTGTGTACATGTTGGAGGAGTAAAAGGTGATTGCCAAAGCCACAAAACAGGGTTGGGCAGTTGCTCAAATTTGCTGCTCATTTGATATATAATGTGGCACAATGTCTTTCTTGGAATTCACTACTAGCTTTTGTTAGTCCCTTCTAATTTCAGCCTCACTCAAGGAAAATGTATTTGAGGATAACATAGAACATTTTATACGTGCATTTTTATATGTGTGGAAGTGTGTGGGTTTCTTGTCTGTTAACTTTGTTTGAAGTCCACACAAAGATCATAATGTAGCTGATGTGAGTTTCTGATACCATGAAGTGCAGTTTATTGTCATGTGTTATGCACAAACACACATGGACAGTCCACCTTTGAATATGCTAAAATACAGAAACGTGGGGAGAAAAAATAATGAGGGAACAAATGAGAGAGAGGATCAGCAAAAGCCATTAGGAATCTTGAAATGTAACTGATTTGGACTGCCTTGGCTCGCTACATGCTTTTCAGGAAGCCTTCCAAGAATTTAGACAATGAACAGTAAACATGGCATGTTCCTCAGAACAATTCCACATTAGATCTCAAAGATCACGTGTCCCTTTTTTTCTCAGAATTGACTGCCCCCACACCACAGTACATTGCAGATAACGGTAGCAGCTACATTTCATGTTCCCAGTGTATGTACTGTACTTACACTTGGCAAGGAGCTCTCACAAACTGACAAATGTGCAGAATCTCACTCTCTCGCTCTCTCTCTTGTTCTTTCTCTCTCTTGCTTTCTCACTGTCTCACTCCCTCGCTCTGTCTCAGAGATTTCTGGTAAGTGACATGTTTGGCCGTTGGCATAATGCCTAGCAAGATCACATGGCATGAATGTCGTGCCTGTGTTGTGTGTGTTGTGTGTGTGTGTGTGTGTGTGTGTGTGAGACTGTACATGTCTGTGCATTTGTGCTTGGGTAGAAAAAAGAAAAGAAAGGGAGCATGTGCACATTTGATTGTTCCAAGTATTTTCAGCATGAATAGGAGCACGTAGCCATAGCAGAGAGTTACAGACTGTTGAGAAGTATGACAGGGATGTGTTTCTGATATAGTCATAAGATCGCATTCTCAAACAGGATGGAAAATTAGATTTTGCACTTAATGATACTACATAATCAAAGCTATTTTGCCTCATTTGACGGTATTTGTGTCATCAGCATATTAAACATTCATGAAGGTTATGTACTCTTATAGAGAGCTCTTTTCACTTGATAATGTAACATGCATGGAGAGCAATTCTGAAAAGCTGTAAATATCTCAAAGTTGTTCATACTTGTATAACCATTCTTAGTATTATCTGGCACTTGATTTCCAGTTCTAGGAACCTTGGTTGAACTCCCTCTGTATATTTAATCCACAGTATGTCAAGACTGATAATCATAAGGTCACAAGCATTCACCTAAATATCTCTTGTTTAAATCAACTTTGTAACGCCCCATATCTTTGCATTGGCTTCATTGTAAGTGAAGACAGTAGCCTGAATAGGTTTAGAACAATTTTCCCAAATTTAGATTTTCAGTGAGGGGACATTAGACTTACTGTGAAAGTCAAACCTATAATTCGGGGGATGACGCACGCAGACATGCACAAACATACGCACACTTACACACACAAACACATAAATAAACCCCGCAGAATCATGCAGATACGCACACACTCACACAGATGTAGACACAGAGAGGGAGGGCGAGAGAGAGAGAGAGAGAGCTCTGTAGATGGCATTTATCCTTGCAGCCCACCTCAATTTTCCATGCTCTTTTGCCGTGTGCTGTACGTAATTAAATTGCTGCAAACTTCAAGCCTCTCTCAAGACTCCTGCCAGTAAACAAAGCTTGCTAATTACTACAGAGGGTAATAAGTGAGGAAAGCAAATCGGCTGACCCCTTCTCTGTGGTGATGACTTGTCCTGTATGTGCTCCTCAACAGCCTGGCAGAATGCTAGTAGGGGCCAGTGGAAAAAGACAGGAATCTGAGGCGGGTCATTTTCACCACACAAGCCCCCCCCCCCCCCCCCCATTTCCACAACTAACATACGTTAGCAATTACTGGTAAATCATAGCATTAGCTACCTGATGCTTTCATTACAACTGTGTTTGGCAGCAGGTTAAAGCCACTTTGGTTAAAATTTTGTTGTGGAATTTACTAGGTTTAAATATGTTTTATTTATTTAAATATTATTTATTTATATTTATAATTTCTTGATTCAGCCTACTCTGATTAGTTAGCTTAGCTTAGCATAAAGACTGGAAATAGGGAAACTGTTAGCATGTCTGTTCAAAAGTACATAAAATCCACCTATCAGCACCTTGAAAGCAAAGTAATTAACATGTCTCAGTTACTTCATCCGTACAAAAAAATGCTAGTTGCTTGGCAACCTCATGCTGACTAAGAAATCACCGCCCATCACACACATTGCTTTTTGTATGGATTAAACAAATTAGTTATTACATTTTAATGAGTGAGTTTCCTGGTAGATGGATTTTTTTCAACCCTCAAAGCTAGTTGTTTGTTTTCAGTGTATTTGTTAAGATAACCAGCTACTAGTGGCAGGGTCATATTTAACCATTCAAATGAAGTTCAGTAGTATCAATCAAGCAAATAAAATAAATAAGTCTCTAAACCACTACAGGCCATATTGCGCCTATATTAAAAAATGTTATAACTATGACATTTTCATACTGAATCACTCCTTTGTGCTGTGCTGTGTTTATTTTATCTTTTAGGAATCTTCATTTACTCATCCGCAACTGGCCAACCCACAGCTATACATGTGAATATTTATGAAAGTTCAGTGGAATTCTTTTGCTGTGCGAGTTTGCTGTCTATTTCCATGTTGTTTACTTAATTCTGACTTGAGACAGAGATAAACAAGCTGTGTTCACGTAGGTCAGCAAGGGCCCTTTTCAGTATTTTACCAGTGTGATGAGGTTATCCAAGGTGACATGTTATTTGAGCACATGTGTGCTGGCTAAGTCTGTTGCTGACTAGAAGATTCATAGGTCACAGTGAAGTGTGTGTGTGTGTGTGTGTGTGTGTG
>CM076666.1:13850882-13887879 GCA_038496675.1 Rachycentron canadum
CAAAAAAAAAAAAAAAAACACAAAAAAACAAAACAAAAAAAAAGTAACAATGCTTTTTAACTTTGAAAAATCCTTTTAAATTACACCATCCTGTCTTGGAGATACAGAGAGAGACATGAACAAGAACATGCACTAAAAATCCAAGCTTGCATGCATGAATACAAACAGTGGATACAGAGAATTACTGAAAACAACAACAAAGCCACAAACCTGCATCTAAATAAGAAAACAGCTATTGTTGCCTTGAGATATGCCATTAATACGCAAAAGAACTTTTTTTGTTTGTTTGTTTTTATCTCACTGGGACATTTCTCAGAGACCTCAGTCTGACACATGTTAGAACTGACCTGGGTGTGACCCAGGACTGACTGTGTTTGACACAGTGCTGATTGGATTTTCTTTTTTTAACTACGGAGCGTACTGTCACCACGGGTAGAGGAGACTGACTATATGGAGTAGTAAGAAGAAGTGCACTACACCAAGTGGTAGAAGAAGACAAATGCCAGAGAGTGAGAGAAGCACTGTTTCACCTTGATGTGGTGGTGTGATTGGCACCAATACTACATAGTCCTGCTTCCATCCTGTTTTTCTTTTTCCTGGAGGGGTGGGGTGGGAGGGTGGGTTGTTGGGGGGGGGGGGGGTAAATTATTGAATAAAACTTCTAAGAGCAATTTCTGCTGGCTTATTGCATTTGCACTCAAAAAAAGGTTAAAGGTTGGAAAGCTAAATATGATTGTACTAAAGACTAAATGCAGGATGATCTGGAGGACAAATCTTCCTCCAGACCATCTTGATTATTTATTTGATTAGGGTATTATGGGTTTGGAAAAGGGGAGGGAGTGGGATGGGGCAATGTCGAACAGCGACTTTAACCTGTAATTGTCGTAGTCATTTCTTCTTTCTTTTTTTTTTTTTTTTTTTTGTGATATATGTTTTCATGCTTTCTGCCACACAGTCCAAACGGCCTTTCTTCATCGTTAAGTGCATTGATTTTAAAAGATACACTGTTGTTTTCTGTGTTCTCCAGTTTTCTTGGTTTCCTGCTCAGCAGTCAAAGCCCATTTAATCGCAAGATCAGACCATTGTATCTAGTAAAAGAGTGAACCCCAGAATTATTTCAAGCCACCACTGCTAATTATGAAATGGTTGGGAAAAAAAAAAAAAAAAGAATCTTCTTTTTTCCATCAAAGACAGTGACAGCATGAATGAGTAGCAAGGTGGAAAATACTATATATGCCCCCTCGATATGTTTGATCTGTTTGTTAATGCTCAAGTGCTGTGCCACTTCAAAGGTTGGGCCAGATTATTCTCTGTCTGCGTCTGATGTACCTTGTTTCGGGCTCTTTTGGGGGGAAGCTTTAAAATGGCCCTGCACAAGAAGCATGGGGTTAAAATTGCACTAGGTAATAATATTGACGTTTACAGTGTCTTATTTTATTTTTTTTTATTTTTTGGAAGAAATGTGATCTGCCATAGATAAAACAGGGCTGTGATAGAGTGACCGACATGATGGATGAATGTAAACCGTAGCACTGCTGTGGTGAAGGCTCCAAGCCTCAATTGAATATGATAAAATACTGAATCTCTTTTTTTATATGACTCATGTCTGTCCTCCGTTGTATAGTCTTTAAAAATGGGCCATAATATAAAATGAATCTGACTGTGGATGGATGTTCTGACCTAAATCTTTAGTGTAATGTGATTTTTTTTTTTTTTTTTTTTTTTTTTAACTGATGTGAACAGGTCTTCCAATATGGCAAATGAGCATTTCTCTAGTGTAGAAAAATGAGCAAGGTTCAAGTACAGACTTTTACTATTGTTTTATACTATCTTTACCAAAATGTATGTGGAAATGACATGTGTTCACAAAACTGAGAGATCCTGAAAATTTGTAAAGATATACGAAAGGGTTAGGAAATTATGATCTTTATCTCATTTTTAATTTATTGAGCTTCAGTTTTTAAAATTGCTCTTGTAAAGAAAATAAAGGTCTAAAGTTGCTTTGTTGGAGCGACCACCTTAATTACCAGACTTTTGAGAGGCTCACCTGTACATGATCAGCCAAGGTAAACAGTCTTCCCAAAAATCCATATGTATATAATTGCAGTAATTGCTTTAGATTACAAAACAGCTTGCAACTTAATCAGACTGCCACTCTAAACAAAAATCCCTGAAAAACTGCAGTAAAAAAAATCTTTTTTTCTCTTGTTTTATTTTAATGCACCATAAATGATGCAATTTTGCTATTTTCAAATAGGCAAAACTTTAACTTAGATGAATTTGAAATATGCTCAAATTAAAGAAAAACGTTAAATGACATGGGGACTGAAATTCTTATACACTCCACGGCAGTGATAGAGGGGTGTGGAGCAGTGCCATAGACTGTGACTATGTGGGTGTAGAACAAGACAAAGGACTGATAGAATACAGTGACTGATTTATTATTATTTTTTTTTCCTTCAGGCGTATAATTTTACAAAAATACTCAATATTAGTAATGTATAATAATTCATTCTCCTATGCTGCCATGTTTTTAGGGTGAAAGTGCAACAAGATCCAACAGTCAAATTCAGTAGAACATTTTAACTACAACAACCTAGATACCCCCAGTGAAATGAATCAACATAAAAAGTTCAGATCATTTAATCCAGCTTGTCCACAGTTTTTATTTTACCTGTAAACATATGTCCAATAAAATCAAAAATAACTTTTTCTTACTTCCCACCTGTTTAGGAACTTTTCTTGTGCAGGGTAAATTAGAACATGAATGAAGTTGCACTAAAAACTGAGAGCTTCTCAGAGAATGTCATGGCTAACCCTTGGGAAGATGAGCTCTATTTGAAGTGGCTGACAGAAAAAGTCCTGTAAATGTATGTGATGTTATATAGTTGACATGTTTCTTTGGTTTAAAGCGGTGTCTTCTTTACACATGATTGCTGAAAGTGACAAAATAAGAGACATTGTTGGTTGAAAAGACCCTATTTTCACAAACTTTCTGTGCAAATAAATTGTTACTTACTTTCTAAAAGCTTACATAGTGCTCTGTTCATCCCCCATCACTGTAAAACTAAAGGGCACAGTAGGTTTTTGTTCCATTGAATGGTTGATCCTGGAAACAATACATTTTTATGCAAAGAGACACTTGTATCATAAAATGCATGACACTCACTCTAACCCGATGAAACCTCTGATCTTTATGCACCATGTATTTTATGCTGAATAACTGTTGTCACTGTTTGCAAACAAAGACTGGAGTCTTGCGATGAGTAGGGTTGTATTTTTATCACACACCCTGGCCTTTTATTGAATGTTTGCATAAAGTTTAATCTCTTGTAATAACAGCAAAGCAGTGTGTAGAGTGGGGTACATAGACTAACTACCCAGTTGAGTATGCATTTGAACCTACTGCAGACTCAGAGAAAATGCACTAAAAGTTTATACAGTGTGTGTATGTTTATGTCCTTGAACATAATGCCAGCACTTTAGAACTACTTAGAAAAATGAGAGAAAAGAGAAAAACAAGAAAAGTGGCCAAGGGTAGGGTGAACGAGGGGGAAACTTTTAAAGCCATGTGTTCAGAGCGCTGACAATCAGAAAAGGAATGAGACTCAAAGTGCACTATGGGAGATCTGACATGACTTGCTGTGCTCTTGCTCTTTGCTTTGTCTTTCTCCAGCTTGCTTTGGTCTCTGCTAGCTTACTCTCCAGAGTCGAGGGACATTATGATGTTAACCCCAGCCTTCTTAGTTATAAGTGTGTGTCTCCGTGACAAGGACTGACTGATATTGATACTGATACCTTGGTGCTTCGTGAACAGAGCTGTGCCATGTTGACATGGACCATATCTGTAATGCTCTGGTAAGCAGGGGCCGAACTTGGTCCTAAGTCTGGGCTCATTGGTAACCTCTTGATGGGCGATAGTCCCTGCAACAAAAGAGGATCTTATCATGCAACCCTACACTTTGATCATGGTGATGTTCTTCACTATCAACAGGGCTTGGACCAGGCAAACTGGGATGGGACATTTTCAGTGTTGATACTGCTTTATGTCTAAAATGAAAAATGTTAAAATGTTTATGCGCCTTCTGACTCAAGCATCAATAATATATACAACAAAAATGCAAGTTGCCACTTTTGATGTTGCATACGAATCTACCTTTCATTCCCATCATGGTATTTGCTGCCACCAGTTTCAGTTGTGTAGTCCAAGATTACCTGATTTCTTTAAATGCAATACAGAAAAATCTGCTTTCTAATAAAAGTCCTAACTTCACCATAAATTGTCCTCCTCTTTATTTTGTCTCTTTTTGAATCCCATTAGACCAACTTCAGGGATTTGTTCAGTACTGACTTCCAGAGGATTCCCCTTTGAAAGTATTTTACCCCAAGGAACCTAGTTTGAGACGTTGCTGTATTGTACTGTAGAAATGCATAACCGTGACTAAAGGAAGCCATTCTTACAGTGAGTGCTATTTTATGGTGGCATGCCTTCAGAATTAATAACATCAAATTTTGCAGGTGAATTAACTGGAATTCCACAAAGACAAATAGTGCTCTCAATCGGTGCTACCAGAATCCCTCCAATATGTGATCCAAATTTAATTAAAAATTCGCATTGGTTGCATGAGAACCTGTGAGAAGATGTAGATATGATTTCAAATGAATTTGGCATTATAAGTTTGTTTCAAGAGAAATATAGAAGAAAAAAGAAGACATGCATCTTTATAATTTAATTGTGTTACGTTGCTAGAATGATTAAAATAACACCAGTACATCTGCATTCACTTAAAATATAGCAGGACATGGTCATAAATGAAGGCAATCAATTGATTTTCCTTTTTGCTGGGAAAGCCACAATAAGAGTCGCTTAAAATTTACTTTTGTTTTGTATCAGCAACGAGGCCAAACTTTTTCTAATTTAAGTCACGAAACCAATGCGCTGTCGCTCCGTTTGTTGTGACAGTGTCAGTGCAAAGTCTCCCGTCACTTTTATGAATAGACTGATATTTTTCAACCAGCAGCGTGGAGAAGGGGAATAATAGATTCGGTTCTTTTGAGAATCAATAAATGGCGTTTCTTCACAGATTCGTGTATTTTTTACTCTTCCTTGCAACTTGATATGTTTTTGTTTTTGGGTCGCAATCCCAGGTTATTACAGAGAATATGCCAGATATCGTCCCCTTCTCATGACGTAGGTTTGGTGGAGGAGCTCGGCGCTCTGACCGTGACGTCGTTTTCTTCGCCAAAATCGCGCCGCGACGTGTGTTCTGCTGCGCTCACGGTTTGATGTGGCTCGCCAGATATTTGCCTCAGATACACAGCAGGAAAGAAACAAAGTCACACCACAGGTCGACTGGAAAAGCAACGGCGTCTGTCCCTCAACATGAGTGACGACACGGACTCCCCTCCTGAGAGGGAAATGAAGGTAGGCTCTGTTCTCCACAAACTTATGTTGACAGGTTAGCATGTCTGAGCTAATGTTTGCTAGCCCTGCGCCAGTTTATCTTATGGGGTTCGGGTTAGCTTGTGAGCTAGCTGGTTGGGTTTAAGTTTTCTAGTTTCTGTTTAGAAATATTTACAGAGCCGCATTTATGGACACGTTACGATTAAAAACTACGAGTTTTGTAGCTGTTGAAAAGTCGCAACAAGTTAAAGCGCGTGTATTTACGTATTCCCTCACAGTTTGTATGCTAACTCGATAGTAGCATGGAGCAGTGTGCTCTCTGTCAGTTTAATTTGAATTTGATTTAAAGGTAACATAACATCCGCCTGTGAAATAAAGTGATCAGATACACGGGACGTTCCATACGTGTAGATGTACTGCAATAAAAACAGTTTGGCATCACTATCTTAGCTAATGTGACACCACACTTCTCACTGTTACCTAAGATTTTAACTTTCGATTTGAGGCTCTGCGGACCTGTGGTGTCAGCAAACTAACCTAACTAATCAAATGACCAGTAACGAAATACTGGTATAAAAGTTATGTTCCACGAAGGTAAAGATGATAAGCTCCGTGGTCTGGTGGCGCACAAGCCATGCTGCAAGGCATGTCTACTGTATACTTACGTTTTTCCTCCTGTTCCGTTTAAGTTGCACTTATTTTACTGGACCCACATTTGTTTACCACTCATAACTGGTCACTAAAAAGTAACAAAGAGTGTTTGTCTTTGTGTTGCAGGATTTTCAGTTTCGTCAGATGAAGAAAGCAAGAGTTTTTGACCCCCCTGAGGATTTGCCAAAAGAGAGATCTAGTCTGCTTACCATCTCAAACAAATTTGGTTTAACTTTTGTTGGGCTTGACAGAAGATTCAAAGTTTATCTAACCCAAGATATACTGGCTGCTGATAAAGCAGATGGCAACTCCAATGAAATAAGTATGAATATGACCATACAGATTTAAACTTTTTATACCTACCATTCAGTTTTGCACTGCGTAGTCATGTCATTCCCTGTTACTTGGAACACATTTTTCATTTCATTTCATCTCTGCTGTCTTACTTACAATTAACTTCAATTTCCCTTTGTGTTCTAGTCAGTGGGATAGCTGCTTTGGCAGAGGTGACTGTGGAACTGGCTGTGCATCACTTGGCTCTCAGTTGTGATGAACTTACCTTGTCAGTGTGTGGGATGTCTGAGGGGGCGGGTTTGTCTCTCACATTCTATGATGTCCGCACCTTCATGAACAAGGTGACTACCTTTATCATTTTACCTAATGGACCAGTGTTAAGCACGCAGTTATGCTTATTCCATGTTCTGTCTGTATGACAAACATAAAGAGTGTCTTAAAGATGGATTTTTCAGTTCTGCTTTATGGTGTGCGAACATGTTGACCGAGATCTAAAGATTTCTTGATCACTACAGTGCTCCACAAAGTAATGTACAGGTTGCTGACTGAAATGAACAGGGACATTGCTGATCTGTTCTTATTAAAATGTTCACAGAATGTCATACACAGTAGACTAACTCAAAACAAGAAATGTCTGTCAGGATCATGTTATTGTGTTTCTGGTGTGTGAAAAATGTGACTATTTAATTATATTTAGTAGAAATTTGCCAAATTCCAGTTCAGTAATTGAGGTCTGACTGCCCTTTTACAGCTTACATTGTTATTCAGTGTTGGCAGCCATGGACTTGCAAAGACCTTATTTGAAGGAATGTGACAGAAATCCTGACATGCAGCTCATATATATTCATTAGACACCTCACCTTAATAAATGCACTTTTGTAAAGCTCTGCTGCATAAAATAATTTATAATTTAAAATAATTAGGAAATGACAAAACTGCAATTTTCATATTTACAAATTTCATTTTAAGTTTCATATTCAGCTATCCAATTTCATTGTATGTAACAAATGTAGTTGCTTCAAGTATTTTGATCTGTTGATTCTTTATTTTCTTTTCCAGGTGAGACCCCAGAAGATACCTTTTGCATCACTGCAACCAGCTGTACCCTCTGGCACTTCAGTTCAGGATCTGAAGTGGAATCCTGCTCAGCCGTCCACACTGGCTGTCTGCCTGTCTGATGGCAGTATGATGATTTTGGATGTTACTGACACTGCCAAAGTACAGGCTGAGCTAGCTTCTTCAAGTGGCATCACATGCAGTGAGTGAGACTGAGTAAAATTGTTGAGTTTACCTGTACGCCATATCTCCACTGTGGCTCAAATGTAGTTCATGTACTTTGTTTCACACAGTTTGCTGGAGTCCAAAAGGAAAGCAAGTTGCTGCAGGAAAAATGAATGCCACAGTCAGTCAGTATACACCAGTGAGTGAATCTAATTCTCTGTAATCAAAACCGAAATGCTTATTATTCACTAAGAGGTGCCGCATCCACTAACTGACAAGATGAATAACTGATTCTCTCTGTTCAAAAGGCACTAGAAGAGAAGAAAGTTATTCCTTGTCCACACTTCTACGCTTCTTCCTCTGATGAACCTGTTAAAGGTAAAATGGCCTTTTTCACATATGTAAAATTTAATGAGATCTGTGGTTTATGCCCTGTCTGACTAATGTCCATTTTCCCATTGTCTCTCATAGCACTGGATGTGCTGTGGCTGAAAACGTATGTGTTTGCAGTGGTGTATGCTGCTGCAGATGGGTCCCTTGAGACCCCTCCTGAGCTAGTGTTGATCTCCCTCCCTGTGAGTACACTCTACATCCCCATATCTCACCTAATTGCATTTGGATTTTTGTCAGGTTTCACGCCTTTGGTTTTCAGCGCTGCCTTACTTATTGCCTCAGTGAATAAATGTTACCATATATTTCTGAAATTTACCTTAATGTAACCTGAAGGTCAAATTATGTGTCTGTTATCAGATGCGTTATTGGTTGAGTTATTTGAGTGGCATCCTTCTTGTAAGCAACTATTAAACCCTACAAGGCTGTTCTTCTTGTTGAATGTAGTAAAACATGACATGCAAGTCATACAAGTACTTGTTTATATCACATGTGTTACAGATTTAATTTGTCAATGTGCAGCATATTAATGCACATATTTCTGTTTGTTGGGGTATTCTTTTTCTGCTCATGATGGTCAAATGTTAAAATTATAGTAGCTAAAATATGCTTCATAGAGAGGTATAATCTTGTTGCATCTTGAATGTGAATTGTAATAAAAAAATTTTGCAGAAAAAGGATGAGAAGGTGGAGACAAAGTATCTGAACTTCAGTGACACCGTTTACGGCAGCTGCACCGAGCGACTACACCATTACTTCCTTAGCCATGTAGAAGACTGGTAAGACTGATCACAATGTACTGGCATTAATGTTGAAATACGTGCTCAGAAGCCTCATCACTGCCGACTAAATGTGTTGTTTATTCCTCCAAGCTTTGGTGTTTGTCATGTAAAGTCGGTGTCAGATTTTGCTTTGTTTCATTGTTTCGTCCAGGGACCTTGTGTTTGCAGCATCAGCAGCTTCCATTGAGGTCAGCGTCATAGCCCGACAAGATGACAAGGTACCTAATTCAGGGAAAAGCTGAAGATGTTATAGGTTTCTTATGTTTAAAAGAATCCTGTTTTAAATATAGATTATAGGAACAAATGAAAGAGTCTGTTTTACTATTATGGACGTCCATTTAAAGCTCTAGCTTTGAAAGAAAAACATGACATTGTAAGTGTTTGAGCTGCTCTTAAATATCAAAGAGGATTATGTAACTCTTAACACTTACTTTTAAAACATTTATGTCAGCAGAGCTCCCCTTCCACTGTCAACAAACCTAACACCAAATACCTAACTATCTCATCTGATAACAGTTAGGGAAGCTTCTGCATATACTTAAGTTTTTTTTAAGTGCTTTATCAGTTCTACACCGCAAAACACGTTAGATTTTGTTTAGTATTTAGCTTATTTTCTTGACTTATAAAGTTTTAATGCTCTTTGTTTTGCATAATAGACATATTATTCTCATTGTTTCAATTTACAGTTTGTTTGATGCTCAATGCACCAAATGTCTGTGGACTGATGTCTTTGTCTGATGTCCTTTTTAGATCTGGGAACTTTGGATCCTGGAGGATGCGAGTAGGGCTGAGCTTCCAGTGACAAAGACAAATGAAGACACTCTTCCGCTTGGCTTAGCCATCGACTACACCAGCCAGCAGGAGATCCACATCTGTAAGTGGATCTGGCTTTCTGTGTATTTCCTCTTGTCACCTGTTTGATAAACCCTAATGTTTGTTGTTGAAAGCTTACATCCCTTCGCAAAGACACACTCAAAGATGGTCGTCATTTTCATCAACATCATCATCAACATTAGAGCCACTTCTAGCGTTAGCTGTTTTAGCATTTTTCCTAAATAAATAAATAATAATTAGGCTACACTTGTTGGCTTTGCGGGGGGTTTTCTAATATTTTATAGCATTTGAGCAAAGGTCACACTTATGTTGTGTTATTCAATCTTGTGAGAGAATTACGACGCTGATTTAAGTTCTGCCAGAGTCCATTTTGAATACAGAAAAATTAACTTTCAACTAACCCCGGTGCTATATAATTTCTACCCAGGTGGGACATTGATATAAATCAGTGAGCAGGACTGCTTTATGGTACTGTTGGATTTACAGGATTTGTTCAGTGAAGTGCTTTGATTTGAGACCTTGTAAGTCAAATGACAGGCGCCACCATCTGTTCATCTGAACAGTTTATGAATTAAATTTCTGGAAAACATACCACATCCCGATATAAATAATCACTATTGTATATGAAATCACATTCTGTCACAGCATAGACGGTGCTTAGATTTTTGACATATTGCCTACGCCGTTTGTCTCCCTAATCCAACTGAGAGATTTAGAAAATATTACATTAGATCCTTGCAATTGCTATCTGTTTTTTTGGATATTACTTTTATTTTTATAATGCCATCCATCCTAAATAGTGTTGCATGTCTGAGGTGAGGTTCTCTGGGCTTTTTAGACTGTAGTTCAAATACAGTGGATGATGTGTGATGAAAGTTGAACCAGCGAGCCTATCCACCCTGATTAGCTTGTTTTAATGAGCATACATGCTTAAAGTAAATCATACTGAAACCAGTAAGGCGTTGTGTTACACCCAAAAATCTGAGACAACTTTCACATTTTAAGTGAATGGAACAAGTTCAAAGCATTGGCGCCTTCTCAGTTTGTCTTTTCAGATGTCTACAAACTAATGGTTTCTGTGGTGCTTAGTTTTTATTAAAGATCTTCTCCAGTGGAAGGGGAACTGGGGGATGTCCATCATATTTAAGTTAATTTTCAATTTCAGGTTTCCTTGTGCGTACAGCATCCACTGCAGTGCTCTATTGCAGCATGTGTAAAGAATAGTGATAAGCTACTGTCTCAGTATACTGTTTTATCCTAACTAGCCGAGTCTTTCAGACATTCACGTAGAGCTGCTATTGGTGTCTAGTCACATCTCTCCCTGCTAAGAACTAAGAACTCCCCACCCATCAAGAAAAAAAACCCTGTAATTTGAGCAACATTTCTGACATGATTGTAGTCTGATCAAAACCTTTATCTGAAGCGAGACATTAGATAGGGAAGGCGAAGGAAAAGTAACAAGAGCGTTATCTGTGGAGAAAAAAATGCACTCATTAAAATGGCTCAGACAAGCTGGAGGACCACAACAAACAACAAAGCCCAGACAATCCTGTTGCAGAATGCTGATGAGGTTTACCGCGTGCCTCTGCCTTCTGTTCACTCTCTCTTTCACCCTCTATCTCTTTGCTTCTCACTATCTTCCAAACTATGGTTTCATAACTGAGATGAAACAAAACATTAGATGCTGTATTTTTGTGTTTTTATTCTTTCCATTGTGTGTTTATTTTGTGGAGAACCTTAAATTACTGTATTTTGGGAAGATAATACTTGCTTGAATATGTGTTTTGATATGTATATTGATAAGAGATGTGATGTAGTTTGTGTGTGGATCTATATATCTGTACTAGACAGAATTTTGCAGAAAAAATAATAGATCACAATGGACTTAATATACACAAGATGCGAAATGGAGTATATTAGTCAGTAGTAATTTATAAACCTCAAAGAAACGAGCTGTTATCCCCTGATGGCAGTGAAAGTTGTACTTGAAGATTAGTTTTAGATATGAGACACAGCTGTAGAGAGAACAAAGAGGATGAAGTGCTTGGTATACAACTCTGACTTATCTGCAATGACTAGTATCAGCTCTGACTAATGCATCTTTAATTTGGGGTGTGAATACTCTGTTTCATCATTTAAATGTTGGTTTAGACTAGATTTGCCATTTTCGTCTGCAGCCCACAGCACACTGCGTGATTTTGGAAAGTGCAGGAAAGTGGGTGTGAAGAGCAGGAAAGAGTTTCAGGGTTTTGGCAACAAGAGTACAGTGGCGGAGTGTGTTTTACCAAATGAGGCATCTTAGGAATGTTGTCTTTGTACATGACCACAGTGTGCCTTTTTCAGCTGAACACTGGTTGCTTATTTTAACCACTGGAAGATATAATGAGCCAAGGTAAATGAGATAAATAGAGAGGCATATAACATAGAGGGTTTGAGCGCAAATGCCATTAACACTTTAATAATTAAAGTGACAAGCCACATTTTGTCATGATGAAGAGAGAAGGCATGGTGAATAGACAGCATTCAGTGTTAATCATTCCTCTTGTGCGATGGTGTGAGTTGGAATCACAGAGCTGTGCAGAACACTACATAATTTCTCAGAGGTCTATTACTGGCCAATGTAGATTGGACATGAATATGGCTCTCAATTAATAAACCATCTACAGAGTTCCCTGCTAGAGATCTGTAGAGATTCTCCCTGATCTGTGGAAGGTTACAAAAAGTTTCTGAGACGGAGGAAATGGGGGAGTTATACTTTGTGAAATAATGGTACAAGGCATGTCGACAATTTCTCTCTAAATGTATTTATTCTTACTCTATTTGTATTCTGTCTTTCCACCCTCTCAAAGCTGATGAGAAGACCTTACCCCCAGCGCCCACTATGCTAATGCTATCCACAGAGGGATTACTCTGCCCATTTGCTCTACTCAACCTCAATCCTGGGGTGAAGCAACTGGTCTCACCGCCCAACCCCCTCCCCTTGCAGGGGGAGAGACTGCCCAAACCAGGTAAGAAACCCGATAAGTCTAAAATGAGGTGGAGAGGATTCACAGTTCCTCATAATCGCACATTGCAATGAGAATAATACAAGTGATAATTATTTACTGTTTACTCTCCATTTTCTGGTGTGTTGCCATCAAATGCTATTGACCCCCTTCAGTCATATCATTTCACATTTATGTTCCTTTCTAAAGTATGTCCCTTAACTCTGTTGGAGTTAAGTATCATCTTCTTCTCAGTTGTCTGTAGAGTTAAGTTGAACCACACAAGTGGCAAGTTCAGCAACTCAGTTTAACATCCTGAGAGACCAGTTAAATAAGTAAACGCATATATATGCCTTATCGGGCTTATCTTAATAGAAGATGACCCTGACTAATTTGCACGGAATTTTAGTCCAAAGTACAAATACAATAAAAAAAAATGTTTGAGGTCTTATCATTGTTGACTTGTGTTTGGGTGTAGTATGAAATAGTAATTTAAAAAAAATATCATGTTTAAAACACACTGAAAGAAAATGCTATTAACTGACAATTGTATTTTAATTTTCCTGTTTCTGTTGCTTGAATGTTGTGAGGAGTTTAGTTTTAATCTAGTAATTTCTAATTTGTTTTTTTACTTCATAGTCACTAACATTTATTGAATTAGACTGGTTGTTTTGATCGTGCAGTCAGTTTTTTTGCAGACTGTTTTTTTATAAGGCAAGAAAACCAGTGTTTTTACTCAGTCAAACTCATTCAGAAAGAGACTCCAAAACACTTGTGAAAACTCCTTTGAAGACTTACAGTATTGTGGTTGAAAGCATCTAACCAACTATGACAAATGTAGACTTATTTTTCTCTCTAAGGCAAATTTATTTGCTCCTAGAATTAAATACGACACCTTATTCATTTTCTATTCACAGGTTCTCTGGCAACCCAACCACCCAAAGTTGCTGCCTCCATCCCATCTGCCCCAGCAGCTTTCCCAAACCTCAGTCTTACTTCAGCAGCTGCGTCCACTCCTCCAGCTCCCGCTGCTTCTTCCTCCGCGGCTCCGTTCAGCATTGTCCCTACAGTTCCTGTCTCGTCGTCATCATCAAGTTTCAGTTTCTCTGTCCCATCCACCTGCTCCACCTCAGCTGCTCCTTTCTCCCTTGGGGGGCCCACACCTTTTGGCTCAGGATCCTCAATGTTCTCCTTTGCATCCAAACCTCCCTCTGAAACTCCCTCAGGACCTTCAGCATTTTCTTTCAGCACCCCTTCCATCAAACCGTCAGCAGTGGCAGCCCCAGCTCCAGCCCCAACATCACAGAGCCTTGCCACTGCCTCCCCACCTTCAGTGAAACTGAATCTCAATGAGAGGTATAGAACTATCATATGTTGGGGTATTCTGACTGACACATTGAGGTATACATAGGTGATACATACAAATATATACAAATCTGTCTGTTCTTTGCTAAGGTTTTCAGCGTTGGAGGCCCCAGCCCCGGCTCCAGGTCCGGCCCCGGTCCCACAGTCTTTCTCCTTCAATTCTCCACTGCCCAAAACAGTTGTCTCCAATTCCAGTACTTTGACTGCCCCTCTGCTCTCAAGCACTAAACCACCAGCTGTGTTAGGTAAGAAAGTCCTGCCTCGCTTCCTCACTTACTTAAGTTTGTCACTTTATTATACAATATTATTTTATTTTAATCAAAGAGTTATTTAACTCTGTTCATTACAAGGATTGTGATTCTAATATTGTTGTATGTGCCTTGGCTCCAGTGCGTCCAGTTCAGACTACCACGCCACCCACTGTTGTCCAGAAACCTATTCCTGCTGCCCAAGGCCGTGTCCAAACTCCACAGGTCCTGTTTGTTTTTTTTTTGTTTTTTTTGTTTGATAATTTACTGAAAATATACCATCATGAACATGTGCAATAAATGGACATGCAGCAGGGACCCTCCATCACAATTTTAAGAACAATGAAATACTTAGTCAGAAAGTTGCATTTATCTACTGTTTATATCAAAAGCAGTCTTTTTATGTAGGTTTGACTTGTGTGTACAATGTTTTTTTTGGAGAATACTAAAGTTAAATAGATAGATGTAATTTATGTGTGTGGGTGTGCAGTTCTGCAATGAGCAAAACAAAGGTCCAGTTAAGTCTTTGGCCATAAAAGTTTTTAAACGAAGCAGGTGTGAAACTCTGACAGCAGCGATAGTGATTTGCAAATCGGAAAAAGATGACACACCATAAACCAGAGCTGAAACCAGACATATTATGTCATTAAACATGAATTAGTGGAAACTGAATTCACGTTGGCATTAAATTAGCTGCATTTGTTTCTTACTGCCATCTAATATTAAAGGGTGAAACAGTGTATCAGCATGAAAGGAATACAATTCAGTCCACGTAGAAAATACAACACAACCTTGTTTTTGAAAGTCACCTGATTCCACCTGAGGAAGACCCACATTTTCCGATAGACTGTACTAGACACATTAACAAATTAGCCTCAGGTGGATAATAGCAATGTATAAAGGGAAACATTAGACATAATAAATGATTACAGGATAGTTAAATTAATTAGAAAGAATTAGAATTAGAAAATAGCTTGGATGATGAGTCATTAATAGATAAAACATGTAATATTTACCATGGTAACAAATCTGACAAAATGGTGGATACAGTGTCAGTTCAACTGTAACTGCCATGGAACAATGCAGTGGTTGTTCCTACTTAGCAACAGTATAGCAACAATCTTCAACTTAGACCAACTGCTGGTTGCAGAAGTAAACTGTAAGTTAACTAAAATGACAAATCCTATTAGGTCAGTGTTGTTTTGTTTTTTGTTTTTTTTTCTTATAGACTTTAAAAAGTAATTTTTCCTGATTGTTTTTTGATGCAGGCAGCTGTAAGTGTGAAGACCCTGGAGAAGCAGCTACAGCAAAAGAAAGACTCGGACCACATTATGGCTGGTATACTGGAAGAGGTGAGTCACATCAACCAGTTGTTTTTCACATTTGACTTGTTAGAAGAAAAAGTAAATAAATAAAGGCTTGTGGCCCACACCACATTAGAGAAAGAAATGTACTTGGTAGATGCTTATGTTTGGGTTTTCATACTGGTAATTGTGTACATTCTTTTTCAAATAGTTTATCACTTATCTGTGCAGATGTTTTTTCCTGTATTTTAAGAAACACATCTTTTTCAGGTTTTTCACATTATGGTATATACAGATTTTTACAGATATAAACAGTTCAGTTTAAATTTTCATGTAGGTTATTGTTAGTTATTTTGATCAAATCAGTTTGGCTCCTTCTTCACCAGCCTACCTAAAGTTTAAGGATAGTTTTAACATACAGTAGGTGATCACTGAGTGGAGCTTTACGAACTACTTAATCATTAATTTAAAACTGGGCACGAAAGGGAAGGATCTCTGAATAACTAATAGGACTCACTGCTGGTCTCTATTGAGTATTGAAATGAGTCCGGACATATTTTACAAATTTTTATTTTATTTTATTTTTTTACAAAGTATGTCTTTGCCTTGTCACCAGATCGCACACTTCCAGAAGGAGTTGGATGATCTCAAGGCAAGAAGCGCAAGGGCTGACTTCAAAGTTGGCACCAATGAGGAGATGAAGGATTTGAGGAAAGAGTCAGAGGACCTCCACATTTTCACCCTGGAGATCAAGGAAACTACAGAGGTAAGATGTATTTGAATGGAGGAAAAAAACCTTTTTCAGATACTGTGTGATGCAGTGTTTCCCCTGTAAGCATTCAGCAGTGGCAGCACACAAAACCATTGTTCAAACCATTTTATTGAAAGTCAAGACCTCAAAACAAACATCTTTGCTTCATTTTTGTTAAGCTATTATATTTAATTTTTTTGATGTGTAGTGCTCATAACTTAAGAAGTAACTGAGTAAAATTGTTTGTTTTTCTTTCTCAAACAAATGAGTCACCACTTTGGAGTCTAATGGGTTGGTGAGGCCTACACTCAAAAATATAATTCATTTCTCAAAAATGGGACAAGCACAAATTTTTATTTTGCCTGCACAAACTAATCAAAATGATTTTATTAATATCTTCATCATAAGTCCTCTACATTTATCTTGTTAGTCAAATTATATTTGAATTAAATTTCAGATGAGTTTGAAAGACTGGCCCATTAATTTATATTATCTATTTCCATTTATGTTTAATAAAAATAGTAAGTAAATATAAAATAGTAATTTTCTGTGTCGAGACATTTCAGTCTTCTACATTCACTACAGGTACTTCAGCCTCCACAGTGTTTCAGGTGTGGAAAACTGACACACAGTCAAGGCAAACATGAATAATCCTATTTACAATGACTCCAAGGTTGTTTGAAACTTTTCCTCCACTGACATGCTTAAATATGTGTCTTGCGCCACGTAGTTGTGGACATGTGCACAACAACACCACTGCTGGTGATGTTTGTATTCGATCCTATAAACTATGAAACTTTCAGCAAAATAGTACTAGAAACACCCCTAAAGGTTTTTCAGTGTTTTAGGTAAGTTTAATTACAATCAATAAGCTGACAAGTCTTTTTAGGTTTATCTTTTGTTTGTATTGTCAAAGTTTAAATGTGATTTTTGTGCAAAACTTCGCTGTTATGCATCTTGGTTTGGTCTGCTGAATGAATTGAACTCACTATGGCATTGCTTTCCTCTTCCAACCTTTTTTTTTCTTTTTCTGATTCTCAGTCTCTACATGGGGACATCGGGACACTGAAGACCACTTTATTGGAAGGCTTTGCTGGGGCAGAAGAAGCCATAGCTCAAAGTGAGCTGAACAAAGACAGACATTACAGACAGCTACTGTACAAAAAACCGCTGGACCCACGCAGTGAGGAACAGCTCAAGGTGAGACACAGGAAGAAAGATAACTCAAATAATCAAATAATGTTTGCATTAGTGAATATTTAGAAGTATCATAAAGTCTTTAAATGTATCACTTAATACCCAAAGCATTTGTCTATTTTGTTTTGCTTTTCCTTTTGTTCAGGAGATTCGCAGACTTTACCAGTATGTTATGTTTGCTGTGGAAGACGTTAATGATGTGTTGGATGTGGAATGGGAGAAACACCTGGAGAAGAAGAAAAAACAGAAGTAAGCACAAAATACCACTTATTTGATACAGAAAGAGTTTGGGTTGAATATCTGTTGTGATGAAATAATTCTGCCCTTCACAGACACATGGTTGTGCCGGGGCGTGAGGGTCTGTACACTACACTGGCCAATAACCTGTACATCATCAACCAGCAAAAGAACAGATTGGACCAGTTGGTTAAGGAGCTCACTTCTCTGCGACTCTACAACAAGACTACCACCCCAACTATAAACAGCAATACTGTTACATCAACAACTGCTGGGTAGGGATGTGCAAAGAACAAGGAGTAGGAGTGGAGGAATGTGAAAACCTCAGGGATGAATGAGTAATAAATTTTGTTCATTGTGAGAAGGGAGAACCTGCAGAGCAACTTTGGGAATCAGAGGCTTCATACTTCAAGTTAATTGCGACTTAAATGGGCTACAATTTGAATCTAGAGCAGTTTTTGAATAATTAAAATTGAACAAATTCAACTTAGCGGGATGTTTTTCAGAACTGGATGACATAATGTCTAACAAAGTAATCATAGTTCATTAATAACAAAGTTTTCACCAATTTCTTCTAGTGAGGCAGCCTTAACAAGATGTTAACATTCATTTCTAATTATGAGTGTCAGTACATTGCAAGTAGATCTTAGATAAGTTGTTTGTTTGTGTGTTTTTGACAGTATGGAAAGTGAGCTTGAGAGTTTAAAGGATGCACTGCTCAAGGCCAGACTGGACACTACCCCTCCCAAGACCAAATCCAAATCTCCAGGTATTCATTTTTCAAGGTTTATTATATGAAAAGATGAGCAAATTTCTTAATTTGAACAAATACTAACGAAAGGTGTTTTTTCTCCATCAGTCAAGATATCCCCTGTGAAACAATCCCAGCTACGTAACTTCCTCTCAAAGGGACAGATGCCTCCTGTCCGCTCAACTGCACCAGGTACACATCTCTTACTTAAACTGATTTAACAAAGATAACGCCAATACTCTAAGGTGATCATTTTTTTCGGATTTCCCCTGTGAAAATTTGATTTACAGACCAGAGATTTGTGGTTGACTGAAATAAAAGTTTACAAATATAGTTTAGCTTTGTCTCAAATAAGAGATAAGCAAGATTTGCTTAAGCAAGTTAAGGCTAGGAAAATATTCACATGAATGGAGCTGGAGTACGCTGTTTATTAAAGTAAAAGGACGTAACCAGTTATTTTATCAAGACTCAAAATTACTGGGAGCTTCATGCAGACTTTGAGATTTCTAACATAACTACATAAACATGTCAGCATTATGTCCCACCAGGGACAAAGAAGATTAAGAGAGTGGACATAAACAACTTGAAATGTTTGTAATTCCATGATATCAATGACATTCCTGTTGAAATTCTAATATTGTTGGGACTCAATGAAATATAACCAAACCGAAGTTTTATGTTCTTCATCCTTTTCCTTCCAGCCAACCTGTCTCGCTCAGCCTTCCTTTCACCAAAATACTATGAGGACTTGGATGATGTGAGCTCCACATCCTCCCTGTCCCAGTCCCTGGACCCCCACCCGGCTCACTTGGAGCTGGAGGAGGAGGAACTACAGCCAGAGCCCCTTCCCATGTCTGTCATACCTACAGCATTGTCCAATCCCCGCCACCCCACAGTTGTGAGGACCCCCTCTATCCAGCCAGGCTTTGGAGCCATCCAGTCCACCCCTTTAACAAAAATTCACTCAGTACAAAGTTTGGGCTTTGGACTTAGCCCTATTGCCAGCCCTGGTAAGTATTTCATATTAGCTATTGTTGCAATATTCATGACCGTTTGACATTAAAAGTCAGATGTCACATGTAACTCAGTGAAGAAGACATGCTTTGTTTATAAATGTTACTCATTCTATTTACATTTCAGTTCCAACCAGTAAGATCAACCTCAGTGGGGCTGATAGCACTGCTCTTGCCACAAAGACAGTAAAACACGGAGCCCCACCAACTGAGCAACGGCCCATACCTGTCACCATCCCTGCCCAGCAGGCTGCAGCTACTGCTGCTCTACGCAGGCAGATGGCCAATCAGAAATCAGGTAGGAGAAACACTCAGCGGCCTTTAACTGCAATTGAAAACAATTGTTTATTTTCAAATTGTAATGAAGATGTATTAAGTTGTTGCAGCCAACATTGTGCATGAGAAACTTTTTTGTTTTAATAATAGGTTGTTATTCCCACTGTTATTCACCAGGGGGAGATATAGACTTGCACAACAAATCATGTGACACTGATCGCTTAATGACAGAGCTCATAGCCCCATCACATCTGAGAATCCCTTAATGAAGTGTTTTACTGTAATTCAAACCAGGCTTACATCGCCATGGAAACATTCAGTTACACATGTATGTTCTTTTATATTTTTAATGTAAACATTGTGTATGTGCCTGTTGTGTGTGTGTCCCAGCTGTCGTCAGTACTTCCTTGACAGAGTCCACTTTGAAGACTGTTCCTCAGGTGGTCAATGTTCAGGAGCTCAAGGACAAAGGGCCTCCTGTGCCAGTTTCCAATATCATCAGGTAAAGCTCAGAAATGATACAGATTTTTTTTTTTTAATTGTGCTGTGAAATTCCTCCAAGTAAAGGACAGTCAGAAGATTTACTTAAATCTTCAGTTTAATATTGAAACAGGATTCCAGTGACCAACTTGCTTCAGAAAATTAGTCCTTTGGCAGATACAGAATGCATCTAACACTACATGCGACATCATTTTTAGTGAATTAATTTATTTGCTATGTCTACTTTCTGATTGAATGTGCCATCCCATTCCCTAATGAAGAATTGTGAGAATTGCACAATAAATAATGTGACAAGCTCCTCACAGTTAATGTCAGGAATGTGGAAACTTTGTGGCCTGGATGCATCTCCTATCGTATAGTGACAATGACTTCACTAAACCTGTTGTAATTTATGAGCAGTATGGTGAATTTTGACAAACCTGCAGGTAGACAACATTGAAATTTCATTGTTTTATTTGCAGCTGAATAACTGTAAGCAATGCCACAATATTTGTAGTTTTTCACTTTGCTCTTGCTCTTACTTTACTCTGTTTGATTGACCCTGAATCATTGTCAAAAGATATGCTTTTTTGTTCTTAGCTTTAGGAGGAGAGAGAGATGATGCCTCTCCAAAGTGTAGGAATACTTTAAAGCTTTATTATCAAGAAGTACACATCAGTAATCTCAAAAAGGCTATACCTCCCAGCTAGTTTTTTTCTTTATTCTACTTTGTATTGAATTGGACTTTTTGGTCTTTTTGGTTCCCAATTTGTAATCCAATTTTATGCAGTTGGCTAATAATGAACTATACTATCTATCTGTCTTGTCAATCTAACCTGTCCTATCTTTTTAATATTAAGCATGTTATATAATATTTATGGTGTTAAATCATGCCTGTGTCCACTTGGATCTATTTCTGATACAGAGCGTAGACAGTCTGTCACTACGAGTCCTCAAGGGTTCCAGTGTTTGTTTTGAGTGTGTCTCCTCGGCATAGATTTATTCGGTCAATGACTTAACCTACTCTTAGCAGCTGCACACAACTAGCAGGGGCCAGCAGTCTTTGGGGACTTCATATATCTGCATCCCACCTTGTTTCCTCATACATTCTCTCGTCTATTCTTTAGTCAGTATTCAGAGTTAAAAATGCTGTCTTCATTCCCTTCCCTTTAACCTGTTTGCATGTCACACACAACTCCTGTACCAGCATACAGATTTTAAAAGAAATACTAGTTTAATGTAAAAAACAATATACTTGAGAATGGAGCCAAAAGAAAACACTGAGACTATACAGCATGCTTCCTGCATAAAGGTCTATTTTCATACCACTATCCTCTTCACTTCCCATTCTCCATGTCTTTGAAACACTCATGTTTTGGCCCTTTGCTGCCTCCTGCACCTTATTGTTTTTGCCTCGCTGGGCTTGTGCTGCACTCTTGCGCTTGATATTTTGGCAGGCCATCACACCGTGGGGCTTTTCCCAAATAAAGCCTCCTCACAATAATAAATAAGCAAAGTACGGCATTGTGAGAGTAAGATGATTATGAAAGGGGGCTTTTTCCTGAGTCTGCACTAACATGCTGTACTCTTGCTGTACCCTCTGTCAGTCATGGTTCAGACATTCCTTCAAGTGATTCCCAGCCCAATCCCAGCCAATGTGTATATTTTACAACAACAAAATCCTAAATACGTTAAAGATACAGAAATAAATAGTATATGTACAATTTTTGCTGTCCTTACACATAGACTTAACTTGGAAACAGACCAGGTTTTTGGGTGTCCATATACAGGATTTGGATGCCTAATTTTATTGACCATGAATAGCTCATTATGTTTAATTGTATGGTGCATCTGAATATTTTCTTCATCTGCTCTCTTTCCCAGCTCATCAATGCCTGATCCAGCAGCTCAAGTCTTTGCAACAGTTTCTTCCAACCAGGCTAAACGAGTGAGTATTATCTGTCCATCACTCTGTCACAGCTGTCATCCATTTTTCTCAAACATGTTTCACTGTATTTCTGTCACCTCTGTAACACATTGTTCACAAATTTGAACTTAAACACACACTGAATGGTTCAGACTAAATGTCTTTAAAGAGTTAACATGACCTCAAATATCAACTTCTTATAGTGGTGTGATGCAGGAGAAAATAGATGACTTCAATTTATTTTTATGCATTTACAATACCATTGTTGAAATGCTCAAAATCAAGGAAGTTCTGTGTTATCATATCCTTATCCCCTCAACTATCAACTTGAAAAAATTCACAGATTGCTGACAGTTTTGTATGTGAAGACAGAGCTTTAACTGCATGGGTGAGAAAAGTCCCTGTGCCTTCCCATGCTGATGTTACAAATTGCAGTTTGGTGACGGGGAACTCCTTGCACATATCTTCATACTTGCATGGGCTCAAGTTCAATTTAACAGGAATGACCTAAACATACCGATCTTCAGCAATGTGTTTTTTCACTACTTCCGTTTTAAGATGACAGTTTATTGAACCTGTGTGTAGTGGTGTACAGGGAGTTGCATAATGATATTTATCATAAATGATATAAGACATCACTATTAAGTGTTGCAGCCTTGTAGATGAAAACTACAATAAGCAGTGCCTGTTTAAAACTATCTCTGCAGAATCCAACCCAAGGTATTCAGAAGATGTCCACCGAAAGCACAACCACCTCACAAACAAGCTTTGTGTTTGGTAAGCACTGTTTTGAGGTGTTTGGTTTTTTTTTGTTTGTTTGTTTTTTTTATAATGTCAGCTGCCTTTGACGCATTACTCAGATTTAGTCACAGATAAACAAAATTACATTGCTTATAATCAGTCACCACAGGACTACGTAACTGTGAAATGATGTGTTTGATTGCTTTGTGATGTGTGTCAAAATAAGGCGATGCTGTAACTTTTGACTGACTTCATCAACTTTGTGTCCTTCAGGTCAACCATCCAAAACAGATGTTTCTGTGGCTCCTGCTAGCTCAGTGGAAAGCACCAGCAAAGGTTTCTCCTTCACTTCAGGGTGAGTTATATAAATAATATATATATATAATTTTTTATGCACTCGTATATCAGAATCCCTCTATGTTCCTGTCCAAGCTGGAAATAATTCTGAAGAGCCACTCTGTCTTTATCCATGAACCATAGATTTTCCCCATCAAATGTGCTTTTGGGCAACCTGCTAACTCCATTCCATTATATTAAACTGCACTTGATTGTTCACTTGACTGGTCATTGCCACTGGAGCAATATCATTGGTCAAATATTTCAAAAGAGTGTGACTTAGGTCTAATTAATTCATTCCTTCCTTTGCCCCTGCCTCCTGGTGTACCCACATGGCTGAGCAAGGTGTGGGTGGAGGTGAATAGTTTTATGCAGCTATGTATTGCTGAGATTCCCCAGAGACCCAAGCAATTTCCCACATCCCAGATATTCTGTTTCATTCTGAAATATTTCCCATTACAGAGGCCATAGATTCTCTCACTGCGATTTCATTGTGACTTAAATGGTTTCTTTTGCAGGTCCACAGGCTTCAGCTTTGCTTCAGTTACACAGGGAGCTGGAATGTCTCAAGGTAAAAAAAAAAACAAAAGAGGAGCTTGGTATCAGATAGTTGTAGATGTAGAACAAACGTGTGCTTATCATTTTGTTTTGTTTTTTCCTCATGTCTCCAGTGAAGGATGTGACCAAGTTTTCTTTTGGTGGAAATGGCAAGATGGCGTTCGGCCAGACTGGAGAGGAGGCATTCTCCCTCATTCCAAAGTCTACCTCCCCGGCTCTTGGCACTGGGTCCCCCACCCTGCCTCTAAACCCGCCAGGGGACACAGGCAAACCCACCTCTACCACAACTGCCCTCAGGATTGAGCCACAACCCCCAAAGACAATTGGAGGAGAAACTCTGGGCAGTTTTTCTGGACTACGTGTGGGCCAAGGAGAAGAAGCTAAAGATTCTTCCACCAAACCTACAACTTCCTCATTTACCTTTGGGGACACTGGACTTGGGATGGGCAAGGGAGCAGCACAGTTTAGCTTTGCTGCAGGTCTCCAAAAGACTGCAGAGGATTCAACAGGAGCAGACTTGTCCAAAGGGGCAACGTCAGGCAGTTTGTTCAAACCTCCTGAATCGAATACCAAGCCAGCCTTCTCTGTTCCCCAGACTGGCCCAGCTGCCTCAGCTTTACCTACATCTTTCAGTAGTCTTCTTGCAGCATCGTCAGACTCCTCAGAGGAACCAAAGGCTCCCCAAAAACCTTCAGAACCCACACCACCCCCTGAAAAGGAACCTGCTTCTGGACCTGCTGTAGAGAGCCTAAGCCCCCCTGTAATACCAGAGTCTGCAGGGGATGCAGCCACCACAGAGACGACAGCAGTCAAACCAACACCTGCAGCACCCACACCCACTCCTCCTGTGGCCACAACTGCCCCTACGACAAACCCTCCCTCCTCCATCACTGCACCAACTGAAGTCACATCTCCAGCTCCAGTCAGTGCTGCTCCTTCAATGGAAGCCACCACAGACACCACCACCACCACCACCACCACTGGTCCTGTGCCAACTTCAGCTGCTGCCACTCCTGCTGTGGCAGCTGTCTCCCAGGAAGCACTAGCAGCATTTCAGCTTCCCAGTTCTGAGAAACCAGGGTCCATTTTTACTCAACCGGCTCCTGCAACAACAGACAGCAGTTCTCTTGGAGTCACACCAGTTATCAACACAATTGCCCATACAGCCACCACTCCCACGCCTACCATTGCAAACAATACAGCAACTACTGCTACTAGCACTGTGTTTGGACAACCTGCTGCTCCCCCAGCTTCCTCAGCACCATCAGCCCCTTCAGCCCAAGCAATCACAGGTTTTGGCTCATCTGGGTTTGGCACATCAACTGGAACTGGTTTTGGCAAATCTGTATTTGGCCAGGTGAGTGGCTTTGGCCAGCCTTCCAGCAACACTGGAACATCCAGTGGCTTTTCTTTTGGCCAGTCTGCATTTGGATCAAGTTCTAGTAGTGCGACTACAGGAGGGGGAGGTCTTTTTGGTGCTTCTACTGCTAGCAATGCAAGTTCCTTCTCTTTTGGCACAAGCAGCGCCAACACAGCCAGCAGCACTGGTTCAGGGCTGTTCGGACAAAGCACAGCCCCAGCATTCGGCCAGAGCTCTGGCTTTGGGCAAGGATCTGTGTTTGGTAGTAACACAACCACATCATCATCTACAGGATTCAGCTTTGGACAGCCGTCAGGTGAGTGGGAGGCAGCACTTCATCTCAGCTGTAAAATACAGGAAGCGCTTGTGGGTCACTGTTTGTTTCTCACTAGATTTATTTCCACTGAGTAATGAAACCAATGAAATGTTTCTTTTGGACACATTAGTTGTATAGCTATAGAAGCAAGTGTTAGGATAGTAGTGATAGTTTTTTTTTTTTTTTTTTTTTTTTTTTAAATACTCCTTATTTCTAAGAATAAAGGCAAATTCAGTATGAACTCTTGATTATTACCTGCTGTAACTTTTTTTCTAACCTTCTTGATGCTGCTGCTGTTTTCACATTTTCATTTGGGTTAAATCCAAGCTATATCTTCTTTTTCACAACTCATGCTTACCTAGTCATTTTTCCTATGTAACTCAAACGGATTATTGAGGTCACAAAATGAAATATTTTGACTATTTATAAATGACTGTCAGGCTTTCAAAAATAATGGGGTACACAGGGTTTTCAATTTCAAATCATTCAGTCATAAAAAATAAAAAAAACTGTCAACCGACAAAGTGATGTTGTATTTGCTAATCAAAGCTACACAGCTACAAACAGTTAACTTGCATCTGACAATGGTGAAGCTAACGATGTCTGACAACCACTGCTTTATATTCTTATATCCGTAAGGGCAGTGGACAGTGAGGGAGGCTATGTGAAAATGTCAACTCATTTGACTGACCTGCACATGCCAAATGTGACACTTGACACCTTATTTTGGCTGGAGTATACTGCCAGCCTGAGTGGGTTGGAGGTGTGGCAATCACTCTGAGATTTAGGGTTATGGGGTCCGAGTCAGGTGGGTGGCATGAGGGGAGTTGTCCCGTTCCCAAGGATTCTCTACATTCCCAACGCAGTTTAAGAATATCTGTGTCTCTGTAGACAGCTGATGTCTATGTATCAGCTCAGCAGTAACACACAGCTGATCTCGACAGACTGGGGTTGGGGGGTGGAGGGTTGTCTGTTTAATGATACTGGGGAAAGAATGGGAAGCAATTTTACGTGGCGGTGGTGACCAGAAAATGTGGTAGTGTAGAGTTCACAGAGAATACCTCAGTCTTGACTATTTTTCTTTTATTACAGCTTTTGGTTGCTCTTCTGCCACCCCTGTGTTTGGCCAACAATCTAACAGTGGGAGTGTGTTTGGACAGGTATCATCCACGGTTTGTTTAGTCAAATTTATAGTATTGTCTTTAATTATTGTTTTTAAATTCTAAATATTTCCCATTCTGGACACATCATGCAGCTAATAATTGTCTCCCAGCAGCAGCCAACGTCTGGTGGGAGTCTGTTTGGTTCAAGCTCGGCCAATGCAGCAGGCTCATCTGCTAGTGGAGGATTCTTCAGTGGCCTGGGAGGCAAACCGACAGAGGAGGCTGCCAACAAGAATCCGTTCGGCACCACCGGCTCCACTGGAGGCTTCGGGCAGTCTGCTCAGACAGGTAGGCCAACGCAATCTACAAAAAGTGTTGTTTATTTGTATACTTTTTTTATTTTGCTATCATCAGTCTTTCCACTAGCATGTACCATACTGGAAACCAAATAGAAACCATTAAGCAGGAGTACTGGAATCAAGCCATTATTTAATGAACTTACATTTATTTGCCAAATTCTCCTCTAGGTACCAACAGTCTGTTTGGGAATAGTGGTGCCAAGACCTTTGGTTTTGGACAGTCATCCTTTGGTGAGCAGAAACCTAGCGGGACCTTCAGCACTGGAGGCGGGAGTGTCGCATCCCAGGGCTTTGGCTCCTTCTCTACACCAACAAAACCAGGTACAACTTTCCTTGTATATGTTTTTGTAATTCTAATATTGATCATTTTATACAAGTTGCATTATCAGACTTGTCTCCTGTGCTGTTCATACTTAATTAGGGGAAGGAATTCATTTATTCAGATAGGACTTGTGTTTGTGATGTTTGATTTTTCTTTGACATTTTTTCCAGGGGCTGGCTTAGGGGCTCTGGTTCAGTGATAGTGGGGTGGCAAACCCCGGGCACCCACACATAATCATATTTTATTCAGCAGCCAACTCTTGACATTGCTTTCTCCTTTATCATGTGCACTACAGCAAGTGTCCTTATCTCCTCACCCCAGTAGAGCAGAAAGTGAGGTAGTCAGATGCTCTGTCATTTCCTGCCAAAATACTGCTGATGCAAAGTTACCTCAGAACTGCTAAGTCACAGTGCAGCGAATCAAAGTTGAGATATATTTAAGTATCAGATAAAAAGCTTTAAATGATCTAAATTATCATTTCATGCTAATTATCTTTATTTATAATATCACCCTTCATTAGATTCACAGTGCTATGAGTAGATTTAAATACTTGTCCACTCCTCTCTGCTGCAGTGTACTCTGTGTATTATGTACAACAGTTAAAACAAATATCATTACAGTTGGATATTTATGTTTGTATTTGGGAAACATGAAAAGTTTTTTATGTTGGTTTTGAGATCCGCCACTAATTTCTCTGGCTACCTCTCTTGCAAACACTACAGTGCAGTGTCTTGTGTGGTTAAAAAATGTTGCTACAATTAACCTTCTTCCTGTTTTCTGTTGTAATAGAACAGAAGAAGAAAGCTGCACATAAGTGATAATGTGTTTTATTCTTGTTATGTTACGCTTTGTGAGCAAGAGTTACTCTTTATCAGAAATTACATCCACATGTTAAAGGTCAGGTCACGTACTCGATTTTGGTTGTGGTCTTGATGACATATCACTGACTAACTCCTTTCATGTGAAGCCATCCATACTTAGTTTCACTTTGTATTTGTGTGTTATGCTGTCACACGATGTGTCAGACCTGTTCATTTGTTCTTTGTTAGCAAACGGTGATAAACACTGTCCCCCTTTCTTTGGGAAGGAACTAGAGACTTACAACTTATGTCATAGGACACAAGGAAGAGTACATGCAGGTGGAGGAAGAATGGTAAAGGCAGGAAAATTATGAGACAATTTTTTTTTTTCTCCTCCATCACATATCAACTTAAGTCAACAACTGGGCCCACAAAATATTTTTCTCTTGAAAAGCTGTTTGAGAGCCATAAAATATGGACTCATAGAAATCATATCAAACACATTTTAAGCCCATTAACTTATGTTATAGTAGGGGCAGACTCTGCTCTTAATAAAAGGACACTTCGCCTGTTTTAGGTCTTCCACATGGTCGAAACTGACTACTGTGTGCACCTAAGTTCCAAGATTATGTTGTGAAAGAATTTAAAGAGGATAATGTGCAAATGAAATTAAGTTTAGAGCAGTTTTAAGTATAAAGAATTAACTTTAACCCAACCCAGATAGATTATTGGATTGTCGAGATGTTAACTGAGCTTTGGCTTTTGACTTTCTTTTTAAAAGATAATAAATAGTAGCGGCCATTCAAGCTGGGATAGTGGTGCCACTCAGCACACTAATGCCCTAGCTCTGGCCAATGCACAGGGAATGTAATCTTGTTACATTAGCTCAATCAATTATTTACTGAAGCATGCTGGTAGCCAGGCTGTAATTTCAGTACTCCCTCTCTTGCCAATGCTTCTTTTGAGGCTTTGAGTTGGTGTAATGTTTTCATCCTGTCATAAAAAGCGTGCTGTTCCCAAACAGTAATGTGCTCTACACAAATCACAATATAGTAAATATATTCATCATGCTTAGATGGCATACAGTGGGAAAAGTGTTTATTCTCATTAGACATTATAACACAAATACACACCTGTTGACTTGTTACTATCCTGTAAGCAGTGTCAGCCTGGTTCAGACCACATGTGAAATGCATTTGTAGTAATATTTACTCGAGAGTCTGAGTAGTCTGAACTGTCCTCACTGATGTGTTTTTCTGTCCGTAGCCCAGAGGCTTCCCTGAGAAGACAAATACCCTTGACATTGATGAAATACACTATGTAAATGAGCTGAAGTCACAAAAACAACATCATGACTCACCTGTTTTGTCTGTCCTTTGTCGAACCAATGATGAGGACCATGCTCCTCACTGTATATGTTCCAAACCTTTTACGAACATATCAATTTTCCTCTCCCCAGGAGGATTTGGCAGTGCTCCAGTGTTTGGGAGTCCCCCTTCTTTCGGTGGTTCCCCAGCATTTGGTGGTGCAGCATCATTTGGCTCCAGCCCGTCATTCAGCAACACCATAGGCTCCTCAGCTGGTAAAGTGTTTGGAGAGGGAACAGCGGCTGCCAACATGGGAGGATTTGGGTAAGAAACTCAATATGTTGTGTACAAGGTTTGAAATAAAGATTTGCTATGAATTTAATTTTTTTTTTTTCTTCATATTATGGGTTTAACTGCTCTACTTTTTCTTTTCTACTAAATAATAATTAACTTTTCAGTTGATAGTTTTTGAGATCCTTGTTTGTATATAAACTGAAAGTGGTAATAGCTCATTGCTAGTTGTTGCATTAACAGTGACAACCAGCAGACACAAGATTGGCAATTAAGTGCATCTATTTTTAAATGTGTCATTGTATTGGTTAAAATGTTTCCCTACTTGCAACAGTTTGGCCATACAGCATCAAATTTTATGTGGCACAATCTCTGAATTACAAACACTAGACAGTTTATTTTTTTGTTGTTACTCTGCCGCAGTCAGAAATCATCTAAAAATGTCAGTGTCACCAGGCGTTGTGTGCAACACAGACGGGGGAGTTGGGAGAGCAGAATTTTGCCTGCAGCAAGCAGCAGCTTTTTTGGAAATCATAACATCTGTGTTCCCTCAGTCAACACACCATCACACAAGCATAACACATAAAGTAACAGAAGAGCACCATTCACCACGTTGTTAAACATTCTATTAACATTATATGTTGAAATAAAATAAAACAGTTTTAAGGCTTGCTGCTTAGCTAAATGGAGCATGGTTTGCAAGCCCCCACTGAAGCCTTGTCCAATTGTGACGTGAGGCAGCTTTTGCGGGGTTGTATCCACTGCTATTATTTGCACACATTGTTTTTCTTCTGACTCCAACAGAAAAAAATTCAGGTGGCAAAGTTTTCTTTAAATCAAAGTTTTAAATTTGACGGAAAATCATAAATCAGGGTCCACTTGTGAGCTTTTTCCATCTTGCTGGCTTTACTAGTGCAAGAGCTTTGCTCAGTATTCATCCATCTGACGAAACAGATATGCAACATTGAAACCAATACCACTATACATTAGATTTGTCCTTGTTTCTGCCCTCTGCACATTTCCTTGCAATTTGGGGAAATTATAAACACTTGGTTTGATGTAACCAGTTTCCCATCTTATGCAAATGCTGAAGAATCACTAATTTCTCAAATTAGATTGCAGTGAGGTAGAGGATTGAAATTGCAATATTGTTATAATTAATTGAGCAGCCTTATTCTGAAGTGGAAAGCGCTGACATTTTACTATAAAGAACAATAGACCACTGAATTTACAGCCTCCAGCAAGTCAGCTTTAAACCAAGTGAAATGTCTGTTCAGTTTACAGATGAAAGGATTAATGCTTCTTTTACATCCTTCCCACCCTCACCACCATTCAAATGATTTCTCCATCTTTTGCAACCTTTGTGTCTGCCATGCAGATGTGTTTTGATACTAGTGAGCCCAAATCTAGCCCAGTTCTGTGCTGGGCTAGATTATTCCCCTCATATAATCTCACTCTGGGGTCATGCCGCCTGCAGATTAAACTGGCCTGCTCGTATGGTCTCTCTCTCTCTCCCTCTCCCTCTGTTTCACGTATTCTCTACTTTCAGTGGGTGTGGGTCCTGTAGAAGGGATTACTGCTTAAACCCCTGTCTCTCAATCCTCTAGTACCATGACACACACATACAAACATGCACACACCATCTAACATCCACTGGCTTGCTTGCATGTTTACTTGGCTTTAGCTAAACAGTGACTAGATCCCAAACATAGTTTCTTTCTCTTCTCTGTTCTTCTTTCTCCAACAATTTATTTGGACAAAGCATGACTGGTAAATGGCATCCCGCCCTATGATAATTTGTCTAATTTGCCCCACTCTGCACCTGTGGGTATTTTAATTTAAGTAGTTTTGGTTTTACCATATCACATCCTCTGTGTCTGCCTCTGTTTTCAGGTTTGCCTCACCTTCCAATGCCCCGTCCTTTGGCGCTTTAGCCAGTCAGAACGCTCCCTCCTTCGGGAGCCTGGCCCAGCAGGGCTCTGGGTTTGGAAGTCAGCCCAGTGGCTTCTCTGGCTTTGGACAACAGCCACAGGCAGGAGGTGAGACTCCTACTTCAGTTGCCTTTTATTCTTTTCTTCCCTAATCATCTGCAAATGCCTACTTGTTTATCAGCACCTAGTTAGTCAGTGCCTCAAGGGTAGTCAGCGAACAGTAGCAACAGAACAGTGTCTGCCACCCACTATGTATTGGTTTAATGTCTGTGCACTTAATATTTTTGACCTGTGTTCTTCAGAAGATAATTTAGTTTTTTTTTTTTTTTAAATGCATTTGTATTAAAATAACATAGTTAATATACAATTGATTGCCATAAAACAGAAGTAGCCAAAACTCCTACAGTTTACAGTTACTTGTCGCATTATTAAACATTATAGTGCTGAAAAAAAATTAGCCTGTTTGAAACATGTACTTTTCCCGGTGCAGTGATTACACTATCAGTGCAAACTGCACCTTTTTTTATTTGGAAGTTGTGAGTTGTGAACAGACAAGAAAAAAAAACTTAATTCCTCCACAGGAATGTTTTTCTCTGGTCATAACCTGTAACCTTAGATGATTTCCCTGCCATTATTACCCCTGCACTGTAGTAGTAGCAGCAGCAGCAGCAATAGATACTCAGCAGAGCTCGGCAGAATAATTGATAATTAAAATGAAAAAGCAACAAAATGATGTGGCTGAAAATATTACCCCTGTGGCAGAGATAATAGAAGTATAAATACAGCAATCATCGCTATCAAACCCGTCGACCCTTAAGTGTCCATCAACACTCCTCAGAAATGATGTGCATGCAGGCAAGTTTGCATGACCCAAATTTGTTAGGAGATCAGAGCTCTAAGGCTGCCTCTCCCCACACAATTCTGTTTGATTGTTCCCTTTTTTTTTTTTTCCTTAACCATGTTCATCTTTCTACACTTTTGCTACCTCAGTCCTCAATGGCTCTGGGTGGCTATGAGTCTCTGTCAGGTCACTGATACACAGATCTGTCTGTGAAAATGACTTGTATTCTGTGAACTGAGAATGACTTTAGAATAGATCATAAAGTTTCATTCACTTTTCATTTTGCAGGATTTTCTGGGAACACCTTTGGGTCTGCAAACCAGTAAGTGTGGTCAATACATTTAGTTTTTATTCATGTCTTTTTGTTTGTCTTTTTTTTTTTTTTTTTTTTTTTTTTTTTTTTTTTTGGTGTGTGTGTGTATGAGCTGATGAATGAGTAGACAGACCTACATATCTCTGTTCCTCCCTGGCAGCAGAGTATTGTGCCTGTGGTGTTAGAACTCTGCTGAAGCTCACATCTTTTCATCCACAACACTGCTCGCCATAGAACCTTTCAGATTTAATACCACCTTATCTGCTCTCATTTATTTCCTCTTCTTCTTCTTTTCTCCACTTTGAGTCTCATTTTAGCTTTATTGCCATTAAAATGCAGTGACAGTTTTCTTTCTGGCACTGCCAGCCTTGGATAAAAACACAAGAAAAACAAACAATATATTAAATCATGGACTGAATAAACAGTCACATGTTTGTCGGCATGGTTCATCATCCTGACTCCCAGTCCCTGGGATAGGTGGTGCACGGTTTAATGCTCAAGTAGCACTTCCTTATTCCATATTCCTTACAATTGCCCCCTTGCGATTAGTTTTTCATTCTCATCCTGCTGTCTCTCCTTTTCATCCCTCAATCCCATATTCTACCTCTTCCTCTCTTATGCTGCCTGTCCCTCAGTTAGCTGCTGTGTGTCACATGGTAGCCAGTGCTCCCTGGGGTGTGTTTCACTGGAATGCACTCTGAAGTGTGCAGGAGTGTGTGCAGACGAGGCTTAGTGTATTGGACACATTCACATGCTGTTAATTTTTTTTTCTCCATTTGTTTCTGCTTTTCTTTCATCCTCCACTTCCCCAACCAAACCTAAAACCTGTACACACTCTATGGATTACAGCCGCGTCGCCATTGTTTTAGCACAATTTAACAGCCCACTGCATCTACATCGGAAAGAAATTCTGGTGGAAACACTGAACTGAATTAAAACAATTTAAACAATCCCGATATTATTTGCAATAACTTGCAATTATATGCAAGCATTTGCAATGTTCCTGCAAAAAATATTCCCATTAGAAGTATTTTTTTTCTGCATAAATAAAAGTTGTAACAAAAAAGTTGTGCTGACAAACCAACACAGCAAAACCCTGATGAGATGATGACTCAAAAAAGACAGAAAAATGAACAAAATCACAACATTGCTCATAACCATGAAAGTCGAGGAAAGTACCCTCCTCTATACGCTGCTGTGCTTTTGCCTCATTGTGTACATGTGGTTTCTCTTCTGTATCTGATCACAGGATGGTGCATCACATACAGATGCTTGACATCATTGCCCATTAAAAAATAACCAACAAAACAAACAGAATACATGAAAATCTGATTAACAGACGTCACGGCCCAGAGTGAGCCCAATGTGGGCATCATAATGAATCCTAAAATGATTTATCAGTACAGTATTATTTTATGTGTTTCATACTTGTGAAACTCACATATTCACTGGAAAAACCTGATTCATTTGAAACTGCATTACTTTTTCCATTTATGGCGATATTTGAATAATTACATAAAACTCAAGTGGAAACACCTTAAAATTTCCAATTTCTTATCTCATAAAAAAAAAAAAAAAAACCAAACAGAAAAAAAAAAAACCACAAATATTCCTTAGAGCAACATCTGTTTGGTTGTTCCAGTACTTTTCTGAAGCTGTATCATTGTTAACAGTTATAGTAACAGAAATATTCATTTACAGTTAATATCAACAAAGTTACATCAGAAGGAAAACTACATATCTATTAGGTCATTTTACAAACATATAGTAATAAAATAATAATTTCATACTGAATTATAATATATATATCTTGTAATTCTGTATGAGATATTTGGTATCTTAAAACCTAAAGTGGACTTTCAAGAAAAGGGTTTGTGTATTTGATTTAGACGTTAAAGAGGTAATTCTAAGGCTACTACTATTAGTATCTTTTCAAGCATTGAAACTTTTTTCAATAATCTCTCCCTTTCTGCTTTGTCTGTCATTTCTTCTTCCAGATCAAGTTCACAAACATTTGCCAGTTGGAGAAGCTAGTTTTATTAAACCTCCATGAGCCACAGTACTTTCTACAATCAAGTCCTTTGTGCCACACAATGGGAAGAGGGAAAGGGGAAGACTGTGTTGCTTTTGGGTTGAAGGGGTAAATAAAGTAAATTAGAAAACTTTTGTATGTTTTAGAGAAAAAAAATACAAATTTTCAAGCAGCTTGCAGACTGCAGTTCACTCTCAACATACGTTCATACAATATTACGTGGTCTCTAATATTTTCTGAGAACACAGGAGAATAAGGTATTGACATCCATACAAACAGACGAAAGGTCAATGTGAAATGCCTTTAAAGGAGAGGGAAAAAAAAAACTTTTACAGGAAAATGTAGTCGCATACATTGTTACAGCTTGATGAATTTTCCAGACTTGAGTATGCATCAAAACATGCATACTCAAGAATGATGTTGCCTTCTGTCCAGCATTTTCAAACTTTAGTTTCTGTACTTTGTACAAAAAGTTGGGAGCTTTATTTCTAGACATTTCACCATAGTGGAACTATGTTCTGGCTAAATAAAGCACTGTTCAATCCAGTTCGGTCCAACTTTCCATACAGTCTATACAGAGCAGAGATATGTCTCAAATGTATACTCCACGTAGAATGTACCAACATTTAACAGACCCAACTATTGGAGTTATAATTAAAGGAATTGCTTTGATTTTTAAAAATCATATTTTCCATTTCAGTTAATTTTTGCAGTATCATGTATATTTTTACACAAAAAAGTAGAAATAAACAAAATTTCTCAAACAAGTTATTTGTCTACCCTAAATGTGGATTCTGGTAATATCAATATCATTTTGTCTTTAGTTAATATGTCGTGTTGATGTGGTTTTCTTGCAGAAAACTGAGAACAAAGGGAAACATTGTCTCATAATGTGACTTACTGACTAATGGAGTGCTTCTTCATTCTCGGCAGTAAATTTAAGCAATAGTAACTAAAAGATCACAGACCAAAGCCCTTCGTTGTCATCCTTATATAACTGATAACTTATCTTGCGAAGCAGCATCATTTTGTACCGTTTTATTAGATTAACTGTAAAATACATTGTAGCAGCACTTCACACCATAACAGAGCTTAGCATTTGCTTAATGCAAAGGGAAATAAAATCTAGAGTTAGCCATATGGAACTAAACAGTTTAATTCGAGGAGGCATGAAGAATAGCATGGCAGCTAGCCCTCGGCTATGTTTAGATGGTTCACTAATTAATGCTAAATCCCTCTTGATATACAGCCCATTCCTCCATCTTCAGAGGGAATTCATTGACTCACATACAGAGCTAAATTGGGCTCTGGGAGAATGCTGATTCGGATCTATGTTTTGGATCAGAGCCTTGATGCTGTGGCATGTGGCCACCATCAACAGAATTACATTCCCGGATTATGACTGTGGAACATGTCACTGTCACTCTGTCGACCCTTATCTTGCGTCTCTCACCAAAACGGATGGCAGAGGCCGTGGTTGCTCTGAAGTGGCAAGGGAATGTCAGGGTCATAATGTGACCTGTTGTAGACACCTGCTCAAATAGTCCAATCCACATTCCCCATCACTCTGAAATAGATATAGTCAGTGGACTGGAGCCACTGGCTTTCTAGTCAAAGTATTAAAAAAAAGTTGACTATAAATCAATCATGGATGAGTATTTTGTTCTTTCGAATCAGTTATGTTTTTTCAGATGATCAACCAAGTGAGTAACCAGAATACTCTATATTCTATTAGATTTGTATCTTTGAATGATGTGACGTATTAGCAGCATAATATTTATGATCACAGTCTATAATAATGCTTTCATTTAAAGCGGATGAGCTCATGAGATTTTCAGCACCCACTCCACAGCTGGCCTCTGTAAAAACATTAGAGGCATTACAGTGTTTTTTTTGTTTTGTGTTGTTTGTTTTTTTTTAAAACTTTTATTATAACACAAATTGAACAGATACTTGATAGTGACAGTAAAATTCAAATTCAACACAGCTTTATTGGCATGAAAGTTTCAAAAACAATGTCTGAGCATCAAAATACAATTTAACAATAAAATAGTTATATTGATAGTAATCATACATCTTTCTAATGTTACTATTTCTGATGGAAAGCACAGGAAAGTCTCTCACTCTGGAGGATGGCAGCTGCCTTCATGGTATCCAGATAAAAATAGCATAGCCCACACCACCCCTCCCCCATCCCCATTCTCTGTCCGCCCCCCCCGCCCCCCCACAGAGAGTGATGATTAGCAACTCTCGAGCACGTCCCATTCGTGCTTTGCTG
>CM076666.1:13901138-13980845 GCA_038496675.1 Rachycentron canadum
ATATATATATATATATATATATATCTTTTTTTTTTTTTTTTTTTTTTTCACGGGTTGTTTTCCCAATGTTGTGCATTTTCACAGTTTTAAATATCTGCCAGAACTGACCCATTTTCAAGTATTGTATTGGAAGTCAAAGCTGAATACATACCACTTTAACTATTTCAGTGCTTTATTTCTGGGAAAACAAACCAAACAAAATGAGAAACATACACAGTTGCTCATAGTATCTTATATACTACATTTGGAGTTGTATTTCAAACACTGTCTCATGTTATTTAATTTATAAAATAAGGAGAACAGCAAGACGAACTGACTCGTTGAACATAAATTTTTCTTTTTCATCAGATAGGACCAATAGTAAAAGCCAGGAAATGAAGGCAGATGGTCCTGAGAGTGAAGTTGGGATATATTGGTATAAATAAAGGGATGTCTCATGGGAGTTCAATAACTACATAAAGAGCTGAAGCAAAGGTAGCAGCCCTCAGAAGAAAAAGTAATGGTGTGGGTTTAGGAGAGGAGGCCTCTGAACGTTTGGCACAGCTGTACAACAAATAAAAGTCCCATATGGCTACATTTGCAATTGTGATGTTTCTCTGGAAATACAAATATTTTAATTATCAAAAACAATTGAAAATAGGCCTATTATCAAGTGCCAAGAGGTTTTTGAATTCACGAGTTACTAACAATATTGTACTGCATAGTTTTGGCTTTGTCCAATTTTGGCACTTTTTGCCCTCCATACAGTAAACAATATGTGGTTTTGTTTTTCTGTGGCTTAGTTAAGGAAGCGCATAGAGCATTTATGGAGTCTTTCTGCACTGTGAATAAAAAATACACATCATTAACACAAAATTAAAAGATTCAGACACACGCAGAGAAGACAATGCCCTTTCCCTAACACCAAATGCCAGTGACAGTTAACAGGCACCCACTCAATGACCTCAGCATTTAAATTTCTTTTTCTTATAAAAATGTCGTCACTGTTGTTTATCAACAGAAGAGATGCATATATAACCTCCTGTTCATTAGTAGAAAGGTGTGTCTGTGCATATGGCTTTGTAGCATGTGCATGTGTTCAGTCAATCCACGTGCAGGACTGATAAATGAGTTCACACTGCCAATGTGACACTGCTGTGACAATCAGATACCACGCCAGGCCTGCTCCTTTCCCCTCAGGGTGTTTGTGTGTGTGTGTGTGTGTGTGTATGTGTGTATGTTTGTGAGGCCAAGCTCTGTCCCTGTTTTATGACAAGGGCGTAACCTTTCCTGCACTGTACTTGTGTGTGTCTGTGAATGAGAGAGAGAGAGACTCATGACTCAACAACAGCAAAGGTGCATCAGCGAAACTCCTCATCCTCCCTAAATCCCTCCAATGGGATTTAACACACAGACCAACATGACAAGACACACACACACCTTGGGAATGTGGGCCTCTGCTTGTCAAGATTTAATTACATTACATGTAGTCCAGCTTGAATACTACCCACAATGTCCTTAGGTCATTGCAAGACATTACTAGGCAGTCCACGCTACAATAATGTCCCCATAATAGGTTAGGAAAAGGTCACTGGGTTTTTAATATGAGCTCCAGTTTTCTAAATAGATTCAGTTTGTTTTCAGCTTCATATTCATTTCCTCTTGGCCACTCTACTGTCTCCACTTCAGTTTAGGAATTTTATGGCTCCTCTCACACAGATACGTTGCCCTATGACCTTTGCCATTTGACCTCACTTAAACCTGGCCCATGACTCCAGCTAACCCTTTGAATTGCACAGCACGACTCGGCACAGTTCAGTCCATCTAGGGCATGTAAATGTGTCACTGCAGATCTAATTATGACAGCAGTCCCCAACTAGCCTCTCACTTCTCTTCTCCTCCTCCTATCGCCACGATGCCCTGGGACTCAGCCCAGAGCAGAGGCTATCGCAGTTACACATGAACCGAGTTGAGCAGCACTGTCTGATGTAGCCATGAGACTGTCAGTATAGCGAACTAGCACACCATTAGATATAAACTGGAAACAATTTGACTTGTGGCTAAATAAATATTTAATCCTTTTGGAAGTTACAATTTTGTTATCTAGGGAGAGATTTGAGAATGGTATCGAGCTTCTCATCTAACCCTCAGCAAGGAACCAAATACGCATATTTCCCAAAGTGTTGAAATATTCCTCGTTCGAAGTATCAGCCACATGAAGATAAAGCCAAAAGACGCACAGAAACGTGATCTGAACCAAGTGTGAAGGGTGAATGCTTTCTTCAGTCAGTAGTAAGGAGATGCTAATACACTGAAACAGCAGCCTGGAAATACATGAGCAGATCAGACTTGCATGCAAATGTATTTTTTTAGTTGGAGGCAAAACTCGGGGACTTGGTGAGCACAGTGAACTTGCAAAAATGTTTGTAGCGTCTTAAAGCTTTGAAAGCCTCTGAAAAACTGGCCATCAACAGAACAAACTCTCACAGAGCTCATTAGCAGATCCGGGGGAAAAAAGAGTGTTCATTTTTTGCAGCTGAAGCCATGCTCACAGATTAACATTTAAATGAGCATTATTTCTTTTAATGTTGATATTTAGCTAACCAGAGTTTGTTTCTGTGTGTGTCTCGGTCTCACATTTGCTGGCGGTAAAATAAAGAGACACGAGTTCTATGTTTCTGCAGCAAGAGCTACAACTGGCAAAGCAGGGAAGTGGGTCATCTATATGCCAACCGAGCAGTTGGGATCAAACTTACATGCCTCCAGCTCTGCTTTTCAGCCTCAACAAGAGATAAAAAGTGAGAGAAAAAAGTAGCGAAGGCAGGGGAGAGGAAAGGAGGAGTGTGTGGAGGCATATAGGTATAGACAAAGAAGATAAAGGGCAAACAAATAAATATTAAATATTCTAGAAAGGGTATGTTACTGACGTAAAAGGCAACAATAAGAACAGTTTTGTGTATGATTGTCAAATGAGTGGGTGGCAAAGAGCAGACAGTGCACAGTGTGTATCCTACTGTTCTGATGCTCTGGTTATTAAAAGTTAATTTGCCTGTTTATGACTGTGTATTAATTTAAAGTATTGACTGATTGACGTGAGCAATACACGTTACAAACAATAACACAGGATGGATGGAAAAAAGAGAAGGGGAGGAAGTGAAAATGGGGCCCTGAGATGGAGTGATTCTATCTAGAAAGGAAATAGAATAAAGTGAATGAAATGAGGTTAACTTTGCTTTGAGTATCTTTTGCTTAAGTTGTTATTGCACGTAGAGTTTCATGAATCGAGTGTTATTGACACGGGTTGGCTTAACTGCTGTTGTCTGTATGCCCATGTACACAGAGCATCTCTTCTGTTGCATAATGCACTTGATACACAACTAGTAAGCCTGGTTGTGTAATGGTGTTTACACATAATGCTGGTTGTACTTGTTAGACAATACATTTGTCAGGTAAATGCAGCAGAACATAAAAAAGCCTAAATTTTAAACCCAGTTCTTTTTCTGTGGTATCACTCCTGTCCTAAACCCACACATGCCAGCACCAACAGTCCGGAAGAGATGGGACAAATGAGCAAAATACTGCATTGCACTTTGTTTAAGGCTAAAATTTGCAGTGGAAAGCGATGTAAACATAAGGCAGCATGGATTGAATGTCTTACATGTTAAAAAAAATAATAATAATCTAGTGTCACCGAATGCAATTTGCCACATGGCAAATTGCATTGGCACAACAACAGCAACAAACAAAATTAAATGCACTCTCTCCAAACCCATAAATAAAAACACAAGTGTATATATACACAACATTTGTGCATATCCATGTAGTAGCATGTATGCAAACATGGTAATGTAAATCCAGCCACACTCACGAACCTTGTAACACTTGACCCGAAGAGCCAACATATAAAATATAACAAAAAACAATTACCCTTGTTTATTATTTTTGCAACAACTTCATTTAGCACAGTGAGACCCGACCCAGTTTGAAGGTAGAATGGTTGCACTTTGTTCACTCCAGTTTTAAAAGTATGCTCAACTCGCCCCCACCTCTATAGAAACAGCTGGTCTTTTTTATCAGAGCTGGTTTCATTTGTCTCTGTTTTTCTCTTTAAGTAGTTTTTAAATGAAAGAGAGAAGAGTAAGGAGGCGGAAACAGAATAAAATGTATGTTAAAGGAAGGTTAAAGCAGTAAGAGCTGGTGAAGAGCAGGAACAGAAGAGAAGGAAGAGAACAAAAGATTATACTGTTAAAGTATCCAAGGCCAATCTGGTCAGTGAAACAGGTCAGTATTTGGGTGGGATGACCACTACTGGGTCACCACTCTTTGGCCTCCACATCAGCACCTGGGCGTCATTGGCATTGGGCTTGACCATGGCATTAGGGGGGATGGGCTCATTCTTGCCCAGGATCTGGGGTTGTTCCTGGGTCACGGGCTCGTTGAGAACGGCCCTGTGACCCAGAGGCTTTTCTGGGTCTACTTTGATGTGAAGCCGCATCCTCCAGTGGATTGTCTGCAGGACGAGTGTCTCTGAGGTGGCCTGGTTGATGGCCACCAGCCAGGTTGTAAAGCTCTGGTCGCGGTGGATGCTGCCAAGCTGAGGCACATTGCTGTCACTGACCGGCACCCCCCAGGTCACGCTGGGGTAGAAATTGTCATTCATACTAACAGTGAACTTGCTGTCCTTCTTGGTGGGGCCTACGACAGTGAAGGTCTCTGTGGTGTTGCCGTACCACGGGTAGTTGACACCATCTGAGTCACTGATAGCCTGGATCTTGCCGTCACGTAGGTCAGGGAGCTCCCAACTCGACCTGGAAGTTGAAAAGAATCATTAGACATAGAGTTTAAGGCCATTAAGTGGTTAAAGAAATTAAAGGACAATTGGAAGTTATCACTATTTGGATCTTTTGGCAACATTTGTGGTCATCATTTCTATGGGTTATGTTTACATTGTACTTGTAGTCATTGCAACAGATTAGTCTGATAGTGAACATCAAACAAGCCTCGAGTTTAGCTGTTCTTTAAACCACTTCCTTCAGATGTAAAACTGTATTTGAGCTTGAAACCTATATTTATGCACAAGTACAACCAGCTTAAGTTGAACCAGGAAGCACTCTGTAAACTGTCATGGGTATTTTTGCTTTCATTTCTAAATACCTTATATGTTTCTTCACCTAATAAACACATAATAAACTGGAATTATCCCAAAGGTTTAGCTTTGACACAATAAACCATACCAAAGGATTGCTCATGTAAAAAGCTCTCCTGTCTAATTCTTTCTGTATTAATAGCTGAGTATTTCCATCTTACTAATCTCCCTCTTAATATCTCTGGCTGTCCAACACATGATGTAGATGAAAGAAATTAATTCAAAGCCTAACAGTTTGCTCTCTCCACCAATTTTTAAACTGCCGAGGAAAATTACAACAGAGAAATATTGTGACACACACAGTGGGCAAGGCTGAACAGCTTAAGTGACCTGGACCCCAGTCTGTCCACCTTACTCTCCCTGAGGCGCAGGACCAGCAGAACACAGGAGATAACGGTGTGATCCAAGCCACATGACTCACTGTCTGCTTGGCCCGGCCTCACATTGAGATTTATGTATCACCCAAGGGGTGAGATTAGCATGTCAGGTATATCAGCTGGCCCTTGTGTGTGTGTGTGTGTGTGTGTGTGTGTGTGTGTGTGTGTGTGTGTGTGTGTGTGTGTGTGTGTGTGTGTGTGTGTGTGTACATATGTATATGAAAAATCATTTTATCTTCTCAACTGATGCTTCCAAAACCATTAGCAGCAATCCATTCTGTCAGTGACATAAACTCAGATAACTCCAATACTAGAACTTATTTATGAGAAAATGATTTGACTTTAATATCCAGCTTTCAACTGTAGACAATATGTCCTCACACACTCACATCGTACTTCATAAATATGTAATTATTCTCCTTCATGAGGTGGTTCTTCCCATCAAATGAAAAAAACCTAAATGTCGGTTTGTTTGACAGGAAACCTGAGACCTGCTCCTGCACATGAATTTCTGTGAAACTCATGATTAAAAAAAACAAAGTACATCAAAAGCCAGAACGTGTCATCAAGTTTAAATGGCAGGGGTGTCAAGAAAAAGTACATCAGCTAGAGCAGACTGCGCACACACATATCTACCAACTGAGGAACTTTGATCTTAACTGTGTAAAGCACTGCAGAGATACGGTTCACTTCCTGTTTGCCACAGCCAAATGGTCTGCTGTATGTGGTGTGAGCATTAGTGACAGAATCACAACAATGTTGATAATGACTCACTTCTACAAAAAAAAAAAAAGTGACTTTCAAACATGTCAGTTATTCTAGATATTCCCTACAAAGGGGTGTCTACTTCTACAATAGCAGTAGAGTCCATTAGGGCAGTTAGCAAGTGAACAGAGTCTAAAGAGTTGCCTAAAAGTAATGGATAAATGGTTAAAGAGCATAAAAGGAAAAAAAAAACTCTTCAGATTGTTAGCTGAAATTGTATAATAGCTGAAGTATAGTGAAATAGTTAAAATTAATATATAAATTGTTAAACTAGATAGCAAAAAGTGACAAGTTGGGACAGCAAAAGTAATAATGGATGAATGGTGGGGAAAAAAAGACCAAATCAAAGTCTGACACTTCATTTGTATGGAAGAAATACAGTAACAATATTCATTTTTATAGACTAAGTGAATCGGAACAAATAATTATACTTGGAACATCAAGGTGTTAAACTTGAGTTAAAGGCCAAGAGGCCAAAAGGTTGGTAACCACTTCTGTAGCACATGGTTACAATAATTTCCTGTTCACCCACAACATATCATAACTAAGCTCTTTTTACAAAGGTTTAAGTGAACCAATATGTTAAGTCAAAAAACATGTGACATGTAAAATTTAGCTTTAACTTATTTTACTGCACAAAGTTAAGTTTTCAAACATCATTGAGAAAAGATATGTCTTTCTGAGACTGTTTGATCAAGACCAAGCAGATGCAATGTGGAAACATAGCACATTTCCTGTTTCTGTAGCTTTGTTGCCACATTCATTTGCATGTTAAGGCCAAGCAGTTTGGAGAAACAAAATTCTGCTGATAAGACGTAATAGTGGCTCAAGACGTTGAATTGAGTTTGCAGGAGTAGAAGCAAAGAAATGGGTTGCCAATGCAATCAATTAACCAATTCCTGCATGCTTTACCCTCACCACCAGTCACTTTATGTGTGCAGAGTACGACATTACCACACTGCCCTACCAAGTTTTAGCATTTGTGCATCCCCGTTTAAAAGCATATGCATACAATCCAAACCTACAAAACCATACCTCAGTGAAGGAAGCTGCTCTAAAAAGAGAGGGACAGTGGGGGGAAGAGAGACGATGAATATGCCCAGAATTCAGAGCACATCGTCCAAAGCCAACCGAGAAATCATCCACATTACCATCCTCATCTGTTCTGTCTGATTACGGCACACTTAAGTTTTATTACCATCAAAGAAGCTACTTAGTATGAGAGTATCAGAAGTGAGAGTGGCCCCATCTCTTGCATCCTAAGAGTGACTTCAAAAATGAACATCACGAATAAATGGCCTTGATGGGCTCGTGAAATTCTGTCACTATCTACCTTCACCGAGAAGAAACGTTTAATGACTTAGAATATGATAATGTCTGTGAGCTACAGACATCATGTAAACACTGCACGAAGAGGGGAGTTGCCTTTGCAAACACTGCTGCAAAGGTGGGTGGGTGCATTCCTCTCCCCCTATATATAAATTGTATCTATTACATTCACATTGATTCGCTCCAACTTGAAATCACTGTTCCTCTTTGTCACTGGTTTGTCTGTATTTACCGTGTGCCTACAAATGCAGCTAAGTGGCATTTAACCTAATGTGACTCAACCTTTGAAACAGTATTTATAATTTCAGAGTTTAGTTCTTTAAAGCGATGAGTTCCTGTTTTTTCGGATCCTGATTGTTTGTAGTTCATGTGATCTTTAAAATAAAGTCTTCGGAGCTGAAATGATTAGTCGATTAATTGATTAGTTGATCAACAGAAAATGATTCCAGCCATTATTTGCTGGTTCCAATCCCTTAAATCATTGTAAACTGTGGGTTTTGTGCTGCTGGTTGAACAAGACAAGACGTGAAGATGCACTTTAAAAACTAATTGATCATTTTAGAAAATCAAAATAATTGTCTTAAATCTTTCACAACTGATAAAATTTGAAGAAATACATTATATTTATTATCTGTTCATTCGTCTACTGTGAACACAGTCAAGTACAGTATGTTGGGAATTAGTGACTCTCTCCAGTTTTATGTTTTGGACTTCAAAATGGGGCTGTGTTGAGATTTTTGCATATATTATGTTTGAAGATTGGACATTTGTTTTCTGTTTCTCTATATGGAAACATTCATCATTAACTAAAAAAAATCATTACAGTTCAATTTCAGAAAGATAAAAGTGTAGTGGATATTCCCAATACAATCGTGTAGCTTAGATGAAAGAGGCAATGACTGACTGTCAACACAAATGCATTTTACAATAGACATCGATCAGACTGGATGGTGGGAGGGTAATTCGGGCTTCTCTGACTTCCTCACCACCTCTCTCAGTTTAACACACGTGGGGCCGTAGTGGGGTGGGAGTCTTGGGGAGGGGACTGGGTCTCTAATCTTAGACATGCAGCTCTCACACATCCTCTGCTGCAGCACCTACAGATAAAGAATATTCTGGGTACATGTCAGCTTGTGGTTTGCTAACTATGCTACAATATAAGATACACTACTTGTATAAAATTTGTACCAACACACACAGAGACACATACACCAAGGGAGAAAAAGCAACAGAGAAAGAGACCTGTTAACTCAGTTTTGTAGTGCAACATTTGTTAGTGTTTTTTTTGTTTTGTTTTTTTTTTTTTTAATAACCACTGGTGCAAAATAATTGTATTGACAAGTGGAGGGATCTGACAGGTCATAGCAATTATTTTCCATCACAATGTCCGACTTTCACATCTGTCAGCTTTTGAAGTACTTTGTAGCCAGCAGGCGTGCAGCCACAAGCCCACATGCTGCAGACAGCTGAGCTACTGATTGAATTAAAGTGCACTTACAGACAAGTCCATTTATCTTCCTTCTCTGTAGACATTATCTTCCTCACAACAGATGTTAATGTGTAATATTTTGAACACGCAGCACAGAGCAATGTTGGGAAATCCAGATGCAGCCAAGTTTCACTACTCAATATATCCACTTTAGGCAATGCAAATGTAGCATCACATGCAATACAAGAGGAACTCCAACAGTTCTCCAACACTCTTACAGTCTTCTGGTATAAAGACTCTCACTTGGTGGTTGAAGTTGACTCTTATGACTGTTTCTTCTATTAGGTGCTTAATTTACTTTAGTTGGGTTTCTTTTCCAGCAGTGACATTTTTTTTCTTACGTAGCCTTTTATCTGCAACTGTTTGTGGCGGAAGTTGGAGGCCTAAACCTGTATTCTCCATAGCCCTGTGTAATTAAACAAAATATTCTTAAAATTAAATCAAGATGTAGTTTTTTAAACATTAACTTAATGAGCAGCTAATTTGATAATGATTCGTTAATTTTTGCTCTCAAATGACAGCTTTGTCATATTGAGAGTAAACTTAAGGCTGGGTGTTGGACAGACAAAACACGTAAAGATGTCAGTATTTTGGAGCTTAATAGAGCAATGCTAATAGATTAAAAGCAAAATAAATGGCAGATTAGATGGTAATGATATTGAGTCACTTGAGTGGTTCCAGTAAGAAGCTCAGAGGGAAACAAAAGGGGTTTCAGATCTCCAAACGTGAAACCAATGGGGAGTCTAGACCAAATGAGCTGAACACATGCTCATCACCTAACAACGATGATCTGTGCACACAGTGAAAAAAGAAAAGAAGAACCCCTGATACTCACATCCCTTTGTTTCCATACGTGTTGTAGAACTCCATGTGATTGCACGCTTGAATCCAACCGATGGTCCATGTCTCTTGGCCGGCCACTGGCAGCACCAGGATCTGGGCATGAGCTCGGAAATGTGGTGTCCGGTAGCGCAGGACCATGCTGTTTGACTCATCGATGCTGGTGGGGTTGGAGTCGATGCAAGTCTTCACCTCCAGGACGATGATACTGTCTCGGAAACTCTTGGGCTTACACCTGATACTCTGGATACAGCCCATTGCATTAAACAGCAACACAATCCACAATAACGTCCAGATGTCTGGGGGAGAAGAAAGACGCATGGAAACAGCAAGAAAATCACCACAGTTGGATCCTCACCATGTTTCCCCCAACACCCCTCCCACCCCCCAAAAAAAATGGCTTACCACAATGAAAAGTGTTTGTGTACAGGGGACAGTCTCATAAAAAAGCCATGCATGTTTAATCCAAAACTACTCTCAGAAAGGGGAAAAAAAAAAAAAAAAAAAAGCAGAAGAAGAAGGGCTTAGAAAGTCTTCATATTTGAAGAGCGCATGCTTTCCGGTGCGTAAACGCAACTTCACCAAACAAGCGCAGGTGCAATAACTTTTCCTTTTCCGTGCATCGATGTTCTCATGCTGTCAAGATACAAGTCGCCATTGCCTCTTAAATGTGCACTGTTGCGCAAGAAGAAACAAAACAGACGCCCTGGCATCATGCATCCACTGGAAAGGTGTGCGTAAAGGGTTCCGCTTAATTATGAGCTAAATAATTAACAAAATCTACTTGTGTTACACTTTAGGGTCGTGTTGTCTTTTGTGTGATTCTTCAAGCTATTTCATCAGAGGCTAATCCCCGGGACTATCAACTATTGGTTAAAGCTCTCTATATCCAGCTGGTGGCAAATCTTACTTGAAAAAATGTTAAGCAGGACAGTTAGAAACGACAACTGGTCGAGATGCCCAGTGTCCATTTAATCCGCACCAGCCTCAATGTAAAAAAAGGTCTAATTTAGCCTTTTAACAGCGTTGTTTCTACGTCAATACATGTGTGGATTCAAGGTTCATGTGCAACTGCATGGTCTATTTTTAACCGAGAAAAACAACATGCAAAAAAAAAAAAAAAGAAGAAGTCTACCTATGAAACAGTTCACTGGAAAGTCTCCAGTGTCTTCAGCAGGACGAAATGCTAGAGAAATTTAGGGTGAACCGGGAGGGTGGAGGTGGAGGTGGGGGTGGCTCACAGTTCCTCGGTCAGAGAGGTAATTCCTTTATCTCCTTCACGCCAGCTCCCGTTATTTCTCCCCAAGTCTGTCGCTGCAATTGATCTCACCGTCCCACAGAGAGAGGTAGCGTTTCCATCTAGTCGAGCACCGAAACATCCAGAGGACACCGCCGGGTCAACTTTAGCACCCATTTCACCGGATCCATTCTACAGGGGGAAAAAAAAATGTTTTTTTGTTTTTGTTTTTTTTTTTAAATTCAAAAATAAATAAATAGAAAAAAACCATAACGCCTCTGTGTTGAGCGCATAGTCACATAGTTGGAGCCGAGCCGGCAGCCCGCGGTCCTGTGTGATGGGCGGCAGTTCAGCCTAAATTCCGGCACAAGCTGTCATTTCTCCGAGCTCGTCCCATCGCTGCCACGGCAGGTTCACCCCGCTGCGCATTGGTCTGTTTCAGCTGCCTGGGGAGCAGCTCTATAAGTATCTTTGCGACGACACTTCCGCCCCCCCCCCGAGCTCTGCGGGCATGCTGGGAAATGTAGGCGCTCGTGGTCGCGTCGGAAACGGTAAATGGTCTCGCTCAAGCTCCCGCGTGAGAGCACACGTTCAACCCACAGGGGGTGGGAGAGGGGCTTCGGCTTAGTCCGCTAACAAGAGGCTAATAAAGTTAACAATAAGAAAACGATAAAATAATAAACGATAAAAATAAAGTTAATGATAAAAAATATCGGTAATTATTGTTATTATTGGCCTGTAAGCAGTAGACGTCCATTTTTAATGAGATCATATTTAACTTGCAGATGAATAATAACTTCTATCTATCTATCTATCTATCTATCTATCTATCTATCTATCTATCTATCTATCTATCTATCAAGTGTGATCAGTGCGATCAATAATCAATATGGTTTGTGGAGACGTTTTATTCTCTGGCGATATTATTTGTTTGTTAGCTATAGCATTTTTTATTATTATTCTCCACAAAACAACAGGACATTTATGAATCTGTTCATTCACTTGCTGTCTTGTTTGTGTCCGTTCATTCTTCTGCTGTTAACACAGTTCAGGGCAGGAATCAGTGACTGTCTGAGCTTTTCGTATATATTATGTTTGACTTTCTTGTTTTTCTGTATGGAAACAGTCAACACAGCGATTAACATGAATAACAACTGCATTTCAGCAAACTAAGCGAGTGAAGAGACCCACTGCAGAAGTGTAGCTTATTTGTGTCTCGGCTATGGGCGCTTTTCTGTTCTCCTCAAAACGGCAACAGCGCATCGCATCTATCCATCCGTCCGCTCGCTCCGTTGTTTGTGTGCTTTTTGCTTGTTGGCACAGTGGTGTGGCATGAAGATCCCGCCTCTGCCTCCGCGGAGACGAGAGGCTCCTCCGACCCGCCGCTGTCTGTTTAAGCACCTTGGAGAACTCCGCTCCGCAGCAGCGCGCGCCGCAGAGGCTGAATCGGGACCGTGCGTAAAGTACGTCAAATCCGTACGGAAGCTCCAAAACGCTTCACTGCCACCGCTGCCTTGTCTTCACCCTTTGTTGGTGATTCTGGCTGACTCCGAACTTCTTCAGGTTTTTTTTTTCTCCCCTGCATCGCTAGAGCCCTCTCCCCCTCTCTGCCAGGACATCGGGGCTGTTGTGGAGAGTTAGAGCGATGCTGTGTGGTTTGTAGCTTTCCGTCCCTTCTCCGGGTAAGATGATGACAACACCGTGTCTTGCGTATTTCTTGCACCTATTCTACACCGAGCTTGTCTTTCACAGAGGCACAACCTTTTAGTTGTGTAGCTGTGCAGTGCTTTGCCGTAACGAGATACGCATGTTGTTATTTTATCTCCATGCTGTAGATCGGGTTTCTCTGGATTGGCCGAGGCAAATGCCATTCAGTACACTCTCCCTGTCCGCATGGTATAAACAGCATGGCCATCGCACATTCCAGTGGGTCTAAATATATCTATTAAGGCCACAGGAGGGGGAGGACTGGTGCTGGGGGTTTATCCTGGGACATTTCACTGCCGTCGTGAACTCGCACCACTTGAATTATCTTCTGGAGATTGACAATCGGTTATTGCAGCGAACTTGGCTCCATCCAAACATGCCCTCGAGTTATAACGTGAGATCCAGGGCGCGGGAGAGAAACAGTGTCCTGAGCAGACCTGAGTTCATGTCCTTGAACCACCAGCCCCTCCGCAGCTGCGGCGGCCCCGGCCCCGGCCCCGGCCCCTCTGAGAGCCGAGGCAGCGCAAGGCGACCGGGTCAAAACAAGCACCAAACAAGCCAGCAGAGTGAAGAACCTACCGACAGTGGCAGCAAGGACAGGAGAGAGCCCAGCAGAATGCCAGAGGAAGACTGTATGCAGCTGAACCCCTCATTCAAGGGAATAGCAATGAATTCCCTCCTCGCCATTGACATCTGCCTGTCCAAGCGCATGGGGGTGTGCGCCTACACGTCGTCCCCATGGGGGGGCTGCCGCTCCATGGTCGCCCTGTTAGCGCTCACAGGGCACGGCATCACGTGGATCATTGGCACTATCGTGTGTCTCACAAGGAGTAACACTCTGGCTGGACAAGAGGTCTTGGTCAACTTGCTGCTTGGTAAATTCCACATCACACTCACCAGCCTGTCCAAAACATGCAGCCCATCCATAAAACGCACCTCATGCGCCATGGCTGCAAGGACAAGTTTACACCAAAAACCAAAGCACTAGAATGACCTGCTCCTGAATCTGCTTCAGTCTCACCCGGGGAACTGATCAGCTGTGGGACTCGTGCAAAATGCTTTAGCCACAGCCACAGTCACATTTCCAAAGAGCATATTCTTAACTTAAAAATGTGCTGTGTAACATAGCGTACAGCATTTACTGTCAATCCACTCCTTATAAAGAGCTTATAAGTTGTAACTCAACACATCAGAGGATTTCTACATGACAACCATGAAAAATCACACATTAACCATTAAGTTAAAGGCATCTAAACCCATCATGCGGTACAACTGATTAGAAAGTGGTTCGGTATTTGTTTTCACACACATATACATTCTAATACAAAGTTGCCCCTTTTTAATCTTTACTACACATTATACATATTTTGCTGATTCTGCCTCAGCAACGGAGAACACAAGCTGCAGTCTTTGTAAGAAGTTTGGCAACAGTTTTGTTCAGTAAAGTCAACTTTAAAGGAAGGTTGTTGTTTTTTTTTTTAAATGTTGCAGCCTTTAAATTGTGTGGGGGTTTTTTTTGTTTGTTTGTTTGTTTTTTAAAGAAATATCTTACACTGTTAAATGCAATCCAATGCAGCAGCCCAGAAATTAAGGCCTTAAATCATTGTTATCTCATGAAACCTTTGTTTAGTTTTTGTAGTTTTTAGTATTAGGTGCATATGTAATGCAAACGTAAGTAAAGCAGATGCACAGAAAGTATTGCTTCATAATTACATAAACTGACCAAAGTTGCAGCAGTTTTTAAATTGAGTTGCATCACACAATGGTTGACACTGTGCCACGAAATCTTAGCTGCAAAACAAGCTGGCTTTGATCAACGCTCATTCAGAAGCAAATTTCTATGGCCACCAAAAACATTGAGACATTAAGCTTGTTAACAGCCCTTGTTTGATAAGGTTTTGTCCTGTGGGTCCATACATGAAAAGATCTTTGTTGCTGTTGATCCAGTGTTGAATTGTTGATCAGTCCCTGCTGGTGGTAATAACAGTGCAAAGCAGTAGAGCAAAACAATTTATTTCAACATACTTCTGCAGCAAATAGCAGATGAGGTGAAATTGAATTCAGAATGACCGGGGGGTTGTATGTGCACTTGCCTGCACAAACACACACACACACACACATGCACAGTCTTGACCCATGCAGATTATTGACCAAAAAGCAGTACAAATCCCCTGTCTGTGGCAACATTGAGCTCTGATTGGAAGCCAGTAAATCTCTGGATTTAGGACACGGTTGTTTTGTGTTTGGAACATTGTTCTACCCCAAATGCTTGCTCATTATGTGTTGGTCCAGGATAATTTCAATTGAGGTCTATTGAGGTCTGTCAGGAGAAAATCTTCAAGTGTACTGAACACTGTCTGGGGAATTAATATTCATTGCTTCTGATTTGCTCTCTGATAGTCTGGTCTGTCAGGATTGGTTTAATTCAGTCCGCTGTTAAGACCATATGAACTGTGCTGTGCAGTAATATTTCCCATATAGTGTTTTGAAAACAGCATAGTCACACATAACTGGGACTATCTATAAGACAACTGAACATGTCAGGGAATCTAAAAGCAGACCTTGACTGTGCAGAGGATGTTCCCACCGTTTTCAGCTGCAGTGTAGTGCGGCTGTGATGTTTTCTGTTTCTTTGTGAGACTTAGATTCATCAGTGACCTAATTACACCATGAAGGAGGTCCTTAATGTAGCTTAACATATACCAGCAATGACAGGACAGTTTACTTAACACTGGAAGTCTTTATGGCTTATACTGTAATTTCAGTGTCAGTATCATTGAGTCTGAGCATGAGCAGATTGCTAACACTGTCTTTTAATGCCTGTAACATCCGATCTGTAGTCCTTAAAATTTGGGTTTCAGTCACATCTTTGTGAAATCCAAAAATTGTTGCTGTTATTTCATTTTTATTTTATTCGTGTATTTGACAAGGATACCACATATTAATCAATATCTCTGTAAATGTGCCAGCTGGTAAATTTTCAACTGCAGTTCTTTGGCAAAAACAGTGAAGTAGTGGTTCAGAATTACAGAAGACACAAAAGCAGAGCAAACGGCATCAGTCTATGAAACAGATTATATTTCAAGTAACGATGTGCACCTCTTTCTTTGTTGGCTACAAGAATTCAGCCATACTACAATACTGCTCATTAAAGCGGCTCTAATCAATATTTTTAATCTTAGAAATAGATTTGTTAAAGGAGGCAGCGTTTTTCTGAAAAAACAAAAAAAAACAAAAAACCAACCCAGCACAAAATGGCAAACAATTAATATTAGTCTAGGAACATCATGTAGTTAAAGTGCCAGATATTTTTCTCAATTCAAAAACTTTGAATTGCCTTAGTTTGAGGTGGAAAATGCCTGCCTTGGGTTAGCACATGGGAAATTACATATCCTGACAAGGGAATTTCAAACATTTTAAATCATCTCTGCAGTGTTAAAAAAAACATTACTAAAAGTAAATTAGAACAGCAGCAGAAGTGGAAAAAGTCAGCACTGGGTTGCCAACCTTCCTTCCAATCTGCCTTAATGGCTGTAGCCCATCCTCGTTATTTTACTTTTTATATGACTCTACACCTGGCACAAATTATAAGTTTATCCAATGACATTTTTTTGCAAATGATCTATGGGCTTGACAGAATCATTGACAGACCAAGCTCACTCATCCTTGCTGCAGTGAGGAAGAAGCAGCTCTGATCAGGAAACGTATTAAGTATTGTGCTAGGGCTCAATTTCAGCCTGATATTGTCAGATTTCCTGACATTGCTAGTTGATCTCAGGCAGCCTGACCAGCTACCTGCTCGAACCTATTGCACTACTTGAAGGTGTGGTTTCCATCCGGAAATTGGCAGATTCCCTTGAACAATGAGTCTGAGTTCAGTTCTTTGATAGCTCAAACCTACCTGCTGTTATTGTGTCAAATCAAATGTGTTATCACACTGTGGTGACTACAGTTGTGCTGACTGTCCTGAAAACAGCTGCAAAAACTTACCCCAAATTTTTTTGCACAGCTTTCCCCACTCCTGAAGACGGTGGTCATTTGATATGTTGATGATGCCAAACAAATCTAGCAAGACAAACTGAATTGTCACTGCTGCTTTAGTCAGCTGAAGAGCATGCCAAACACTTGTGCTTTCAACTGATAATATGATGTGTCACTGCTTGGCTCACCTTGTGCCTCCCCTCAGTAATTTTGAGAAGTCACTTGCCACAGGGCACCAAGGGACTGCACCAGCCTCACAATGTTTTCACTTTTTACGAGCCTGCCAACCTCTCTTTTGTTCTTCCTTCAGTATTTTGATTTTTTTTCCCCATTGACCATGAAAATGACAGCTCCTCACTAACCTGCCTTTAAGGCGCTGTAATGGAATTTAAAATAATGGCTCAGTTAGGACGTCGAGTGGGCGAGTAGAATGAGAAGTAGGACAGCATAACCAATACGTCAGAGAACCTGACAGTTATTTAGTGCAGGGTTGGTTGAATGTGTGTGAAGATGGCAGACTTGAACAGAAGTTAAAGATGGCGATGGTGGGGATATTTTTGGGAGTGCTGCGAAGCTATAAAAGGCATCTGTAAATGTCTGGCATGTGCACTCAAAGCAAATGCTACTCAGCATTGTATGCCTTATCAGTTATTCTTGGTCACCAAGATATCTATGTACATATAAGTACTATAGTTTTTTCTGCTCTGTTTGAAGACTCGGAACATTATATAAGAACTCCAGATAGAACAATTTGGACTTCTATTGTTTACAAATATAACAAGACTAAGTCTCTATAGTCATACTAACAGCTCTGTGAGACTGTTCTCAAGAAAAAGGTGCTTTGAGGGAAATGCTAACAACATAAATGTGCATACGAAATGTCATAACAGTGAATCAGTTAGTTAAAGAGATATTTCACTAAATGCCAATAGGAAACATCCTCTTGAAACCATAAATGTCTGTACAAAGCCTTGTGGCAAGAGATATTTTAGTCTGGATCAAAATGTTGAACTGACCAATCAAATGACTGTAATTGCCATACCTAGAGCCTTGATCTTAGCATGGCAACACAGCAATGTAGTAGTGTAAGGATATGTTGTCAAAAGTACAGAATGATACAATTACTCTGTTATGTAGATTTCACTGTACCTGTGAAAGTTTGTATGCTTAAAAAAAAAAAATTAAGACAGCATGAAGATTAAAAAGTCACTTGTTTGTTGAACTGCCCAAAAATCAATGTCCTAACATCCAATGAAGGTTTATTTTCAGGAGGCACTAATCAAAAAACAAAACATTTAACACAAAATAATGACATGCGGTTATGGAGAATTCTCAGTTCATAAATAATATTAATTTGTTCATAACTATTGTTTGTCCAGTGGTGGAAAATAACTATAACATAACACAATTTGTAGCTGCTTGACTTGAGTGTTTTTATGTTATCCTAAATCACGGGCTACTTTTTAGTTTTACGTTTTACTCTCCTACTATCGATTTAAGATGTTATATTAAAGTATGACAAATCTTATAAAATATGATGCGTTTTCATGGATTAAACCAGTGGCTCCAAACCTTTTTAAACATAAAATAAACTTGGGTTTTATTATCACATTTCATATGTCTATTCATTGTTCAGAAGCCTAATTGAGTGTTTTTATATTATTGTATTGGTACTCTTACTTGCATAAAGCATCTTATTACTTCCACCTTGGCATTTTAGCATGTCATCAGAAATTCTTAGCTTTCATAATTGAACTCTCTTTTTCTGTGACAGCGCTCATCCTTGATGTCATGACTGTGGCTGGAGTCCAGAGACTTGTGAAGCGCAGAGGACCTTGGGAGATGACGCCAGGTTTCCTGGACTGCGTCGCCATGGACTTCTACTCCTTCCCTGCCGCTCATGCCAGCCGAGCCGCTATGGTCTCTAAGTTCCTCCTGTCCCACTTGGTCCTGGCTGTGCCGCTTCGCATCCTGTTGGTGCTGTGGGCCGTTCTGGTGGGCATGTCCCGGGTGCTGCTGGGGAAGCACCACTTAACTGATATGGTGTGTGGCTTTGCACTAGGCATGCTCCACTTTAGCTTGATGGAGACAGTGTGGCTCTCATCAAGCACCTGTCAGACTCTTATTTCCATAAGTACACTCAGCTGGAGCCCCTTTTTCTGAGCTCCTGATACAAGGCTATGCTAGCACACAAGGCTTAATACACTAACCCCACAATGTCAAGGACTTAGTCAAGTAGGCAAGTTATTTTTCTAAGGGTTTGAAGTTCTTCTTGCAGGCTGTAAAGAGAGAAGCATTATTATGTTGATGAAAATGCTGGCTTGCATGTAATGCCCAAGACAGGCAGATCAGAAGACCTTACAAGACCTTTATAATGCTTCACAAATCTTAGTTTCTTCAGTCAGATCTACTCACACACACCCGTATTGCTTCCTCATCATAAGAGAAAAATAAGACAGTAGCAAACTGGCTAGAATTTGATGAAAATGTATGTGCAGGATTAAGGCTTTTTTTTATTATTATTAGAGTTTTGATTCTCATACAGTATGAAAGCTGGTACCACTCATTTATTATTCAACCTTTTTATTCAGTATAAATTCTGTCTTAAGTCTGTGTGCCTCCCTTTTTTCCATCTTACTTTTACCTACACTCTATTACCTCTTCCTGTTTTCTCATTTTTTTTTGTAAATGTTTTGCTTTTATATTTGATTAGTGAAATACTTAAACCATGTTGAATACTGAATAGAGTTTGGTGTAAGGCTGTAATATTGGATGTGATACTAAAATAGGTGATTGTTGTTTGGATATTCCACATTGTCCCTAATTGGCATGACGTATTTCTGTTCTTTTTACTGTATGTTTATCAAATATGACCTTATTTTTGTGTAAAACTAATGTCATACTTGCACAGAATTTAATATTTTTCTTACAGGATCAAATATGATTTCTCTCAATGTGCCATTTTCAGGATGCTGTAATGACTTGAGACCTTTTTCTTTCTTTCTTTTTTTTTTTTTTATTGCTCCTCTGCTCTTTCATTGCAGGCTGCTGCAGTCTGTACATTAGCCTAGCAGGTGATTATGGTTTGTCTGATACTGATTCTGTGCCCCAATAAACAAATGAAGCGTGTAAAGCAAAAATATCAGTTTTTACAAATTTTTTTTAATGGACTTTTGAATGAAAACTTGCTTTTTTTCTCTCTTGTGGCAAAAAATATTTCAGTGCATTGGTTTGGTGTGTAAATACAGGTTTGTGTACAATAGTGCAGTATTTTATGTTTTTGTTTTTCCATCTTAATAAAATACGGTGGACTGTCAGTAAAATGTGAATGTATTGTAATTTAAATTGAAGTTTGGAACACAGAAAAAGGAAAACACAGTTAAACACAAATTGATGAATGATGTCTACAAAATAGCCAAACTCCTATAACTTCCTAGTTTTAAGGCAGCTTTCCACAATAGATTGTTCTTGTTCCCTCAAACATCACATGGATTTTAAGGTATCACGTGGTGCACAGCTTGGTCAGCAAGAATAAAGAAAAAAGAAGTATGGTCAAAACCTTGCATGGTCATTATCTTCTCCCCTGCAGTGACAGTCTTTTGAGTTAAAGGCTAGAACAAAATCCATGTGGCAGTTGACTTTCTTACTCATCATTTTTAATGTTTGGCCATTTGCTGTTTGAATTCAAGTAGATAAAAGCATTCTGCATTTACTCTCATTGCACAGAAAAACATTGAGCAGCATTATGACCTTACAACAATCTAAAAAGAAATGTGAACATCAACTACTAAATCTTATCAGTTCCAGTGCAACTCTACCAGTGATCTTCACTATGCAGAATCCACCTGACGAGTCAAGTTTTTTCGTTATTTCAATCAGCAAAACTTTCATGTACTAGTGCAACAGTATTTCTGACCATAATTAAGGTGTGAGTCCCCACAGCCTTTGACACTGCTTTCCTGTCACGCTAGTCTTGCCACAGACGATCTGACAGGAAATGACACCAAAGCATTGGCGTGTGCTCTGAAACAGTTCAAATAGTAGGAACAGAAACTGCTTTGAAAATACTCTCTGGCAGAGACAGTCAGGATGGTAAGACTTTAAATACTTTTCACTGAATATTCAGCTGTCAGAGATTCGTGCACAGCCCCTGGTTATGGTTGCGCAGTTTGCAATCAGAATGAGTTAGCAAATGTCTGAGGAACATTTGCACCACATTCTTCCATCTTTACTTTAGAAAGCATTTTAATGAAGCAGTACAGAGTAGCAGAGAGAGAGAGAGTGAAGAGTGCAGGCACATGCTCCCAGTAGGAACCATTTTCTTTTTGTAAATGATACACACAAGACATGTAGCATTTGACAATCAAACACCATCATTTTCAGGAACTAATAGATTGTATATAGGGGCACATACAAAAAGAGAACGATAGACTTTAAGCTGCAGTAGCATATCCTAACACCGTTGTAAGACCTTTTCTTTAAGCTTTCTGGAGGTGAAATTAAAGTTTAATTAAAATAAAATAAAATTAAAACAACCTTGCTGACTCTGAGGGTCTCTGAGGACCTTCTGACCATGAAGATTTGCAAAACGTGAGAGACATTACAGTTTGTTACAAGACCCAGGTTTGTTTGAATTTTGTGCCAATATCAAGGTCTCTACAAGCCTGCAAAACATGTACCCAAAATATCCCTGTGAGTAAGTGCTGATAGTGTTTGCAGGCCTGTTTCCACATGCACTGCATCAACAGACAGCACATTTCCTAATGTTGTGTCTTTATGCCCTGTTTGTGTCATGTTCTTAGTTAAATATAAAATAGATTAGAGGTAACATTAGACACCACAACCTTATACGTCTCACTGATCTCTGCTCCGTGCATGTTGTAATGTCAGACAGCTGTTCTGGTAATTGTTATACATTTCCATTTTAAGTATATTGAGAAATGTTCTTACACTAGTAGCACTGCAGGCTTATCAAAGTAATAGTCTGCAAAATGGCTGCAAAAAATTTAAATAAACTCACCTACTTATTACTTTTTATCCTGTTTATACATTTTGGTAATTCATGTTAATTCACCTTTCTTTTTTGCCCCAAATTTAAATCTGTATCTGTTTGGCCATCCTGCTGAACCCCAGTGTCTGCAGTGTTTGATCTGAAGAAGGATTAGACGAGTGCTCCCTCTAGAGGAATCTCCTTTATTATACTTCAGTGCTCCTGGAGCCACCTGATATCATCATGAACACTGGCAATGCCATTCAAAGTTTTTTTAAAAAAAATTGTTTTATTATATTTCTTTTTATTGGCCCAGTTTTCATAGAAGAACTCTTTCAGCACCAGTTACCATGTTCATCCTATGTTCCTCTTGCAGGCAACTGTCATGTGAAGTAAAGCAGAGGTAATATTGTTTCAAAAAATTACATATGCACCTTTTTGAGTTTTGAATATCTTAGTTTTAAGTAAACTAATAGATAAATAGATAGATTTAAAAAGTTGAATGCATTGTTGTTATTTTTTTAACAAACCAAACCCATCCATTATTATCAAATACAATTGGAGGTTGTTCAATTGTTGATTTAATGTAAAAATATTGTATATTAATTGTTGATTTTGTGTAATTCCTGTGTATTCTCTATAGTAAATAGTCCCACCATTGATCCACAGATCAGTATAAAAGTTTTAATTGAATATAAGATACATTTTTGGTCAAGTCAAAACCAGGATATAACTTAATACCAGGATACTAATGGGTATGTAAACCCATTGACATTTAATCAGGTTTTTTATTATCAGAGGGGAAACACATTTTAGAGCTCATTCTCTGTTTGCTGTACATTCAAAATAACATTTTCTTAATGCAATGTTGTTATTTGGACATTAGGGATCACTGTTGAACCACACATATTGCAGATCTGTTTACTCATAATCCTGTGTATTTAGAAATTACACAGGATAGCGTTATTCTCTGTTGTCATTTTGTGGGTTTCCTATTATATACTGCATGACCAGGCGCATGGAGGATGGTATCACCCACGGAGTGGTTATTTCCATTGCATGCAAATTACATTGCATGCAACGGATGCATTGCATGCAATGCAATTCAACTTTCTTAGAAAGAGGGTACTGGCATAGCTTGCAATGCAGTCTTTTCAGACAACTGTTTTAGTGCATTTGTACTCTTCCTTTCTTTTAAGTTAGAGTATCTGTTTCTATTTCTACTTGCATACTGTCAAAGTCATGTCACATAGCAAGCTGGCGCTGTCTGATTTGTACTTGTGTTCATGGTGATCTCTTACTAACTTGTACATATGCACACACAAAGACAATTTAATGTATGTTTCCTCACAAAAGCTGCTTGTAGAAGACATAACAGTGTCTCATGAGGTGATTGCAGATGTCATGAAAAGTCAAATCGCCATATTGTTTCTCAGTGTCATAGATACCAGGTGAAAACAGTTTAATGGACTGTCTGGCAGCTGTAGTGAAGCCTCTACCAAGGCTGTGGTTCAGCTGGGGGAACAGGTTGCTCATAAATCACAAGGTTGGTTGTTTGATCCCTGGCTTCTCTGGGCAAGATATTGAACCTCAATCGCTCCTATTTGCAATAGTTAGGCTAATGCATTGGATAAATACATACAGTCCATTTACCAAAGTACCCCATCCAGACATTTTAGAAGAACAGAAAATGTATCCAAACTTTATCTAAGTGCCATCCTTCATTAAGGTTAGTGCAGGTTCAAGTGATTTACAGATGTCAAGCTGATACTTAGCCAGCAGAAATGTAAACAGTGAAACTAACAAGAGTGAAAGTTTCTTGGCTGCAACAGACAAACAATCTCTGAAATATTCTTTAAACAGGAGATAACACAAAATAATCACAAAAAAGTTGGCTGTACTTCAGGATCTACCTAATCAGTAATAATAGGACGCTCCCTATTTGATCTAATGTCTAACATTGTTTTAATTAAATGCAAATATACCTGTTGTTTATTTTGTAGTGTATTTCCAATTTCATTGCAGTGGCATTTACCAATGTCTGTAATTTCATATTCATGAAAGACTAGTGAAAAATGCTGAAAAATGACAAGCATTGTTTGGAGTCAAGAAATGAAACACATAGCCTGTCTATAGGAATGAACAGAGCAAACATCTAACCTCATCTAAAAATACTTTTAGATGAGGTTTTTATCAAGTGCAATTTGGAATTTGTTTAATTGTTGATTTAATGCGAAATATTGTATATTCATATATTTCATTTAGTAAAAGTAATTTCTCTTTCCAATTAAATTGGAAATAGAAATGTACTTTCCATGGTAAAACCTAACTATCATCCCACAATGGATCCACAGATCAGTATAAAAGTTTTACTTGAATATCAGATACATTTTTGACCAAGTCAAAATCAGGATATAATTTAATACCAGGATACTAAAGGGTATGTAAACCTACTGACATTTAATCAGGTTCGTTATTATCAGACAGAAAACACATTTCATGCATTTCCTTAATGCAGTGTTGTTGTTTGGGCATTAGGGATCACTGTTGAACCACACTTATCGCAGATTCTTGAACGTGTGCAGCAAGATAGTGCAGATCTTTTACTGGCCTGTTGTTACAAATGCAATACAATTTGCTGCTATCTGCTCGGGCAGCAGCAGCAGCAGCACCAGAGCCAATGACACCAACAACAGTGAACAAACTGATCAACAAGTCTCGCTCTGTTCAGTGGAGCCCCAGGTGTTGGTTGTGGAGACACTGTGCACACACTGCACTATATTATAATATCTATTGATTAATATTGTTACTTAATATTATTCTTCTTATTATTATTAATTTATTTCTTATCTTCCCCTTCTGTTTGTGATACAGTGTCAATTTTTAATTTCTTATTATATGGGGGCTCACGGTACATATCTATCTATCTATCTATCTATCTATCTATCTATCTATCTATCTATCCATCCAATTGCCGGAATTAACCAACAGAGGCGCTGTTTCCATGCTAACGACGCTCGGTGACGTAGGACGCTCTGTGCCGAGCCGATCCAGCCTTCACTCTGCCCTGTTCATTCTCAGGCCGGGTAGGACCCAAGCAACTACACTGCTATCGGTTCAACCTATGAAGATTGGGCTTTTACAATCGCCATCCATCCTTTGCGTAGACAACATTTTGTGGAAATATATCACTGTCACTAATCAGAAGATACCTTAAATCGTTGAATCGGTGAGTTATGGGCGCGGATTCTTGTGCCAAACATCCAGTTTTGCTCGTCTTCTCCGCTGCCCAGTTTTATTGTTGCTTTGTTCTGGGCAGCAGCCATTTTTAATCGCCTTGTCCTACATTCCCATCGCTGTGTTCAGACCGTTGTGAAAGCCAAGCTAGGTCGAAAATGTTAGCATAGATGTGAGTGTTTTGTAGAAAGTTCCGCTAGAAATTCAGTGCGTTTTGTCACGTCTAGCACAAACGTAACTTCACTGGAAATCACCGGCCTGTCAGGGTTGTTTTCGGATCACTAGACTTGAAGTTTAACGGAATTGCCGTTTCGCTAGTTTCCTACAAGCTGCGACTGGCGATGCTAGCTCACGCTAACTTAAAGCAAGTGGTTGTGTTTGGTTATTTCTGCTTTATACTATAAACAAATTGGAAAAACTGCAATTTGCTTCTATCTTCTCTCTAAAATATGGACATAATAACATTCAGCTATACAGGACCTTGGCCATTAGCACTTGATGTTTACATAGCAATTTTCCTTTAGCCACCAGCTAGCATATTTTACTAGTGGTGACCAGCAACTACACCGAGGGTCCTCCTTAACGTTTTTGTTGTAAGGTCACAATCTAAGAAAAATGTGTAGTAATAGTCGTTGGGATCAAATTAAACGACCAAGACCGCATATTTGTTTTATCGTGGCTACAAATTGAAATAGGCTGTTTTGTTTTCAGCAGCGAACTGGCTGGTGTCAGCTTCGTGTGCTGGAATTAGCGATAGCTTTCACTGAGGTAGCGGCACCAGAAAACTGTTAACTTCAGAGAGGTCAGACGATATTTGGCGGAAAAAAAAAATCTGTTGTATATTCACTTTTAGCACTTAATATGTTTTCTCTTAGTTGTCTGACAGAACTAATATTAGAAATGTAAACAATGTCAAGAAAATGATAACGTTAGCTGTCATTGCGTTAGCTTCCATAGCTAATATAGCGTCCACTATATTTGCAATTTGATGGCCTTTGTTGAAATTCAAGTTTTTTTTTTGTTAACATAGGAAAAAAAATCCCATTGTTGATTTAACGAATAACTGAATCGACCATGGTGAACAAATACTTTTGTTTTAGAAGTTCCGGTAAAACGCCTATGCGGAGCTTTAACCAAGCGGCCTCTGATTCGTTATTAATTCCTTGGTTTTCGACTCAAATTATAGATAAACTCGCGATATTGCATAGGTTTTGTTCATAAAATATTCAAAACAGCAGGTGTGTGTCGTTGTATCTTCGCTAACCTTATACAAATTTAAAAATATGATAATTAAGCCCACATTAAAGCTTTTCACACATTGTTTTAGTAGTTTAATTAAACAATCACTTTTATAATTTGAGCGCATGTTGCCATTGAAATTTTAACTTCAACTTTTGGCCAAATAGTCACAGTATGGAAACAAAAAAAAGCTTGGGTGTTCACTTCATCCGAATTGATTATCAAACAAATTTAATTGAAGATAAAAACTAATTTAATACTAATGTATAACAAATTGACAGTGCTTGTGTTATTGCTGTTACTTATTACTATTTTGTAAAAGGAGCATAGGCACTGACAATTTCATGTAATTGAATTACTTAACTTTTATGATTTTTTTTTTTTTTGTCAGATGTGAATTGGGTACAGACACAAAGCTTTTATGAACTCAACATGGTGCGTTTTGGACAAGGCTAATAGTAAAACTCATGAGCTACAAGTCAAATTGATTTCTGAAAACATCACATCAGCATCAGTAAGTTTGTCAGTACTAAAGGAAGAATGAATGGAAGTAGAGTTTAAACCAGCAAAGATATGAGATTCTTGTCATAGCAACATCATGTCGCATACTTCCTGCTAACAAGAACATGGTCTGTCATGCTTAATTTCAGTGTGAATAAAGTATTATTAAAATGTCAGATGATAACTCATTTAGATAAAAGTACTGGAGGGAAAATCCGCTCAAGTCTTTAAAGATGAAAATAAGTAATTTGCCAAAGTGAAAATCAAGTTATTATATTTTACAGTCTTTCTTAAGAACCTTTCCTATGGATATATGAAGGGCAACATGTCTACAGCATTTATTTTAGTCACAGCTGCTCACAGCATCTCTGTGATGTTTGGGAGGTACTAAATACCAGTAATGCTACACAAAGAATTTTGCCCCTATTATGTCTGGGGACAAGTTGGACATGATGATGTCTTTGCCCTCAGGTCAGGATGTGTTTGAAAAAAAAAAAAAAAAACAGACAGATGTTAACATGGAAAAATATTTTTTCCATATCAATTTAAGAAATGATAACAGTAACTGCTTCAAAAATAATTATTTCTTTTTCAACATTAATACCAGAACACAAAGGATGTTTTTCATTTGGTTATGATACCTGCTCTTAGCCATTCTGATGATCAGAGCCAACATACTACAGTTGGTTTTCTGTATGACTGTGATGTTGCTGGGGATACACCGGACATGCTTATGATCATTGTGTGGTCAAGGGCCATGACTTACGGAAGTATCACTGAAAACAAAGAATGACTGATGCATTCCCTTACATCAGCTTGCATCTTGTTAAAACATATAAACAACAAATGAACAATTGCAAAAACTACACAGGATCCATCTGACCACCAACACGCAGTTGTATTCTACACGTTTTTAAGGATAAAACCAGGAATCTGTTGATTCCAGTTTAAGAACAAAATGGAAAGTCACTCAAAACAAACTATTTACCCTGATTTAATAGCCTCTTTAGATGCTGACTATACAAACAAAGCTGGTTATGAAAAATTTTGCTTTGCACCAGTGTTTCCAGACTGTGTTATGCTTGTCAAAGAAGAAAAGAAAACTAAATGGGTAAAATACTGAATCATTGGTTTGGACTGAAAGGACATTCAAAAAGCACTCTCAACTTATGCACAGCTGTCAATTCATGCTTGACAGCCACTGCAAACTATGTTAGGCCCATTGTTATGAAGTTTAACTATGGTTAGAAGTGCACAACCATAAATTCAAACAGATTCACAAAAAGCTGTTTAAACGTATTAATTGAATCTTGGTGCATCTGTGGGCCAGTATTGTAATAGATTGTATAATTGAGCATAGTGTAATTTGACATTAATTTCTGGATAGCTTTTCGTCAGTGATATAACAGTAGTGTTTGGCTTCATGGTTAAGCTCAGAGAAAATAATAAGTATAGTTATTTAGTTGCCTTATTATCAATTATTTGAATTTATATATTGTATTTATACATATTTTGAAAATATGACAGAAATCAGAACTAAATGTGGACATTTCTTTGTAGAAACAGAAGGCACTGGGAAGAGGCGCAAAGAAAAATTTCCATACTCGATGACATTACATCGCAATGTCCGATCGTTTGGGGCAAATAACCAAGTCCAAGGATGGGAAAAGCAAGTATTCCTCACTCAGCCTATTTGACAAGTACAAGGGGAAATCAATAGAAACTCAGAAAAACACAGGTAAGGCAGATTCTTTTCTCTTTTTTTCCCTCTCCTCTTACTTTATAACAATTCCCTTGATTTATCTACATTTGTTTTCTTGACAGTAGTTCCGCGACATGGCTTGCAGAGTCTTGGCAAAGTGGCCACAGCCCGGCGCATGCCCCCACCTGCTCACCTGCCGAGCTTGAAGTCTGAAAACAAAGGAAACGATCCCAACGTGATTATTGTGCCCAAAGACGGTACAGGATGGGCAAACAAGCAGGAACAACCCGATCAAAAGAGGTAAAGGAAGAATATTTAAACTACCCACTCATCTAATTAACGTCAAAGTTCAGGTGAATCAATTGTGACAAAAGTGATTTTTGTAAAGAATGATGTAATTTATCTACTACAGTGGTATTCCAATATCTAGTTTCTAGAATTTGGTTTTCAAGCATAAAGATGTATGCTGATCAATTGCTTGGTTTAAACAAGTCAACAACAAGACATTTCTTTGAAGCTATCAGCTTTGACAGCTGACTATATAAGATTTATTTTATATTGATGCTGCTAAGTAGAGATGGAGAGATTTGCTCAGATTTCCAATTGGTGTAAGTTGGTCCGTATCATGTCAAAAACCATTTTCTTTTTCTTCTTTTGTGTTTCTAGTTCTATTGCATCAATACCACAGCTGCCGGAGTTGCAGCCGCAGCTGGCTTTACAGAAATCTGTCTCCAATCTTCAGAAGCCCTCACCGGTAGCCAACCAGGAGGTGTGTATGTGTAGCTAAACTTGGGACATTCTTTTGCTTATTTTTACCACCATAGATTGTGTTTAAACATATGCCACGGATTTGCTCTTCATGAGCTCACAACTGTGGATCTAGAGCAGATTTCAACAACCAGAAAAAAATGCCCTGTCTGTGGTCACTATGCAGACTCAGGCAGAAAATACTCTGTTAACATAATCTATGTCTCAAATATCAGACACCTAATGCAGCTATTGGACTGTGACCTTGGTTTTCTTCGTTTCCATAGAGCACAAACACAGGTGGACCAAAGCAATGGGCCCAGCTAAATGGAAAGGCAGTAGAGCAAGATGGTGAGTAATCTTTTTAATTGATAGTGACTTTCTTTAAAAGTTAAATAACATATGCATATATAACATATATATAACATATGCTATCCAAAATGTGAAACCCATCTGTCTTTGCATTTTTGGACACTATTCTTGTGTTTGCATAAGAGACAAATATATGTCATTGTGTCACTTCTTCTAACGCCAACATCAGGTTCAAGGGCCTCAAACCGACTTCAGCCCTTCTCTCACGAGGAATTTCCCACGCTGAAGGCAGCTGGAGAACAGGACAGGGTTGGCAAGGAAAGAAGCGGCTTCGATCCGTCGTATGGGCCCGGACCAAGCCTCCGCCCCCAGAGTAAGTCTCAACTCCCAAAATTGGCTGGCAGTCTCATAGATAAGCTAATGTCTGCTGCAAAGCAAATTATTAAATTGGTGGTGAGATTTTTGACTCTGTCTGGCTCTGTCTCCTTGATAATCCAAAGAAAACAAAGTTCCAACAATGGAAGGAAGAGAGACATGTATGTGTTTTTCTTCACGACAGACATAGTGACATACTTTTTATTGACTCATAGCTGCCCCCCCCCCTTTCCAGGTTTGACAAATGCCTCTAGTGGCAGAGTAGAGAAGGGCTGATATTTTTCAAGTTCATAATGATAATTAAGGCTGTTCAGAATTGAGTGTCACATCAATCATAGCTCTGTTAAATGAAGCAAATTAAATTTAATACTTTGTTAGTTCAATGAAGTCTGTGTAGGATTTGTTATCTCAAAAATCTAACTCCCTCCACATCAAGATGTGACGAGCTGGAGGGAAGGTGGTGGCAGGAACCTTCAGCCCTCGTCCCTGACCCTCGGCCTACCTGCAGATCCTGAGGGTAAGCTAACTGCCCTGGGTGAGACTGGCACCCCTCCAGCCTCATCTCACCCCTCCTCTACCACCGGCACCACCTCCTCAAGTGTAGTGACGGCTCAGTCACCAGGACCTGACCCCAAGGAGCCTTCCCTACGACCCGCCCAGCCTGTCCGCAGACCCACCGTCCCTACTGCCCTGCAGCATCAGCTTCACCACACTTCAACTGCTGTCTACCATGACATGTTGCCTGCATTTGTAAGTACTAAGACGGTTATTTGACTTTGGGTGCTGTTTTGCAAGTACTGATTGAAGTACTTGTCTTACAACATTTCAATATATTCACCTCTTCTTTTTGGCCCATTGCATTTTTGCTATGAACACTTGTCTCATCTTGCTATTTTCAGATGTGCTCTAAAGAGACACGTGACGCCCCAGGTACAGAACATGTTCCTACCACCGTAGCAGCCCCAGCCCGATTTGAGAGCAAACCCACTTTTAGACAGAGCTTTGCCAAACCTGAACTTGTCAAGTGAGTATGTTGACAATGTGAGAACAGTCAGATCAAGATGTTTGTTTCTGGCATTTGTTAATGTGTCTTCACCATCTCTGATTCTAGTGGTGATGTGAGAAGAGAGAACCGCTTTGTGCGTGCTCCACCGCGACTCTCTTCTCAGCCCATCCGCAGGCCTGGTGACAGACCACAACGCCCAGCCATCATTAATCCAGAAGACCTGAGGGATCTGGATGAGCTTGACAATGACTGTGAAGATGGTTGGGCTGGTCAGTAGTTCTCATACTTCTACATACCCTCTTTTAGTGAGACCAATAAAAATGGAGACCTCATTTTTTGCTGCCTTAAATGTCTTCCTCATTTTCAGAATATTGATTATACCTACCACAGTAGCAACATGGGCCTGATTTGACACAACCCATTTTTTGGCATTTTTAGTTTATGTAGTTTGTGTATTTTCTCAACACATACTAACACCTATTACCATTCACTACTCCAACAATTTTGTTTGTAGCAAGCGTGTAGATGGATATCGGTGTCTATTCCCATCCCATGCCACAGCACACATACTGAGAGTTTGTTGTTTTTCCAGGACTCCACGAAGAAGTTGATTATAGTGAGAAACTCAAATTCAGTGATGATGAAGACGAACATTCATCTAATGACAAGAACAAGATGTGGTGAGATATTGTTCCTCATAGGTCATTACTCCTCTAAATACTGTTGTTAGAGTGGAAACACTTACTGTCACAGCACTGAAATTGTTCTTGTTTTTAGGACTGAATGGGAGAGGGAGAGAGAGAACCAGCGTGACTGCCAGTCCTCCCTAAGTTCAGGTGAGGCGTCTTACCCTCAGGAGGGCCCCGAGGAAAATTATTCCTACCAACATCACCATCACGAGCCTCCCAGGAAGGCCAATGGCAGATACCTCTCAACAGACACCCAGGTAACTATACACAATACTGTTTTCTGCCTTCATTCCCCTCTTTTGAGATTACTAATCTAAAATTAACTCATCATGTTACCTACAGTTAAAGCAGATCTTGTTCTCTAATCCCTCTTTGGTTAGAGAATAGAGTGAGACTAGCAAAGCACAAGAATATTGGTGTACCTTGATGGTCATTGACATTTTATTGAGATAACCTTGCAGTAACCATAGTGATGTGTCTATGTTTTACCTGCAAAGCCCTTTTGCTTTTCAAGTTAAAAGGATGTGACAGACATAATGGAAGGACAGATTATTTGTCTTTTTTTCTTTTTGGACATTTTCATGTGGAAAACAGATGAAGTCAGATTCTTTGACAAAATGTGTTAAATCATCGGTGAGAGTGGGTGGGCTTGGTGTACTGAGTAATGTAAGGTATTCTTAAGGTCTAGTCATTTAAAGTACATGTGATGGTTATTTCCCATGTGTATATTTGGACCTGAGTTTCATTATTTTCCATATTTCCATAATTTAGAGGAATGCAAACGTTTACAAACACTTTTCCCAAAAGGAAAACATGAACTGAAAACATGAATTGAACCTTTTCTTAAAGGACACATTACTGATGATTTTTAACTATACTTTATATATTATATGCTGAATTTTGAGACTGGTCAGAGACACACACTCTCTGAAAACAAGGCCATGCATATTTTAGGGTTTAGTCCTGTGTGTATTTAAACAAGAACCCATTACATGCATGAGGAGTCTTGCACCTTGAACTGCCTCTGTTCCATCTCTAGGCCCAGCAGAAAAACCAAGGTGAGCTAATAGCTGACCAGGAAGATCACCAGCGCCAGTCTCAGACTCAGGCTCCTGCTAGGGCAAAGTATGTCTCACCCGAATTGTCAGAGGCTGTTGAGAGAGCCCGCAGACGGCGGGAGGAGGAAGAAAGGCGTGCCCGTGAGGAACGGCTGGCTGCGTGTGCTGAAAAGCTCAAAAAGCTGGATGAAAAATTTGGGAAGACTGAAAGGCAAACGTCAAGGACAGAAGAAGGCCAGAAGGAGGGAGATGGCAAAGAAATCCCATTGTCTCCCAACAGAGAACAAAGTAAAGGCCACTCTGAGAACTGGCAATACAGTACAAAAGGTAAAAAAAAAAAATGCAAAAAAAGATTATATTTATAAAATATAGTGCTCATATTTTATTTAAACTATGCATTTTAAATAGCAAATTCTAATCATTTTTGCAATTATAAATGGTTACAGAAGGAAGTGAGTGTCCCCCAGAGAACTCTCCTGGCCATAGTTATCGTGAGGAACATGGCTTCTCTACCTACCATGGCAGTGAGGATGATGGACAGGAGCCCTCCTCCCCCCCAGGAGACTACAATGGACGTCATCCCTCCAAACCCATCCCACCCCGCTTTCAAAAGCAGCCACAGCACCACCAGCAGCAGGTGAGCACCATCTGATTCCCCTTTTAACCCATAAAGGCCTAAACCTAGACTAAATCAATGTATTAGTGGCTGCTTTGTGAGAAGAGGGAGTTCACAGAAGCTTGGATTGTTTTTTTAAGGTTTGAGCAAAGATGAGCAGTGAAGAGCTTTGGCCTTGTGTGGTTTGTCAACCTATTTGACTTGGACTGTATTATCCAATCATCATTCTTATTAGAGTTTTTGAATATTGTATTTTTTGGTTCCCCCAATGCAAGATGAATGGAAGTGTAATGTATGAAGGGTAGATTGATAAAATTTGCCAAATTATTATTATTTTTTTTTACATTTGGTTCATCTGAAGAGGTGTAACTGAGCAAAGAGCAGCTTGTTTCACATGTCCCAGTAGGAAAAGCACAGGTGTAATTAACAAAGATGTAACATCGAAAATCGTCCTGTTTGATATTTGTTGTAACACTTGTGCTTTTCCTTTCTGCTATGAAAGGGACTATTGCTTGGCTAGTTCAATGTCAATGAGCATACCGGTGTCTTGCATGGGGAATGAAAGAAGAAGTTGAATTGGTTTCAATTTTCTTGATGTTAATCATTTATATCAAGTATAGTGTATGTGATTTAGCGTGGTATTAAGCTTAGGTTTACATTTCACAGGAACAGGTATACAAGATGCAGCATTGGCAGCAGTCTGGTCACCCTGCCTCGTCTGGCTCAAGCCATGGTCAGCGGGGCTACTATCCCCCGCATGTCCTTGGATTTGACCCTCGGTGGATGATGATGCCAACCTTCATGGACCCCCGCATGACCCAAGGACGATCTCCTGTGGACTATTACCCTGGTGCAGTCCATTCCTCGGGTGAGCACTTAAAAATTAGCATGTAGCTTCACATCTGAAATTGGGCATTGCTAGCATGGATTAGCATGGTTTTAACACTACCATTTTTGAACAGGAATGATGAAGCCCATGATGCATCAAGACCACTTGAACAGTCCTGGTTCTGATGAGGGATGTCATCCCAACCTGCACCAAGAGAGAAGGGCCCCTTCCACTGAGCCTTACCCTATGTGGAACCAAGATGGCTACCCCTTGCGCAGTTTTACTCCACCTTACCAGAGACAGCATGAAAGCTCAGACAGTGGCCAGGCAGATGATAGGTCAGTTATTGTGTAAAAACATTAGCCTTGAATTCTTTATTTAAGACAATCTTTCGTATTTTCATTAAAATGAAATGCAAAGCAGTGAAACTCGGCTTAATAACAAACGCTTTTCTTTTTAGCTTTGTGCTTGTTTTTGTCATTCTTCATCTTTTTTGTATCACCTTTTTTCCACAGAAGTGATATGACCTGCTCCCAACAGGACTCCTATGAAGAGAGGGCCAATGAGTGCTTGACCCACCCTCAAGATGATCTGTCCCATCATGTTTACCAGAGTCGAGGCCCAGACAGAACACATCACGACCAAGGCTTGCTGACTACCGCTCAGAACCACCCACAGAATCATGTAGATAATGAATATTCAAAACAAGACTGTAGAGACAAACATCTGAAAGATGGCCCTGAGTCTCATGATGAGGCCATAGATGGCTCCAAGGACAATTGGAAAAGAGAGGGAGGCCAGAAACAAGATGGAGGACTTAATAATACTCAAAGCCAATGGTCTGAACCCAGTTCCAGCTCTAGTAGTAGTGTCAGCCAACCATCTGAGACCAGTGGGCGTACTTTGATTCGCAGAACTGGGCCCATCAAGAAACCAGTTCTCAAGGCACTGAAAGTAGAAGACAAGGAGAATGAGAAGCCTAAACCTGAGCCTGAGGAGAAGCCTGTCCCCTACCGTCTGGAGAAAGAAGTGCTCACTAATGTTTATGACTTAAAGAAAGATATCCAGCCTGCCAATAACAGGCGTGCAGCCTCACCTGTTGTTGAGAAACAACCTGAAGAGAGGCAGCATCAGTCACCAGCTCCCACCAAAACAGAGAGGCCTTTGAGCACTCACAGTGATGACTCTCCCAAGGAGAGTGCATGGGACAGTGGTAAGAACCAGTCACCTAGAGATAGCCAAGAAAACCGGGAGCCCCAGGCACCACGGCGCAATAACTGGATCTTTATTGATGAAGAACAGGCCTTTGGTGCAGTCAGGGGAACGGGAAGAGGCCGTAGTCGAGGCTTTAGAGAATTCAGCTCTAGAGGTGGAACCCGTGGTGGCAGAGGTGGAGACAATCTCAGAGGAGCTTATAACAATAACAACAGCAGTGGCATTGGTGCTCAGCGGACAGGCAGAGGCCGTGCACCACCTAGAGACCTTGTCAAGGTGGAGGAGTTCCAGAGGGGCAAGCCCCGGAGACGGAATGTCAGTGAGACCTTGAGCGAAGCTTCTGAGTATGAGGAACTGCCCAAAAGGCGGCGCCAGAAGGGATCTGAAAATGGAGAGGGTTACACAGAGTCTGGAGAGGTCCGTAAAGCTGACAGAGATTCTTGGCGATCCAACAAAGTATATACAGATGACCAGACAGCCACAGATTTCAAAGAAAAGACCAAGGCCAGTCGGGGTTTTGGAGGTCGTACATTGCCTCCCAGGCTTAATACCACTGGAAATTACAGTCGAGGTTTTGGAGGCTCAAGGGACATTTCTACATGGAGGGGCCGTGGGCCCCAGTTTGGTAGTAATGGTGGCTCCATGCAAGAAAATGGTCACGGTCCTGGAGCTGAGATTATTTATTCTCGCAGACTCCCTGTCGAACGTGAGTCTCTCAAGTACCCCCCTAAATTCACTGGCTCATTAATGGAAAATGGCACAGAGGACCGTGAAGGGGAGTACTACTTTGACAACGACAACCCTGACAGACAGATGTTGAGGAGACGCCGTCCACCCCGCCAAGACAAGCCTCCACGCTTCCGTCGTCTACGACAAGAACGCGAGCCTGGCTCCAACCAGTGGACAACTGATGAGTATGTAAATGGAGACTTTGCAAACTCTTGGCCTGGTCGCTCTAAAGGCAGTGGGGAAGACAGCTGGCCTAGTGGTCACTACACTGGTGGACGTTCTAGCCAGCATGGTCAGGTGGAGGAATGGGAGACAGGATCAGACAACAGTGACTTTGGTGACTGGAGAGAGAGGCGAGGTGGAAGTGGAGGCACAGCTACACAGGGACATGGTGATAATCCCTCCGACTCTGGCCATAGTGAACCAGGCTCTGGTGAAAAAAGGGAACTCTCCAAGAGAAGCTTCTCCAGTCAGAGACCATTGGTAGAACGGCAGAACAGGAAAGGCGAGCCATCGCTGCTGGAAGCGAGCAAGATGACACGTACACCTGATAATACCCCCACTTCCTCTAACAGAAGTGACAGTTGGCAGAATGGAGGGACTTGTAAGAGGTGAGGTTAAAAATAGAACAAACTTTAAGTTGGGGTTCATTGTAGGTTACACGCTCCTATACTCCTATGTATTGCTCTTACGAATGAAGCATCTGTAGTATCTGCTTGAGGATTATATTAATGCTCCAGTGTCTTCAGGCCTCGTTGTAGTTGCTTGGAAGCCAACATTGTGGTGTGTCTTCTTCTCATATTGTTTTATCGTAAATATACTCAGACTTGCCCTTTCATGATGACATAAGATATGTCTTTCATTTTACCAGCACTGGTCATATTACCAGTCCTTGTAATTTAGTTAAATTTTGCATTATATTGTGAACGTCTGTCTTTCACTTGTTCCATCTGAGATCACAAGTGACTGAGGTTCATGAAATTTTGCTTTTCCACATGCTATCCCCACTTACTCTACCAACAGTTTATTGACCACAACTAGGCCACTTACCTGTAGATGGTTAGTTCTGTTGATGCTTTTCCATTCTGCTCCAGTGTTTATGGACGTAGAAATATTATTTATGATTTTCTACTTTTTCCCCTCCAATTGAAGTCTGAGGTACTGAGCACTTCTTAGGCTGTCCCAGATGAGGATGTAGTTCAGTTTCATTGGTAAGATGAGAGGTGCCTGTGCCAAACAGAAGGATTGGTAAATTGAACAACTCTGTAGATTTTCCACTGAATCCCCCAGTGACTGAATTTTAACTCACTTTGTTTGTTTTTCTTCTTATTCCACCTGCTATCTGGGTCCTTTGCTAAACATAATTGGCTAACTGAAAACTGTACTACTGCTTAGAATTATATGAACCACGAGATTCAGATTTTGGTCATTTTGTCACTTTTGTTGATGTTTCAGCAGTGCTTAGAATACCCAAATAAAACCCCTTTGTCTCTCCCCTTTCTATTTTCAGCAGGAGCCCAGATGAGTCTGGCCCAGTCTACAGCATAGAGCAGCCGGAGGAGAGGGAGCCCAGTGAACCCTCAGGGAAGAAATTAGACAAGGAACTGAAGCCAGGACCTGTCAAGACAGACTTAGCTGAACCTCTGTCCCAGTATGACCTCAGTTACCCAAGTGAGTCCAGTTTTTTATTAATTCATATATTTGTGTTCTCCATCTTGATAGAAATGTGAAAAATCCCTGGACAATTGATGACCTTGTAATTCTTAATTTAAAAAACAAAAAAACTATTTTGTAGTCGAGGGCGATGCAGGAGGACCGGTTTCAAATCCAGATGGATACCAGGATGCCTTGTCCAAAAAGCAAAGACGCCCACAGGAAGATGAGAGGAGGAGGAAGGAACAGGGAGCTTCTGTAAGTTAAGCATATGTTCAACATATGTTCAGTCTTCATGCTGAGAATGAACAAGATGCATGTAGTTTAAACTGTTTCTCATTGCTGTTTTAGGTGCCAGTAAAGAACAGGACAATCACATCCAAGATACCGCCACGCTTTGCCAAAAAGCAGGGAAGCATGAGCATTGAACAACCTGAGGAGGCACTTTCTTCCAACAACTTGGGAACTGAAATCTGGGAGACCAACAGCTCAGGTAGTAAGCAGATCCAGCTTCCTGTCAGGTTGCTTTGGTTGGCACTTTTAAGCAGAAAACATCAAGAGGCATTATAATAATTTGAACTTGCTTGTAATGCATAGACATATAGCTGTATTTACAATTGTAAAATTATTGCTACAGAATTGCTTTAACATGAAACAAACAGTTGTGTTTTTTTAGCTGTAGCATTTTGTGGTCAGCTAAGTACTATTTCAATAGGTTGACATTAAAACATGGAAAGAAGAGATGTTAGGAAGGAACAATTTAAACTTGCATTTCTAGCAAAATCAATTTTTTTTTTTGTAGCTACATTTTGTTTTCAATGCAGAAATATGTTTTTGTGAGTGTGGACTCAAGATAGATAAATGTATCCCATTACTCAAGAATGCAATCAATTTATCTTTTTCAGCTCTTTCAGTCCAGTCCTCAGGGGGAGACTCATGGACTAAACAGGTGTCTTATACTGGGAGCGAGCCCAACTCTGAGGTAGTACTATGCAGCTACTCTTTGATACCTCCCCCATATTGCAAATATACAGTATCTGTGTTGTATGTGTTCAGTTAGACATTGCTTTGACAATATTAGTTTAATTCCATTGCAACAAATTTGCAAACAACAACAAATGAATGCCTTTTTTTCTTCTCTTCTTGGCCAGGATTCTGATGCTGGCCCAGAGCAGAGTAAAGAACAGCATAAGCCAGGGCCCATTGGAAATGAACGCTCCCTGAAGCACCGCAAGGGCTCAGAGGGTGTTGATCGGCTGGAAGGTGGCCCCATTACGCCAGTCAATGGTGTGGACCTCCATGTGGACGCTGTGCTGCCCGTGCCTCCTATTGAGTTTGGTGTCAGTGCCAAAGACTCTGATTTCAGCCTACCACCTGGCTCTACGCCAGTGCCCGTGTCAAATCCTGTCAACAAGCTTCAGGATGCACTTACCACCAATGTGAGTCTTTCTATCTCTACATGTGGTGTTTTGGAGTTGATCAAAATGAATTAAAGATAATAATAAACAGAATAATTATTAGAATGCTTCAGTTACATCTTAATCATGGAAGTGTTTTTGGTTGAAAGCTATAAACATTAAAAAAAAAAGGAACATAAGATATTGACTTGCAATTGCTTGATCATGAACTTTTGTTTTTTAACAGACGGCTCTCAATCAGAGTATCCCCATGCTGCGCTCAAACCACCTGCAACCTGGCATAAACCTCAATCCCATCTCCTTCCCCAGCGCTGATCTCACTCTCAAGGTAATTGAATTAAAATTCCATGTACTTATCTTCTCAGACATGAAATAAGTGATAATCTGTCTTTTTAGGGTCTTTTCCTGAATGGGGAAATGTATAGTAGGAACTGTGTCAAAATGTACAATGGTGTTGAAACATGCAGACCAATTTTAAATGTTTATCCTCAGATGGAATCAGCTCGCAAGGCGTGGGAGAACTCCCAGTCCCTCCCTGAGCAGGGTTCTCCTGGCGGAGGTGCTTCAGGTGCTCAGCCTCCCTGCAGTGCTGGCTCATCCAGTGGTGTCAGCTACAGTTCTTTTGGAGGAGTGTCCATGCCGCCAATGCCTGTGGCATCAGTAGCACCCTCTATGTCCATGCAAGGTAAAACTGCATTTCTTTTTTTCTCTGTCCATTGAAGGTTTAATTTTTGCAAGCTAAACTTAGAAGCTGTTGTTTCCCGTCCCTTCTGTAGGTAATCATATTCCCCCATTGTATCTGGATGGCCATGTCTTTCCGAGCCAGCCACGTCTCGTGCCTCCCACCATGACCCAGCAGCAGACATACCAACAGGTAGAGAGAGAAACATATAAACAAATACACTTGTTTGTATACCAGCAGAATTGTCATTATGTTAAATTTAATCATCCATTCAGGCGGCTGCAGCTCAGCAGATTCCCATCTCTTTACACACGTCTCTTCAGGCTCAGGCTCAGTTGGGGCTTCGAGGCGGTCTACCTGTCTCTCAGTCTCAAGAGATGTTCAACTCTATTCCCCCCTTCAGGTACTACCACCTCAGCTTTTCATGGAATTTGCACTGGTCCTATTAAATTGCTTCTCTTTAGTCATATAGCTGTTCAGCTTGTGTGGCACACATGAATCATATTTGATTTATTTTGCTCATTCTGCTGCCATGCCTTGTCTTCCTTGTTTCAGGTCCCAGGTTTACATGCACCCCAACCTGTCACAGCCCAGTCCCATGGTGCTGTCTGGTGGAGCCCCCCTCAAGGGTCCCTATTCACCCTTCCCTGGCATGCAGCCCTCAGACATGGTTAAGCCACAGTCAGGCTCACACTACCAGCCAATGAATGGCAGCCAGCAACTAGTCTATGACAGCCAGATGAACCAAGGGCCTGGTATAGGTTCTTCCCAGTTAATGGACTCTCAACTCATCCAGGTTAGTGGGTTTCACAAACAGCTCAAGATGCTATGTTCCTCTTGCCATCTGTCAGAGTTTTAGATATAATCTTTCTTTTAACCAGGTGACCATGCCCCTTCCTGGCTCTCAGCTGCGCTATGGCTCAGCTCAGCAGCACCTCATCCTCCCACAGTCTATCCAGCTGCAGCAAGGACAGAACCTGTCAGTGGGAGCCCCGCGTCGAATGCTGCCACCTGGCTCACAGCCTGCTGTCATGACTGGTAGTCGAGAGGTGTGACTTATAGGTCTTATTTTACTCAAAAACTGTTCGGAGTAGTCTAGACAGATCTGTGTAATGCAGCATTTTATTTTATTTTTTTAAATCGGTAAACCAGCGGAGCGCTGGTTCAAATGTATTGACAGTCTTTCTATTGTTTTTGCCCTCTTCTAAGGGGTCACAGATGGAAATGAAAGGCTTTCAGTTCTCCGAGAAGCCCAACCACTCCCCAGGCTTATCTGGAGGGTCCTACAGGTGAGTGGAGTAGGTAGACTAGATAAAACTGTATATATAGCTAAAACTCCACGTGCACCTTAACTCTGTTACCAACTGAGATAGGATATTACAATTTGAGAACATGGGTTGTAAAACTAACGTTGGCTCTTTTTTTTTTTTCCCTCCCCCTTTTTCATCAGGCCCGGGTCTGCCAGCCCCAGTGGCAAGCCCTCTGGTCCTGGGGGCCCTGTAGGCCCCCTGCCAACACATTTTACTCAACAGGTATTTCTTTTTCAGACATTTATCTTGAAATGTATTTACTTGTTACACTGTAGGGTGGTTCACTTCTTAAATTTAAAACTGGATAGTTTAACAAAACCTGTGAATTTAATATTTGGGCCGAGTCTGAAAATGTCATTAGGAATTCAATACTAGCATGCTAATTATTCATGTTTTCATTTATTTCCAACCCCCTCATCTACTTCCCTCCCTTCCTCTCCCATGACCAACAGGTCCCACCTGCTCAGGGCAGCATGGTGATGCACATGCGGCCCCCCACCACAGGCCCTTTCCCCAACCCCATCCAGAGACCAGTCATGCAGGTCAACAAGCCTGTCATCATACGCTCCCCCCCTTACCCTAATCCTGGCCGTGACCCTTCCCACTCCACCCCTCCCTCGGCCCCTGAGCCCCCTGTCAAAGGGCCAGAGGATGGCATGAAGGTGAGCCACCCACTGTAAATATAGGTAATTTAATTTAATCAATTTTCTTTTTCTATATTTGAATTACTTGTTTTATGGATTTTTTAGTGAGTCATTGACTTATTTCATTCATTGTCATTGAATAGTTCAGTTCTAGTTACCATATCTGAAATGTCTTCATGCATTTATCTGAGATAGTATAATTCTGTACTGTTTATAGTAGTAGTAATAATTTGTCTGTAGACTAATCTGCACTGTACTATGAAAATGTAGATTCATTGGAACAGTTCTTCCTTGTAACAGTAATTACTTTTGCATTCGTATACATAATTACAGATCAAGAAAGAGTTTTAATTCTGGATAATCTAATGACTCTCAATTTTATTTAAGTGACTTTAGTGTAAACCAGTTCAGAGGTAATCAGCTGCATGACTGGACTTACTGTGACTGAAAGCTAAGAATCTCTTGTTAATGAAGTGATTGAATGTAGTACGTCAGGTGTTGTTCCAGCAAAAAGCTTAAAATGACTTTTATGGACAAAGTAACCTTTGCAATTGTCGGCAACTGCAAAGGAGGAAATTGTCAAAAATGTTTACCCAGATAGCTGATTGTTAGCCTTTAACCATCAAAACAAGTGTTTCTTCATAAAATGAAAGCTCCCAGGCCCTGCTGTAGATCCTCGTAACCCTGCCTTTTCTTTGCGCAGAATAAAACCATACGAGAAGTGCGCAAGGCAGTGGGTGAGGGAAAGGCACCATCTGGGGGCATGACCAGCAAACTCCAGGAGCCCCTACCTTCTACGGGGCAAGCCAAACCAGCACGCACTGGAGCCATCAAACCCCAGGCGGTCAAAGTAGAGGAGGGCAAGGCATAACAATGGACCTGAAAATCCTCATCACCACCCAGCCTGCCAACACAAAGCCCCTTGACCAATGTCTGAGCCTTCTGAGACCCATCTTATCCCAAGGCACCGAGGCAAGGGGCAAACATGCAGACGTCACGATGAATTACCCTTCTTGAACTGTCAGAACTGGACACTATTATTTCACACCACGTATAGAGATATATAAATATATTATAAATATATACATAGACACAAACAGTCTTTTAAGCAGATCTCTTCAAGGTCCTCTTTAATTTATTATTAGTCACTTTTAAGGGGAGATTGGTAAAGATAAAAGATATTTCTGTTTTCTTTTGTGTTTCTCCTCGAAGCGGGGAAAAGGAAAATGACCAACTCAGACAGATGGTTCATTTTTCATACCATTTTTGCCAAACTATTTACTCCCTGTTTATGGACTGTAACCATTAAGACCAGGCAGACACTTGATAAAACATACTCTGAGAAGCAAAGTCTGTTAAAACAATTTTTTAAACAAATTTGAAATGCAGTGGGGCACTTGTTTGTCATTTTTCATTGGCATTTTTGCTGGAAATAAAGTTTTAAATCATCACTCATCCTATTGGTAAATGACTTCTTTTAGTAACCCAGGAAAAATCCTAACTCTAATTTGTGGACATCATTGCATGTCAACATGGCAAAAGTCAAGTGCATCAACCTAGAATTGCATCTTCTGGGTTTCCACACCCAGCCCATGAACCGTGGCAAAACTGTTTAGACTGGTAGAAATGATTTCTTTTCTCAACTCTGTTCTTTGCTTTTACATTTTGTTGCTTGCTCTCTGTAAATTGAAACAAAAAGGTGGACATTGTACCAAAATCATGTTGCTTCCATGGGAACTTCACTGGCATTGATACAGCGTGTGCATGTGATGTGCTGAATGTGTGTAAACCTGCAGGACTCCTGCCTAGAAACTAAAACATTTCACAAAGACTGTACCTGAACTCAGCATTCATTATGCTGCCATCGACTGTATGGATTTTGATAAACCAAGCTGGCAACAACTTTGGCCTCATTGTGAAGTTTTGTGTGTGGGGTGGGAAGATGCTGCATTCTCAGTTGCTGTAAAGGACCCCCAAAAATAGCTGATTGAAATGTCTGCTTTCTTATCGCTTTGTTTGGGTTGTAATGAATCAAACTGTCTGTTTATGAAGATGTGATATAAGTGATTATTTTTCCATCCCTCAACCTGTGGGTGGTTTGCTTTTCTCTTTTTCTTTTATTGCTCCTGAAAGACTTTGCTCTCTAGTTCCATTCAAATCCTACTTGACAGTTCTGTGGGAAATTGTGAAGAAACAGACTCATCACCATTTGATTATTCAGCATCTGGTCTCTGAGGTGGCACTAGCAATAATTGCAGCCTAACTATAATCACAATCAGGGTCCAAAAAACTTTTTTTTCTCTGTTACAAACTAATAATCACAAAGGAGGGCCGTTAAACATTGCTTGCTGAATTAAAATACGATCTTTGCTGAAGCTTTTTTTTGGTTTTGTTTTTTTTTGGTGCACACTGCAGTTCCAGTGGACTACGAAGGACTTTTAAAAGGGTTCTATTTGAAAATGTGAAGCTGTTGGAATCATCTTTATTTTGGGTTTTTTTTTTTTTTTTTTTTTGTAATGGACATTCATTTTGAAACTCACAATGCCAATGTCATAACTGGTTAAATGTTAATGCTTACTATAACGCTCCATGACACTACAAAATGTTGCAATTTATCTTTATGACAATGTTTCACTGGTATATATGTATATGCATACTTAACTGTACAGTCGAGCCTTGTCAGTGGGGGAGGCTTAAACCCACATTTCATTTTAGATATTGTGGCACTATAAAGGATTTAACGTTGAAAAGGTCACTGTTCTCAGAATGGATTGCTTTCACTTGTTGATAGGTTTATCGGGTTTGGAGTGTTTTTGCCTCTTATCCCTTACTGCAAACGATCTTGATGCTTCTCATCATTGTACCTGCACCAAAATGTTGCCCTGACTTTTTTTTTTGTACTTTTAAGATGCATATTTCATTTTGTCAGAGGACCAGCGCTTTCTACAGCTGATCCAGCATTCTATTTATCCTATCTGATCTTTATCCTTTCAGATATTTGGTCATTACTCTCCCTTGTTTAAAAAAAAAAAAAAAAAAGAGCTTATTGAAAGAAAAGAAATAAAGCAGTTGTGATTTCTTAAATGTACTGTTGATTCTGTATTCTCACTTTGTCATATTAAAATCATGCATCAAATTATTGTGAAAGAAATGGTGGGGAAATGATTTTGGTATTGGGACTTTTGGCTGAGGTTTGTCGGACATGTGTTCTTGGTGCGAGTTGCTTTGATACAGTACTTAATTAAAACAATCAAGCCTCAGCAGAGTCGAGTAAAGTTTTAAAGCTGTGTGATCAGGTTTGTTTATTCAAAAACACTGGTCATTCACATGTTTTTTTCAGCATTTCACGTTAATATCTTAACATGAAACTAAAGATAAGCATTTCAGTGGGTGCAATGAATCTAAAAGAAGTGGTAAACCAAGGTTTGACTTTGTAGTGCTGGATATCTTTTACTACTTCAGTGCTGTGCAAACATTTGAGATGTAAAGTGTCTTTGTCCCATTAGATACCTCCATCTTCAAGCTTCCCCATCCTCTATCAATAATTTCTACTTGACAAACAAAATGTGTCATAATGAATATAGCTGTTGTCATATCAGGTTATACTAAACAACCCAATTACTACAAACATGGTCCTGTCTATTTTTTTGTTTTGTTTGTTTTTTTGGTCTGCTGGTTGTTTTTGGGTGTGCGTCATTACAAAATGTGTGCGTCCTAATTGATGAATCGACTAATTATCACTCACAGCTGGCAGTGTATTGTCGGCCCATATGAGGGTGCGACTCATTACAAAAACCCCATCGTTTATTTGGTCGCTATTAAAAAAAAAACAAAAAAAAACAATGACCTGGACGTAAATATCACCAGCAGCACTGAAATTATATAAAAAATAATGTGTTTAGTATCAGCCTCAAAACTACTTGAAAACTTTTCTTTTCTTTTTTTTGTTTGACCACTTGACATTTTTATTCATAAAAATTACCGTAATTACACAACAGTAACGCACCTGCAAAAAAGCAGAATACGTGACGTCGGAAGTGTCAAATTCCAGAGATTTTTTTTTTTTCAGGACAAAGACGAGACTTGTCCGGACGAAGAAAGTTTCTTCTTCGTGACTACGGAGCGAGGAAGTCGTGATCTTAAAACGCGGGACTTGTTTGTTTTTTCTGGGTGTCTCCTGTTTAGGTAAACAACGGTAACTTCGCTTTTGTTGTTAAGCTTTATTGTCACTTCCGTCGTAGGACAGAGACGTTTTCCCTCGAGATGCTTTGATTGATCAGTTGCACGCGCGACAAAATCCAATGTAGCGTCGTTTTTCTTCTTCTTCTTCTTCTTCTTAAACGCAGAGTATAATAACGTAGACTACATGGCGACGATAATCTGCAGTTTGCTAAAATGATCGGGGGTCTTGTCTATAATCCCTGCATAGAAAAACATGCATACTTTGCATACTTTTGCGATAAGTATGTATGTTAGCTTGTTCGAATGAAGAGGCTAATTGAAGTTATGATGCCATGTCGAGCCAAAAATAAAATGATGTCAGCCATTTTACCTGGACCGAGCTAGGTGAGACTAAGTGGACCGAGCTAACTGGCTGTTAACATTAGTTCGTCATTGCATGTTGTTAGTCGACTACTTGGCCAATCGATGACACAATCTGCCGATTGATCGAGAAAACAACCACAACATTATTCTTAATCTACTTTGCATACAGTTGTGCTTTTCGTGAGTTTTTTTTTTTGTTGTTTTTTGTTTGTTTTTAGTTTTACTTAACATTATCACCAGCATCCTAACAATCTATACCCTTGCTGATCGAAACCCAGACACTTAAAAACAGCTGTGACTATTTGATGTTTACTGAAGGTATTATTTATTAAGAGTCTTTTTCTAAAAGTCCTTGAGAAGTTTCTTAGTTATATTTTTCGTCCAGGTTTTACATTGTTGCTGTTCTCATCCAGATGCAGATTTGCTTATATACTCCCACGGTCCCCCTATTATATCCATTACACACTGGTCATTTACATTTAATTCAATTCAATCTAAGATGTATTTTTTTATGATCAGTGATGTGGACAACATGCTGATTTTTGCATCACAAAATATTCCAATTTGATGCCACTACATTCTCATAGGCCTCCTATGTGTTTCTTTTACTCAGTATGGCTACTAAGGGTGGTGTGAGGTCAGATGAAGGCCTGATGATGATGCAAGAGCTTGATGACCGACTGAAAGAGCAAATTGACAAACTGGAACATGTGCGCCTTGCTGCTGTTGAACTAAAGGACAACTTGTCTGAGGTACATTACACATATAATTCATAATGACAACTGTTTAATTAAAGTTTATTTTCATTGAGCTCCCTTGTAAATGACATTATTTCCTTCTAATGCAGTGCAACAGTGATCTAACCCAGTCTATTGCTGACCATCTGGAATGGTTGAATCACTTGTCAGAGCGAGTGGAAACTCTTCACATGAACACTACTGTTTTTGTTCAGGTAAGAAATACACAGTATCTGATGGTATGCGAAAAATAGGGGTCCCAGCAACACATTTATTACTTTTCAAACGTGTTTTAAAGTTTCTTGCCTCTAGAGGGAACATATTAAAGGCTAACCACAGGCTTTCTGAGCATGTCAGCAGGATAGCTGCACGTCAGCTCGTCTGTGAGCATCTGATGAAACATAAAATTTCATGGATATACACATAAAACATAACTGAAATATTAAAGGTGTTAAAAATGTGTTTTTACAGACTCTTTAAAACAGCACCTTAATATTGGCAAATAATAGGAACCACCTTAGAGTCACTGGCATTTCAGGTTTTAATTGTGCTTTAGTGGGGGATATTACCACACAATTTTTATGAAATTACCACAAAGAAATGTCACACAGATAGAATATAGCATTCTGAGCCCCAGCACAGTTGTCTACTTTGCCTGGTTGGATAATCCAGCCTTGTTTGTGAAAATCACACAAAGTTTGGAAAGTTTTATTATTTAAGAGTTTGATAAAACTCAAAAATTTTATGAATCCACAGAGAGAGAATCCTGAGACTGACCTGTGCAGGGAGTCTGGTAACCAGCTCAGAAACAATATATGATTGTTGAATTATCATCTATTTGGGAATCTGTAAATAACTGTGGTTGTCCACCAGTTATGTTGCAGTAGCTTCATTTAAAATTTTTGATTGTCAGAAAGTTAATTAAAAACCCTTCTTCTACATTGTTTCTCCAGAGTGAGAGGTGAATAAAAACAAGCATAAAAAGGTTTAATCTATATCAGTTCATACAAATAGCCTTCATTCACCCAATTGCTGGAAACGCATAGGACAATGTACAGTGCATTGGCACCTTTGCTAATTTATGCTTCAACTGTTTCCAGATGAATCCCAAGCCTCGTGCATGGGCAGGGAAACAGGGCTCCAAACAAGGCTACCGCTGGCCACGTCTGCACCAGGCTGATGACGCCCAGTCTGAGTTTGGCTGGTCCCCCATCCGCACACGACGGAACAGCGATGCTGCCTCTGAAATGTCTTGTAACTGGTAACCTGGTAGACTGTGGCTAATATACCAACCAGGGACGCAGTTCAATGCAGAATATTGTACAGCTGGCCTCCACCACATTTCAGATCTGAAGTTTAAACTATTTGTACATTTCATATTTTCATTGGTACTTTTTTTTTTTTTTACTCATTAACTAACTTAGTACTTGACAGTTTTGTATTCCCCGTATTGTCATCTAGTTGAACGTGATATATGTTTTCGTAAGTGTATGGCTGTCTGGCCCCGTTATATCCATGTTGTAAAGGTTGGAAAATGCCACCAGTGCATTCAACTACACATTATTCAAAATAAACACATTTCTAATAAATTCCCATGTGGGCGATTTGTTAAACTTAAACCATTTAAGTCTGGATTTTGTAAGATTGTGCACGTTGTTCTCAAAAACAGTCAACACACCAGTCTTTTGTAACAGCTAGATAAGTTTTGTTTTTTTTCTCCCCCCCCCCTCCCTTGTCTGATGTAATGTGTGTTTTAAATGTGTAATCGAATATGTGTCGAAAAAACACGTCGATGTAGGTCAGCGTTGTCCACCGGCAGAGGGCGCCACTCAACCGCCTCCATGATGTCACGCTGTTCACCACACACATTTAAATAAAGCTTCGACAGAGCGCGTGGGTGATATTTCTGGAAGGAGCGTCTTATTGGCACTACTTTGTTTAAAGGGGTCCCCTTGAAAACACCGAGTTGAACTTATTTTTGTATCTATATTAAACGTTACGGGTATCGAGCGAAGCCCGGGGAAACATGGCTGAAAGCGACTGGGACACCGTTACTGTCTTGAGGAAGAAGGGGCCGACTGCTGCCCAGGCCAAATCCAAGCAGGTTAGCACGAGCCCTTCATTTCTGTCTGTGTTTTTCATTTTAATTGTCTCTGGGGCATATTTTGAACAGTGGATCCTTTAAATCGACACTGCGGATAATAACGAATGCTAGTGTATTATGCATCAGTAAAATGGATAATATCTACACGTGTTACAGCGTTGAATAACCCAGCAACCGTCGCCCATGCTTTGTGCTTTAACTTAGTGTTGTTATTAACAACACAACTCTGGATGTAGCTTAGGTTCAATTAGCCAAATGGCTACGACAGCTAACTCAAATTGTTGTTAACGTTACAAGCTCCTCGGTCCTACTCTAAAAAAAAAAAATGTTCAACTTTGTCCGGGGATGATATATTTAGTGTTTGACGGTGACCCAAAATAGCTGCTAGCTAGCATTGGCCAGCTAACCTGAACGGGCTTGCTTGTCTAAAAGCTAGCGACACGTACCTGACGCCACTTTTAATTTTACTTTGTGTCTGTGTGTGAAAGGACAGGATACCAGGCCCAGCTCGCGTGTAGATGTCTTAAAAAGCTTCTCGTGAAGTTATGTTACTAAACGGTACAAGACCCAGAGCTTCACTTTACCTACTTGAACAGCTGTTGCCATATTGTGTCGAAATATTGTTTATATTGCCAGGTCATGGTCCGTTTTGGGTTTTTGGATTACAGCCTAACCAGTTGTTGGATTAGGCAGGGTGTTATCTTTTTGTTTAATTTGTGCGTCACGCGTAGATAAGCAGATTCATTACTCATTAACTAAACAATGTGAATTGAAAAGCTACAGGTCACACGGGCCTGGTCACTATGCAGTTTTATGTCAATTAAAGTGGAATATGCTTTGAAATTTAAGGTGTGCACATTTCCATGTTTTCTCCAGGCTATCACGGCTGCTCAGAGACGTGGGGAGGATATTGAGACATCCAAGAAATGTAAATTTCTGCTTTCTGTAAAAATTTGGTAAAGGCCACAGATAATGTTCTTAGTGACCTTATTTTGATGCGTGTTTTGATGTTCCTCTCTTCACCCAAATTGTAATTCTGCACACAAAACATGAAATGCACTATTTGAATTTCATTGTCATGTAGAATTTTAAATAGTTTGATAATGCTTTTCTCGTATGTCTGCCACCTTGAATGATGCATCAGCATTACCTTGATCCGCCGCATGTCACACAGGGTCTGCAGGACAAAACAAACAGCATCTCGTGACAAAGAACACAGCCAAACTGGACCGGGAAACAGAGGAGCTACACCATGAAAGGGTTACCTTGGAGGTGGGCAAGGTCATCCAGAAAGGCAGACAGGATAAAGGCCTGACCCAGAAAGACCTGGCCACTGTGAGTATACAGACAACTCTTTAACATCTTTAATTGTGTGAGTTGCATTAGTTTTGTAGTTTGTGCACATATAGTGATGCCCAGAGGTTAAAAGACACTTGAATACTGAGAAAGCAAACTGAGCATCTGTGACACAGCAGCATTGTTAGATCTGCCTCTTATTAAATGCACTAGTCACTCATTTGGATAATAAAGTGTTAAAATTATGAATTCAAATCACTAGCAATTACAATATTGAGTTGTTAATGAGAGATTCACAATACTCGTAAACCTGACATAACATTTGAGTACATTTTGATGCAGTGCCACAGTAATCATCTGCTCTTTACTCCTTTAACTAAAATTCGTATAGGCTTGTGCACCATTTCCTGTGTAAACCATAGCATCATTGCTTTTTATCACACAGTAAATGAAAGGCTGTGTACACAATCACTCACTGATGTTAATAACTGGAATGTTCAGGTAACCAGTAATTTGAAATGTTAACGTTTTGCTCCCCAAAAAAAAAAAAATTAAAATGATGCAGCCTTAAGAAAAATGGATTCTGTTTCTGCATGCGCGAGTAGTTTTGCTGGCTTTAGGCTTTGTGTTTCAATAAGATGATAAATTATGTATCATAAATCTTTCCCTCAGAAAATTAATGAGAAGCCCCAAGTCATTGCAGACTATGAGTGTGGGAGAGCTATTCCCAACAACCAGGTCATGGGCAAGATCGAGAGAGCAATTGGTAAGAAAATTGATTATTATATTCCATAACAGAATAACCATTTTTATTTTCTCTCAGTTTTCATATGAAAAACCAATGTGTTAATCTGTCATGAACAGGGCTGAAACTGCGTGGGAAAGATATTGGGCTGCCCCTGGAGGCAAAACCCAAGAAGAAATGAACACAAAGCCTCGAAATCAGCCCCCCTAGCCCCACATTTCCCTTTAACTAAAACCTGAACCCCTTTCCTACACCACCTCCTCCAACCCACAAAATCTCTCCTCATCTCTTCCCCGTCCCCTCCTCTAACCTGGGCTGATCTCACCTGTGTCCTGCCTGAGGACCTGGTATTCACTGCTTTACAGGCTGCATACTAACAAGTTATAATCAAATGAATGATTGAATGCATTTTTCAACATCACAAACTTGGAAGTTCCACGAATTTCTTTTCACCTACGTCTGCTTAGGCTTTGGCATGATAAATTCAACTTTTTGATAGTGATGTTAAATCATATAAAGGGTGAAGTCTTTTTCATGACCAAACAATTTAGTTTGACTAACTTTAGTTCTGAGCATGATGTTAAGCCAAAAGTGCTTGATTGCATCTTTTTCACACACTTCAGACAGTAGGTGGATGTCATTACAGTGTTGAAATGTTTTAATGCTGTGCTTTGTTTTGATCTAAAAAATAAAGTTTGGCAGTTCATGACATTTCTGGGAGTGAATTCATAGCCGCTCTGGCACAGGATTTCACATTCCTCAAAGGTAATTCTGGCAGTTGTCTTTAAGCTGATTGTCACATAATGAAGTTAAATGTTTTACTTATAACCAAAACTGCAGTTGGATTGTACTGGAGGATGTGAACTTGAAAGCTGAATGTAGTAGTAGTATTGAGCCACTAGATGTCAGAATACCACAGAACATGTATAGGGTCTTCTGCACTGACAGTCAAAAATAATGCATCAAAACTTAGTGCTGCAGTCGAGCTAAATGAGACAACTTAATATAAACACAGTTAAAATATTTGCAAATAAATTATACTATATAAAGATAAAGATTGATGGACCAATTGTGGCAAAATCACAAAGTAGCATGGCATGGGGTAATGCAAGTGAGGCAGAGCATATTCAAGAACATGAACTTAGTTCATCCGTTTCCACTGTCTAGCCCCTGCACCTCCATACGCCGGGTGGCAGAGGAATTAGAGCGTCTCTGTCGTATCCTGATATTCTCATGTATTACAGCCTATGGTAGTAAAAGAATCAGTTGCATGATATTGAGGCACTGCAGCAAATGACTCTTCAGGTGAGACTACCAGAGATACAAAGGAGGGGTATAACATGAAGTCCTGTGTGACCTCTGTCAAGCCCTACAGTACAATCTCTGGTTTGGTGAGAGAAGGCCTTGTGGTGCCCCAGGCACATCTAGCACATCAGAAAATCAATGCGGTCGTCATTAAAAGGACAGAAAAATAGCAGCCTGAAGAAATCTGCAGCTGTGGCTGTACTTTATCAGCTTGCCCGGGGGTACGCAGTCCCAGGGGATGGTGGGTAACACTAAGAGTCACTTTTATCTTTGTAATTAATTTGAGAGTAATGCTGCCATGTCAGTGACAGTTACTCTTGGGTTTCTTAATAGGGTTGGCCTGTGGCTTCAAGCTTTGAGCTGTGTTTCAGGGAAAAGTAATTAACCCATAGCCTAATTGTTGAATCAGTGAGGCGTGCGGTTACAGCTCCTACAGCAACAGAATGTGCTTTACTCGAGAGGGTAAATAGTTGCAAACAGCAGTTAGCGGGAACTCACAGGCTACGAGGTCAAAACATGGAGCCAGACTGGCAAGGACACAGACAGGGGCCATCCTAACTGTCAAATCTGCTGCTGGCAGTGTTTTAACAGTTTCAGCTGAGTCCTGAATAGAACACAAACAAACGCAAACAGACATAACAGAGTAGAACAAAATGAAATGCCAGCTCATAGAGAAAGTATTAATGTATTAGACCATACAACGATTGAAATGTCCTCAAGTGGATTGAGGGTCAGAAACCGTCCATGGACCCAAGACTGAGCAAGGATAAGGAAGGTCTAAGGCACAGGCCAGGAAGCCAAAATGCTAGTGGGTCAGAACTCAGACACCCTGCTTCCTAATAGGTTCAATAAAGGGTCCACAAATGTTAAGAAATTTAGGGTGGGCAGTGGACAGAGTATAACAAATTTCAGGAACAGGAAGCCATGTTATTTAGCCATTTGCAGAGAAAGGAGGGGAAACCAGTCTCCACTCAGAAAAACAGTTTTTGCTATGACCATACCAAGCCTTAGGGATTGTTGTAGTGCAGAGGGCAGAGTCAAAGAAGTTCATAGAACCCAATATCACCAAGAGACAGTCAACGGTCAGGGTTTAACTGCTGTACATGTAGCTGTAAAAAAAAAAAAAAAAACTCGGGACATTAAAAGATGGCCTAAGGTCCCATCACCTGACTTACAGAGGCAGAAGGATAAACACTAATGCACTAATGATTGACTTTAACCTGAAGACATTAAACTGAGGTCTAGCATTGATAGAACATGCTTTGATCCCATCTGACCCTTTGGCTTGTCACTTTTACATCAGTATCCTTACTCCATGTCTCTTTAAAGCAGAGAGAAAGGGTTTCCAGAGAAAAACAAACTGAAATTAAATGTTTAAAGGTTGTGATTCTAATCATAAGGCCATAGAAGTTGTGTTCTTTTGGGAAAAAAAGAGGTACAGAGTGCGGTGTCTATTTTACTGATAAGGAAAAAGTTGAGCAAAAGATGCAAATTGATTGTTTATGGAGAGACCTTTAATTATAGACAGACGCCCCCCATTGGAAAACTTGCCTGGGCAACCTTTGTAGGTTGCCTTCCTCTGCACGTTGTCATGTTTCGTGTTTTCATTAAGAATTGACATATAAGATTATTTTGTACCTAGTGGGTGTTACTGAAGTATTTATTGAATGTGTGTGGTGCATGTGCAAAAAAGGCAGATGCTGTAAAAGCCATAATAACAGTGTAGTTACAAGTAATTATGGCTAGATGCACAGAAGTGACTACAAGAAGGAGAGAAATTGGTAATTTTAGTCCAAATTATACCTATTTTCAGTTTAAGGCTCACTATCTAATTTAAGGAATTAAATGCTGTTGGTAAATAAACGTGGATACACAGGCAATGTATTTCTGTGCTGAGTATATTTTTACATTAGGTCTCACTGTACTATAATGAATAGTTACCAACAAAGAAGCAACTGGACCTTGAGGTAAATCAATGATGGACTGGAAAGTTTTACATTGTCCTGTGTGACGTGTCTCACTTGAGTTGCACTTCATGTTGAAGTTGTGGCAGGTTTGAGTGCACTGTCTTGGTTTTCGTCTTTTGTCTTGGGTCCTCTGCTGAAGATGGTACGCTGGGATGCATATTTGCTCAAATAAAGTATGCAACCCTCTGACCGGTGTTCCCTCGACAAACAAAGAAGGGAACCTTGCTGTTACCAGGGGGGTTATTTGGATTCTTGCGTCCTGTGTGTGTGTGTGTGTGAGTGAGTGAAAGAGATAGAGACAGACTGCGTTCTTGGAAATGCCTTTCCATTGGTCAAAACACCATGGCAACATAGTTCCACCTATGACAAGGGAGCAGCCAGTGGTTTTGAAGGAGTGATGTGGAGCAGAAAGCTACATGAAGGGGAGTCGCGGGGCAGTGCTGGGGGAGGGATTGGGGTGGTGGGGGGAGGCTGTGGTCTGTTTTGGCCTGAGGCTCCAAACTCAAATGAGATTCCACAACACGTACAACCTGTTGTGCTGCTCAGTGCAATGCACTTTCTGTCTCCCCCATGACGGCATTTGCTTCTCCTACCGATGGCTGATTTAAGTTTCATAGCTTTCTGGCCGTTTGCTTAGGCCTGTTAATATTTCTTACCTCACATCTTATTTAAAAACCACTTCAAAATTCAACCGCAAATCCAAAGTAACCTAAATTACTGGCATAAATTGTGTTTCATGCTTCACTTAACAGCAGAAATACTAGACAAAGGAATGTATTCAGCTGTGGTAACCTCCTGCTCTGACTGACTATACAGGGTTAAAGTTTTTCATTCTGCCATTGCAAAATAATGCCACGGTCTTGCATAATCTACTTTAGAGAAATAGGAATTCTAAGCCAGAAAATAAAATAAAACAAGAAATCTAACAAAGACCGGGCTATTTTGTATGCAGCCGTGCTCCGTGTTCATCAAAATAACACCCTACACTTCCTCAGTCACAAAAGATGGCCAGTCATTTCATCTTGCCCCTCTCCAGTTGAATGGCTGGTTAAAAAAAAAAAAAAAAAAAAAAAAAAAAAAAAGAATTACGAGTTAGAAATAAAATGAATAGAAAGAGTGAACGTCTACAACTTGAAATGTTTTGTAGCACTTCATTAGTACTAGAAGCTGGCAATAACATAATATTAATAGCTCAATCAATAAAATGGATGTATACAAAGAAACAATCAAAACACTGGATAATACTGTGAGAAAATATATGCACAGTTTATTGATAGATAATAAGTGAGGCACACATAAAATAATTCAAATCAATAACGTATTAGCTGTGAGATCAGACCACTTTTTTTTTTTCCTCTGCCACATTAGAAACATCTGATGGACAAAAACCTGCATGCAGGTGGTTTAATTCTTGTCTCTCTGGACTTTATTAAGGAAAATTCTTTGTTGGAGATAAAAAACATGAAGCTTCATCTGCAGCCTACGCAGAACATAGGAGAAAAAAAACAAAAAAACAAAACAGGCCCAGCTGCTGCTGTGCAAGAAAAAAATCATTACTTGATAATTGAGTTGTGGAAATAAACACAAAAATTCCAGTGGCTACTACAGGATAACAAATTATATCATAAATATTTTTAACTGCTGCTCATATTCATGGCTTTTTAAGACCTGCTTCGGCTCATTTTTTTCTAATATCATCTACAAATAACTGTACAAAGTTGTTTCTAGAACATTCTGTGAAAGGCCAGTTTCACTGAGGACAAATGATCTGTAATATTTACATTTGGCTTCTGAGTCACTGTAACATATACAAAGAACAAAAGGCACTGTGACAAATGTTAAAAACATTTAAATACATACTAAAAGTAAGCATAAAGAAGAACTGGGCACCATCCATTCATGGAAGCAATCACTAATGGTAACTGTTTTGTCAATGCAATTCATGTTGAGTTGTGTTACGGTAAGGGTTATCATTAATTTACACTGAGCCTTTTTATTTTGCAGTGCTGTTGAACAAGGCCCGAGATAACGCACATTTAGGGGAGACTGCCCCAACCAGTCGAACTAGTAAACTGGTATCCACAGAAGAACAGACATTATTCTGTGGATTTAAAGTTTGTGTTGTTTACTCAGTACAGCACTATGCCCATGAACAAACCCACGACAGAGAAGGTGCAACACTGCAAGTCTACTACAGTCTACTGACCTCATATTTTTATTAAAGTCATCAGGAAAATTAAAAGTTAGCTGCACATTTAGACAAGACACAGCATGACTTTGCAAAGCTGGCTGTTCTCAGTGGTAAAATGTCTCAATTGATATTTAATAGATACACAAAATACAGTGTCAAACATGAAACTTTGGTAAGTATATTATAGAATTATGAATACTGTCCATATTCTTCCTTTTTTACTGATGGATTTATCAACATCGCTGACACAAAGCGATTCTAGTCTGTGTGTGAATGTTTTTGTCCATGTGTCTGACTATACGGGTGAGTTTTCAGTCATTTCTTCGTTTGGCTGACAGTCTATCGCAGGATACAGTTGTAAAAGGTTCAGAGAAGGACGGCTTAGTTGATTAGTTGGGTAGGTTTCACAGTATCTCCATAGGATCACACTGTCTGGACCCATCCATAGTGTCTAGACATTGACGTTAAAATTATTGGTCTCTCTCATACACACATTCATAAACTCTTGCATAACTTTGGCTACACTTACACACAATTTTAACCCTAAAGTAAGCGATTACTTCAGTGAGTACAGCAGTTCAGCAGTGTGGCAGAGAGACAGAGGGTGGGCTGAGGAAAAGTACTGACAGCACAACCAGTCCTCCAGTTCTGCGTTCCTCTCGGGCTCCAGTGAACGTTCAGCGAACTTCATCATCAGTAGGGCTCGTTTCACGTCCAGCCAGTTGAGGAGACCCTCATGTCGGGATCCGTCGACAAAGGTTCCTCCTGGTCCGTGTCTCTCCAACTGCTGCTCCATCAGGTCCTTCCTGGGGCCCCAGAGCAGGCTCTGCAGAATGCGCTTGGCCTCCTGGATATGAATTCGTTTGATGGGGTCAGGTTGGAGCAGGAGCTGGGCCAGCCTCCAGAGGCCGGCTGAGTAAAGGGAGACAGAGGGGATGGGGGGCAGTTCCTCACAGCGGTAGTCTTGTTCCTTAAGTGCTGGGCTCACCTCAAAAGGGTTGGGCTGGTGGAGGAGTTCATAGATCAAGATGCCAGTCTGGAACTCATCAAACTTGCGGTACTGGGCTGCAGAGACAATTTCAGGTGCCAGCCTGGCGTGGTCACGTTTGGTGCGAGGGTCCACGTTGGTCGAGGCAGCGTCCTCAGCGGAGCGACGTTTGGACTTGGCAAAGTTGCTTATGAGGAGCCGGGGAAGGTGGCGCTGATTGTCTGCACCACTTGAACCATTACTGGTGCCAGTGTCGTTGTTCTGTTGGGGGAACTGGGAGGGCTTGCGGTGATGAGGCACCAATAACAAGTTTTCTAGGCAGAGGTCACGGTGTGTGACTCCATGTTCCTTCAAGTGCTCCAGGCCATTGCAGAGCTGCAGGAGGAGGAAGCAAACACGCCGCTCGTAGACCTCTGGCTGAGTTTTATGGAATGCCTCCCACTCCCGAACAAAGTCAGCAGCTGTCTGGTGGGGGATCTCAGGGGTGATGACCACCACTCGCTCTCGGTCTACCTGTTGGCCCGGAGCAGATGTGGAGGGCTGAGGCAGCGGCGAAGTGGATGTTGTGCGCACTTCATCAGAAGGCAACATGCTCTGGGGGACACAAGCCAGAAAGTGTCCGCAGTCCTGCTGGAGGTTGAAGTGAGGCGGCATGCTCTGCTGCACTGACAGACCATAGAGATGGCCCTGTTTGGCCTCCATGGATGGACTCTTACAGATCTGGCGAGGTATAAACACAAAGGACAGTGGGAGGAAGGGATGAAGGAAAGGAGAAGAAAGGGACAGAAAGGGAGGGGGGGGTTCAACACAGAGTCGGAAAGGGAGGGACGCCAAGAAACATAAGAAAGGAATGCTTGTTAGTGAAGTTCTAAGGTCAAAGCCAATTCAGTTCCTGCTCTAATTCAAGTGAAACCAGTGTCCTTGATGCAGATTTAAATTTAATTCCCAACTAAAAAGCTTTAAAAAAAAAAAAGAGAGAAAAAAAAAAAAGTATTTTAACCCACTTAGTAGGCTTGGCGATCCCAGGACTGGGCTCAACTTGTGTTAAAACAACTACAGCCTCTCAGTGTCTTTCATTCTTTTGTCAGCTATGGGAAAATTCAAACTAATGAATAATGAACTGACTAAAACTAACTGAATAAAATCTCTTAAGAAAATTCTGAAACAAACATGCACATGTCTCCAGTGACACTACAGCATGTTGTCAGTGTGTGTTGGGATCAGATTAATAAATATAATCTCATTGTGATTAACTGGACTAAAATCTTCTTGCACATGGTTTCAACCAGTATTGTAACATGTCAATATATAAAGTTACACAGACACATTGTGAATACATTAATCAATTCTGGTATCAGATTATAATCGTTTTTATTAATATTATACCACATTATGTGTATTATGTTCTGTGTATGTGTGCGTTGGCCTTAAAAACAAGGGTTTGTCTGACTATAAATCCTGCCTGGAATGTAAAGATTAATTGGGCCTTGAGACATTAAGCAAGATTGTGGGCACCCGGGCTGTGGCATGAAAAACATACTGTACAAATCTGCACTGTCGTTTTGTACAGCACTAATGACTTTGGGACAAAGGTCACTGAATCCACGCCCTTCTTTTCTTTGTGGTTGTTTACACGACATGCCCTGAGGGTTTGTCTTGTAGTGGGGACCATCCCATCTGAAGCCAAAGACCAAACAACACCACCCGATTTTAATCTCCTCAAACTGTCAAACCCCAGCTTAAAAGAACAGGTAACAACACCTGCTGTGCAAATTACTCCTTAAACAACAGTGAAGATGATCCTGAGACACACTGACTGGAAAGAATAAATACACTCGTCTCTGTAACCAACACCTAAAAATCCTAAATATTACATTCTGTACCATCAACTCCAACGGGTTTTTCAATCTCTAGAAATAAACAAAATATCTCAAACTATGTGAGGTATATTGTGATGAAGTTGCTTATCACAATATTCCTATTTTAGGTATTATTTCTCTGTATAGTAGTTTTCATTGGTAATGGTGGAGTCTGACATTCAAATTCCCTGTGATCCAGTAGTGAGGGGGGGCCAAATTATAACTTTTAAGATGTGCTGGAAGTGAACACAGTTAGAGCAAAACAAATTCTCTATATAAAATACTCTTTCTCCCAGTATTAGGCCCAGTATTTTCGCAATTACCTTTACAGCGTAAGAGTTGCTGGGGTCTGAGGCGCAGGCGGCAGAGTAGTACACGGCATCTCCTGCGTTGCAGCTTGGCTTGTTAGACGTGAGCCTGAACAGAGACCAGTTGCTCTCCTCAAATCTCAGTGAGTTCTTCTGGGAGCGGGTGAAGTGATCCTCACATTTTAGAGCCAAGCGCCGTAAAGACTCTGCGTACAGGCCTCCCAGTTTGGAGTACACCCCCTCTCTACTGTCGATATTACTCAGGAGGGTCTGGAGCTGCAGGCTGGAGCCCAAATTTGGCGCCGGGCCTGGCTCCGAGCCTGAGAAGGGCGCGCTGAGCTGAGGAGAAGAGGAACAGGTGATGCTGCTTCGACAGTGCACGCCCAGACGCCCGTGGGTCTTCAGCGGCTCATCCAGTGTCCGGGACCTCGAGGGTCGCCCTAGCGGGGCATGACAACGCTCTAGAGAATCACTGGAGGAAAAAATGGGTCGTGGGTCAATGGGGCTGGACGGTAAACTGGACCGGGAGACGACATCGGCAGGTCGACACACATTGCTCTCTGAGCCAGTGAACGGGAGGCGAGGATAGGCTCGGACAAAGGGTTTCCCATTGGTGCTATCTGGGGCTGATACGGTACGATTCACCATCTTCTTCTCTGGGAGCGGCGGTGGCTGGTTACTTAAGCTGTTGAAGCAGGGTGGGTGAGGAGACCCTGGAGCTGAAACTGCTGGACTTCTGAGAAATGGAGAGGAACAAGACATCCGTGTAGCATCCCGAGAATCTAAGAGGAGGGGGAAAAAAAATGTAGATCAGAACTGGAGTCAATTATTGAAAAGGGAAGAAAGCAGAATAAAAAAAAAAAATCATACTGTCGTTGAGAACCACAACAAACATCAAAAACCTGACGAAATTAACTGACACACGTCAATTGGCTTTTCTTGTGGATTTACAAAATATACAGTTTTTCCCACTATTCCCATGACTGAAATTCCTAAACCTGAATAGTAAACACAGATGTGCATACTAGGTGACAGCTGTGAATTTGATTTATTTACTATGCCCCTTGATGTCACTGTCTACTGCTTGGCCTCAGTACAAACACATACCTCGTTTCCTCAAAAGAGCTGGAAATTTCCACAATCCAGGATTCAAGCTGACACTCAAAACATCTTCCATCCAATTATAATCCATTTGTCAATTAAAGACTTAAGGTTGGAACTTGACGTTACACTTGAGGAGACAGATACTGAGATAATTGTGTGGTGTCTTCAGTTACTGCTTTCACATTGGGAGGTGGGGCTACTGAAAAAAAAAAAGTATTCTGTAGGATGTAGCCAAGCCCTTTTTCCCTCGTTATCATACTCCATAATTATGTCTTCAAACGTCATTGCCCAGGAAGTTACAGCAATTACAAGCGTCTGAGCGCCACAGAGGTTTAAAGCTGATATATAAAGATGACAATTTCTAACAACCAAGGACAGATGCAAGTCATTCTGAGCCACATCTCAGGTTTGATGGTAGAAAGAAATCAATGAGGTCGAAACCATTTGTGTATGTGAACTTGACAAAGAAAAGAGAAGCGATAAGCTGTGGCTGTAAAGCCATGCAGCACTCCCTTTCCTCTTTTTAGTTCAGTTTCAAAGTACATGTGCAGAGTACATCTTCATATTTTACTGTGATAAATAAGTGTCTGAACACCAAGGCAACTAACGTCCAGATTTGCCCAGCGACTCATACAAATAGGGTTGTAGATCAGATTTTCTACATGTATCAGTCAAAACCTGTGAAAGTTTCTATTAGCGTTAATGGATGTCTACTATGCCATTTTAATAAAAAATGAGTGTGTGTGAGTGGTGCTTACCAGTGTCAGCAGTCAGGTTGTCAGTAGAGGCAGTGGGTAGACTAGCACTGCTCACACCCCAGGGAGATGAAGTGGTGCTCTCTGCTGACCCTTGTTGGCTGCAGTGGTCCAGCTCCATGTTGCTGCCACTCATCTTACTCGACACTCTGAAGGTGAAAACAACAGACTTGGTTTAAGTGAATTTGATGGGAAAAGAAGATAAAAACAAATGTATATTCGAGCAATATTTTGTATACATCATCTCTGTGTCTGCATTGCTGTCTGCCTGTGTACCGCCGTGTCGCGTGGCAGTTTGTCGCAGGAGAATACTTTTTTGTGCATCTGCTTATATGCGTGGAACCACTCCACTTCCGCACAAAGTTATGTTATCTGCACTATGTGTTACATCCATGAATCTGAGCACGTCATTTCATTTAAAGTGACAAATGAAGCAAAGTTTGGAGTAGTTTCACTTCCTTGTTAGAGAGACACACTTCTCCATTCACTGTAACTTGTTACTGCAACAAACAAATCTTATGACTCGAGTATATCAGATGTGGCAGTTTTGTTTAATTCTGATATTAGCATCCGAGTGGGAGGTCAAGTGGGAATTGCAGGATAATGGCACATTAGATTTCCCTACATTTCCCAGGATTCCTTGGAGTTAGTTGCTTTAAAGACATACTGTAACCTGAGTACGGGGCAGAGCAATGAGGCCGCAACACAAATCAAATGAGACAATTTATCTACTGCTTGTTTTACTTTTGTGATAAAGGAATTGAACGGGCGCCCTGGTGGCCCAGCTGGTGAAGCACATACCACAAGGGCTTTGTCCTGACCAATGGCCCTTTGCTGCGTGTGCCCCCCGCCCCAACTTGCTTAAAGCACTGTGTAACAGTAGTACAAGCAAAATTATCAAATAAATGACAACAGCTAGCTGCAGTTTGCTAATATTAGCTACAAATAGCCACACTTAGCTAGTAGAACAAGTAAAGCTGTGGCAGCAAAACCTCTGTGTACACTGAATTCACTAAGGGGGGATGTTGTGCCTTATAAATTCCACTGCTGACTTGTAAGAAGGATTTTTATTTCTTCTTGCAAAAGTAACACAATCCCACTTTAATCCAAAACTTTCAATTCTTTTTAAATTTACTTTGCATTTTGCATTCTCCTTCTCAGTTTGCCCATCTACCATGATGGCCACTTACAATACCAATGAAAACTGTGCATGAGGAGACTGTCTAATCAAGGTGACCAATTAGGCTGAGTGACAGCCTTTCACTTGTCTCATTATACCTGCTAATGGCTCAGGGAAACACGGTCCCATCCCATCCCTTCATCTCTTCTTCCTCCCTTCCATCACAAAATGACTCCCTCTATCCATTTATCTGCTGGCCTCTGACTTCAATTCCACCATAAATCAACAGAACAAACAGACGAGGAGGTGAAAGGAGAAAGGGGAGGGGCACAGGAGGGAGACAAAGGGTTAGGTATTCTCTCTGGGCAGTTAGCTAAAGGATCTGCTATCGTTTTACAGACAAAAGAGCCGTGATGAAAGGCAGTGGAAATGCTGAGGCAGAGGAGAAATGGTAATCGGTGCGGGGATTATGGGTCCGTGTACATGTGTGCACCTGTGCATGTCTCACTCTAGATCTCAGAGATTTGTGTCCAAAACATGAGATTTTCGCGGTGAAAGAATGTCCTGTGGGAGGATGTGCGTGGCTGAATGAGCTTTCTGATTAAGGGCATGTAAAGAGAAAAAATAAAAGTCTTATCTGATTAGAACTGCATGCAACAATGTACAAGTGTTTAGGGGCTGCAAACAACACTCATATATTTTCATTATGAATTGATCTGGAAATCTCTCTCTTAGGCTAATGATTTATTGTTTGGTCTATAAAATAGTAAAAAAAAAAAAAAAAAAAGCCCATCGCAATTACTCAGAGGCCAAGGTGACATGTAGAAATGATATGACAAATAGCTTGTTGTCATTGTCTTGGGAGCAGTCAGAAATCTAAACAATCAAGATGATTAATCATTCACCAAAACATTTGCAATTGACTTTTCTGTTGATCAACTATTCTCATCTGCAAAGTGACAGTCAGTATTAAGATGATTCTAAAAATGATTTTAGCTTGTTATCCTGACACCAAAATCCGCCATTCATTAGTGTTTTAATCTTTTAATTCTAGCCTAAACACCTATTAATAAACATCTTGATTGCCTGTTTCCTCTGGATGGATTAAATGATTTCCTTTGCGACAATAGAGCCTACGTGAGACATCGTGATTGCCCCAGTAAACCTGTCAGACAAGCTTTGTATTTCGCCATCACCCCGACAACAACAGTAACCCAGATTTAAAATGTAAACAATCATGCTACACTAAATAACACACTGGATCAGGTGACACATATGCTATCCTAATGCGTGCGTGTGTGTGTGCGTGTATGTATTAATAAAGCTGTGTGAGAGGAGCTAGGGGAGTTTTTAAAAAGAGATTTGACTGGGGTTATAGCTAACCAGCAACAGAGAGCAGTGTGACAGTGTAAAGTGAGACACAAACTAAACTGAGGTGTTGGTGTTGTTGTTGTTGTTATTGTGGACCAAGTTCACACAACTGGTTTCACTTCCTGACTCTCCTTTTATGCCTTCTCTGTGGTAAACGATGACATCTGAGAGACAAAGTGAAGGACATCTACTCACTTCTTCCTTCCGCTTGAAAAATGCCCTTGCAAAAACACAATTTGTTTTCTGACATATGTCGGAATCAAATCTGCTTATGCAGCATTAAGGGTGATGAAACAAAACACTGTAACCTCAATACATCTAACACATTCATATTAGTATTTTATTCATATAAGTTTTGCTTCACTGAGGTGTGGTTAGGTAGAAAAAACAGGCAGATTCAGATTATACCCATATAGGAGGTGGAGGTGATATCATAAACACAATGTAACGCAATCCCCTTCAACAGCCACGGCACAGACACAACCTGTGTTAAGTTTAAAATGTCATGTTTTAATGACTCAGAGAGAAACTGAATTTAAATGTATGTATGATTTGTTATTGTATTGGGCATTATTTTATTCTAAGGTGTTTCTTTTCTATTATGTAATAACTCAAATGTAGTTATTTATTGCATAGCCGTTTAATTGGGTTGCATTCTACTGTACATTTTGTCCAACCTTTACATATTACAATATAGTGCAGAAAAGAAAGACACCCATTGATTCTTTCCCAGAATGGTAGGGTAGTTACAAAGGCTATATAGTCATATAAGCCCAAAGATCCATTAATGTTTGACACCAGTTCTTTTTATCTTGTGTAACTTGCTCCAGCTTCGCCTTGTTATCTTCCTCTCTGTCAGCCAACTCCTTCCCTTATTCATTGCAACCCACTTTTCTAGCATTATATTGTTGCTCCGTCCCAAATACACATTGTCTATAATGCATTTCATGTCTCATCCTCTTCCTTTTGCCATTGTTAATCTGGGCTCTGGATGGGTTTAAATAAAAAGCAATAAAATAATCTTTGTACAAAAGGATTATAAGAGACTAAGAAAATATAGAATTAGCAGGAAAAAAACCACATGGTACTGTCAGTGCACCATTCTGAGAAATTTGGCTGTCAGAGGTGTGAAAATAAACCTCTGGTTACTAACGAAACCACAGTGGTTTATTAAGACCTATCTGAGACAAACTCTGTCACCACTTTCCTGCATGAACAAGAACATCATTATTTCTCTTCAAGTCGTAAGATAGATGTCTCGTCTTGCTGGGGACACGTATGAAAAGAAGTTCCCATCAGGTGCCTACCTCATGCTGGAGAGGCAGAGGTCCTTGTCAGGCTGGCGGGCACGAAATGCCCTTGGATCAGACCGGCGGCTCTCTAAAGCCCCACCATGTGTAGTAACACAACCCTGGTTCCTTTCGAGTCATATGTGTATTTAAAGTCTGTCTAAGCAGGAAAAGCAGCAGCACCCATTAGATGCGTGAAATTAAAGCACCCATATCCTATTTGTAGCATTCACTCATTGACCTAGTGGTTCACTTAAGAGTAGCTTCAGGTCTGTCAGATGGCAACAAGATGCTATCTGTTCTGCTGCAGAGAGGGGATCAAGACGGCTCTGCAGAGGGAGGGGCAGTGCCGTTTTGGAACAGTAGTTAAAAGAGCAAAAGACAAATCACACCCAAGTCAAACTCAATAGGCTTCAATCCACATGGCCGATCTATAAATTCTACTTCTGTTGGTGGTGACCGACTGCCAGATTGGGACAGTTTGGGAGTTGCCCGGGGCAACAATCTGTTCGCTAAAGCCCCTCCCTTTGGCAACCTTTAGTGACCAGTTGACACGCCTTCCCTGTTAAAGAGCACTTACTCACACACTCATGCATGACACAGACACATGCACAAACATGCACATCTCTCAGGCTGACCCATCACATGATACTGTATGTAGGTTGACCTGCTACAAAGAATACAAGAGGGAACTTTTGGTGTTTTCCACTGTGATCAAAGACTCTGGGAAGCAGATTTTTCAAACCATCTGTGGCTTTTAAATGATTCAGCACATCAAAATGCTGCTTCCCAGGATGCATGCACATGTTTTGTTTTGCTTTCATTCCACACAAAAGACTCTTTCTTTAGTCAATAACAACTCTTCTTATGAAGTTTTGGTTTCTTTGCAGCCAATATTTAGATTCTGTTTTCCTCCGGCACTTTGCCATTGAGTTTCCAGTACATGCCTGGTGCCCAGGGACACTTGTTGATTAAATACACTAAACCCGCTGATAAACTTGGAACACCAGGAAGCCACAACTGTCGCCGGCTGGCTTGAGGCGTGTTCCCAAATGTGTCTCAACAAGGTGTATTTTTATCAGCGCAGAATGTCGGCAATGTCATAACAGGAGAGATGGGCCCTTACTAGAATTACTGCAAACATAAGGGCCCCTGAAATGTGATCAGCAATATGCGTTTTCGATAGTAAAACTGTCCCGCTTAGATTTTGCTGACTCGGGCAGCTCATGATGGCAGAACATCTGCTTGTCTTGAGGAAGTCACAGTTGTGTGTTACACCCCATCATGCTGTCCCAGACAAAGCAAAGTTTATTCTGAGGAGATCATTTGATGCACTAATAACTGCAACACAAGGCCTCTTCTCTGTTTCTTCTTTGGGTAGCTGACTCAGTCAGTGTGCATATTCTTAGCCTCCTGCAGACTCTTGTGTAGAATAGGTCATGAGGAAAGGTTAACTTTATCATTCTGCAGATCCTCTGAATGATGAATTGACGAAGCGCTGAGAAATTAATTACTAAACCTTAAAAGTAACTGGTATGTGAATTTCAGTAGCAATATGTGAACATCAGGAATTTAACGCACAAGCAACAACGGTGCAAATATGAAAATTAGATTTCCAAAAGATGCATCTGAACACCTGTTAATGACATCTCTGTTGCTGGATGACGATATCAATGGAACAATGGTTTATTTACAATTCTGTCTATTGAGCTGCAGCCAAAACAAATTTACACTAACGTGACACAGAAAGGGACTATTTAACAGACCCATTTTGAGTGTTAATTAGAATTGAAAAAGTCACGTTACTAGCATGAATAGAACAAGGCATGCATTGAGGGATATGCCTGAACAGTTTGAATGATCACAAGGCGCTAGAATGGAGGCTGATTCAAGGCTGAATAGTGATGCTATGAAAGGAGAAGGCACAATAAGACTCACACAGATGCTTGCAGTAAGATGCATGTATGTGCAGTCACGGGCAACGCACTGTAGCTTATATTCCTTTAGCAGCACCAACATTATATACTGTCCCAATAGAGAGCAAAACCCATATATGCTTTTAGACTAAGTGCGTCTTGTAAGCGCTAAATTATGTAACATAATGAAACCACAGTGTCATGACTGAATTATAGTCCCATTAATTCTCCTGCAAGTCATTAGGTAGCAAACCTGGGGACAGGCACGCAAATATGTGCTATAATGGGAAGTTCAAATTTGATAAATGCATAGCATATGTCTTCCAGCGAGTGTATAGTACGCCAATGTGTAATTATACTTCTATTAGACTTATACTATATATACTAAATACATAGCTGCCTCATTGTAAGCAGTATTTAAGACCAGCTCTTCCTCTGCTGTATTTTCTGTGCGATGCATTTATTCTCATAAACAGTTTTATGAGAAATGTCTAGTAGGTGGGAACTTATATATAAACTCAAGATGCATGGCTGAAAGCTTTTAGTATTTTGTGTTAAACATTTACTGAAAGAAATTAAACTCAAGTAAACTGAATTACGTAAGTCCTTTATCAGGAGATGCTTGTCATGTGATCACAGCTTGCCAATTGTACTAACTTTCTTTTCACTGCGTCATATTTAAACTGAACAACTTTCAATCTATCCATTGATCCGATGTTGTCAACGCTGCAGCATAACACCTTGGCTCTGTTGTAATTGGTATTTTGCTATTTTGACATTTCACTGACAAGCTTCAATATCAGATTAACTGAAAATGATTAATCAATAATCAAAACAATTTTTCTGATATTTATCAACTGTAGTCCTATGCAGATACAGTCCTAGCGTTGTGTGTATCTTCATCAAGGGGTAATAATGCGTAAATCCTAAACAAAAAGTTCCTTGCAATTCTTACCTGTGCAGTTTCTTAGGTGGGGGAGGTGGTGGATTGGGCTCATTGTTGGCAGTTCCCTTCCCTGCTGCCAGAAGCTCTGATGAGCCGCCATGCAACGTTTGCTTGGCTGGCATGCTCCCGTTATGCTTGCCCTCCTCCTCTGCACCGGTGCCCTCAGTCTCCTCCTGACAGGCACCATTGTTGGGGGCAGTCGGGGGGGCCGTGCCTGGCTCTGTCATCGGAGGGGGGCTGCTGTGGGCCTTCCAGTCTCTGGCCTCCTTCCAGACAGCGGCACCATTGACCAGGCCTGTCACCCGAGAGGTTGTTCCAGGGTTGGTGGTCAGCTTCTTCTTTTCCCCCTCTTTCCGCTCTCTCTCCTCGTCCTCCTCTTCTTCCTCGATGCAGCAGTTCCAGCCAGAACTGTGGTGGTGTGGCTTGTGCCAGCGTTCGGACATTGCACTGTGATGCTCTGTATGGACCTTGAAGTGGCCCTCTCTGGCAGAGACAAGGAAAAGCATGGGAAGTTCAGGAAGAGGGACTGGAGAAGACATGGATGGTGAGAGGCTGGAGGTGCCCAATTTGGGGAGTTCAGGAAGAGGGACTGGAGAAGACATGGATGCTGAGAGGCTAGAGGTGCCTAGTTTTGGGGAGCGGACGTTCCTCTTTGGGGGAATGGGTGGACTAGACTGAGGCTTGGGGTGGAGAGTGGAGTTGAGGCTGGCTTCTGTGGGCAGAGACGGGGCACTGTGGCTGTGGCTGGGGCTGGGGCTGGGCCAGCGGAAGGCTGGACTGCTAGGGTCTTTATGTGCTGTGGGGCTGAAGTGGCACTGGGTGCTGACAGCTGAGTCTGGGCTGCTCAGGTAAAATGTCCTATTGTTTTCCTCTGTGTGAGCAGCCATTACAGTGATGGTGGCCCGTTGGCTCTCTCCTGAAAGCTCAAGCTCAGAGCTGGAGGAGTTCTTACTCTGGTTTGGGGACCCAGACTGGGACTGTACTCCATTTCCTTGTGGCTTGCGCTTTTTCTTGGTGCTCTCTGCATAAATGGGTTCCGAGCCACCTGACCGTCCATTGGGAGAATCTGGAGCTGACTGAGGGCTACCCATGGCTGGTGAATTTTGGGGGCTTCCTGACCTGACCTGCCTTCCACCCGAACCCTCTGCCCCAGGAAGTGAATCTGTACTACTACGATAAGAACAAGAGGAGTCCGATATGCTGGTTTGTTTTGACAGGATGGGAACAGAGTGGAGGGCCGGTGGGGGGCTATGTCTAGTGGTGTCCACACTTAAGGTTGTGATGGGGAAAGTGGTAGAAGTGCTAAAGGTCTTAGTGGTAACAGTAGTAGTGCTCCCACTGTTTGTACCATTGCTATGAACTGTGGCAGGACTGGAAGTGACAATATCCACTGACGAAGATATCTCCTCAGAGGCCTGACGGGCTTCCTGATAATTTGCCTTGGAAGTCACACCACTTCCATTATAAGTGCTTTTGGTTGTAATAGCAGTCATACTATTCTGCTGCCTTCGGGTGTCTGCATTGGCAGTCTTCTTTAAACTCTGAGAACCTCTACCCTCTTCCTGGGTGACAAAGATATTGCCAATGATCATCGAGTCTTTGGGCAGGATATTGGGGGACAAGGGACCAAAAGAAAAGGAGTTGTTATAGTCCATCTTGGTTTCAGGACTCTGAAGAACTGCATCTCTATGGGCTTTGTTACAGCCATTACTATCAATATAGAGAGATGACAGGTCCAAGAGCTTCTTCAGGCCCAAACGCTCAACTGGGCTCTTTGTGTTTTCCTGTCACACAAAAACATCAGCAAACATTAAAAACAGATAGAGAAAGAAACACCAGGGTTTGATACAGAAAAGAGATATTAAGTAATTCACCTGCTCTATGTTCATGTTGACATCAGTTGATTCGTTGGTGTCAAGGCTCATCATAGTGGGCTTGACGGCGATGGTTGGCTTGCTGTAGGATGGAGGCGCTGTTACTCCAGCTTCTTCATCGCCTCCCAGGCTGATTTTCAGACAAGTGGCTGACACGCTGCCATCCACTCCGCCGACAGTCTCGTGGGCACTAAGAGGGTGGAAGCAGTTCTTACAAGAGCCGGGTTTCCACACGTGTTCTGCAAAGTCACTGCACGCTGACATCTTTGGTTTACTAAATCAGGTTTGGTCAGAAGCGGCTGTGGGAGGATCTGGAAGGTATGGGATGAACTCTCATGGCTGGTCCACAGAAGGTTGCAACACCACAAGATGTTGATCACAAGGCAACATGCAAAGGAGAGAAAAAGAAGAATGATGTACAGTGTTAAATGAATGAAATCATAGTCTATACAATTGCTCTTTGCCCATAGGTTATCATCATTTCACATGTCTTTGTGACCATGTTAAATACTTGTATAACATAAAACCTATGACAAGTGAAAGGATTCATCTATGCAATTATTTCTTCTTCTACACTTTATAAACGACACAAGTTCTGATTTTCAAAACATGCAACATTCAAAACCAATGCATCAGATCTGTATCATTCCTGATACTGAACTTATTAAGGTACCATTAAATAATATATATATATATTTTTTTTTTTAAATCAGAGAACTAAAAAAAAGAACATTTAAACATCTATGTTAAACTGTAAAGGCAATGATGAAGGAGCCCAAGCTGACAAGTGTCTCGAAGCTCATAGAGGATCTCCGTTAGGATACAAGTGTCATCTGCGGATGTAACTTAAGAAGAGCCGGTGTGCGCTGTGCTACTTGTTCCCATGGTCTCCTAAATTAGAGGGTATGTGGATTCTGTTCAACCAAAGGGCCTGCCGGTGTGAGCCTAGCGACATAAAAGCCCTCCAGAGTCCTCTGCAGCCCCCGACACGCTAGAAGAAGACGGAGGAGCCTCAAGCATCCCAGAGGTCGGAATGCCAGGAATGTCTTAAGTCTCACCAGGGTGAATCTCACACCCACGACAACCTCCCTTCCCCCCTTCCACACACACACACACACACACACACACACACACACACACACACACACACACACACACNCACACACACACACACACACACACACACACACACACACACACACACACCTCCCACTCCACATGTGTGTCCTCCCTCTCTAACAAACAAACTGACCCACACACACCCCCTCCCTCTGCCTCTCGTATGTCCTGTTTAACTGGACTGACAGTGAGAAGATTAACACCATTTCAGAGGGATTGTTTGTTTCCTAGCATCTGGGTGTCCCTCTTTATGTTCTTTACATAGCTTTAATTGCATCTCAACAAGGTGCTGCAATGACACAGAGCAACATTAGCTCACTACCTAGACTCATTATCTAGAAAAAAAACTGAGGAAGCATGAAGAACAACAATTACTCCCCTCGACAATTAAAACCAAATATGCACTCATGCAGCCTTAATATTACTAATGTAACTAAAAGGAATGCTTGAGACTTGTACAGTACAGGTTATTCATGACTCCAGTGCTCCACTATAACTATAGGAATGAGGAGTTTTCCTGTTGGCAAAGATAATGCATGTTTACATTTGTCTTAGTTCTGTCTGACTCAGTTTGGGCAGGAAAGCACCCACTAGCCCACTGTTTGTTCAACTGTTCCTGCAACAACAGAGGAAACGGAGCCTTGCCTAACATCTTATGGCGTTGTATGTGAGTCATATGAAGTGATGACTGATCAGAGATAGACAGATCCTTAGGCTACTAGGCCTGGCAGTCAAGAGCGTATCCCGGCGGTATTCTGGGACGAGCAGGCAATAACAAAATATGGACAGACAGAGCGCTGGTACAGGAAGTTTATTAGGTTACCAAACTGATAGCATAGTCCCTCAACTGGGACAGTTAAGTCTATGTTGTTCAGTGAATCACTGACAAAAACAGAGGAAAGGCAATGTCCAACATTTTAGTGCTCTATCTCAAACTGCACCTCAGTTTAGTTTATCCTTGTTGACAAGTTCAGCCCTGCTTGTTTGAACAAAGATAGACCCTGCTGTCTACATTCCCCACACCTTCTCAAGCTCAAGGTCCAATATTTCTCACTTCCACTTGTAAACACACACACACACACACACACACATACAATATAGAAAATATCTCATGAGCATGATAGAAGTCAAGGGGCTGGAAAATAAGACATGGGCAGGGGGAAACAAGGTGAGGGTGGATACTGGTCAGATGAGGAATTTACAGTTTTGGGCTACCTGATAGATGCATTATGAACCTGGAAGTCACAAGCCCCCATGACCTCTGTACCCATGCACAGCTGCCTGGCCACTAGATGTCTCAAAAACACATCCACTTTCGCTGAGGAATTAAAATCTTCTATCCCAATCTAAGGAAATCTGATCGCTGGTGTGTGTTGCAGGGCCGCTTGAAACAAACTGGGGACTTGCTTTGCGCCAACAGGCCTGAAGAATGCAGTCAGTTTAAATAGCCCATAGATATGGTTACAAAGAGGAGTAATTAAGTTTAAGGTTATGGGGCTTATCAACACCGAACAGCTGCTAAACCGGCAGGTCTGAATCCCTCTGCAGGAGCAGCACCATGCAAACCCTCCTTGCCCTGAACACATCAGCAGGCGCACTACAAGTGGGACAGCTTTATGAAGCAAAGGTCACCTGATGGTTATGATCCTTTACTGTAACATCGTTTACTGCCTGTTTTTTTTCCTTTTCTTTTTACTAAATTGATGCACCAGGCCAAAAACAAAGCCCACCAACATAATTGAATGAAATACCCATTAGTCAAACTACAGATTACAGATCAGTGTGTACACACTCACTTTGGATACTAATTCTCTTACAAGCAACATTTGTCACGGTTTCTACTCTCATACAGTCCGTTCATTCATTCATTCATTCAATGGGGGGGGACGCACAACCTGTTCTTTCGATACTCGGCAGGAATTTCCGCCAAAACTTGTGACCTTCTCACTAATATCTTGACACTTCCACCTTTAAACGCTTTATCTGAGCGTTTTATATGTAGACTTGAACAAGCATGAGCCCCCCCACGTGTTTCGGGTTCAACCTCCGTCTTTTTGTTTTTTTTTAGGTTGATAACCGAAGTGTTAAAAAAAAGCCTTCCTGTCCTGGTTATTTGTAGAAATAGGTGTAATTGTAGTATTTTTGTTACCTGCAATAATACGAAGCACAGGCTGAAATTTTAACCGTGACAACTTGACTCAACCTGTATCAGCGAACCATTGACAGAGGAAGGAAAAATATAGAGAAAAAAAGGATGAACCCGGCTACAATGTGGCCACGTTAAAGTAGCCGAGGTTATGAACTGAGCGACTGACCGCCTACCTGCTCGGACTTTCTCTCCTCCGGCAACACGAAAAGACAAAAAAAAAAAAAAAATAGACAAAATTAACAGAAAAACAGTGTCGAAACTGCTCTTCTGATTCCCACAGGAGCCGATATCCAGCTTTCAGGTTTCGGCGTATCCTACACGCGACAGGTTAGTGACCCAGGAGGCTGAGTGTGTGTGAGGAGGAGCTGCTGCTGCTGCTGCTGCTGCTGCTGGTGGTGGTGGTGGTGGTGCTGCTGCTGCTGCTGCTGCTGGTGGTGGTGGTGCTGCTGCTGCTGCTGCTGGTGGTGGTGGTGGTGCTTCTGGTGGTGGTTTCGGCTCCAGCCGGGCTCGTTACCTCCACCGCCGCCGCCGCCGCTGCTGCTGCTGTACTGTGCAGAGGTGGAGTGCTGAGGCGGAGCAGGATCCCTCTGCAGCAAGCATGAGGAGAGAGCACAAGGAGATGGGAGGAGCTCCTCGCTAACCATGCAGTCTGGCCAGTCGCCACACTCAGATTTTCATTAAGGCTTTTGTCCTAGTAGCTGTCATAAGGGTGTTTACACAACCCGACCCTCAGCATGTCAGGGAACTACACGTCTGTTTTTGCAAGGACTGTAACCCCCCCCAGTATTTTTTTTTTAAGTTGCAGCTTAAGAATACAAAGCATGCATGGTCTCACAAAAAAGAAAAAGAAAACACTTGGTTAAATAAACATTGGGCTGTGCTGGTTTATTCTCCAAGCAATCAGGCTCTTGCAGGAGCTCCTGTGTTTTGGGGAAGGTGGATGTATACCAACTTCCAGGGTTTTTGCTGCCACGTCCCTCCCCGCTACCCCCTGGTCTGCTCCTGCCTCTGTTCATCAAGGCCGGGGTGACAGAGTGATAGAAAAACACTGCCACTGCAGCTGAGCCAGGCCAGACCCCCGCTGGTTTCCATTACAGGCAGCAAAAGGAGAGGCAAAGCCCAGAGTGACAAACACAGCCGCTGTGTTGGATGAAGGCAGCCATCCATAGAGATTAACCTTTTAACTAAGCATGTCCTCTGATGTCTTAGTGAGAAATAACACTTAAACAAGGTTTTATCTGTTGGCCTTTTGACTTATTTAAACAGAGCCACTGAAACACCTTCAGATGCTGCTGCATTTTGCGTGGGATGCCAAAAAGACAGTCCTTGAAGGGACGGAGAAAAAACTGAGAAAACACTTAACCCTCCTAATCAGGTATCTCTTTCCTCCACTCTGAGCATCCCATTGGTCCGCTCTACCTCATGTGAAGGAGACATCCATCCATATGAATTCATTGGACACAGAACCTGCCAGTTTCCTGAACCTCATGCAAAGATTTATAGCACAGCTGAGACAATCAGCATAAGTGGCGCTGGATCCTGGAAAAGTGATATCTTTTACAGGACCACCTGTTGAATCTGGAGCGTCACGGTCCTCTCAAGAGGATTAGGAGTTTGTTGCATTGCATCTATTTTTGGCAGCACAGGGCACATAATAATTCTGCTAATGGGGCAAATCAAGTAACTTGCGCTTTGCATAAAAATATGGAAGGGAAGCTTCTAGATACAATCTGCTGTTTAGACTGGGCCAGTTTGCTCAGGCATGGATTCAATTCTTGCACTCGCACAATATCTCTTCTTCTTGTTCTTGTACTGATGTGTATCTGTACTATCTGTGGTGTCAGTCTGCAAACCCACAGGAAAGGCTGTCTTTATACAACTGTTATCTGAGACAGGATACATGAAATCTTCTGACACAAGAGGTTGAAATCTTTGTATGCAGATGTGGGAACATTCAAATTAGAGATGATGGGGTGGTATCACTTATCAACAGTGCAGTATTGGAAGAATTTTCACCCCATGTCATTTGTTCAGTTGAAATGACATAGTGAAGGAAATCACTGTGGTGACTTTGAGACAAAAAGTGAAAAATGTGGGAAAAAAAATCTAATTCCATTTGGCCAGATTCTTCCTTCATTTGCATATCTATAAGTTAGTCTTGATAAATTAAGTATACCATTACTCTGCACATATTGCATGCTTCTTACACTTGAGCAGTTCTTGCTTGTGCTGGCATGAGGCTGAAGTTGTCTGTGCACAATGTGTCCCATAAAACATTTGGAGTTGCTCATCTTTTATAATGTTTCTTTAAATTATGAACGGAATCAGAGCCACTTAATGTTACACAGAGAGCCTCTGCCACACTGTGCACACTGATGAATTAGCAGTTTGTTGACATGCTGCAGGCTGCTGCGAGTGTGTCAGAGGGAGAAAGAGAGAGTGAGAGGCTAAGATAGAAGCAACCTTTTCTGCACACCGCAACACGAGGACGGTGCTGGAGAAGAGCCAATCATAAACTGCCCTGGTCCTGGGCCTCATTTACAGCGTCAGGATGCTGAAATATGAGAAGGAGCCCGACAGCTACACACGATGTGTGGTGCTTGCATCTTTCCTCATGCTCCTGCATTTCTGCATCATGATCACAATCACACATGGTACAGATGACAGTGGAAACAACTGCATATTTAATGCATGATAACATAAACTGCTCCAACTTTGAATAAAACGATGGATTTATATGCCTTCATGCACGTGTCCGCTGCTTTGCCAGCATTCAAATTTCTGTACCTGCTCTCTTTTATCTTCAGCTTGATTGAATTATTAAAGGGTCAATCATCTTAAATTAAATTCAGTGAGGAGTGAAGTGGGTTTTAATGCAAAGTAGCAAGAAAAAGACCTCTTTTGATGACTGAAGGCACAACTCAGGTCAGATAGGACCAATGCTATCTCTCCCTCAGAGTCTTCTGTCAGTCATGATAAGCAGAGTAATATAAGAGTGCTGGGAATGGTTTTCAGTAAAAGCTCAGCAGATTTAAAATCTCAGAGTCTGAGGCTATACTGATGCAATATGTTTTAATTCAATGTTTGCTGCATTTACATTTATCTGGCATTCACATTACTCTTTTTAAATCCCTAAAATGGAGACTTTTGGAGTCTCTGCTGGCTCCAGTATAGGGTTTTGTTTTAGTCTGGACGGGACAAGATTTTAGGAAGCAGTGATGCAGGCACCCATGTTTGCTTCCTGACTGGGCCTTATCGGTCGCGGCTGCCAGTGGTGAATGCTAGTTGACCTTGTTGTCTGCTGTAGAGTTAAATTCTGCATATGAAACTGCACGATGAAGCTCTCTTTTTATTAACTAACAGAGTGGACACTACACTTCATGGCTAATGTACATGAATGGCTATGTGTACATACATTTTCAGGTGTTCAGTACTAACAGGGATTCAAATGCTCATTTGCACTGAAACTAACTGTAGGAAGGTAGGGTTTTTTTGTTGTTGTTGAGTTGGAAGAGTGGTCCATCCTTATACAAATGTAGTTAGCACGTTTGCCACATCTTGTCTTTGACTAAAATTTAGTAAGTGTTCCCCACAGTGGGTGGAGGACCATGGAAACAAAAGACGAAGCCTCTTCATATTACACAAGCTTCCCCAAAAGGAAAAGTTCAGAGTTTTTTGCCCTCTCACGCTGTTTGTTTGGGCTAATTGACAAACCAGGTACTGAGCTGCTCAGGTTTCTGTCTGTTTCTGTGTGTCACTTCCCATTACCACAGGAGGCCCCATAAAAGATATCCTGTCACGACACCAAAAGGTCTTTGTTTGCATTTGGCCTGCATGCGAAGAATACTCTTTACAGTCAGTCACTGGGAACATTACACTTCCCATTTGAAACTCAATGCTTCTCTCTGATTCTGAACCCTCCACTGAAAATTTAAAAAAAAAAAAGAGCAACTTAAGGTTAAAGTGAAATTTGAACATTTTCAACAGGTGCTTGAAATGAAAGATGAAAGAATGAAGGAAGCTCTGTTTGGAGGGAGGCTGTTTACTGCTTGTCGGAAACACTACAAAGAGCAAGAAGGGCACAGTGTTCACCAGCTCCCTCAGGACTCACTTTCTTCTCCACAGGTCGTCCCTCTTAAAACCTGAACATTCAAAGGTAACCCCCTTGTGTAACTGTATGCCTCTGAGAGCCAGGCACCAGGAATTAATTGTATTTGCGTGTGCGTGTGTGTGCGTGTGTGTGTGTGTGTGTGTGTGTGTGTGTGTGTGTGTGTGTGTGTGTGTGTGTGTGTGTTTGAGAGAGAGTAAAGGGGAGAGGTGGGTGTCAGATTTTAGTGCCTTTTCCCTTCTGGGTTGCCATGGAAGTTTTGTAGAGGAGTTAGTGTAGTTAGGAATTCAAAGATAACACAAGTCAGAGCCACACCTCACACACAACACACACGTACACACACATGTGGAGACACACACAAGTCAAACAATACACACAAACCCACCCTGTATACTTTCTATTACCTACACTGTCTCTGATGACGATATTTCTCCACTGTCTCCATCCTTGCATTCCTGTGCCTGTCCCTACAGGCTCACCCTCAGATTATGAAACACACACACAACACTGAGACATTTTATTTCACCACCTGTATGCTACATAATTTGTTTATAGAGATTTCTTATATCATCCCAATTAACCCAGATTAGTATCAGTGTCTCAGAGTTCGATCATGATTTCAAAACTTTACATAGCTAATTAGATTTGTACATTCACCAGCATACTTACATGCCCCTGCCAATCCATTATTTCTTATGTAAACCTCACCTCCAGACACCTCACAGTGCACATCATATCACTTAGCAAAGAAAAGAAAAGAGGCTTTGTGTTTGTGTAACTCTTTTAAAACTTTAAAACTTAAAAAAAAAAAAAAAAAAATCTTCTTCATCTTGTATCGTTAGGTGTATGAAAAAAAGATATTGACATTGATGCTAAAACAATTCTGGCTTTAAATGGGCATTTCAACTTAAAAGTGCAAGTACAAAAGACGAACAACTACTTTAGGAAATAAACGGTTCATTTAAGAGGATAAAGGTTCAATTATATTAACATATAATATAATATATATACAGGGAGAAAAGTTAAGTATGACTCCCAAGGAGCATTTTTCAGTTTGTTTTCTTGCAGAGTTAAATGAGTAGATCAATGCCAATCTCATTTTAGTGCTCTCAGTCAGGAGTTAGAGCCAAGAGGCGATTAGCTCAGTTTAGCGAACAGCTGCCAAGCATTGTGACTCCGTTTGCCAAGAAATTAGTTACAGCAGGTAAAGTCCAGTAAATCCACAACGTGTCATTTTTACATTGCTGTGTCAGAAAAAAAAGAGATATGATGTTTTTATTTAAGTTTAAAAGGTGTTGGCATATTTTCAGACAGAGCCAAGGTACTGTAGTTGTTTACCCTAGCTACTGCCCTTCATGCTAACCTACAGCCTTTAAGCTAATTGCCTCTGGGCCCCTACTCTTTACTTCATAGACATGAGAGTGTTATTGCTCTTTTTATCTATCTTTCAAGGATTTGTCACTTTTGCATGCTTTTGTAGAAACCCGACTCAGCAGTTCACTTTTTAGATGAGCCCAGACTTTAGTTTGGCACGTTGTTGCTCCCAGTTGCCAAAACTACAAAGCATTTTGACTTTTCTGCAGCTTTGATTGGTGCCTCTGACTAACTTATATTGGACAATACAGGCTTATGGGTATTATTATGGGTACAGTAGTATTTACAACTATATTATTGTTCCTGTGTTTATATGTTGAAGGACACAGGTAATTTGAATTAAATACAATTAATTAAGTGCCATTTACATCAATTAGATTAATCTCTCCCCTCCTCTGGTCATTTATCCCAGCGAAGTGGCTGGTTTAATTCCTATCCAGAGTCAGAGTCGATATATTTTTGCTATCAGGCCAACATGTCTGTCAGGCAGTGATACCAAGTCAAACCAGCTGGTCAGTTTGTGTTAGGCTGTTCATCTGGCTCACACACAGGCTGCACTAATACCTATTGCACACCGTTGACCTGTTTGTCCCATATTGAGTTGCTGCCCTGTTTGAATACTTAACGCACATAAACACAAACATGAATGTTTGCACACATGCGTGCACACACACACACACACACACACACACACACACACACACACACACACACACACACACACACACACACACA
>CM076666.1:13981221-14053487 GCA_038496675.1 Rachycentron canadum
CTCTCTCTCTCTCTCTCTCTCTCTCTCTCTCTCTCTCTCTCTCTCTCACACAGACAGACATAAGTGTACTGTGATGATAGATGATGTTTTTCTTCCAAATTGAGTCTAACACAAACCTTTCAAAACCAAAACACAAATCACAAAGAGAAACATTTTATCTATGGCTTCTATCTCTCTGAGGTTTAATATGTGTTGAGATTTGAAAACCTCCAGAAGGAGCATATTAAATTAAACAAGCAATAAAACTGACAAGACATTTCTGCTTTGATTTGATGTCTAGTAGTAGGTCCTGGGTTAAAATGGAGCGGGTAACTTAAAGAAATCATGAGCTTTAAATTGAAAAACATAACATTTCTCGACAACATACAAATCCAAAAAATTACCTGCTAACTTATGATCGTGATAATGTTAAACATCAAGTCATGAAATTCTAAGAAAGGGGATATCATCTGATCCACAGATTTTGCTGCCCATAAATTCACACAGATGCAATATAATCACAAGAAACCTTGTCAACCGAGTCATTCACCCTCCAAACTTTATGTAGCAAAATAAATAAATACATAAAACCAAAAGATATAAAATTAAAATGGATACATTTCTTTTAATTTTCAGGGAAACTGCATTTCTGTTCAAACAGTGAATCTCCAATGATATATAATCACAACATAATGTGAAAAAATTAATTGGGTTATGACTGCATCAGTGTCTTTTTGTCTTTTAACCTACAAGTGGCTGAAACACCTGCTTCACAGCTGAGTCAGATATCAAGGGTAGACTTGTTGCCACCCCTCTTCACTGCCTCCCTCAGCAGAGACCAAGTCATCAGACCCTGTTGTATCACCAGCTCTAGCCTGTGAAATCCCTCAGAGGTCAAATCAGGTTTAAATCTATGGCTTCTGCTCAAAATCATGTCTGAAAGGACTTTAAAAAGACAAGCCAACAATATAGACCTCAACAAGAAACGACTGGGAAGTAAACTGCACAAAGAACAAACAAAAAAAAGGAAGGAAACAAAGAGAAGTTGCAAGTCACAAGGTTAATCAGGGCTATTAGAAATACTGAGCTGGGCTGAGAGTGTGTCACAGCTCTAATGTGCAGTAAGTGTTTTGACAAACCAGCAAAATGGACATTAGCATGAACTATGCTAATAATATAAATTTGTTTATTTGTCCAATAATATGGAGTGGAGAAAGACAAGTAGAGAAAATCTGTCCTATTTCCATACAATATTCTAATGCGACTATACATTGTCTTATATTTTGCTGATTTCAGTAGTTTCATCCTGCAGTTGACTCTTGTCTGTCTCACAGTTTTCCCAGAAGACCGATCATCCTGTGATCATTCTAAGAATCTGGCAGTGCTCACAGTCAGCCTGAATGACTTTGACTGAATGCGGAGCCTCTTTTTGTAACCTTTCTCACACTTTCTCATTAAGCAGCATATTATGAAAAATCAACCAAACTACAGTGTCTGTATTTTAATCTGATTGTTTTGGAAGGTTGGTATGACCTCAAGGATACTTGCCTGGAACAAGAAGTGTGAATGATGTAGTTGGCATGGGGTTGTGAACTTTGTGACCATTGTGCGACCACTTTCAGGTCCTCAACAATAAGGCTGAGGGAGTAGTTCCTTAATTGGCTCTTTGGTGGATAATAACCACCTTTGTCAAGTTGTTACCCACTTACTGCCACGTGTGATGAAACATCACAAGTGAGCAACTTTCTAACTGTGCTCTGCCTGTGAAACTGAACTTGTGTGAAATAAAAGATTTCCCCAAACAAAAGCTGATCAATTCCTCTGACCAGTTTTCTATGGGGTGCTTTGACTCTGAAAAACAAAGGAGCAACTGCATGAACGATGAACCCTTCATTAGTCAGAAGGAGACAACTGAAATTGTACAGTTGTTGATTCACATGGGGTCTTTTTTAACTCACAAACACTCAGAGGACTCCAAACAAAGCCCCCCTCTCAGTGAAGTGCCTGAGGCTCTGTATAGAACAGAGCTGTATGGGGATGAGTAGCGTGTGAATCACACTTGGTTCCCAGACGCACGTTCGCTCCAGACTTCACCTCCCCCCTCCTGCGCTCCTCGTCTCTCTACCCTCTGATGACCTCACGGAGGTCAGCATGTCTTTATATCAAGTCAAATACCAAAGGGAGAGACAGAGAGAGAGCGCTGTTCATGAAAAGATGTGGTTTACCAGGCCTCATGTGTGCAGTGCATGCATTGGATTCATTGAGTGCCGACAGTGCATCTGTGCACTTGATGTATATGCAATTTTTTAACCAGTTTATATTTTACATAAGCTAATTTCTGCTCAAAAATATATATGTGACTGATATGAACTACTGCAGGGGCATCTCCTCTGCTTGCACAACATGCAAACCAGTGGAAGATAAGCAGCTGTATTGCTGTACAACTCCTAATATTATTGCCAGACTCTGTCCACTTGAAGTTACCTTTGTACACATCTGTTTTTTTTCCAATAAAGTCACTAATTGCTCTCAGGATTAAATTCAGTGGGAACATTTTTCCAAGTGAACAAAGCGCTACGTTCTTGTCCCACAGGGAAATTGTAAGGATCTGGCTTGGTGTGGGTGGACAGTGGGTGCGCTGAAGGCTGGACATTGACAGCGATTCCTATCCCGAGTATCGTGAGCACTAGAGGTTAAGATGAAGAACAGATTGTGGTTTCTTTTACATGCTAATAAACACGTTCTGCCTTGTGCCTCCATTCACTGTGGATCTTTTCTGTAGGAAACTAGGACAATGAACTTTCCCTAACTTAAACTAAGGGAGGCCAGTGCCTAGACAGAAAACTTGAGCAGATATTGCAAGAAAATTAAATAAAATACCATGTCAGTCAATATTTTGCACATACATTCAGTATAAACATATTGCAACTAGTATAATAAAGAAATAAAAATGATAAAGCCATAATTGGGATGGCATAAACACACACACACACACACACACACACACACACACACACACACACACATATATATATATATATAGAGAGAGAGTGTTGCTCCTGATCACAGATTTTATGTTTTATGAGGGCATGACTGTACTAAACATTTAACATTTCAGCACTTGTAATTTATAGTTGGATAACATTCATGCAATTTGTATTTTTAATAAAATTCTTAGTTATTGAAGCAATTTATATTCATGTGCCCTTCAAACACTGTGAGTAGTCAGAGTAGTGGGGGAGTGATTGCATGTGAATTAGATAGTAGTCATGATGATTCTTGGGAAGATAAATTAACTTCCACCATATGTTCTCTTTTGTTCATTTGTCAAGCATTTAGCAGGCTATTAAAAAACATACTCAACAGGCTTCATTAAAATCTGGGGGAGGATGAGGATGTGGGCCAAGGACCAAGTGATTCATCTGGCCAGTTATCAAGCACTTTAAAGTTTGCTTTTCAAGTCTTTAACTGTGTCGAAGCATATTTACTTAATAACACATGAAAAACATTCAGCATGCTCATAGTAGATGAGCTGACTTACGCTCTTGGCTGATACAGTGCATTCAGAAAGTGTTCAGACCCCTTCAGTTTTTGCTGATTTTGTTATACTTAAATAAAAAAAATAAAAAAAATCTTGAAATCTTGAAAAAGTGTTTTCCAATTCACTTTTGCATTTTTGGGATGATAGAAGTTCCCTGTATCTCCTCACAGCATCTCTGGGCTCTGTCCAAGTGATCATCATGTTCTTGGTCACTACGTTTTACGAAGGCTTTTCTCAACCCCATTGCTCAGTTTGGCCAAGCGGCGAGCTCTATGATGAGTTCTGGTTGTTCCAAACTTCTTCCATTTAAGGATTATGGAGGCCACTGTTCCCCTGGGAACCTTCAGTGCTGCAGAAAAAACAAATTGTACCATTTCCCAGATATTTGCATCGATACAATCACAAAATGTTCCAAAAAACATCCACCTTATGTTTGGGTGTTTGCTCTGATATGCATTGTCAGCTGGGATCTTCTATAGGCAACTGGGTGTCTTTCCAAATCATGTACAATCAGATCAATTTAGCACAGACGCATTTCAACCAAGGTGTAGAAACATCTCAAATATGATAGAGAAATAGGAGGCACATGAGCTAAATATTAGCATCAAAATGCATTGTACCACATTCACAACAACCATAATAGGTGGCAGCGGCATCAGTCACAACCAGAACATGTTATGAGTGTGGTGGATTAGATAACATACATGCAATTGTCAATATAATGCTTAGTGCATTCAGAGATTAAGAACAGAGCTGGTGATATAATAATAAGGTGTAGGATGAAAATTCAGGTTTAAGGACTAACCCAAAATCAGATGAAAACTAAGGGCGATGAGAAAAAGGAGAACAGTTGGTGAGAGTAGAAGCAGACTGCTGTGTAATTATCAGAGCAGATGTTGGAAAGACACGTCTTATAAAGTCAGAATCTGGGTGTGATTCGCTTCTGTCTTAATCTTTGCCCATTAAATCTGTGGTTTAAAGTAGACAGACTGAGTGGGATGAAGAAGTAGAACCAGAGAGGAGGGTGTGTGGTGAAGTGGGACAGGATCAGTAAACAAGACAGTGACATTTTCAGCATGTAAAAATAGACAGTCATGTTTTCGGAAATAACTTTTGTCTGCCTGGGGAACAGAGATGAAAATGGCAGATCCAGCCAGCTTCTCATTTTATTCAGAGGTTTCATGCTGTGTTCATATTGCTACTTTATATTTGTATTAGAGAGCATCAAGTTTAGTAGTGGCTGTTCAAAGTTTAGCAGAGTATTTTTTCATAACTACAATGACCTGTTTTTTTTCACTGGCCATGCCAACTTGACTTATACATCAGTGTGAATGTGGTCAACTGTGCTGAATGAGAGGAAACCAAGGTGCTACATTCTTCATTTCTGCTGCCACTAATAAGTTTTAGAAATGATCTGTTGTTCAGAGGTTTTTCAACATTACTGGCACACCTGAAATACGCAAAATGTGAAATAGTAATCTTCCCATAGCACCCAAATTCAATTTTCGGCAGAAAGAGTATATAACTGTGGCTCAGTTCCCTCTATACTCTAATTTAGAGGAATTGCAACTTTTCATATCTTGTCTTGTTTTTTAAATGCAACTCAATCACTAAACCATATTCTTCATGTATTAGCTAAAGTCAGCTTACTCACTTGCGTACATAGCTGCATTGAGCTAGCATGCATGTGGCTGTGTTTACATGTTTCCTCTCATATCACACTTTTTCTTATACACGTATGCAGATTTTGTTTCTGCTTTGTATTTACAAAAAAGCAGAATGTTTGCATGATGAGATGAAAGGAAAACATCTAAATGCTAAAAGTTTCCTCATAATGCTGCCTTACTGTAAAAATACTGCCTGCCATAGAGAAACAGTGACATTAATATTAATTAGATTCAAAGGAAATCGATACAGAAGGGTCGTTGTGATGCAGGAGTGAGGAGCAATGAAACATTTCAGAGCTGGAGACAGACATTGTTCACAACGCAAACCAGAATAGATTGTTAATGAAGCATCAGAGGAAAGAAATCTGTTGCGTTTTCCTTCAAGCAATCTGGTCACGATTGGTAAACCTGTTTTACATTTCAAGTCTCACACAGAGAGAAGTGTCTAAAAGCTCTCTCTCTCTCTGTGGGCTGTCTCATCTGCATTCAAATCAGCCTCCTCTTACTCCTCGTTGCTTATCAGCAGCTGTGGTAGTAATATCATGATTGTTTTAATGATCATCATTATAATGATAATTATCATGATTATTGTAATCACTATCATCAATTTCACGCTTGCACTGCTCTAAAAATGTTAGAAACTAACTACGCATACAAGTGTTTCTCAATATATAAACAGTGAGCCAGAAATATCTGATATAACCAATGTTTTTTGAGGCAGTTGTGGGAAGCATTTAGCCTCACAAACAATTAACTCCAGTTACAAGTGTCAAACAACATCCAGGTAATAATCCCCCCGTTTCTCAAAGGTGCAGTTTAGCTCTATTTTAAATAAGGAGTGATTAAATAGCTTTGATAAGCCAGAGGGAAAACTACACACAAGAACATCATGATGGCTTTGCTCAGGAATATAGCGACTAAATAAAATATAATTTACTGTATGTATGTATATACAGCAAATATTCAAAACCTTATTGCATTGCTCTTTGGTTTAATTAAAAGGACATGATACAGTATTGCTGTGGGTGTACATATGTGCGCGCGTGTGTGTGTGTGTGCATTATTCACAATTACTTTTTAATGGGATGAAACAGGGTGGTGTACACAGGTCTCAGAGGAGATGGAAGACTGATGCATTAACCTCCACTGCACCCAAACACCTGCCACCAATTTAAAAAGTGAGAGAGGAGAGAAGGAGCCTTTTAATTCAGTCTTAACAGTTTAAGATGCACACATGACAATTTATCACACAGATGCACACATACAAACACACACATATATATGTATGTATACAAACAAAACTGAATGAGAATGCCTGATGTCAATTTTAGCATCACTAAATAAACATATAAAGCACTTGAAAACAGACACTGACACAAAGACAGACGAAGAAGGTGATGTAGAAACCTCATGCAGACCTCATGTTTGCCACTATCATCTATAATGTAGCAGGGGCACATCTGGCACTCTCTGCCATTATACCACTGATAGTTGACTATACGGACAAACACACACACACACACACACACAGATAGTCTTGTGCACTTGGACATGTTTTTGTATCTCCTAGCAGATAACAAACATTTTTGTCACTTTTTGTCACTTGGCAGTGTTTTTTTTTTGTTTTTGTTTTTTAATCTCTGCTAGGAGAGAACAAGAGTTGAACACTGGCCTGGCTGTGGTTTCTGGTTTTATGCAGCATGTTAGTCATGTTTTGCATGAGAAAGAAAAGGAGAATGCATGAATACACAGAAAAGAGAAAGAAAGAAAACGGGAATGTTACAAACCGGTAAAGCCTAGGGTAACAAGAAAAATCCCGTGATGATAAATCATTCAGACTTGTGACGTTTTAATAATTCAGATGAGCATATTTTTTTGACCCATGGGGTTTGAAGATATGACAGGGAGAAACCATTCGCTTACAACCCGTCTGCCCAGGAGATCGCATTACCGGCCAGTGCATTAGGATGATGAGAACACCTGCTCTCTCTCATAGTTATTATCAGACGCTGAATGGAGGTCAGAGTCTGTGGTGTTAAATTAAAATGTGGTGATTAATAATTATGTGTAGAGGAAGGAAGAGATGAGGAGTGAGATTAAGCTCCAATAGGACAAAACTCTTATTGGAACGCAACATAAAAATAATTACGGTTTCATAGACTGTTAGTTATGACAGAAACCACTACTATCAGTGTTACGAGTACAAGTCAATGATATTAACAATGATAAGAGCAGTACTTGCACGGAGTTTAATTAGACAACGTGGTATAAAAACAATGGTGCACACAAGTTTATTATCAATATATATTTCACCATTTTGGGGAATGTGCTTAGAGTCTACTCCTTCGAACCCAGCTGCAGTTTCTTTGTTTTACCTTTGGACAGATCTAGGGTAGCTGTTTCCTTTGTGCTAAACTGAGCTAAATGGCTCCTAGATGTCGCCTCTTACCAAACCTCAAACTATTCCTTTGACTGAGCATGACACACCTACCTTCTGTTCACTGCTTGTCTCCTGTGCCAAGTAAATCTAATCCATCCATGGCTTCTGTGCTGGTTTTCTGGGTCCATACACATGCACTGGGCCATGCCAGACTATAACTTAATGAGTTACAGTAACCATTCAACCAAGCTTTATGGGTGTAACAGACACACAAACTTTAAAGGATTTGCCTTATTGAGCAGTGCTCTCTCTCTCTCTCTCTCTCACACACACACACACACACACACAGATAGAGTGTAATGTAATTTAATCTAACACACATATGTTTTTTTTCCCAAAGCTGTCACATCAGATCTGTCACTGTACAAACTTATACTCACTGAATAAATGATGGCCACAAACATCCCACCAACCCACAGAGGAAGTGCTGTTCTAACTCCCACACAATCTCACTGATCCTTAAATTCATAAAGAACATACCATCTCGCCATCAGCACCACAAAAACCCCAGAGTGCTTTGGCTTCACATATCAAACAACTTCCAGATTGACAGCAGGGTGGGGAAAAGCCACAACAATAGCAGGAATATTAAAAGCAGAGATTGCTTTGCTCCGCAGAACGGAAGATTGTCCAGAGCTGAGACTGGGAAACAAATCAAGTCGTGAAATATAATAGAGAGAAACAAACTTAAAGAAGAATAATGATGTAAAATACAGCTACATGATCTAAAAGTGAAAATTCAAAGGCTTGAATTATGCAGATTTCCATCACTCTGTTTTGGGAATTCCAAACCAGCTTCCCAGGAAACTTTGAGACTCAACTAAACCTTGGTTTCAGCCAGTAAATAGAAACCTCCATTCATTGCTTATTTATCCCCAGCTGTTGAGAGTTTGTTGTACAAACAGTTGACAAACTGGTGGGACAAGGTAAAGTGTGGTGATCAGTTCCACTTTTTGATTTGTGATCAAAATGCGTGAGACAGAAAAAGAGGAAGACGAGACCATGAGGATGATGGTGGGTGGTCTGGAAGAAACCTTCATCTCTCTCTCTCTCTCTCTCTTCTTTCATATTCAGTCTCTTGACCCCAGGTCGGGCACAAAAAGAAAAGAAGGAAGGCCTTTTCTGTCTTAATAAGCACCTGTCTCGAGGGGGGGGGGGGCAGAAATTCCTGTCTTGTTTCTGTCTGAGTGTGTGTTCCTGTGTGCGTTTGGTAAACCCTATTGCAACGGAGAACACTGATCTCTTGTCATTTATTGACAGAACAGCCACAGGTGCAGGTTTTTCCCGCTATACCACTCTTTTCGGAGTGCGCTCAGTTTGGGGTTTCAGCCATACTCCTTTCAGAGGCAAACCTTTGAGTACAGTTGAGTCTTTGTGTTCTCTCTCAACATCTTCAGTCTTTCTCTCCTGGCCTCTCAGACTCAGTTGGGAAGTTATTCAGGAATTACTTACAGGAACAAATGGCAGTTTAAGATGGAGGCAGTGTAATTTGGCTTGGGTGCAGGGAGGCAATAATCTTGTTTGTTTGTTGCCTGAAAACGATTATAGAGGATGCCAAAAACATGATTAGTAAGAAAGAAACTCACAGACATGGTGATGGTTGATCATGATCATGCTTAAATCTTACAGTCTTAAAATGACTAAACATTTATGAGTAGTGGAAAATATATTTTTAATTTAATAAAGAATTTCTTGAACGACAAGGACAAAAGTATCTACAGCACATTTAAATAGAGCCGTACCCACTGTGTGATAAAGACTGGTGTATATGAACTCAACAGGATTGAGGTATTCAAATCAGAGACATATCCACTCATGCTGATGGCACTGAATCAATGAATTAACATGACAGTGACAATGACAATGCTGACCTCTGAGGGAAAATAGGACCACAGAGTCCAAAGAGGGAGCTGTTAACTTTGCTGCACCCTCCACTTTTTATTTGACCTCCTTTGTTGGAGCATAAATCCACAAATCCACAAAAGAGGATGTTTGAGACAAGGGTTAATAGTACAAATACGTCTTTTTGAATAAACTGTGTGAACCTATTGTCCTTTTTAGTGGCCGTGCTAGCTCAGACAATGTTGTTGCTCTCGTTCAGTTTCTATTAAATGAAAGAAATAGCTACCTTCTTGGGAACAAATGACTCAACTTGTGAGTAGTCCCTCAGCCAGTAAGGAACCACTCCCTGGTCTGACTGGGCCTGAAACTACCTACAGACCTTGTGTAGACCTGGGACAGGTATTAATAGAAATCCTTGTAATCAATCTGTTTGCTTTGGTTTTGAGTTAAACTTGATAAATGGGTCAGATTTGTAGCCACATTTCTGTAGCTCAACTCGCTCGAATGCGCCAGACATAATCAATAAAGTGAGTCCAGTATGTATCAGTCACACCCAATAAATCCCCAAAAAGTGATGGGATACATTTGTAATAGTTATTTAATGAATGCAATATTGACATTTTCACACTGTATCATATTAGTTTTGATTTGTAAAAAGGACTTTATAAGCTCAAGCTCGCTATGTGTAAACAAGCTGATAATAAAGGAATTAATTGAAGAAAAGATAATAACCAGAACAAAATGGTGAGGTGGAGAGAAAAGAAGGGAAGAGAAGGAGGATAGAGTCAGCAGGAGGAGTGATGAGACAATAGACACGATCTTCCTGTTGTGCAGACCTCAGCAGTAAGGATGTCCCCTGCAGATGGAGACCTCAGACACACACATGCACAAACACAGTAATTCGACAAGATGGAGGAAAACTTTCCCTGGTTTTGGCCTCAGAGAATAACTGAATGCTGCTCTGTAGTTGACTTCACATCATCTGAAATAAGATGGAGCGAGCAGAGCAATAAACCGGATCGCTGGGGGACAATTCTGATTGCTTTTCTAACACTGCACTGGAAGTGCTGAATCAGAAAATGGGCTCTGTGCAATTACACTGGCCTCCAGCAATAATAGACCGTATAAAGACAAAGAGACTAACTCTGCTGGGGGAAAAAAAAAACTCTTCTTAATTGTTTTAACAGCTCATGGATGAGGAAACACTGACATTTTCATTATTTATTTCTTAGGAAGGCTGTACCTTATTTAGTCCATGACCCTGTAAATGCCTGAACAAATATGTGCTGTTGTTTTCCAGTGTGTACAGGGAAACAATACTTACATACAGTTTTTTTAGTTTTTATTATTTTGCTTTGTTTGTTATTATGAGCCAAGTTCTGCTTGTAACAAAAACATGTTCCAATTGATTAAATTGCAGCCTTTCTTTAGAAGTCAACTCTGAAACATAACTGTTGTTCAACACTTTTGAAGAGCCACCACTGGACAATAATTTACCACTGTGAGCCACTCTGACAGTTTTATTATTTCTGAAGAACCACAACATTTAGACCTTGTCTGTTTGTTACCTTGAAGTCCTGAAACCATCAGTCTCATCCTCATTCTTCTAAGCAGATATTTAGTAGGCTTGTTTGATGAAGTGGGGCTTCTCTCATTTTGCAGACACAAGTAAAACTTCCAGCACAGCTAAATATAGTACATATGCAGCTGAGTGTGTTTTTACTACTTAGTTATTCAGTCCAAGAGCTGCTTCATAAGCCACCTTGACTTTGTATCATAAACATTACAAAGTAATAAACCTAATTAATGCCCAGCTCAGAAACCTTGGCTGTGAGCGATGCAGCAGATGCAGTGTTGGATGACAATAGCTACGAACAAAGTAACGGTCAGTTAACATTTTCAACACGTTTCCTCCTATTAGCATTTTATTCTATGAGTGATGCACTTTTTAAGGAGGATTATTCAATCATCATAAAGATATAAGAGAGTCATATCATAAAGACATGAGAGAGTGTGTGATAATGTGTTTTGATTTAAATGGTCATGAACATCATATGAATTCACACAGAATTGTCCTTAGTCAAACAATAAAGTTTGTCTGAAAGTAAACCTTTAACTGATTTTGCTTATTGGAAATACTTTTTGATTATGTTATGACGAATCTAATATGAATCTTATACTAGTATAGTACTATAGTGATTCTTGGATTAGTAACTATTTTAGACATCTCTGTACATGTGAGACCTGTGAGCCCATTTGGAATAGCAACATTTTACTTAAATTATTAAGAGGGTAAGATAGTTATAAAATAAAATAAAAAAAAATTCCAGTGCTGTAAAATAAAATAAATTATAAAAAGGGGATTAAAAAAAAAAAAACAACCTAAAATAAAATCAGGATGAGAGAAGAGAAGTAGAAGGTGGCCCGATCTCATAGGATGGTTATGGTATTGGACTCATACAGTCCTGAGCTGAGAAAAAAAACACCTTCTATACACAAACACACACTCTTACTGTGTCTCTGTCTCTTTGAGGAACTGTCTCCAGTGAGAAAAAGTGGAAAGTGTAATGAATACTTTGGCTTGAACTGTTTCTTCCAATGGTCATGATTAGATCTGCATTCCACACTGATGCTGTCACATTTCAGGAAGCAGAGGACGATCCACCAAACCTTGAGGTTTCACTTAAAAAAAAATCTGATGATCTCTCTTAATCTCTCAAGGGCAGAGATGGAACATGTCTCTGTAAATGTCACATAAATCAAACAAAGGACATGAACACAGATCCTCCTATGTTTTCTTGAACTTCTAACACTGATGGAGCAGGAACATGTGCAATGATGTGTTTTTCTCTGGTATGTTTGTATTGTTGTATATCAATGGTACATACAGGCCCAGTCTTTCTCTCAAATTATGTATTTTTACATTGGAATTGTTCATGTATACTCTTACAGTATTTTTTATTTTTTTGCCGAATGTTAAATGAGAAAATCTATACTAATTTATGTCAATTAAATCTGAAACTGTGGACTATGGGCTTAGTTAGCTTAGCTTGGCACGATTATAGATAATTAAATTTTTTGTAACAAATATTTTCTGTTGACATTTAAAGATCTTGGTCGGTGAATTCCTTCTCTCAAAGTTGATGCTACGCTAAGCTAACTGTTTGTTGACTAGCTTTATAGACACGAGAGTGTGGCGTTGATCTCTGACTTTAAAGTAGACAAGCGAACAGTAATTTAAAAATGAACAAACTATTCCTTTGCTTCAGAAGGGCTACAATTGACTAACTTGTTCAGCAGTCAGTCAGGGAGTTCATAGACAGGGTTTTTTTTTTTTTTTTTTTTAAAAAAAACAATTTTCCATTTCTCTTGAAAGGCCATAAATCCTTTGAACCATCTTGTAGCTTCCATCCAGTTCAGTGTTTTGATTTTAAATCTCTTGAAGTCTTCATCAAATAGGTTTGCCCTTGAAGACTGCACAGAGTCATTGACTACATACAGTAAGTGTGTGTGTGTGTGTGTAAAGATGGACAAAAGCGACTCTCCTTGCTGCTGAATTATTCAATTTTATACAGCCCTGTGCAGATTGGAGCAATGATATTAGCATTGGAGGGTGTGAAAGAATCAAAACAACTGTGTTCATTTGTATGCATGCCGGCATCTGTTTGTGTTTGCATGATCGTGTACATGTATGTATTTTCATCGCTGGGAGGTAAGCCCTGATAAAAGATAGAGTAGCTTCATGACGAAAAGACGGGATACTGAATAAAATATGTTGAAAATAACAAAAAATAAATCTCAACTGATGACATTAGCATTACATCAGAAACACAAAATAAAATATAAGAATGGGTGAGCCCAAAATGATTTTCACTCACCCAGCCACCATGCTTGTTCTTGTTTCACGCTTGTCTTTCTTTGGTTTTTTAAACCAACAAATACTGAAAATATTATTTGGTTAGACACTGTATCATTCAACTATTATCTCTCTGGATGAGTCAAGACATGCCTACTCTTCTCTTTTTTCTTTCTATTTTCCTTTTCTTTTCCTCTTCTTTGTCTCATTTAATAATGAGTCTTTTCTGCCTGAACAATGGCTTTTTTTCCCTTTTTTTATTTGGCCATGTGAGGGGTCAGTCTTTGTCCAGCCCTCACTCCCTCTATTTTCCCTCGCGCTTAATCTCCTCTGTTTTCTCTCCACCTTTCGCTGCCTGTTCTCTCCTTTCTACAGAAACCACTGCATTTTCTCCACCAAAGTGCAAGAATTTCCTTTATAGAAGATTCAAGGTCACATCCTGAAGTTTTGTCTTTACTCTTGGTATCCTTTGTCATCAGGCATTTGAATATATACAGCAGCCTCAGAAAGACTGAAAGACTTGTAATTCATTGTAATGTAATTTAGTGCAAATATATAGAAAGGAGGTATAATCTTTGTAACTCACACACTAGTAATGGTTGCTGGCTACATGGTAATGTATGCATGGTTACTCTTTTCCCATAGATTCAACCAGTGTGTGTCAGTTTGGAGCAGCTTTACAAAAGCCTTTTGTGTGCTTCCAGTAACCCCAAGCTTTGCTGCTCATCTTATTTAATTGGCTATGCTCTGTTTGTGGTATTGAGGGAAATATGTGTGTGTGTGTGTGTCTGTGTCTGTGTGAGAGAGAGAGAGAGAGAGAGAAAGAGAGTGAGAGAGGAAAGAGGGATGACCATTGGATTCCTCATTAGACTTGTCACCAATGCAGAGCACTGGTTGGGTTTGCAACTATTCAGATCTCTTGCTTGAACCACTGGGGCACTTTATTTAGACGTCGACAGCAGGGGAATTAATATTGTGCACACACATACACACACAATCATGTACACACATGCTCCTGAGCCAGGTGCTTTTGGGAAAATGAATGATGGCAGAGTTTCCATTTGAAAGTCTCTGTAATCAATGGCTGCTTGATTTCAGACAAAAGCAGGCATCATTTATGGGGAGAGATTGGCATAAAAGGAATTAAAGATATAGATATTTTATCTTGTGTAACATTGGCTGGGTTTGCTATTAAAATGATTCATAATTCCTGATACTATCTTGTGGTTTTCAATGTGGGAAGGCTGAAAAAAATCTTAAGATGCTAAGAACTGCTCGTACTGCAGCCCTATACATACTAAATGTGTTTCCATTATCCTGCTATTTTATGCAAATTTTAAACTCAAAGGTATAAAAAAGAGTGCTTGAGAGTCATTTATTTTTTTTAATGCGTGGCTGGGATAGAAAATGTTGGTGTATCAAAATAAAATGCAACAAAGTTCATGAAGAAGGGGTCTGTAGTGAGAAACAGACTGACAATGTGAGAACAGTGAAGGCAACATGGTGGTTATTTCCCTTGTCATTAAACAAGCCCTGATCTTGCCCACACAAGTTGAGTGAATTAACCTATTAGAAGCTGTTAAAGTACTGCAGTGCTGGTAAGAGGGTGTGGTAGGATAAAATTAAATGTATTTAAGTCCAAGGATATTTGTGAAAACAATGATCCCTCCATAATTGTACAATAGACAGAGATTGGATAATCATTTCAATCAAGCTCAATATGTTGTAGTAATTATTACTTAATTTAAATGATAGTTTGGATTATTTGACATGGGGTTGTTTGAGGCACTTATCTACTTCATATCAGCTCACTGCCAGTTTAGAGACGCAGCCAGGAGTTGAGTGCTGTGCTGCCGTAGACAGGGGCAGCAAAGAACGAGTATTTTAGCCACTTAAAAACGTTTCTGTAGAAATAAACAAAAATCTATTTTAATGTGAGCTTCATTTGGAAATTTTCACTGCTTTTCTAAAGGACCTTTCTTTTGGGGCTGCGATGTGTAGCCATGTCTGACTCTGATCTGCAGAGTAATACAGTGCGTAGAAATAGTCTTTTTTTTTTTTTTTTTTTTTTTTTTGCCGTTTTTGCGGATGACCCTGTCAACACCAGCATATGACTCAGCTGCTGTGCCAATGCAAAAACTGGTAGCATGCTGATCCAAATCTATAGCAGGCAATACACTGACTATAGAAAAATACCTCACACAACCCTGCAACAAATAACACAAACTATCACTTCAAGACAAATTCTAGGCTAACAGCGTAAAGTCACTCATGATGCACTAGAAGAATCTGACTTTAACGTCACTCACGCTTCTTCTAACATACTACTAAATCTGGGGACATTCACAGCTTTACAGACCTTCCATGTCTATGTACGGTTGCAATGAACCACATTCAAAGTGGCATCCAAAGGTACTCACGAACGCACACTGATACTTACTGACTTCCTATCTCCGGTGCTCAAAAATACTATCATGTGCTGACCTTTTATGTTCTTTCCCTGAGGAAGAATCACTGCGAGCAGGACATCCTTGACTGTGTGTCGTCCAGATTTCTTGGGAGATGGACCCACAGCACTGGAATCCAACAGAAAGACAGCAAGAGTCAACCATTGTTTAGTATCACCAAACTACCAGCCTGCTGCATGAGATTACTACAGGTTTCCCACTTCTTCTCAAAGCCACACACGGACTTACAGTGCTCAAATTAGGTCAGACATTTTTTTTTTCGGTGAGGCAGTTTTCCTGGTGATTCCTGAGCTTTTGATTAAGCCTGGAATTATTCAAGAGCGTGCCAGTGTGCAATATAATGTACAAATAGTGTTGTTGCGGTTCTGCTGAATATATTATTATTGCAAGTACAGAACATGGGCCTTTGTTTCTATCAAGCCTTTTTTGATGAGAAAACATTTTGTGGGAAATGTGATAAATTTCTGTCATGACAGGGAATCTGCAGACTGTGTCTCTTTTTGCCTGCAGATAGTGAAACAATAAGTTCATTTACCATACTAAGCACAAAAAAAAAAAAAAAAACAGCGCCAGCATTTCTTTGGTTGTGAATCACGGTTCATATTCATGCTCATACACAATTCTGCAACAGTCATGCAGTGTGCGCATGAGTGTTTCAGTGTGCAGTTGTCTTTTGTGATACATTTAACAGTTGTTCATTGCCTGTGGTCACTCTTGCATATCAGTCTGACTTCCTGCTTCCTGAAATGAGATCCGCCAGTGATCTACTTCCTGTCTGTGTGATGCCGTCAAGTGACAGTTACTTCTCTTCAAGGTCCAAGCACATCATGCCCACAGGAACCTGCAGTAGAAACCTATTGTTTTCTCTACACACACAAGCACACACTTCCCTTATTGTTCAAGTGTTTGGTCATGATCTCATCTTTACCAGAAGTTGATGATGATAAAAATGCAAATGAAGACATGACAAATTACAGACAAAGCTAGTTAGCCACAAGACTCACAGCACCTTTTGGCTTTATGAATTGGTGTCGAAAATGACTCACATGGACACTGACTTAGGACTTTCCTAATCACTCATGGGTTACATGATGTTATATGACTATAAGTTTGCATTTTAGAGACACAATGGATTATTATTGCAGATATTTGTTTCCAAATACATTGTTCACAACAGGAATTTTGCATATATTAACAGTCATTATGAATTTTAGTACATATGCATATATATTATTTTCTCAATATCCATAAAAATGTTACTGTAACTGATACTTTGATTAAAAAGGACCAGGAATTTCAGGTGAACTCCACCAATTTTATAAATCAAAGTCTGTTAATTGGACCAATATTGAACAATGCAAGTTTAAAAATGTGAAAAAAAAGCATAAATGATAATATTATTTAGAATAATAATTAAAAATAATGACAATTGGAGGTATGCAGTTGGAAAAAAGTGAGCTCAAATAATAGCCTTCTGCTCAGGGCTATTATTAACCATTATTCACGTAACACACCTGAATGTGTGAATTGAATGGAGTAGGGTAGGTAATGGGCGGCAGGTTCTGACAAAGTTTTAATTCATAAATCTGCCATTCAACTGCAACCTGAGGAAAAATATGGATAATGGCTTATGTGTAATGTGAAACAAAGCAGGGTAATCTTAACAGAGCAGTAGTATAGTAAAGTGATAGATAGATAGATAGATAGATAGATAGATAGATAGATAGATAGATAGATAGATAGATAGCTTGGGCTGGATTATCCATGATGGAGAGGTTCTGACCAGTGATGGCCATGGCCTTATGAGTGAAAAGTATTTCTCAAAAAGAAAGTGTAAATAAGTGTATTATATATAATAAGTTAAAAAGTATATTAAGTATTTATATGAATACCAAGTATTTATTTCTTCATGCATCACTGGTTTGCTTTGTTTTTCTTTTTGTGCTTGTTTAACAAACTTTGGTCTCCGTGGGATTTCCTGAATAAATATACAGTAAGTAAAAGACATCTTTCCATTGTTTAATTTTGGCGTTGGCTGACCAGTGGTATGAGAAGAATGCACACGTGAGAGCTGCTTTAGCTTCAAGAGAATTGTCTTTGTCTTTGTCTTTGCCAACTGCTTTGAGGCACAGCATGAGATTTGCTGTGAACACTTACTTGACTTGGCATGATACGACATGTACATTTGCACTGGCACCGAAACTTGAGTGTAGAAAAACACAGACTAATGAAAGTGTTGATTTGCCTTGAGACAGTTGCATATCTAGACAAACACAGACACAGACACAGACACAGACACACACACACACACACACACACACACACACACACACACACACACAGACAAATACAGTCCCCACGGTGCCTCCCTCAGTGAAGCCCAGGAGGCAACACCTGGGAAGGTCTACGTCAAGCAAGTATGACAGCCACAGCTGTCTTACCAACTCTCACACACACACACACACACACACACACACACACACACACACACACACACACACACACACACACACACACACACACACACACACACACACACATCCTGCCATCTGTCTCCTCATATCAGTGGCTTGATTAATAACTGCAGTGGTTTTGTTAGCTGTCTGTTATATATGTGTCTTCTTGTAACGTTTTTGTTAACACTGTAACACAGGAAATACTTATGCAACCCTCTAGCAATGCCAATGAAACCTGGAAACAAAAGTGCTGTTGATGATATAGAGCAAAATGCAGATAAATGACGCTGAGAAGAACCAGAACCAGGCTGAGGAACCTCTCATTCTCCCATGTTCTTTGGTATTTTTGTAATACTCATTGAGAGCTGAAACACTGAGACACAAGACAGATACATTTAAAATGGATACATATTAAACATGTACTAAATCATTTATATAGCTTCTCTCTTTACTGTATCGCTCCCTATAGTCAGGGAACCTTGTGAGAAAAACCTTTACCTGCTATTTCCATATAAGGTGAGGGAGAACCACACACAGAGAAAGCTGACTGAACCAGAGATAGAAGGAAAAGCACGGAGATAAAGAGAGAGGCGTGTGAGAGATGGAGTTCTGATTGGGAGAAATGTGTTGAGGAGACACAGACAGTCTTTGTATTTGACAAATGGATAAAGAAGAATGAACACACGCCACAGAAAAAGATTGAAAAGATTTTTGTGTTTGTAAATTCTGTAATGTGTTCATCTGTGGTTTGTATCCTTTGGAAATATGTTTTTAAAACAAGTTTTGTAACTTCTGCGTGAATTGTATAGTAAGGCAAGGCAAGGCAAGGCAATTTTATTTGTGTAGTCCATTTTTACAAACAGTTTGTCTCAAAGGGCTTTACATAGCATCATAACAACATCCTCTGCCCTTAGACCTTCACATCGACATACACTATATCAGTGTATTTCAGGCAATGTTGGAAATCAGTGAGCATGACTGCTATGGAAAATTTGGATTTCCTGGACTTTTGCATTAATATGAAGTCTTTGAATTGTCAGGTATTTAATTCATTAAATTACCCAAAAAAAGACTGTCTGGGTCTTCACAACACATTTTTTCACAATCAGAGCTCGATCTCAGTTGTCTTTCTCTCACGCGCCTCTCTCTTTATCTGCTTTCCCGCCTATCTCTCGTTCGGTTGGCTTTCTGTGTCTCTGCCTCTTTCTGTGTGTGGTTCTCCCTCACCTTTCTCTCCCTGTGTCATTTTGAATTCACAGAAAATGTCCTATATAAAGCTATACAGGCATTTAGTACTTCACTATAAAATTATATACACAATGACAGGTTTTCCCATATTCTCATGTCAGAGTGATATAGAGGATGATAGAATAGAATAGTTAATTGATGGAGTGATACTCAGATACACTTCAGCATATCATGGCTTCACACACATTATCTGGGGTGACCTCTCCAAAGGGCAGGGCACACTTTGCAGTCACAAGTAGATAAAAGTCTCAGTGATTAAACTTAATCAGGGTTGCTAAGCAACAGCTGCCCGACTTGGGCCCACTCAGGAAATTTTTCATGTTTCATGCAGCAAAGACCGAAGTCCACAGCAGTCATTGGGTCTTTTCAGTGAACCTCACTTCCTGGTATTCATCCACTTCCTTCCTGTAAGCCAATTAGAAATGGTCGCCTGAGTCATATGAGTATCAGTCTCTGGGTGGTTTTGTCAGCTCAGCTGGCTTCTAAGAGACATTTATGACAACCTTGACCTATAGCAGGTTTCTCGCTATTGTTTGACTGTTGAGAGTTGTTCAGTCGGCTGAAGTAGTGGCACCACGAGGAAGATGGAACCGAGGTCAAATGGTACTGTTTCGACAAAGACATATTTGACTTCAGTTTGCACATGCCTTCCGGGAACAGATGGAAATAACACTGCACAGTGACACAGCTAAAAACAACATCCCAGCAGTTTGACAAGTACCTTGCACACATTCACATGGAAACACAGCTATCACGGGGCAGTCATATGTATGTACCCCCCCCCAAGGATGTTCACAACTTTATATTCAAATTAACATGGGCCCCCAAATTTTTTTATGCTTTGAGTTATTGTTACATACAAGCACAGTTATGTGGAACCTTTGTACCATGTATTGCCCCATCTCAGTAATGTGATCCCTGTCACTAAGTGCTTTCTGTCCAATGAATGTTCCTGTTATATAGAGCGTTGAGCCTTGTGAACATAACTGCTCCCTGGGGAAACTCTGGAATAGACCGTTGACGGGTGTTAGAAAGATCTGATTCAGCACTCTTACACTGACCCGACCCCAGCTCCCAACACCCCAGTGCCCATCCCACCACCTTTCTGTCTCATCATCTCATAATTCCCCTTTCGCTCAGTTTTTAAATAGTGTACCCTTTGTCATGATTATCTGTCTGGGAACCTGAAAGAGGAAACGGACACTGAGGTGGTGTTCAGGGAGGGAGGGGCTAGTTCAGGCAGGAACCAAGATAGAGAGAGGCATGCAAGGGAGTGCAGACTGAAAAGGGGCATTGCTGTAAAAAAAACAAAAACAAAAAACAATGCAATCAATAAACTTCTTTCTGTATTTGTTGAAGTTAGGATCCTTTTTTGCTTGCTACTCTCTTTGAATCTAACACTGATAATCTTGCAAAGAAAAGACATACTGTTTATATCTTGTGTGTCTGTGTCAACAGACCCACAGCACACAGTCAATGCTTCCTGTGAACGTCACAGACATGCAGGCAAACAGGTACTTCATGGCTGTAATTTTTCAGCAGACAGGAACACACTTACGTGCAGCAATTTTCTTTTGTATGTTTACACATGGGCATACATCCTTTGGTTGTAGTGTACCTTATCTTTGTATTATTTTAGCTATATGTGTTTGTTTGCAAAAGTAAACCAGTACAAGCGATTAAAACAATATGTGCCCTAAATGTGTTTTAACATTATAGAAACATTTGCTGTCCTATATAAAGACCAAAACCTTTTCATGTTTATCTCTCAATACTTTCTGACCTACCTACTGTGGCCGTGGCATATTAGCCCGTCACTAAATATTTAAATCCTAAAAAAATGGGTCAAGAATATGTAACTTTATTTAAAAAGGAAATTGAAATAATGTCCCAAAACCAGGGGTACTGTAGGTGGCACTTTTAACATGGTCAATGTCAGGCCTCAGTTACACAGATAAAAGGATCAATTATTGTTTTTTTTTTGGGGGGGTAATTTTTATAGGATTTGGTGACAATGAGATAAATGCAAAATATTGTCATATTTATCCTTTGAACACTCAATATTAGAGCATATTCTTAGAGATAAAACAATATATGTAAATGTACATGTGGATTGCAAAACAGAATAGATGGTGCTAGGTTTGGTTTACGTAGCCAACATGCATCCATTACGGTAGATTACATAAACAAAAACTCTCCGGCTGTTCTGATGGTTTAAATCTTTTAACATGGACATTATCAAGCACTTAATTGTGATAAATAGCAGTTAATGTTCACTGGTGTGTGGCATCTAAAGTAATTTATAATGTGCTTTGCAGAGTGGCTACAAGTGCATCCTAAGTCTGATTGCCATTACACAACATAAAGAGGTTTTTAACGTTAACATTGCAGAATTAATGGAGTTGACTCAAAGTCTCAAGCATTCCTCAGTATCCCACTTTACAGCCTTAACTAAATAGTAAAATACACTGAAGGGGGCGATTTGTTCTGACATTACACGTGCATGGGTCTATGTATGCATGCACATGAACATGCCAGACACCTGCAGGGTATAAATCAGATGTCTTTCAGGGCACAGAGCTACCCCTCCCTGGCAGCTGGGGGTGAGAGAGAACGAAGGGGGGGTTCTTCTGTACTCTGCTTCTTTAGCCCTCTGAGGTCCATGGAGTCTGGTTTCACCAAAACCTGCTGATATACAAAGGAGGCTTTGGTGATGCTGTACTGAGCCATAAGAGCAGTGTGTATTTCTGTGTGTTGATGCAGGTCTATGCATAAATAGACAGTAAACCGTTGTCTTTTGTCAGTCCTCTTGTCTAGCCACAGGAACCTTGCTGATAAGATCTATTTTGGAGCCACACAGTTCAGGGCAGCTCCACACTTGTGTTTTTCTTTTCTGTTTTTACTGCGTTTCTAATGATAGCTGGATTATCCAGCCCACTCCCCCCCCACTCCTTTTTTTTTAAAGCTTGATGTTGCTGCCCTCTTTTCAAACCTGGCAAAGCTGCATCCAGCATCTGTGCTTAGATGCATTATGTCGATTTGAGAAACAACAATTGATATATCAGTTAATCCTACACAGTATTAAAATTCCTCCCCATCAACATACACTCATGTACTTGCACGCAGAAAAACCCCACATTCCCTTTTCTAAATACCCAAATCTGTGAGAAAGTGTGTGTGTCCTTGCATGGTCTTTTCGGACATGTCTGGACATGTCTCAGAGGAATGTGTGTTATGTATTGTGGTGGTCAGACAAGGCATATTTGGCCGTTCATGCACCGACAATCAACACAGCCCAAGTCCAAGAAGCTATTGCCCCAAGCCCCTGTTCACCGCCACCCTCACCAGCACTACCCTCAGCGTGGGAAAAAAACACACTGGAATGTCTTCAAGAGACACAGCAGCTCAAATAAACACCCTTCCTCCTCTACAGGTATGTACTGGAGCAGATAATGAGGGAAACTCGTGTGTGAGCATTTCGCTTTGCACCTCAAGTTTCTGTTGGCGACAACAAAGTGTGTCTGTGTGTTTGTGAGCATCTGTGTGTTTGGCTCATTCCTCATCAGTGAGCAGTGAGTACACACAGTAAGAGGCGGTAATCAGTACCAATTATCCTCAAACACGAAGAGAGTCAAGAGGAGCATTCCTCCACAGCACGACAACCGCTCAAGTCAGGCTTGATTAATCTAAATGTCTGTCTGAAGCAGCATGGGAAATTAGTGAGACCTGATATACAAAAAAAAAAAAAAAGAAAAAAAAAAAGAGAGAATTCATTTGGTTTTAAAAGGCAAAACTTGAAGCGATGTTGGTGATATTTTTGTTCAGCTTCAATAAAATAGTGGAACAACTTGTTTATTGCAATCATATACATGTTTATGTCATTCAGGATTATACAGACATAATTAATTCAGAGTGTCCTTGACAGCAAGCTTTGCAATGCTCCAGTCTGGACTTGGCCTTGATTTTAACACTGAGAGCCCATATCTTTTCACTAAGTGCAAAACATTGCCAGCTTTCCCACTGAGGACTGCTGCACACACTGACACACAAAACACTACACTTTTTTCCTCACCAGTTAAAAGCAAACAGAAAGCAAGCCGAGCCTTTGGCAGCCTCTCAGTGGGTTTCACTGTTTCAGTTGACCTGCAGTCTGACACCCGGTTAATGGTGATTTTAGAGGAGAGGGGAGCGATTGATCACTGGTCTATGGACCAAATGAATAGACCAGATAATCCAGACCAGAAAGAAACAATGAGGAGAGTCTGAAACAACCAAGTCTCTGTTCACCATAGAGTTTTGGTTTAGTCTAATACAACTGTCCTTTCTCTGTCCCCATGTTAACTTACATTAAACACAGTCTTGACATTTATACAGATGCTTCAACACATGTATAGATATTATAGCAAAGAGATAGACAGTTGTTTTGGCAATGCTGGGGGCTTTTACTCTAATGCAGCTGCAGGAAGAGTTAACCACAAAATAATCACCCAAGAAGTGCAACAAAACTTTGGTGCATACAGCATGATATAATTACTTATATTTAGACCTACACATATACAGAGCCATCTAACATTTAAATGTATGAAGACAAATTGTGTCCACAGTTGTTTTCAGGTCATTTTTGTGAGGATCACTCATCACGATACAGTGATGGAAACTTGTAAGTAACTAAATATGTGTAAGTAACTAGTAAATATGTAAGTAACTAAAACTAAGTATATATAACATATACAACAGTATATATATTTTTTTAATGTACTGTTTTATAAAATACAACCAACAAAAAATGAAAAATTATGAAGTATTAATATGGATTGAGATGATGAGTTAAGACTTCATAAGACTGCATAATGGGTAGCCTACTTTTAGTTTTGGTTCTACACTGGTATATTTAAATGCTGATAACTTTGTTCCTAAATAAAAATGTAAATGCATTATTGTAATTTCTTCAATGTGGCATTGCTACTTTTACTGGCAAATCTTTTGTGGCACTACCACAGTGTAAAAACTGAAAAAAAAAAAAAAAAAAAAAAAAAAAAAGCTTGGCTATGCTGTTTTCAGTCCCTCTCTGCGCCCTGTGATCACCCATAATGTATTTTAAGCTGAATTAAATTTAGTCCCGTTAACTGAAATAGTCGTATGCTTCCGTTGTCAGATATATAATATGAAATAGTGTTTTAATTGTGCCTAATAAATAATACACGTTAACCAGCAGTCCTTTCCAAGCTGCTGAACTGCAGAGATAAAATCATTTATCTTACAACTGCGACATCTTCTGATGTCATCCTGGCTTTACTGCCACACGGCCCCCAGCCCTCAGCAAGCAGGTCATGTCATCATTTTGCAGAGAAAAAGATCTTAATGCAGATACACACTCAAAACTTTCAACAAATCATTTTTGAAATATATCTAGATGATCAAGTCTGAAGGAATGTGCAGTGGGAAAACTCTGAAATACGTTTTCACATGTAGCTTTTTGCTCCTCATTGCAAATGTATTAACTGAGTAGGTCTAGTTCTTTCATTCTGTGACATGCCTCCACTATAAAACTGAACTAGTATAGTAAAAGTTAAGTGTTGTTTTGGATGATTTAGTCCAGGTCTCTGTTATGACAACAATGCAGCCTACATACCCAGGGTGCAATGTTGTGGGTCGTCTTCTCTCACTGATGTTCAACAAGTTAAAGGTGATGGTGAGAGGTCAACACAGATTTGAGTTTGTGTCTGCTTGAGCTCTCACTCTTACACGTAAGTTTTTTTCCTTTGTTACCCTCTGATTCACAACTCCCTCATTTCCAAATAGTCGAGGTACACACACGCACACAAACACACACTGGAGGGTATAAATCATGTCCTATTTTGGTGATGCCGTTTTGGTGAAGAGTCCCCCCCCGTTGTCACCACTTCTTTTTCCACTTAACTCTCTCTGACTAACATAAGCAGTTATAGTTTCTAAAGCTTGCGCCACAGCCATCACTATAACCAGCCTGGTGCCGTGGTTTCACCAGTAACAGACGACACCCAGATCCTGTCGTCCTGAAATGATATGGTTTAACCTAGTAGCAAAGAGAAAGTTCACATGTGTGCGCATGTGTTTATGAGAGAGAGGGGTGAGGTTGGTGAGGTTTGAGAAGAGGGTGTAGTTCACCCTCCACCCTTTTCCCTTTGCCTCTGACTGTATAATGCATACAGAGGTGTTTGCGTTTGTTGTAATAGCTGGAGTGGGTCCAACACGAAAACTGATCTGAGCTGTATAATCCTGTGCATTACCTTGGTGTGGCACACAGGAGCATTTAACGCTACTCATTTCCTGCTTCTTTGTGGAAACAGCAGCTGCATCCGGAGAAAGATGGAGGAGGAAATGGAGATCTTCTATAGGAGTTAGAATTTTTTTTTTACATTACTTAAAGAATTGTTTTCATAACTAGTAACTGTAATGATCTCCCTGCAGTTTTAGAACAAAATTTTCAGGGCTATATTTTTTAATAATACCTTTATTCTGTTTGGTTACCATCCTGTGCAACTTTCTTTAGTATAATAATTATCGTCTATGTAATCAAAGAGAGGACACTTGGGCAGAGTCAATGGTGTTTAGGCTAAGCCATCATTTGGTACATGCGTAATCAGAGACTAAAATAATCTGTTTATAACATGACTACTAATTTACCACAGAATGACGCCAGCCACACGACTCCTCGCATCGCTGTGTGGTCGGACTGACACACATGCACACACAACGGCACACACATGCTTGGTTGAGAGGAATGCTGTAGATAGAATACAGGGCACTGATGTGTCTAGGTTATGTGTATGTGAGTGTGTGTCTGTGTGTGAGTGCAGTTGGGAGCTGAGAGCACTGTGGAGAGGTCTGGAGGGTGAGAGGTTTTTCCAGCCAGACCCAGAGGCAGCCAATGTCCCACATACATCAAGTTTCCTGAGGCGGAAAACAACAAGCTGACTCACTGACTGACCTCCTATGTACATCTAATGTGCTGCAGACCAAATTGTCCCATGTGTCACAGTCCTGAGTTGTTTGATGCAATTTAAGCACTTTCCAATAAAAATTAAAAAAAAAAAACATACCACCAGAGCACAGCATTGACCAAGGACATGGTGCATGTGGGGCTTTTCTCACTCTTCTGACACTGAGATGATAATGCTGCTATCTACTCCCATGGGAGTTTAAAATCACATTGAAACAGCTAATAGTGAATCAATGGGGATTTTTAACACATTCAAGGAAAATAAAAATAAAATTGCTCCACTGTAACCAAAAACCAATGGTGTGTTTTTATCTAAGTACACAACTTAGGATTGTCTGTGTACAATTTGAAAACCTCAGTGTCTGGCAGACACTGAGGTTTTCACAGATTTTGTTTTACACAGATTTTAGATGTCAAAAAAGCACAAATCCTTCCCACCACGGCTGCCTAATTCTTTTAATAAACCAAAACTTAGGCCATTTGGGTCATTTAAAAGATGCTAAAATCACAAAGAAAATCAAAGTGGCTTTAAAGCAACAATATTTGGTTATGTTGGCTATCACCTTACAAAGATATCAAGGTGAAAATGTTAGCAAAGAAGTGTTTTTTTTTGTTTGTTTTTTACACACCTAGCAGACATGGATCAACATCAGCATTAAATTAGAGCAGTGTTGTGTGCACTCATTCTACCTCAGTTTTTGTCTCCACCTACTCCTGATAGAAATATCTGCCTTTTTAGCCACTAAAGTGGTCCACTATGTTCTCCAGCTAGTTGTTAACTTTGTATATGTGAATTTTGGTGGTGGGCAAGTAGTGAACAAGGGGTTTTAAGAGCCTTTTTGGTTGCTGAAATAAGAGGATGCAAAAAAAAAAAGAGCGAACCAAAATAAGGGCCATAAAACCAAAAGAGTGAGTTGAAGGAAGTGGTGAGAACTGCTGAGTAGCGAGACAATTATCTGTTTTTTTTTTCATAATAAGTGAACCCTTTCCCTTGTTCATATGTGTAAAGGTACTGATTTGTCCATCTTTAGAAGCACCAAAACTGTCACTGTCCCAATCCATAAGGACCATAGATATTTGGACACTAACAGGCCAAAAATGTCTAGAAAAGAAGACCTTTTTTCAAATGCACATCATGGATACACCGAGGCAGACTGTTGAGTGGTTATTCCCTCGCAGGCAAGTTAATCTGACAAAGTAGTTCACAATGCAGAATCAATGTGTGTGCACATGTGATTTGTTGTTGACATTGTAATATTTAGAGGTTTTGTGTTTATTACTATCCCTGTTGTTTGAACCATTCACTCGCTCAGATGGACTGAGACACCCTCCTCCTCAGGACTGATATCTTTTCTACTGTAGGTTTTCCTGCTTATATATACAAAATGCAAAGTCAGGCCTTCTGCTCATGCAGTCAGCCTGCAGTAGCTGCTCTTGATTTAAGATCAGCCTGTGTACAGGAAACAGCTATCTGATTAATTTCACATTATATACATTTTTTTTTTTTAAAGCTTTTTTTAAATCTAGAGTGCTCATCAAAGTAATACTCTAGGGAATCTGAAGTATGACAGTGCACAGATTAAATGCAAATTTTACAGCACACTTTGTATACATAGCATTACATAAGGGAGATCAATAACTCTTTCTTAGTTTGAATCAGTAGTAGAGTAGAGTGTGCACTGAGGCATTCTCATTCTGTGATAAAGCACATTAATAATATTTATGCCATTTCATTTTCAAAAGAAGGTGAATACTTGTCTGATTAGTGAACGTAAAATAAATAAATGATTCATGCTTAAGTGCTTGGCTCAGAAATAATATTTGCTCGTTTTAAACCCAGACCTCAGCCATTTGAAATCAATGTTGATGCAACTCAAATCAATGACCCTGCTGAAACGAAGTGCATGGGTTTTATTCAGCAAGCTGTGGCAAGGAAAAAGGAGGAGGGGGTGAGTGGGATTACTTGAAGGAACTGATCCTGAACCCCTTTTGACCTTATCGGTCATGATGAAGGCAGAACTTCTGTTTTTGTGTAAATAGTGTTCAGGATAAAGACAAGTGAGTCTTTGTGTGAAACCAACTTCTTTGTATCTGCTGAGGAAGCTTGATCATGAGACTCATGACAGCGAGGTGAACCTCAGGAGTTTGTCATGCTGCTGAAGTAAATAAAGCTTCATCACGCTGTGTTGTTTTGTGTTTGTTGCTGGAGCACTGTTGCTGTTAGCATTGTTATTCTTGTTGGAAGTTGATACCCAACAGAACGTGCTTGTGTGTTTATGAAAGGAACATTTGGTGGAAACAAACACAACCAGGTAAAAGTCCAATATAATCGCCCCGCTCATGTTCTGTAAACCGCTGTAACCCTATATGAGGTGTTTCATGCCACCGTCAGTTGACATATTTAGCTAACCACAAATATGCCACTGGTTGTTCCAAAGCATTTTGGGGTTAGTTTCTGTTTTAAGCAATGTTGCTGGGGATTGATGTGTGAAGGTGTTTAGTCACACAGTCACACAGACCGTCTGAATCAATGTGTCTTGGATACATGCTGATGTAAACAAATCTCTTTACCCTGGCTTTTAGCACAAATAGTCTGGCTCTGATGCAATTCTCAAACAGAACTTTACCATGTGTATTCATTAACAGCGCACAGTGTGTAAAGGTTATAGACAGCCGAAGTAAAACTGTTAACTTTCAGGTCTTATTCAAAAAAAAAAACAAACTACAGTTATAACAAAAAAATCCAGTCTTGAAACAGATAGCTCAACAGTAGCCTATGTTGTGTTGCTCATTTCATTCATTTCAATAAAATCAAAAAATGATCCAACATTGTTTTTTTAGTGGCCATGCACAAGATTTCCCATGAGCTGTATACCTGGGCTTGACAGGAGAAGCACATCTGTTAAAGTTGAAGCTATGAATTTTTTACCCACTAAGTTGAAACTGCAACACAGTTGTAATATTTTTAATATGTTAAATCATGGCTAAAAGTGAAACAACATTATTCTCATTGTTCAATTCCCCTGTATAGACACACCTGTATGTCATGGTTAACCCAGGTGGACATTTTAAGTTTTACACTTTTGGACAAAGTGTATTTTTACTGAATTGCATTTGGATCTGCATTTTGTTTTTATTTTATCTTTTTTACTGGTACTTGTGTTTATTTGTATGTTACAGTTCCAGTGCTATTGTTATGTCCATGTTAAATAAAATCAAGTAAATTGAACTAATTTTGAGGACAGAGACGACTGAACACTGTAAAAGTTTATAGACAGATGAGATTATAACTAAGATTGTGATGATGTGAGCACCCATGCTACTGCAACTGTTCATTTTCATAGGAGCTGTTTCTGTGTTCACAAAGATAAGAAAAGCAAAGCCATGGAACATGCCTCAAAGTTATAGCAGCTAGTGGAACAGATGTGCCTTCCTATGACGCATGTTCGCTCAGTGCTGATTTTAATTTTATTTGATGCTGTGTCAGAGAAAAAGTTCATTTGTCAATAGCAGGAAACTAAACTGCATAAACTCTATGTTTTCATGGCCTTGAATGAATGAATGAATGAATTCACTGCAAGTCATGCTCCTGTCAAAAGCTCATCCATCTCTGACAATAGCGTTCAACTTTGAAGTATAATTATTTGCAGAAACATAAGCAGGCAGTTGAGGGTTCAGGGTTTCAAGCTATAATTGAAAGCCATTTGAATGAATGATTCACAAGAGGCCAAAAACTCACAGAGGAGAAATCAGCCACAGCTGTGAAGCAATCTCCGAGTCAGGCATTAGATGGTTAGATTATCTTGGTTTTAAATTAATGTAAATTAAATGGGAAAAAAAAATATATTTTTTTAATCTTTATCTTAAAGATACATTCATTAGACAAATAATTATAAAATTTTGGCTTTCTGCTTCTTTGTTTGTCTGTTTTGGTTTGTTGTAATTTATATTATTAGGAAAGTAATTTACTGTCTGTTTTACTGTCTCACATGCAGATGTAAAAAGGATCCTCTTAGTGGTTCAGTTTGATAAATGGGCTTCTTTACTGTATCTTGCTCATGATACCAAGGAATTTGGTGTGTTGCTACATGTATACACAACAAGTTGCCGGCTGGTGATGTTGCTTACAGACAAAGCTTTACGTGCCAGTATTATGCGGTTTAAAAGTGTCCTGTATCATGTCAGTGAATCAGAACAGCTGTGTGGCACCTTCACAATGATTCATTCTCTCTTTATGTCATCTTTTGTAAGGTGTGGCATAGGCTCTGCTTCTACCTTCTTCTTTTTCTTAAAAAAAACTTTCAACAAGAATGTTATCATCTTTTGTGGATCTTAACCCATTAAGTCCATCAGAAGGAAAACAACGCCTTATTTTACACAATTACACTTCACATTTTCTTTGTGTTGGGATAAATAAACTGATATACTACAATGTCACCTTTAAAGCTGCTATAACAAATATTTTTCATTACCAATGGAGCAAATGACCATGAGAAATAATTATACAGGTAATTATCACCTGATTCAATTCTTTTCAGCTTTAAGGAGCTATAACATTTCAGTGTCTTTCAGCTTTTTGTTTTGGTTTTCTAGCCTGCTGTGTTTTTGCTTCACTCTCTCTACACCAAATGCTGTTCCTGTTTAAAAAAAAGGCTCAGAAAACTCTCTGCAAGGTATCTTTTTTAATCTCCAAATAGCAGACAAACAACATTTGAGACTAGCTGGTAAACACAGTGCCAGTAATTTCCTATGGCAGATGATAGCGGCCAAATGGAGAAAGTAAAGGAGAGCACATATTGGACTTACATTCATCAGGTGGACAAAAACACAACTTCAAATTAATCCTTATATTGCTCGATGGAAGTGTAAAAAGCCGACTGCTTGCTAACACGATTGCTGCAATAATTTGTATCGGTATTGTGTTTACTGTTTGTTTTGCTGGGAAACTCTTCATAAAGTCAATTATGTCAGTGATGGTGAACCCAGACAAACAATCAGGCTCATATTCAAAGGCTAAAGTTAAAGGAATTTGATCACCCTTTGTGTCTTTGTGAGAGGACATGCACTTCAATACCACACCAATCAAAACAACAAACAAACAAAAAGCAAATAAATGAACAATGAATTATTTAACACCATATGTGAGAATTGTGCAGCATTTAATGAGCAGTTAATGAACATTAGACTAACCACCCAGCAAAGAGAATAGATTGAAACACATTGAAAGCTTAGATGCCATGTCAACAGTTGATTAAATGTTGCTATTTTAATACATTAGCATTTGACTGTTTTGAAGTGGACTAATTTTGAGCTGAAGTGAATTTCCCACACACAGACACAAGCCAAAAATTTTAGGTTTATTATGTTGCCTCTTCACCCATATGCAAAGGCCTTTATTTGAATTCAGTGAAAAGTTTTCCCTTTCCCTTCAGGAGGTGTTCCAAGACCAGCATACTCCCCATGTAGATAGTTATTGGAAATACCAGCACAATCTCAGCAGGCCTCACCCCTGCATGACTTCCTCAGTGAAGACAGCATTGAGGTTCCAAACTAGGGGGGACAATGGATGGGGGGTGGGGTTGGGCACATTAATGGGGTAACAAACTGCTGAAAGTCTTAACAGCCCCAGATGTAATTGATCAAAGACTCCAGTTGTTACAAAATCGCCAGTATTTGCCACTTTTGAGGTGAACCCCAGAAATCCGAGGAATGGGAGGCTGTCCCTCTGCAGGCCGTGTTGTGGACACAATATAATCCTGCACCACTGGGAGAATACTGATGAGAAGTGCACAGATGGCAGATGGGGTGAAGTGTGTGTGTGTATGTGTGTGTGTATATGTATATGTGAGTGTTGAAAGCTATGACAAGCGCTGAGCCTTGAACCTGAAAGACCCACACTCCTATAATATATTTATGGGAGGTGTCACATAATAGAGCTGGGTCATATCTGAACTGCGGGTCCTGGAAAAATGTACAGCCTCCGATGATGACACACTGAGCAACGGAGAGGTTTCAACAAGTTGATACACATCTTGCTGCTCTGCCGGAAACCAACACAAACACAGGATTGGTCTTGGGTGGAGTTGTTTCACCACGTATGTTGGTTTTAAATATGTGCCTACAGGTACTCTGTGTCCTCAAGATGTTTATCAGTCCATGCTCATCACAGCTTTGAAGTCACATCACCTCCAATGGGAGTTTTCTCCACAGCTGGAATGAAGCTTGTGTACTTTGAAACAGAACAACCTCACAAGAAGGTGGATGCCTTTTTCACTGACATACACCTCAATGAATCCCAAAGTTTGACGACAAATTAAGGAAGATTTTTCATTTTGACATATATAGTGACTGAATATAGTACAACTTGATGATTAACCTTTCTTAATAAAATAACCTGGATTATGAATATAACATTACTGATTGTTACACTATTGCTATGAATGAATGGTCAGATTTCAGGTGAATTATAAGAGCAGACGTGAATGATATGTAATGGGTGGTCAACTACTGCCATCTAGTGGCTATTAATTTACATTACACTTTCCCAAAAGCTCTCACTTACCAATTCTGACTCTTTACTATTACATGTGCATTATTAAAGTTTAAGAGCTGTTGCTTTTAATTATTTAAAAACATACTCAGATATAAGATACAAAAACAGATGCTCCTTTCAAATGACATAAGCATTACTTTTGCAAGTTCAATGTCTGATTATTACCTCCAGCAAGGAGGTTACATTTTTATTCACGTCTGCTTGTTGGTTTGTTTGTCAACAGGATTCTGCATCGGGGCCTATATACTCTGAAACTGGAGGAAGGATGGGGCCTTGGTCAGGGAAGAACCCATTTGATTTTGGGGTGGATCATTTACAATGAATTAGAACTTTCTTCTCTGATGTCTGGTGTATGTTTGACATTGGATTTGGTGGAGGTCTGTGGTGTGTGATTGCCCCTCTAGCTCAGTATGCCATTATTACTGTTTTAGTTTTAGTTTCATATGAAGACCACCAAACCTTTTGGCTGCAGCTGTTTGTTTCAGTAAGAATTTGTGCATATTGTATAATCCACATGAGAGCCAATGAAGTTCAATTGATTCTTTGTTTAAGTTTAAATGTGTTTTTGCATTGGCAGTCCAAGGCATGTGGTAAAGAAATTGTTGGCTTGTCTGGAGCAACCACCAGGTGTCATCATACTCATGCCAGCCAGAAACATCTGTATAAGAAACACTGACATGTATTACAATCACACTGTAAGTCAGTGGCCTACAATACCATGGCATCAAAGTCAGGATTACAGATTTGCTATATTTTCATTTCATCACAATTTATTTGTACGTATAAAGACTGATGAGTATTTATGTCACAAAATCATATTTAGAAAATCTAAATTTTGAGGTCAAATTACAGTGCAACCAACAAACATGTGACTTCTGGCATATTGAAATAAAGTTAGTGTAAAACCACTGATGCTGCTGTGAATCAACCAGCCCATCCTCTTCTACACTTTTTTCAATCTGTTGAATTTCACACATTCCTGCAAAAGTATGAATAGCGCTCTGGTTGAGCCAATGGACTGACACACACATGACTTTATCACACATGACAACAGGGTCACTCTGAGCCAGAAATGCTGTTGTGTCAACACAGTTTTTGTGCTGTAAAACAAAGCCAAAATTGTAATCCAATGAGAAAAAGACTGACTGATGTTCAGCATATATTTTGTTTTGCCTTTTTCTCTACTCTCTACTTTCTATTCTTCTACTTTTCTGAGTTTTACCTTTCCTATCTAGCTTTTTGTGCATGTACATGGTCTAATGAGTTGCAAGACTTAAAGTACATGACAAAGGGAGTAACTCTGTCAGGGCAAAATTGGGTTTTGTCCTGACAGAATTAATATCTAGTTGGGGATCCAGGCCTCACTTCATGGACCTATTGACATGAATATGTCCCTGAGTGCTGCCCATCTGCAGGCTGGACACCCTACATACAAGGCGCAGCACACAAGTACTTATAATAAACAGTTTTCTTTAGATTTGTAGCCAAAAAGACTCAATAGCCTGGAGAACTTCCCTCGCCAATTTCAAACATTATAATGTGAGTCTGGCACTTCAAGGACTGCTTCAAAACCATGTACAGTTAGACGCTTCATTTTTGCAATGATTATTTCTCAAAGATCTGGAAGAACCCACAGCCTCACAGCCTGTGATTATGTTACAGTATTTATATATTTTTGATATTTAACTGGGTCACTGGTGACCTGCTCAGATTAGTGATAAGCAGGTAGCAACATGCATGCAATTATAATTGCTTAAATGTTTGTCAGTGTTGGCATGCCATACCTAGTTAGCTCTGATAAATTATCCATTTATTTAATTTTTTTAATAACTATGAGCACAGAGGTATAATTAATTCAGATTTACCAGCATTGACAAACCCGCAAGACAAAGTAGTGGTGACTTACCTTTGAAGCAGCTGTGAAGTTGAAGTCTGTCCATCCATCCATTAGCCATACCACTTGTCAGTGCAGTGCCAAAAGGGGATGGAGCCAATTGCAGCTGACATTGGGCCAGGGCGGGGTACACTCGGGACAGCCATTTGCGCTCACACTCACATCTACAGGCAAGTTAGAGTCACCAATTAACCTAGTGTCCATGTCTTTGGACTGTGGGGATAAAGCCAGAGCACCCATAGGTAACCCACACAGACCCAGGGAGAACATGCAAACTCCACACTGAAAGATCCCGGGCCTGGACATGGGGATTAAGCTCCTGATCAGCTGGTTAAAATTTTTACTGGCCCAGTGTCTTTATTGGCTCCACCAGAGCCAATTGTGTGAGCCATCCCAGATGTTCAATCAAAGACTGAAATGGTCTCTGCAACCCTCTAGAGCTGCAGCTTGGCTCAGATCTGGCTTTTCTTCTCCTTCATTAGTCAGTAACTTAGGCTACATAATGTTACACATACATTTTCATTAGTAGGCATGGTAATGTTTGCTAACTTGCCATTTTGAATGTGCTCGGCAAATGTTGCTATAGCTAGCTGACTAATTGTCAAGCGCCTCTTGTTATCTGTTTATAGCGAGTAGAAACCCACTGTGACTCACCGATTTGTTGGCTTGTGACCTGCTGTTTTGACTGCTTTAAGTTTATAAATTTTCTGACGCCATGTTGGTTCTTTTGAATCCAGAAGAAGCCATATTTGGAGGAGAAGGCGGAGCTGAGGAGGAGTGAGGGGTGGATCTGACCTGCTCTGTGCTTTCTCTGGCAGGTCTGTCAACCACATGGTGGCCACATTGTAATGCATATCCTGCTTTATTTTCTATTTTCCTCCTAATGGGACAGCAATTTGAAACTCGAAACCAGCAATTGAGATGTAGGGCAATTTTGTCATCGACTGTACAAGCAGAGAAGTAGAGTCGCCCCCTAATGGCCAACAGATAGAGCACCCGTTTAACGCACTTCCGCATTGGCTGCACTTTTCAGGCCCGGTGGCGCCATCCATTTTTATATACGTGTATGGTTCAGACGGTGCTTTCCCTGGGCTTTGTGGGAGAAACGAGGTGTGGCAGATGAAACAATTGTTTAGATGCTGGTGGTCAACAACGACATCGCCTACACAACCCTTAAGTAACATTTCAGCGCAGGGCTCTCACTTGTATTAGGTTATTTTCACAGTGTGGTAGGCTCTATTTACTTTAGTGAAGGGTCTAACTGATATTAAAAGCTAAACACTCCTGTATAGACAACAAATGAAAAACAAAATAAACTACTACTACTGCTGACTCTCTCTCTCTCGCTCTCTCTTTGTTTGTTTATATGTGAATGATGTTTGTAGTGTATTTGTGGGTCTGTCCGCTTTTACAAATCATGTGGCATCACCTCTTAAAGGACACACTCTGACTGATGATTGGTTCGCCGGTGCTCTCGATCCTCCAATCACAGAGCCGCCCTGGCTCCGCCCGCCACATCACTAGTATGGCGGAACACGGGGCAGGAATTCCGCGAATGCGCTGGCGACAGCCTCGTTGACGGGTGTGTGTGTGTGTGTGGGGGGGGGGGTGACACCGATGGTGACCATCCTCCGGCAGCACAGAGCCTTTGGCAGGCGACGAGCGGCGATCCGTGGAGGCCACTGACCAGCTGCGAGCGGCCTGGTGCATCTTCAGACACAGCTGTTTCAGCGGCTCGTGTCAAGACTGGACAGGCGGTGGATGAAGCCAAGCGTTTGCCCCGATGCTCCAGAGTCGGACCAGTGCCTTTTCCTAGACTTGAACTCCTCTCTGGGATTAACTAGTTTACTCTTCCTGAAAAGGTGTCATAAATAAGACGATGGATTTGTTCGCGGAGCTGCATTTGGACCAGCTGTCCCACGGACTGGCAAACTTGTCCATGTTTCCATACTTTGACATGGCGCACTACATCGTGTCAGTCATGGCTCTGAGGGAGCAGCCAGGTAAGTTGCTCCTGATCACTGACTGTACCCAAACACGACCTCTGCAGCCTCAGGCCATAGCGCCAGCTTTGCTCTGCAGGAGTTTGAATTGTTGCAAACCATAACTTTACAGGGCCTCTGCAGGGCTTTTCCTGTTGCTTCAAGTCTTGCACCTGAATGCCACACAGCCACAAACCTGTGTTGTCCTAAATGTCCTAGTCTTAAATGAAAACATATACCCATGAACATATTTGCCACAGGATACACCGAAGCCTCTGTTTGAACAGTGTATTATATTTCAGTGTAGTCGTGTTGTAAAAGATCCTGGACTGAAAGGTATTGACATCAGTAAAATAACTGCCCGTAACTTGTTTTGAATATTTATTCTTCGTTTCTGTCAATTTTCAAGCAAAAATAGTGAAAAAATGCCAAATATTATCAGTCCAGTTTAAAAAAAAATGGCAGAATTAGCTTCCTTTGTCATATAGCATTATAAAATTAATATTTCAGGCTATTGGACATTTGTTTAAACATAAAAAAAGACATTTGAAGATGTCATCTTTGGCATTTTTTCACTCTCTACTAAACAGTTAATCACAAAATATGTTGAAATGAATTGCTACTGAATACTTTTAGTTGTATTACCAGTGGCCTTATATGGGAAGTGCTGGCACCCTGCCATGGTGAATTAATCAATTAATCCAATTAAACAAGTTGCACAAGCCCCAGGTTCAATTAGCTTTTCTGGTTCTGTTGGGCTGCTGAATCTCATTCTTTACCTTTTGTACCTTATACTTTATTTTGATATGTTAAATATGAAATACAATCTACTTTCACTGGAGTCATATGATGATAATTGACATGACACAATTTTTCCAAAGAAATTTTCATAATGAATTTTAGCAAACTGCAAAGAACAAAACTCAACATGCATAAAATAACCCTTCAATAACCAATATTGAAGGGTTGTTTTATGCATGTTGAGTTTTGTCCAGTGGTGGCAGTATTCATAGGGTTTTGCTTCATTAAAATTAATAATACTACAGTGTAAATCAATTACAAAATGTTATGTAAAGTGCTATAAGTGAATTCCACTGTATTATGATTACTTTAGTGCTGCTTTATATACTATTGGTTATTTTATTCTATAGAAATTGACCATAACTTACATCATAACTGATTAACTAAACTGATAATGTGTTTGGCTGTACAGATACCATAGTAAATGCTTTTAATTTTATTCCACCTAAGTCCTATGTATCAGTAAAATGCAGTTATTTGTAGTAAATGCCAGTTTATATATATGAACGTGAGTACATTTCTCATATTGATAGATAAAAAAACATCCTCACTAATGTTCTGATATTGATCCATATCACCAATCCCTGTGCTGCCTGATGCATCTCTTTGAAGAAATGAAAACTGAGGCCTTTGAATAATTCATAAATTAAGGCTACATCTCAGTCTGTCTCAGTCTTGGGAAAGCATCCCCATGGCTTGGATGACAAGACAAGAATACAAATTTATTGACGTGAATTGTTTTTTTGTTTTTTTTTTTACCAGTATTGTTACCAGGAGACAAACTGACAGTTACCTGTTAGTATAAAGCTTTAAAGTTTTAACGTGCTGTCATTATTAAGTCAGCAGGATACAGTCGTCTATCATCACTTAGACTGTTGCTCATGTTTGCCTTTATTTGAGTAGACATAAAGCACTCTTTGAAACACACACTCTAACACTCAGCTACAATCTATTGTATCAGCTCAGACCAAAAGCAGGAACTAAGCCAACTTTGTTATGTCACTGAGATAGCGGCTACAGGGACAGGTGGACTTTAACTGTGCAGTGGACTTTAACTTTCCACTTGCACACGCAAACATACAAGGACACACACCCGGTCCATTGTAGTCCCACTGCTGTAAATCTACAGTCTATTTTCGAACTTGCCTTGTAAAGCATCTGAGTTGTTATGACCTTTTAACCCTTTGTCTTCTACTCTTATCTATCAGCCTGCAGCTGAAAGAAACACACACATAGTAAAAGTATGGACAAGCAATATGCCAGAGGTCAGCAAGCACAAAGTAAAAATATCCACATATTTTCCCTGCATTTTTTTTTTTTTTTTTTTTTTGTGCATATGGAGCTAGAAGACTCAGGCACAGTAAACATTGTGTGTTTGCTCTCATTGTAATTGTTTATTTAGGACGACTATAGCTCTACTTTATTTACAAAGAGAAAAGCAAAATAAGGGTTTAAATCTCAGGATCATTTGAAAAGAAGTTCAATAAAACTGAAATAAAAGTCAAGACATTAAACACTCATGGAGCCAGCTCCAGTTCTTCTTTACCCCAAAAAGGAAAGGAATGCCATAAACCATTCAACCCTCCCTTGCTTTTCTCTTTCCTGTGTTTATCTTCCCCTCCTGCTCTGCAGTGCATCCACTCTGGGTGTTCAGTGCTGGAGCTGCTCAGCGCACAAGTAACCTTAATATCTTTTCTAAAAAGATAACTTTCACGAAGAGAAAATCTTAATTCCACAGCTTCAAACAGGAAAAACACACACACACACCTGTCACTGCAGTTTACTGAGTAGTTATTTCAAGCACGTTTCTGTGAGTAGATAGTATCAGAAGTGAGTGGACAAGGACATGGAAGCAGTGGTTATATGTCAATCGTTGGTCGTCTCTACAAGCCAAAAATAACCAGAGATAAGCCTCGTTTTTCTCATCTTGCTCCGCCTGTAATGGCTCTGTCCATGGAGAGAAGAAGAGAGGGCTAAGAAAGTCTTGGTACCAGGGGCTATAAAAGTAAAATAGTGAGCACAATAAAGCAATGGCTCAGGAGAGATTCAGAGTGAGATGAGGCGAGAACAAAAGTGTTGGGAAGAGCAATGGACTTGGAGAAGAGATGAGAGAAAATTATAGAAATGCAGATTAAGAAAACGGAGTTGAGAAAAAAAGAACAAGACAGATTGAGAGTGAGTTTCAGGAGAGAGGAGGAGCTTCTTATTCACAGGCTTTGATGATACTGTGTTTGGTGTTGGGTGAGATTGTCCTGGTTAAGACTTAAATGACTATGTTTGATCAAGCTGTGTCAATAATCTCACATACAGTCAACACACTAAGATAATTCATAAGAGGCCTTGTTCTCATTGATTGTGAAATGGCTCAAAGGGTCAAACTGATCTCAAACTCCAAAAGTTATTGTAGCTGGCCTTTAAGAGAGCTTTCCAAAGAGGGAACTGTCTGCAGTTTGTTTTAAATTCCTGGGAGAACTGGGGGGGATGAGAGATGAGACGAATGAATACAGAGAAAGAAAGGAATTGAAAATACAACCAATACAGGATCACATGTCACAGTGCTGTGCTTTGCTTATAGTGCTCAAATTTGACTTGCAAATGTATTTTCTTCCAACGCAAAACCAGGAGACAGGATCTGGTGTGGTGTGTCTGTATGCCAGGATGTCAGAGCAGTACATTATATTTCAACTTTAAATGGAAAGAAACAATTTACTCCAAGACCCACAAATGCATTGGTTGCCCGTATGCTGAAGCAATAATTTGTTTTGTAACGTTCAATAGTCCCCACCTAAACACGGAAGCAGCATTTGTGCCACCACCCCTCTTGAAAACTGGAGCTCATCCAAGTGAGTGAACAGGCTCGGACACTGACTGCAGCAGTTTGTTTTGTTCTTGAACTAAAGGTGATGACAGATCAACACTGTTTACTATGTAAGCAATATGCTGCAACTGCTATAAGAGCAAAAGCACCAACACAGAGGATTCATATCAGAACTCATGCAGGCAGTGACAGGACAGGAGGATGTCTACGATAGTCATGGTTCAAGATTATTGGCATATTTCTAACCGCTCGTCACTATCTGATGCTTTCTTCTTGCCAGTTTTTTTTCCTTTTAAACTGCCTCCTCTCTTAACTGTGGCACTAAATGTTTATTGCATCAGACTTCATGTGCTCACACAAGAAAGAAACGCCTGGTTGTGTCACCACTTGCAAAACTCAATACACAGTAAAAATGCTAAAATTGGTCACTGATGCTTCACTGTGCTCTTAATGCTGCAGTTTGAGCTATTATAGAATGATAATTATATTAATAATTATATTAATGTACATTGTATTACTCACCACCAATCATTACAGTTACCCATAGTATGATGATGTACCAACCAATGCTGTGTTGGAGGTAAAGGTGCGATTGTGACTTTATCCATCACTTTTCCATATTTGACTCCAATGTGTTAAATGGGTCAATGTAATTGTGTGAATTCCTTGTATTGCAGGTATAGAGAGTATTTTATATTAAAGAAATATAAACCTTAAACCAACTTCAGTACACACTGTAGTTGTGCTGGTGAAATGTGACAAAGATTTACAAAAAAACTAATACTGTCAATATTTTGATACTTGGATTTCACTTCAATATTTCCAATTTATGTTACTCTATACTTCTTCACTACATTTTAGAGGGAAATACTGTACATTTTACTTACTTAGTTAATAACTACCTTTTATGAGGCATTCACATAAAATATGACATACAAAATATAACGCATTGTAAAGCTCCAGTAGTTCAACACAGATTGTGACTAAAAAAGGGTAAAATGAAGCAACATTTCACAAAACAGATGAGAGAAAAACCTGGTCTGTAAATTTTAAAACTCTGGACATATCCAGATATCCATATATCATATCCATATGACCCATATCTAAAATTGATAAACTAGTTCCACCTCGACAGGCTAAATTGATGCTTACACATTGCTGCATCAGTACTAAAAATATATCAGTCACAGGGAACAATTTCCATTCTATTTTTAGCATCAGGACTGTTCAAAAATGGTGCTGTGCCTCTTATTTAGAGGCCTAAAAACAGAAATACCACAAACAGCAACTTTGACCAATGCCTTTTAAATAGATGTAAATAACAATGACTTTGTGTCATTTTCAGATTCAGAAGAGTAAAGTTAAATCTGTGCCAGGCAGACTGGATCCAGGAGTGTCTGCAGAGTGGGGCAGACAGAACTATAAATCCTTCTGGTTTACCGATCTCTCTTCAGGAGTCTATAATCTGCCTGTAATCCTCAGATTACCAGTATGGTCCTGTGTGGCTGCACTGACTCTGGGCAGGTGGCTCAAGGTTAACTGAGTGCTACCTGTGTGAACCTAAGGGAAATATGTATATCTTAGTGTACATTGGCAGCATGGTGGAGATAAGTCAAGTCAGCCTTAGATAGTATCGGACGATCTGAGCAAAGGTACATAGAGTTTAATAAAAGATATACAACATCTCAGTGGCTGACAATTCAGGTAAACATTAATTACAATAAATCTTCCTTTCATTAGAAGGATTTACAGTGAGGACATCTAACAAACATAGGAGAGAACAGCTCTTTTGCTGTTGGACTTCCCTATAACTCATGAGTGCTTATATCATGTAGTTAATATTAATATATGGTTTCAATGGTAAAAAGAATGCAGTGCTCTTTTTAAACAGGGCGGAACAAGGAGGGAGAGATCTGATAATTATCTTCAGTAAACTGACATTGTCTGTGTTTGTAACTGTAAATGTGCCTTTGCTCTGCACTTTGAACCATCGGCCTGGAAGCAAATAATGTAGCCGTGCTTCACAAACCTATTTCTCTCTTTTTGTTCCCTGTATCTGTTGATCTGTTAATAGTTACACTCTGCCAGAAACTGGGGGAGGCATGGTTTGCCTAGGGCAATGGCTGCTGTGTCAACTCCACTGCCTGCCACTGCCCTGTTATTCTGATTATGTTGTCCAACAATACTCTGCTTTTAGTCAAGATTACATTTTATCCATATCGACCGTTTACTGACTCACATGAGAGCTTGTTTTAAACCCTGTAGGGATACTAATGCCTTATGTATGGGTGTATATGTATACTACATATGGAGGATTCAAGGAAATCACACTCATGAATATACTGTTCTTGTGCAGGAGCTCTCGAGGTGTCCAGAGTCAGCCCCTTAGCCTGCTGGTTCAGCTCCATGCTCTTCTGCTTTGGAGGAGCTGTGCTGTCTGGGATCATGCTGGCCGAGCCACCTGTTGCACCTTTGACCAACAGCACCAGTGTTTTGCTTGCTTCGGTCATCTGGTAAATATCTGGGAAATTAAAATGAAATACAGTATATATAGGTAGAGAAAAGAGCAAAAACAGGAAGGGGTGCAGAAAGTGTTGTTGTGGAAAGTGGATTATTGAGAAGCCTTCAAGAAAAGGCTACACATTCCCTTCCTCCATGCATCGCTAAAGCAAAACGCCAAATAATGAGACTTTCTTTGAGAAGAAATGTGGAACAACTTCATTTTCTCTAAAGGGAGCATGAAATGTACACGACATTGGCTGAAACAGAGAGGTTATTGTAGAGGTCCCATTTCTAAATATGAAGCCTTTGGTACCCTCTGCTGGTGGCACATATAATTACACTTATAAAAAAATAAAAAAATTTAAATAAATCACACACTGCCCTCTGCTGGAGAAGTTGGCTACCTGAGATACAGGGAACGGCATGTGATATTGTATAAATATTTACTGGAAACATACAGCAATTTCCAAACAGCAGGTTTCTGAAACGCTTACATGTGTCTGTACTTGAGCTGATTGAGCCACCTGTGTCTCTACAGGTACCTGGTGTTTTACTGCCCCATGGACCTGGTGTACTGTTGTGCCGCCCTGCTGCCTCTCAGGCTGGTGCTGTCAGGAATGAAGGAAGTGACCAGGACATGGAAGGTGCTTGGAGGGGTCACCCAGGCTCACAGCAAATACAAGGATAGCTTGCTGGTCATGATTGCCATTGGGTGGGCTAAAGGTCAGTGTGCACATGGCCTAGTCCAGGCTTTTTTTTTTTTTTATGGTAACAACACTTTGTGTGTTGTAAATTAAGAATTTTGTGTTTTAATTAATATCAGGCACGTAGTGCATATTAGTCTGTATCAACCATGTGTCTTTTCTACCCACACAAGGTGCTGGAGGTGGTCTGATAAGTAATTTTGAGCAGCTTGTTCGAGGGGTGTGGAAACCAGAGACTAATGAGCTCCTCAGAATGTCTTAGTAAGTTTTCTTAAGGACCCTGCTGCTATTACATCAGTGCATTACAAGTTGGGGCTTATGAAACTACATGTTTAAAACACTCTGAGATTATTGTAATGTATTGAGGATAATGTGAAATTTAAAGGAATAGTTTGACAGTTGGGAAATTTTGGGTGTCTGGGGAGAAGATTGACAAGTTCTGGTTTTTTTGGGGAGGGGTGGGGATAATTATGGGAGATTACTCCTGGTTGGGAGTCACCTCATCTTGAAGTCAGCTCTGATTTCCCCCCAGTAAAAATGTATCTGCAGAAATTAAATAAATGATATAACTTGAAAACTCAGGGGGGTAGTGAGGCCTCTATTTTCAGCCTTTGAGCTAAACTAAAAGGCTGCTGGTTGTATTATAAATTCATATTTACCTTACAGAGAGACTGATATTGATCTAACGCTTTGCACGCTTCCTGAAATGTCATTATTTCTTTAAACCAAAGGTGGTGACACTCAGCAAACATTGGGATATTCTATAGTTAATTGTATAGTCTCATCAAATCTCATATGCTTCAAGGCAGCATTAAAATGAATATGAGTTAGTTTGTGCTTGTGAGATGTGACAATTGTGTGTGCATGAAGATATTGCCCTGATTTTATCTAGTATTAAGTTGTATATCATTATTGATTATTTCTCATTTGTTTAGCCCCACAAAGATCACCCTGATAGGGGCGGTGCTGTTTGCTCTACAGCAGACCCACTACCTGCCACTCCAGAAGCACCACCTTATGCTCATCTACACCATGTTCACTGTCGTCAACAAGGTGAGTCTGGTGTATCTTGTGGAGCTCATTCCTGATGCTCCGACCAAGGTGGTGTTGACTCAGATACAAAACAGGACCTTGTGTTTTGCTTCATGTAATTGCTTACCTAAGAGGTATATTAAATACCATTCTGTGCTTATTAATTAGATCTTAACTCAGGTATAACAAATGTTTTGGTAGCTTGTAGCTCCTTCCGATTGTGTGATGGCTTGTCTTCTAAATGACCTTTCTCCCTCTGCTTTTTTGAAGTTTTAGCTGTGGTGACTCACATTAGCTCGGTATTACCCGTAGGGCTGAGGCTTTTGCATCATTTTCATCAGCTTGCATCAGCCTCTCTTCTCTTCTCTGGGAAACTTGTGCTCTTGACTGAGACACAGATAAATCTACCATGTCTTCTTTCAACTCTCGTTCTGTTAGCTCCCTCTGTCTCTGATCTGCTAAATTAACGCACAGCCATTTCATCAGATTTAGTAGGTGTGTCCGACCTGCTATTTATTATTTTGTGTTCCTGATAATGCAGGTGTTATACACTCACTCCCTAATGGGAAACAAATAAGTGCTTTTACATGTAAAATAGGTCACCATCACATAATTAGTCAGGTTACAAATAGGCATAAGACATCTTGTAATTGTGCTGACTTGACCTTGTCGTCTGATTGGTCGGCTGCTTGTCTGACAACAGAAAAACTTTAAATCTGCAAGCAAAAATGACTTATTGTTGTATTTTGAGTTGATGTTGTGAACTCACTATGCCAATCAGTTGCTTCTTTACACATTCAGCAGTTAGTGAGCAACATTCATTTGAAATTGTTTCTAGCCACTGGTGGGTGTAAGACTACTAAACACTGTCTTTTTAGTGCTGTGTTTGGTTCACCAGCTGGTGAAAGAAATATTTGGCTCTTACTCCACTACGTTAAGCTAGTTGTCTTTGCCTGTCGGGAGTTTGGTGCAGAGCAGGTGGAGTTTTTGCTTCTGAAAACAATGCTGATGTGAGTGATGAGAATTAACCAAAGCAGTAAAGTTCTGGGCCAGAAAAGCAAAAAAATGAGCTGAAAGACACCAAGACACTCTGCAGTGTGGTGATAATCCTTCAGTACAAGCAACAAGCAGTGATGTGCTCTATTGTTAATCATTGCTAACATTCTGCTTCTGTCATCACACATTTATTTTCTCTTTTCCAGTCAAGGATGATGCTGACAGGCTCCTCCGCCTCACCATTTGCTGCCATTGAGTCAGCCATCTACAAGACCCTCTTCACCGGCTCCTCCCCTTATGCCGCCCTCACTGGCGAGGTAAAGAAAGCATGTATTGATAACGACAAAACAAACAGGACAACCTCCACCGCCACAACCAAAGAGAACGGAAAAGCAGGGAAACACACTCCAGATTCTCCTGTCAAGGGACAAAGTGAATCGCTCAAAGCCAAAGAGGAGTCAGAGAACGCAGAGACAACAAGCTGCAAAAAGACCAACTAGTCAGCCTCTGCCCCATAGCGCCTTTTCACCTCTAAGTTGGGTTGTGGAGTCATTTCTGATTCACATTTGTCATGTCAGGACTTAAACTTTCAGTTCTATTTTTCTTTTTTATCAAGAAACATGTTTTTGTCCTGCTGGGTGAACATGTTTTTAATGCCGTTATTTCCATTTATTTAATTTCATTTGCAACTCAATTGAAAGCCTTCTTATGTGTAGAGCTGACTCTAACCAACCCTGCACCTTATTCTGGGAATAATCACCCCATCCAAAGTACTGTAATATTCATGCTGTTGGATGTGAACATCATACTATCCTTGGGCTGATTGTATATTTGCAGTACAATGTGTAGCTTCAGTTTTAATATATATTTATAATGAAAAAAAAAAATGTTGATAATTTTATCTCTGGGTTTTGGGAACAGTGCTGTGCACCTGCTGATCTATGAATGTCTCTATCTCTATCTCTCTTTCTGTATATACTGCTTCATGTAAATGCTATATTTCCTACTCTGAAATGGTAAGAGACATTTTTAAAGAGATTATATTCTATGATACTCAGATATATTGTATTTATACTAAATAATTGCACTTTTGAATGTATAACTTTTCAAAATGAAAGACAACTTATTGTGTTGTGTTTCTTTGGTGAATGCTTTGAAAGCATGAGAATAAACAGGCTTAAATGCACTGCCAAATGTAGTTTTGTGGTATCTACTCCGTGGCATTATATGACAGGTGTGTACATTTTAGTAAGCATGAGTGCATGAACATGTATTTTATTTATGTATTATATGTTCCTGAGATAAAGCGGGTCATTAATACAGGATAAAACATCATGTAGCTCCTTAGCACATTTGTTCACAGTATTATATGTCAAAGAATAATTGATAACTACATTAGCAGCTTCTAAGCTGCTATAAAGCAGCACAGCGACCAGATGTAACCTCCTAGGCTAAAAGATTGCATCAGTGTAACATCAGCACCTGATTGATACCTCACCCTCTTCAAAAAGCTGCTGGAGAGAGATCCCTCAAATCCCCTCCAATTCTCATCCATGTAACCTCAGACGGAGAAGAAGCCCCCCTGTGAATACAAATTAAAAATGAAGAGAAAAGAAAAGAGAAGATGTTCAAAGAACATCAAATGTGATACTGGTTGAGATGATGTACCTGCCTTTAATATGCCTGAAGTCCACAGATTTCAGGTGCATGTATGTCACTTACAGGCTTGTATGCTCCCAACTTTTTGCTGTGTTGATATTACTGACTAATATTAGACTGTATGAGTCGGAAAAACTGAAAGACACATTAATAAGGCACTGTTTTGCTCACACTGCCTCCTCTGACAAGAAGACTGGTGACATGATGACAACTCAGAGCCTGAAAGTTCCCAGACAGTCCCCTTAATGAGGTCCAGACCCATATGACCCCCACTACAATTACTCACTGAACTGAGCAGCCCCCCCACTGTCCAGCCCCTGCTCCTTTTGCCCCGGCCCCTCGCCCCCTGTGCTTCACCTGCCCTATGGCCCATCTCCTCAGCCTCTTTTCATTCTCAGGCTGCTGCCTGTTTTCCACTTGTCAGGTGCAGAAAATTAATCCTTAAATGTGTGCACACAGACTGACCTTCACACACACGCGCACACAGATTTTACACACAATGCATGCACACATTTCTATAAAACAATTTTGAACCCATAGTTGTTCCTTAGTAGAGGTCATGGATATAGCAAGGATTTAGCTAACTATATCTCAGGAATATTAAATTTTCGTCTTGTCAAGGCCACTACACAACACAAGTATTCTGAATGGCCCTGCATTCCTATACATGACTGTGAACCCACAATGATGGCAGAGGCCAGGGACATACCAAGATGAACATATATACTCATAAACAAACTCACATACACAGGTTGGCAAGTAATTGAAAGCAATTAGGGGTCTGACATGGACAGACCAAAGAACAAATAGTTCAATCAAATACACTAAACTACTTGTTGACTTAGGTTTGAGTGAGGTTTTCTATGGGGTTGTTATTATGTTGTTATTACATAGTTTAAACTATACAGCATCTATACAATTTCTCTTTTCAGTCTGTAGCTTCAATACATGGCTTGAATCCTCACTTATAGCTTGGACACACACACACACACACACACACACACACACACTGGTTTTCAAACTCCATCAATGAACCTATAAACGCTGTTGGCAGCATCTTACCTTCCACTGCTGCCTGGAGTATAGCACCCCTGCTGATAAGAGGTGCAGGGCAGGTGATTACCACTTGGTGGCGTGAGAAGGCGTCATCTATGATGGCTTGATGCCTGGGAACTGACAGGCTGGCCAGCAGCTGCAGGCAAGAAGGGATGGGGACAGGAGGGGACCCTCTTCGCAGAGCCAATGGTAGCTGCCTGCATGTGTCTGAGTGTGTGCGGTCTGGTTTAGCAATGCTTGTGAGGACTGGCTACAGCCACTTCACCATTCTTGTGAGGACATTTTAGATTGTGGGGGTGCTTTGGATGGATCAAGGAGCTGATTTTCAATTTTTCACAATTATGTGTAAAGAAATTCTCACCTGAGAATTAAAAGATCAACACTGAAAAATCTGGGGCTGTATTTTTTTAAATTTGAGATGGGGTTAGTTTTACAGTAAGGGTAATAACCCATATGTAATATAGTGGAACCAGCCAACTTGTATGTGGCTATGTATGTGTTTTGGTTTGCCTGTGTCGGTGCATGTGACAAATAGACCGCCAACAAAGGCTGAGTCCATCAAAAAGGCACAAAGAGCTCTGAGGCACACACACATGCATGCACACCTGCAAACACACATACTCCCACACACAATCACCAAATCCCTCCTACCACCAAAGAGACCAGGGCACTTTGTCTTCTCTTTCTCCACAGGAACAAACATGACCTATTCACATGTCCACACCTTCTGCTCTTACTGCTTATGAATCTTGTTCAAATTTAGACAAAATTGCTGCATCTACAATGAGTTTTGTTGCATAATTCCAGTCAGTCTCAGTCATGTCTTTGTCGTTTTGCCCTACCAGAAGCTCCCATCACTCCATGGAGATGTCGGTGAATGTGCTAAATTATAGCTGCAATCTTCCGGCTTGTGGCGGTGCACCTGCTCCAACTCAGTGGTGTCTTAACGTGATGTCACATGCTGGACGTTGTTTGGCCTCTCACCACATACTGACATAATCTCTTGTGGGACCACGTGCACCAATTCTCCTCTGAGCTAATGTCTGCCATGGATGATGTATCAATAAAAAAGTTAAATAAAATAAAAACTAATGCAATAAAAAAGTTTTCATAGGTGCTTCACAGCACCAAATCGTTCATTATTTTCCCCTGACAGCAGCTTCCTTTTGGGATGTTTTGAAATGATCAAAGTGAGTGTTTTTTAATCCAAAGTTTTGTCGAAAGACTCTGCGGGTGATGCAATCAAACTCATTATCTCTTCAAGTGAGATGAAAGTAAGGAGAGAGCTGCTTGGGACCACACAGGAAAAGACTCAGTTAGGAAAGTTAGGCAGAAGGAAGGAGAAAGGCAGATTGAAGGCAAGAAAAAAAAACCCAGAAATACTAACTAGAGGAGAATTTGAAAAATGTGGGGGCCACATGAATGAGGAGTCAAATCAGGGCATCTTGACAACGTTGTGGTGTTGTACGTATAACATTTCTTTTTCTCTTACACGAACACTCAGTCACATACACACAGGCACAGCGGTCTCTTCAGAGAGCTCTAACTGAACGCCAAACGGCCGATGTCTACCACCATTCAAGATTTGACTTGTAAAGAACAGCTGCAAGGAGAATGCCAAAAAATGGAGCTGCTGTAATCTGACTTGCAAGCTAGTTGTGTGTGTGTGTGTGTGTGTGTGTGTGTGTGTGTGTTTGTGTGTGAGAGAGTGGGAAAACAGCAACACTGGAGAATGAAAGGGGCTCACATATTATGTTGAATGTTCACTTGAAAACTCACTAAACATGAAATTTGTTCAGACGTGACCAGATTTTTAAAATCTCATTGTTGCTCTCTGTATCCAGGATGTGGTCCCAAACTATTCTAGCATGCAGCTGGTTAGCTGACCACTAGTGAGTGTCTTTCATTGAAAGATCCAGGTTTCGTCCTTCTTATTAGAGCTTATGGATCTTTGTGGATGATTAACTTCAATACATGTAAGGACGGTGGGGAGAAACTGTGCCAAATGCCAAGTTTTCAAGGCTCATAATGTCCACAAGACTGTGTGATTCGAAGAGATGCTACATTAAATTTTGTGGTAATGACTGTGGCCATAATATCTATTGGATGATGTGATAGTGGAGTTTAAAATAAAGCTGCCATAATTTATCCATATAGCAGGTGCCTGTGTCTTCTAAGAGAATTACTTTGAACCTCCACAGCCAGTTCCCTCCAACTTCTTTCATGTGGACATTTTGATGTGAGGTTGAAGTCCTACAAAGAAGCATCCTCTGACACTGGCATGTCATCTTTTACTAGTTGGTTGTTCAGTTGCTTCTGTTCTCATACTGGTTCCTGTTCCACCTTGGAAATGAAGTAAGCCCAGAGTGTACAGTGTTCTTTTGTTCTCTGTATTTCTGTTCACAGAAGCATGGCCAGTAGTTGGTACATGGTGTGCTTCTGTCACTCCCCCTCCTCTTCCTTTCCTCCTCCTCTTCTTTTCTTCATTCACCGAGGAAGCAGATGGCGTTTAGTGTTGGTTCTTTTCCTTTTCATATAGGACCTTACTAGATATTCTTAGCCCTGGGTCTGTATAGGGTAAATGTGACCTTGTTAAGGGAAAGGAATTGGAGTTACCACATCACAATGATTGCACCCTACAGCAGGTTATTTACTACAAAAAGAAGTGTCTGTCAGTAGATCTGCTTATTGTAAAAGGGTGATGTTGTGTGGTCCAGTTGCTGGGATCTGTTCATATTTTCCATTGTTCCTGTCTCCATTTTTTCCTCTGGTTCCTTCTTTCACTCCATCAGTCTGCCTTATTTTCTTCTGCTAATCTGGTGTATCTCTTCCTCCCTCTCCCCTCCTCTCCTTCCCTTGTTCCCTCTGTGTCCCTCTCTCACATCCTGGGGGAACCTCATTTTACCATCGTTGCCCCTCCCCTCCTCTCTGCTTGGCCCCTCCTGTATGCAAAGCAGGTGTCAGCCAGGACAAGGAGGACAGCGACTACCTCACAAAGGAGGCGACAGGGTCTTGGGGGCAAAACACACACACACACACACACACACACACACACACACACACACACACATACACACTTGACACATGCAGTCTCTCTCTGTGTCCTCTGCTCAGTGCTCTCTCTATCTACATGCACTTGCACTTCACACGTATGTGCTCCCTTTATTTCACTCACACACAACCACGCTCACACACAGCTCCCGTGGGCTGGGCTGGGGCTGGGGACAGGGAGAGCTGGAACTGTCTGTCTGTCTGTCATTAGTATTCCAGCAGGAGGCTCCTGGCCCGGCCAGACATCTGAGCAGAGCAGCCGCAGCAGATAAAGAAGAAGCCATTAATCCACGGAAGATTACCAGCACTGATACTTTATCCCACCGTAATACAGCAATGCAACCAGACTCATTCCATTTACAATGCCGTCAGAGGAAGAAAGAGGGAAAGAGGAGGTAGAGAGAGCTAGTCGAGCTCACCTTGTGGATGGAAAGATGGCAAGACACACAGAAAGCCAGCTTCCCCTCTCAACTCGTGATTTGAATTTCTTTTTTGATGGAGCAGCGATTGGTCAAATCTGTGTGTGTGTGTGTGTGTGTGTGTGTGTGTGTGTGTGTGTGTGTGTGGTCTTGCATTTGATTTGGAGATGTTTTGAATTCAGAAAGGGTCACCCCCCCAATTGCTGTGCCACAGATGGCCACTGTTTTAGAAATCAAAGTTGGTCCAAAGAACAGCTGGCTGTCTTTCCTACACCATGCTGTGCCTGTTTAAATCTAATATCCTTAATAAGTTTGTTTGTATGGGTCTGTGCATGCGTGTGTCCCTGATGAACTTCCATGAAAAAAAAAGCAAAAAAAAAGCAAAAAAAGAAAGCAGTAACAGCCAACCGCACCACCCTGCAAGAACCTTACACCAAAATGGACGCCATTCTTGTAAGGTGAGAGATCATATCCAGACCTGAAACCATCAGTCATATGATAAGAATGTCAGAGCAGGCTGGAGAACATGATACAGTAGAGGCAAGCTGTTTGAAGATACAGTGAAACAAAGAGAAGAGGAACAATAGCACAGCAGATGCAGGAGATTAGATTGGAATTAGATTTATTCACACTAACTGATAAAGCCCAGTCATGGTTGGGATTTCTGGATGATGAAACAAAACCAGGAGGAGGAAGAGAAGGAACCGTTGACTCAACAAGCAGCAATGACAGACGAGCTGAGGATAGGAGGAGCCAGATAAAGGAGACAAAGGGATCCTGGGCCAGAGAGGAGGAAGAAATGAAACATTCAGGAGAGACAGAAAGAAAGATGAAGGTGCAGGAGAGAGAGAGAGAGGGAGAGCGAGAGCAGAGTCTCCACCGCTGGTACAGTGCTGAGCTCATGTGTCCTGTAAAAATCCAATCCTTCGGACTTGGCAGATAGTGTTACCATGAGAACAGCAGTGGGGTTATTGTGAGGAGAGAGAGAGAGCGAGGAAGCAAAAGAGAGAAGGGGAAAAGCCAGACTTTCTCCAGCAACCATCTGTTACTGCAGCTGACCCTGGCACTGAGACTAACCTGCCTCTGGTAAGGAATGTACAAGTCCAACCACTAGAAACGCTGCAAAAGAAGCTGGACACCAACGTCAAAGCGCTGACCTGGACTCCACCGCTGCAATGCACATGATTACATTTTCATATAAACACCAGGATCAGCCACAGCATTTTATAATAACTATGACTATCTGAGTATTTTTTATCCTGAGTGAGTGGTGCCACCAAAAACCACTATAGACATGTAAAAACAACAATGACACATCTTTCTTCCGGTCTGTTTTGCTCCTCAAGGGACAGAAGCAATCCTGCAGAGTTTGCTTTGGTTTTCAGACCAGAAGTTAAAACATGATACAGTAGAAGCAAGGAAGATTTAAAAGGGAAAGAGAGAAAATGAAAAAATGAAGTAAGTTTTAAACAGTTGGGTCTTAAGATTCTTGTTTGAAGATGTGCAACTTTTATGTTCAAGCTTTGAGGCCTGATAAACAAAATCTTTCAGTTTACATGATGCAACAAGTACTGATTTCAGCATTTCCTGGAGAAGCTAGACTGACAAAATGGATTTACATCATTTGTCTTCACAACTTCATGAAAGATCAGATCTATCACAACTGCAAAGCAAGGTGTTCTGTCCCAATTCAGCTCAGCTAAGCTGGAGTCTAGCTGCTCAGGGTTCATAGCTACTGGTTATAGAGATATCATGTGGTGACCAAAAGAAGTGTAACTCGGCTGCTTGCATTTACTCTTGGACGGTTCTGATGATAGTAGAGCTTTAGTGAATACAACATGAAGGCCTCTTCTTTTCTAAAACATATGCCAAATGAACACATTTCCATTTTCCTTAACATGACTCTACTAAGCTGCATAGAATATAACTTATTCAATGATAAACAACATATTCAACATCCACTTGTTTTCATGCAAACATGCATGGAACTTAGACACATCAACTCAACATGCAAATTTAACAAAGCCACATTAAACTTCTGTACAACTACAACATAAAAGCCATATCCACTTGCTTAAACATGGGGAATGAAAAGACATTCAGGTAATTCTTAACCTCATCAGGGAGAGAAAATTAATCTGTACTCTATTGTAAGGTTCCCTACCTGAAAATAAAAGCTTCTTCTTTTATACTTGGGCAATCAACAAACATAGTGAACAAAATGAACTGGTGGTTGCGCCCAGTGTTGTGAAGTGCTAAATGGATCTACAACTACTCCTTCACATGTCCATAAAGAATTAGAGGTCAGCCATTCATATTAAGCCTTACAGCCCTCGATAAATATCTGATGTGCTTTGAATTAAAAATTACCATTTGGACAAATGTCAGGTGCTGCAACCTTTAAATTTCACCTTCAGAATGACACCCATTGATAGTCATAAAGCAGTGCGAAAAAAATGCTCACTTTCCTTTTTACTGCATAGACAATGAGAGGAAAGGGTAGAGTGAAGAAACTCTTATTGATGTGCATGGCTCCAGCCTGATCCCAGCTCTCTAAAGCAGTATTTATAGTTGTTATTTCTCAGTTTCGCCCACTTGTTTTCAGTCATTAATCTTGGGTACCTTGGGAACAGTTTTGTGCTCATATGTCTGGAGGAACTCTCCCTGGCATTAGTATAGAGGAAGATATGCAAACAAAACCTGGATTAAACCCAGTCAAGCAAGTGGCTATGATCAAATAACAGGAAGACAATGAAGTGCAATGAAGTATCTGATCAGGTGGATGGACCTAACAATTGTATTTGCATATAGTAAGTGATATCTTCTAATATCAAAGGCCACTTCATGTTCATGAATTAAATTAAAATTGTACTTATTTTTGTATATTTGTATAACTAAATTTAAACAGTAACATACTTGGTTTCATGCCCAGTATTTCTGTATAACAATTAGTCTTTATTAAGATACAAATAGAAAATACAGGAAATATGTACACAGAATTAAAAAAAATAAAAAATAAAAAATCAGAACAAAATAGCTTCTATGGGCAAAAGTCAGTATTTAGTGTGACCTCCCTTGGCACTAAGCACATCTTGAACTCTTGGTGAGACTGTCCTAATGTTTTCTGAAGTAATCTTCTTTCAGCACTTCCCACAGTTCTTCTTCAGATTTAGGCTGTCTTATTTCTTCCTCTGTCCCAGTGATCCCATAATATTCAGGTCTGGACTCTGTGCAGGCAAGTTCATGACTGTCAGTGTTTTATCAGCTGTTTTTCTCTCCAAATATGATTCCACTGCATTAGCAGTGACCTTGGGATCATTATCATGCTGAAAAATAAAACCATTCCCAATCAGGCTCTTTCCAGAAGAAATCACATGATGAATTAAAACCTGTATTTTTCAGCTTTCGTGATCCCATCAATTCGGACAATGTCGCCAACACCACTTATAGAAATACAGCCACAAAGCAGGACAGACCCTCCACCATGTTTCACTGCAGGCTGCAAGCACTCATTTCTCCATCTCTATCCAACTCTTCTTCTCACATATTGTCGAAGATTAGACCCAACAATTTCAAACTTGGATCCATCACTCCATAATACTCTTTTCCACTGATCTTCATTCCAATCTTTGTGAGCTTTAGCATATTTCAGCCTTTTCACCCTGTTCTCCTTTTGAAAAAGTGTTTTTTTGGCTGCTGCTCTTCCACAAAGACATTCCTGATCAAACTTCAGACTATAGAAGGGTTAACTTGGCTTCATCCTGATGAAGCTGCCAGATGCCGAGCCAGGTGCTTGCTGGACCTCTTCTCTCAAAGAAGAAACTCTGAGAAACTTCTGATCAGATTTAGAGTTTTGGTCTTCTAGTCCTTTTTTGTCCTTGATATCTCCTCTTCAAATTTCTTTATAACAGATTGAATACCACATCTTGAGTTTCCTTTGAGAGTGGCCTTGCTGATGCAAAAATATTATTTTATGTCTGTCAAATTCTGTGGTCTTTGGCATTTTTAATGGAATTATGTGATTGGAAGTTGGTCTTTTACATATTAGCAGCTTCCAATGAGTGAACCTCATACAACATGTGTATATAATGCTCAAGCATGTATTGCGTAAAAGCTGGTGTAATAGACCTTTTTCACAGCATCATGTTGACATGAAATAGTACAATAGTAACAAATGCAAGTGTTAGTAATGACATGAATTATGGCTCCATTCCATTTAGGTTTAAGAGCCAGGTTCCTGCTATTGTGAAGGGAGGTCACCCTAAATGCTTGACACTTTAGCAATTTTTCTGTTTTTTTCCCCCTGTTTTTTAATACTGCATAGATACTTACTGTATTTCCTAATTGTATTCTAATAAAGAGACTGAAAAATAATTATAAATGGTCATTATAGCATTGATAAAACAAAAAATCTAATGGTGGTGGATTTGCACAGTACTATATATGAAGAGTTTAACTCTGAAACACTAAGCTTTTCAGAACTGTGTGAATTTGAAATGTTAAGTAAACAACACAACCATGTGGTCGTCACACTTTAATTCAAATGCTGCTAAATCCTGATGCTTGTTCCTAAAATGAGCAGGTTTGTGTGTGTGTGTGTGTGTGCACATAGTGTAATTTTTTGTTGAAAGGTTTCATGTTTATTTTTCTTGCGTGGGTTGAAAATTTGATCAGTATTGAGCAGCATTGAGTAAGATCACTATGAATGGTCGAAAAAAAAATCAATGAAAACAAGACTCAAATTTTGCCATTTAGAGACACATTTTCAAAAATCAAATACATTTAAGACTGCAACAATTGCTAGAGATCAATCTCCACCACTACTTAATATATTTGGCAATTTCTACAAGTGGAGAATGATTTTTGTAACATTTTGTTTATCTATTAAGATTGCAATTTGTGGAGGCTATGGTTTTCCAAGAAAAGGTGAATCGAAGGCAACTGGACATGGTTGTAGTTATTCAGTCGTAAAGAAGCCTGTTTGAAGAAAGGTGAAATGTTAAGTATCTGCAACTTTTCTTTTCTTTGGATAACATGCTGTTTGAATGACACACAAAATACACAAAAAAAAACAAAAAAAACAAAAACAAAATTGAATGTCTAAATAACAACTCTGATTTTCTTTATAAAAAAAATCTTAGTTTATTCTGGTTAAATTGGTAGGAATTTTCACTCAAATACATTATTTACTCATTGCTTACCCCTGATACCGTGGCATTAATGGGTGATCTGGGTGTCGGCCTATGATCTTCTACAAAGGACAAAGAAATGGCCACAATCCGTCTTTATTATTATAGCAATAGTTTACTTTTAATAATGCCGTCTCCTTTTGAGTGATCTAGTTTTTGTGGTCTCGAAGGAAGAAGTTCAATTCCCTATCCATCTGTGACCTCCACAATTAACTCAGCGACCAATCATATCAGAGAGAGATGGAAGTGGATGTGAGCCACTCAGAACTCTGGAGACCACCGGTCCTCAATACCTCATCATCACTGTCATTATCAGACACAGACCACAAGACTTGGTGTTACTGGGGAGAACTGGTGTAACTATCAGAACAGAAAGGGAAAAAAGAAATCTCTTCATTTTCTATATCTGCTTATGTAGAATTTCATTTTTCCATTGACTCACTCCACTTAAAATATATTGTCATAAAACATGCATGTGAATACTGTATTTAAGGCTCAATATTGAATATGAAAAATGCATTTAAAACATGAACATGAAAGTCTTGCAAGATTTTAATTTAATTTTATTTATGTGGATGACACTGTCATCTGTTATTCCATACAAGTCCATGTAAAAAGATCTCTAAATACTGGACAGATTGCAATGACATTTTGTACAGACCTTTATGATCCCCATGGGTTTAGTCGTAATGACTATAGCTATCCCAGACTTTTCATCCAATACCACCCAGTCATGGTTTTGACTTACTCAGTGAAATATCTCATCATTTACTGGATGGATTGGCTCAAACTAAACACTAACATTTAAGGCAACAAATAACAAAGATTTGGTGATTCCCTGACTTTTCCTGTGGTGCCACAAATGGGATTTCCCTCAAAATTGCATTTGTGATTTTGGACAAATACCTCAACTTTTAGACGAATTTGATGTACAGATCAGTTCAGAGCAATGCCAGTGTTTTAGGTTAATGTTTTAATTAGTCCAATGCTCTTTGTTTGTGACGATTACACTCCTGTCAGCTCCAGTTTCATTTTGTGTTTAGCGCTAATTAGTAAATCTTAGCATGTTAATATGTTAAACTAAGACATTTAACAAAGTAGACATTCTAGCTACCTTCTAAACATCCACATGCTAGCCTTATCATTTTGAACATTTTAGCATGCTAACATTAGCATTTAACTCATTTACAATATTTTTACTATGTATTTGAGAAAAGGTCTTGGTACAGAGAAGGGAAACCTATTTTTTTTTGTCCTCCAGTAGAAGGACACAAATAAAGACTGTTTGGCTCTTCACCTCATGTCTTTGATTCACTTCCTGCACTCTCGTGGGACCATGGTGACAGAGCAACGCTGTGACCAAATGTTTTATCTCCTCCCAAACTCATTTAACATCATCTGCCACTGGCCTCTTATTTAGTGGGCTGTGTAGTCAATTGTGGCATATCTCCACCTCCCACAGAAGGTCATCGATTTCTTCTTGGGAGACACTTTTGTGGGTGGGATGGGGGGATATGGTGGGTTGGGGGAGTGCTTTGGACTTTTATCTTTCATCAGGAAATTGCCAGAGCTGAGTAGCACAGAGCACTGTTTTCTTTTTAAAGTTGTGTCTCCAAATATCGTTGCTATCTTGAGTGAGTTTGCTATATGTGAGAATTCCCACAATGCATGAGAACAGCCTTCTGTAGCTTAGATAGATGTGGTTTCAGTGGGTACTCACAGGATGTGGTTATGATGGTTTTCTTTTTGGGATAAATAAAATGTAAAGGCCTATTTTTTTATTAATTAATTTTTTTTTTTTTTTGGTACTTTCTGTGAACAGCTTCATGCAACTCCATCCAGTTTCTCATAAGATCTTAGATGATGTGTTTCCCTTCAATTCATCTTATCAACAAGAATCAATGACATTTTTTCAAGATAATGTGATGTTAATTACTGATTACTGTTAATTTCGAGCATCATGCATCTTCCTTATTCGTCATATCATTCGGTTCATGTTCTTCTCATGTTCATTTCCAGTTTTGAATTTAGAAATGAGAGCAGGGCTTTAAAACTGCATCATCATTTAAACTACGATCCTTAAATGCAGGATCAAGGAAAATGTCTGCAGGAGCAATGTTCTCACAGACACACACTTTAATAACACCATCTGCGGTCAGCACATCTTTTGAATCTCAACCTGATCTTCTCTCCCCACCCCATAATCCAATCTTTGTCCCACAATGCACTTCCTGCATCCTCACCTCATCCTGTTTCCTTTAAGCCGAGAACATCTCATCCTTGCTTTGAAATCAGGAAATGAAAGAAAGTCTCAGCATTTGGCAGTGTGAGGAACCATTCTTCCATAAACACTGTATGATAAAGGTTACAGAGTCACAGTAAGAGATAGAGCACCACTGTTTTCAAGAAAGGGCTTATTCCCATTGGTGGATAGCTTTTTCCCATTGAGTAAAGCTCCCGGTGAATGATATGGCCTGTCTGTGTTGACAGGCTGGAGATAAGGAAGTGCCCTCAGGTATTAGTTGTCATTCCTTTTCACCGGTAAAAAGCAGCTGAGAGTAGCTACCTTATTTTTTTTCATTCTCCTCAGTCTTGCACCTTTCCTCCTCTTTTGAATGAATAGAGAAATTCACAACAACAAAGCCTTCCACTCTCATTAAGTCAGCCGCAAAGCCAAGCACCACCAAGGAGCACAATATCTGAGGCAGATGAGTAATCCCCCCGCTCAATCTAGAAGCTGGCACAGAATTTCAAATGTCCATAATAACTGCCGGAGAAGGAAGTGAAGGACACACACAAACGTGCACCCTAACAGATCCCATATACACACACTCATATGCACACACATACACGTACTGTATGGTGATGAAAATAAATCTGTTATTGACCATTAGCCCACTGCAGCAGAGCAGAACTAAAATGTCCTTCATCTCGGAGTGTCACACTGAGTGTGAGTATCTGAATATTTGCGTGCACCAATTCCTCAAAACCAATATCTTCAAAGAGACAGACATTGAGTCCAGTCAGACTTGACTATTTAATGACCTTAGCGTTTAACCTGACATTTAAATATACAATCAGGTCAGATAGCCTCATCAAAATTGAGAAATAAGCTAATTAGATAATACGCCTACTTTAAAAAAAATTGTATAGCTACACTACACTAATAATTAGCTGCAGCCTAGAAAGATACATAGACATGTATTGCTTTAACTCAGCACATAGCAGTACATTTTAATACTGCATTTTCTTCTTTTGCATATTCAGCAATAGAACAAGAAGGTAGCTGTAGCTGGTGAGGAGTCGAGGCTATTGGTGAAGCCATTTAGCTCCTGCTCGCTTTGGAAATATGGAGCTGAAATGCAGTGATGAGTCAGCTCTTTTTTCTGGGAGGATGAATCATTCATCATGGCCGCCAGCAGGGTCCAGGCCCGGGATGGAGGGATGGAGGGATGGAGGGGGTCGAGGGGAGGTCGATCAGGACCTGATGGCAAGTTCCTCTGCTGACTCCACAGACAGTGCATGAGGCTGTAGCAGTAGCAGTAGCTGCTGTTGCCCTGGTGCTGTTCTGAATGGTATAATGATAAAGAGATTTGGAGGTTAGGAGGCTGAGCAGCACAAACTCTGATCATGATTTAGTCTTTACTTACAGGTTGTGTGACAGATTGAGGATACTGTCTACAAACGTTTGCACGATACTGTCATTTCCTGTTAGTCATGGTTTGGGCTTGGCCCTTTAGTTCAAGAGGGATATTTTAGACAATAAGGTGCTTCAAACTGTTGCTGTCCTTTGCTTGTGGGATCTTTGGGGAAGGCTCTTTGCTGTTTATGAACTAGTGCCCCCTAGAGGACTGTAATTCTTTTTCCAAAGTTTGGCATTGAACAACCAGCCCCTTTGGCAGGCATATAATGTTGATATTGGATAACTCTGCAAAACCCTGAATTACACGATTTTAAAATACTTTCTTTCTACGATATCTGTGGTTGGCAACTACAGTTTGGTTAAAGGTTGGGGGAAGACTGGGAATTTGGCAAATACACTACTGAAAAGTTTCTGTGTGGTTAAACCGGTGATGAAACAACCTCCAGGCTTCCTCGTGAGTTGGATGTGCTACATGCCTCCATGCCTACATGACTCCATTTAGACCTTTGCTGCCCCAGAATCAGATGGGTGAACAAACTCTTGTTGTTTCTTTTTGCATTAATTCAACATTCAGGACAGATGATGGCATCCACACATTGAAATGATACCAACACCTCATACCATAGTGGACAGCTATTCCAACTAGCAAGGACACACCACTTCCTGTATTGGCACTGACCGTTAGCCCTGCTAGTAAGTGATTATGGGCACAAACATGCAATATGGATATATTTCCTAGGGATAATGGGCTAGGAAGAATTTCACTGGCCTGCACAGAACCATGACCTCAACCCTAGCTGACATTTTGAGATGAGTTTGAACACCTATTATGAGGCAGACCTTGTCAGCCGACACTAGAGTCCAACCTCAGTAATGCTTCCGTAGCTAAATGGGGGGAAATCCTGGCCCTGGGTTAAAAAAAAAAAACACTTGTGTAACACTTTCTCAGAAGAGAAGAGGCCATCACAGCAGCAATGGTCATGGTTTTTGGAGTGAGATGTTCAAGAATAACATTATATTTGGTTTGTATGATCAGTCTGTTAAGTATATTGAAACATCTGCCACCAATGTACAGCACATTCCTCTTCCTCTTTGCGCAAAAGCACATCATCCTCTGAGGAACCTGCCTGCTACAATGTGCCTTGTATCAGCTATTTCTTCTCTCCTGAGAGAGACATAGGGAGAGAGAGAGAGAGAGTGAGAGAGAGAGAGCTTAGTTACATCCTGGTAGGACAACCTCACCCAGAGGGCTGTGGAGAAGACGAAATGGAGGGAGGGGGGGGCAGACAAAAAAGAGAAGAGGAAAGCAGGAGAAAGGAGAGATGGGAACACAGCATATTAGGGAATATGAGGAGAGCAAACGAGAGCAGAGTCAAGCTTAGGAGAGGCATCGAGTGACCTCCTCCCTCTCCATTGTTAGAGAACAGAGGAGTGAGGCTGGCTAGAGGCCACCAAAGGGGTAGAATACATTAGAAACAAGCCAGAAAGAGAGAGGAGAAAAGGAGTGAGACAGAGGTGGGGAGAGCTCATGCTTTTTCATGTTGTATGAACAGCAAACATCAGTCCTGGCTGAACTAATAAAGCTAAAACTGTTGCACAGGTTGAGGTCATTAGGAACTGGGGCAAGTACATGTCATGTGATTTTGAAAATGTCACATGTGGCATCTTCAAAGGTTTGCAGACAGAGGAAACGTTGAGGAAAAAGGACTGGGCTTGGATGGATGATGAGAACAGGAACAGGACATAGCCTGCATCAAGACACAAAAAGGAAATGTCTGGAGAGGACAGGGAAACAGGTGGTGGCACAATATGAGAGACAGATCACCATGTGATGATCGAACTCCACAATGATGCTTCTAGGGAGTACTGCTTCCAACATGGACATGATAACAATCGACAATTGATGAATAAGTATGAAGAACTTCTGCCACAAATTAGAAGAGGGCGGATACTTTAAACCCCCAGTGTCACAAAACGAAGAATTTGTTTATAACCTTTCAAAAACCAAAAAGATTTTCAATCACTACCACTGAATTACAAAATTAGGAAACTGACACTACAGAGATACACCCAGCCCAGAATCCCAAAGAATATTTAAATACATTTAATGCCAACTTTCAATCCAACACAGGAAGTAGCGTGACCTCAATGTAACAAGGCAGAAAAGCTGCAGAGGACAGGATGGTGGATGAAGGTGCAACACATCAAACACATCTAAAGTAGGAGGCTGTGTTTGTGTCCTATCACAAACCTTAAACCCATGGTCCCCCCAACCTTATCAAGGTGTTTTAATAACCATACTTGCGTCATCATTTAGTTCTTTCCCTTTTAACAACATGGACATTGAACATAATCCAGGATTTCAGGAGTCGTCCAATATCAATGTTCTTGTTCAGAGATGGGGTTGCTGCACTTTAACCAAAATCTCTTGAGATTAAAAGAAAAATCCTCATACATAGCATCTAGGAAAGCCCAGTATTTTCCTCACCAATCCTGCTTCATTTTTGAAAGTGAATGATTGAAAACATCCTTGAATCCTCCACCACAATCTGGTTCTAATCTGTCTCCTCCTACACCAAGGACAAGCACCAACATGGTGTCTGTGCTGATGAGTGGGTGAATGGCTGTCAGCTGCCCTCCACGAAGGAGCTGCGTGATGCCAGGGTGACAAAAAAAAAAGAAAAAGAAAAAAAAAAAAAAAAAAGGGGCAGGCAGGATTGCCACCGAGCCTGCACACCCAGGCAACCATCTGCTCTAAAACCCTTCCTGAGGGAGACAGTGCCTCCCTCCTTCACAGCCCCCTCTGGAACTGTCTGCAAAACTACCACGGTTACTGTTAACATGCTACTTACTGAAGCCTGTTTGCATGGTCTCGCTGTGACTGTGAAAAGCCTCTGCAGTATGCTCATAATTTGCAATGCATCCTCATTATACACCAGTTCATTCTCTACATGTTTGCTCCCCCTTTGCACGTCCTGTACTGAGAGATGAATGATTGCGGGGCAGTATGTAATTGTTCATGAGTCAAAGTCACCACAACATCTATGCCCTCCCCATCTCAAAGAAAAAAAAGGCTCTAAAATGTTTGAATATTTGTTTCTATGCATGTTAAAATTTATTGGCTTAGCTGTTCAACAATATTTTCTGTAAGTTTTTTTTTTTTAAGTTAAGCCATTCGTTTGTAATCCCAATGAAAATCAACAATATCTTATAATCACAGCTAACTAAACTCCTTCTGAAATAACTTTTCCCCTCTAATCAGTATGCAATTCTCTCNTTTTTATTGATGACTCCGACCTTAGCAGAACCAGGTTCGAGGAATCGAGGAGAGACACAACATAATAAGGTATCCTTTCGTGGAGCATGATTTTACCACTGGTCACTCCTCAATTTGGAGATCTTGACATATCCTGGAGTTACAGAGCATAATCTGTATTATTCAAATATCCACACAGGCACTTCGTGTGGATATTAACTGTTAATTGTGACTCGAATTTACTGTTAGAATTTGAAAACTTTATATATTATATAGAAACATTTTTCAAAGGATGATTAGATAAAAAATCAAGGCAGAAAAAACTAATTTTGGATAATTGTTATAATTGTCTGTTAAAAACAGCTTTAGAGATCAGGGAAGAACATTACAGAGAACCGGGTGAAGTGAAACAACAAAGTCATGTGAGGGAACAGGCAACACAAACAATATGGGTCATCATGTTGCCTGGAGACTTGGATTTGGTTCCTGAGATTTAGCCCAAAAGGAAAATTCACAGCAAAATGAACTTCACAAACACAGAGTGTGTCATCTTGAACAGTTGTGTACATTTCCAAACATGATTGGCCAGAGTTTTCTGTCATATAAGTGAAATAAAAGAAGTATGAATGATTTGTGAAACCTAATGGACAGTTTTCAAAATGCCCATTTTCATGTTTTCAGTAGACCACAGCCAACTGTTTGTTGTGGTTTCCCCCCCCTCAGGACGCTGCATGCTTTTCATTTATTTCTCGTGATTACATGACAGCCTTGGCGGAGAGATGAAGTGTGACCTTGGAGAGACTGTGGCACCTTGTAGCGCAGTGGGTGCATCAGACATATCCTCTTTATGCACTGTATCCCTGCAGATGATGGCACAATGTTACAAATTTGTGATTTTAAAAGGAATGTTATTCCCGTACTTCTTTCCCTTGTGTTTACTGAGAGATTACAAGTCTGTGATCAAATAGAACTGGAAGAAAGAACTCATCTCAAATCTCACCAAGACAAAACCCAAAGTTAGACCTCTTTTATGGATAACCCATTGCATAATACAAACAGACTAATATGTCATGCTTTTGTAGCCGCATTGGTAAGGGTGCGTATGGGCTGAATCCTACCAAATCCACATGACAGACACCACAAAGTATTAAGAATAGCATAGCTTGGATCCTGTGGGACCTCCAGATCTCGTAAGATTTGAGTGGTGACCACAAAGTCAGCGCAGTAATGGACTAGGAAGAAAATACAGCAGTGGAAATACAAGTAGTGCTCCCAAGTGGCAGCAACATCAAAAAGAAGGAATATGAGAAGCTGAAGGAATAACAGGGGCTGATACAGCTCTTGTCTCGCCATCAGTGGGGAAGGTCCCATTGGGAGTGCTTGGGGCAGAGACCTCAGTATGGGTATAATGGCTTCAGGAGATTTTGTGGGACAACTGTCCAGTGTTGTCAAGAAAATATCAAAACACAGACACTGTGTGGAATGTATTTTAGTCAAAATTTAAACTCTGTGCCATTAGTCAGCGAAGATGTTGATGCCTGAATGCATTCAGGGAAGTCAGCCCTTGAGTCATTCAAAGACAGAATCAGAAAGAGAGGGCAATTTGAAGTGAATTGGTCAGGAGAAGCAAGTGAAAAGCGTAAAGATGAACATTTCAAATGTTTTTCGGTGATTGGGGTGTGATTGTTAGCTATGCATGTTGGTGTCTTGTTTGTCTCTCTCCTGCACTTTATACTCTCCCTGAATCAGTTGAGATGCTTTTAAGGGGGGCTGACAGCAAAATGGATTAAATGGGGTTTGCTGACGGAATACATATCAAATCTGCGGGCATGCAATTGTGGGCTGCGGCATTTGCAAGGCTTATGACTTCTGCTGAGGCTGTGGATCCATCAAGCCTTGCCTGCTCCCTTCTTCTCCCTGCTATTCAGATGTGGAGGAAGAGAGAGGGAGAAAAGCGAGAGGGAATAGGAAAGAGCTCTTGATCACCTGCTTTGTCTGAAGTGAGTCACCTTGCAAATATATGAATAGCAAATGCAGGAAAAGTAATCTGGTGGCGCACTGGTACATCCTCCTATTTGCATACCTGCCAGCCCCTGTAGTTAGCTCCTGCATTTCAGGACTTGGCACCTCAAATACGCAACGGTATGCATATATTTTTGTCCTTTTTTTCTACAATTGTGTCTTTATTTTTCTATCTCCTGCCTCCTTTCTTTGTCTCCTTCTCAATCCTGTCCATCTTTACCCTCCTCTATTCCCCCCTCACCTCCCCTTCACCTCACCCATCCTTTTCCCTCAGTCTCCCTCAGACATCAGGGTGTATTTTCCCCCCCGGCAGGATGCATGACAGGGGAGCAGGTGGAACGGAGAGCAAATGACAAATCTCTCTCTCTCCATCCCTCCCTGCATCTCTCTCTCTCTCTCTCTTTCTCTCTCCATCTCTCCAACTGTCCTGCCAGAGGCCCTGCTCAGTCTTCCTTCCTCCCTCTTTCCACCACCTTCCCATCCTATCTGACCACATTGATATTCAAATCTGCCCAGGCTGCATTCCACCTTCTCTCGCTGTGAAGGTCTCACCAAACCACAGAGGGAGAAGGAAGGTGGGCTAATGTCCCCACCCTGATTCTTAATCCATGGCTAGACATATAAAAATGACAGAGCCTATGCTGTAGGTGGTGCTCTGCAGAATACCCAGCTAACTGACCTAAAATTTGTGTTGCTATAAGCTGAAGGGTGGTTAATGAAACACTGTGAGACTACTAAAGTAAAAAAATTATCCACTTAACTCATGTTTTATGTCCCAAACCTGTGTGTACCACATTATGGGTTCATGTGTCTTTCTATGTTTAGTTGCTTCTGCAAGACACAATCCCCAAAGAGAGATGGCAGGAGAAAGTGAGAACAGACCATTTGTCTGACTGTTGTTGTTATTGACATGGTCCCATATGATGTGCGAGTGGAGCCGGCGTCTCACATCTGGCCATGAGCTATCATTATCTTTGCCTTCTTCTCTCTGATGAATCTGCCCCAGCTCCTTGCTGAGGAGCTGGGCTTTATTTAATGGGCTCTTTCAGCTGTGGTTTGCTAGGCGGAAGCCTCTTACAAACCCATTTAAAGAAGGGTCTATGGATTTCATGGCTCCCCGGGCACTCTCTCCTTCTTTCAATAAGGTGAAGTCCAAGGCTTTATCCATCCGTCAGTGGGCCAGGGGAACAGTGGATGCAGCAGTTTTTAATCCCAAAGATGCCACTGTACACTGTATGCTTGGCTGTTCCCTGATAGCAGGCCCTCCTTGCACAGCTCTCACCTGGGGACTTTTTAGTTCCTGTGGCAGAGCAGATTTATTGTTACATAGATCGGGATAAAGACGAGGCACATAGGACAATGCCTGCAGACAGAACTGTAGATAGAAGGATGGAAAGAAGATGGGAGCAGATGCAGATGCAGATGCAGATGGTAGAATCTATGAGATGCAAATTCAAATGCATTGATTTGACATGTATGCATACATGTATGATCTGCTGAACGCATCAATTTCCTGCCAATAGTCATACATATAAATTTACAGCACTGTTCAATGATCATGTAACAATAACAACAATAAATTACATTTGTATAACACCTGTCATATACGCTGCAGCTCAAAGTGCTTCACATAAAACTGCATTTAAAAAGCCTAAGTGTCTACAGTCCCACTAGGTTCCCTGTGAGGATGTACCTCCAGGCACAGGAGGGCTTTTAGCTAAGTGCTAACATCAGCATGCTAACGGGGCCACAACGATAATGCAGACATGCTGATGTTCAGCAGGTATAATGTTCACCATGTTCACTATCTTAGTTTAATGTGATAGCATGGTAACATTTTCTGATTAGCACTTTATGTACAAGCTTGAGTCTCTTTAAAATAGTCAGAAAGAGAAGGCAATTTAAAGCAAATTGGTTAGGAGAAGCAAGTGAAAAGCATAAAGATGAAAATATCAAATGTTATTCAGTGAGTGGGGTGTGATTGTTATCTATGTGTGTTGGTGTTTGTCTCTCTCCTGCACTTTATACTCTCCCTGAATCAGTGCAGATACTTTGAGCTAAGTGCTAACATCAGCATGCTAACAGGGCCACAATGATACTGTTAACATGTTGATTTTCAGCAGGTATAATGTTCACCATGTCCAACGTCTTAATTAATTTGTGAACACAGGAACTTTTGCTAATTATTACAGAACACATCTAAAGCACATGGGAACATCATTAGTATTTGCTCAAAAAACTATTGGACAAATAAAGATTTTGACCTGACCGTGTCAATTTAAAATCCCAACATCACGAATCACAAGTTTGTATAATTCATCCAAAGGGGAGCAAGAATGTGTGCAAGAATGTGTGCATCAAATTTCATGTCAAATGATCCAACAGTTGTTGAGATATTTAAGTCTGTACTAAAGTGGTGAGCCAGTCGATTGGAACTTCATAATGGCCAAGTGCAAACAAAATTAAATTAAATCATATTTCTTACATTTTTTTTTGTAATAAAATGCCCAGGACATAATCATACCCTTTTCCATTGCTGTTTACAGCAGCCAACATGCCTTTTAACATTAGAGTGCCATTTGTTACTGCCAATTCATTTCACCATCTTTCTCTGTCTCAGCCACTTGCATACAAATGAAAGGCTTAGTAGGTGAGGGCCGATCGATGTATGATTCAGTTAGTTAGAAGCAAATAAAATGTGGTCAATTTTTGCCCTTTGATAAATCAGAAGTGAGAAACATCCACACCTCTCTCAGAAATAAAAGTATTTTCTATTCTCAGGCTTTTCACTGCGCCCCAGAGAATTGCAGGGCAGTGCTTAATGGCATTATCAGAAGCAATCACTTCATTGAGGTCAGAGAATGAGGACTTTAAAGCAATAAAATTCCACACAATGAGAACTTATCCACCTGCATACATGCATTCACACACACATGCATGCACACACACAATGGTATTTTCCATTGTGCAAAAACAGATGGGAAAGCAACTGTAGAAAACTAATTACAGGAGATAATTTTTAGCCATGCTAGCAGAAAAGCTCTATAATATATATCAGCAACTATTGAGTGCTGTAGCATCACATTTTGTACAAACGTTCATGGTGTTCAATTCAAATAACATTAGTGATCTTCTGACTTAAGTGCCATGAATTGGAACAAAAGGATTGGTTCCCATAGTTCAAGGTTCCTACAGGTTCCTAGATGATGTATCCTAATGTCTTTAGCGATGCCCCTGACATGTCTCCTTCAAGGATGAATTGCACAAAATATTTGGAAAACCAATGACCTGAGCGCTTCAGCCATATTTTGAGTTTAGTGGTGAGTGGAATATGTTGTGCTAACATAGTGAACATGGTACAACAGTATGTTAATATTGTCACTAGTGTTAACATTTAGCTCAAAACACTACTGCGTTTTAGTACAGCCTAATGGAGAGTGACTAGCAGGGTTGTAGACTCTTGGTCTAAATCTCAGTGTATTCCAGCATGATCTGTATGGCTGAGTCAGTGATGATAGATCTAATATTAGATATTGTATTGTATTATGCATTTAATACTAAATTAATAATATTAGGAGATTATTTGTTAATGATTTGAGAAAATGTAGATTGTAGCACACAACTCTGAGAAATAAAAAACCTGGCATCCAGACATACCCATTTGTTTGCACCCAGTCCATGCACACAGATCAGTCCTTCATACCATCAGCACCATCAGCGCCGGAGAAGCAGTCACAGTTAGTCAGCCATGAGGGAGACGAGGGATAAGCAGGAGTGACAGAGCAATCCGTCAGCCTTTTGGAAAGGTGATACATCCAGTGACAACATCTACAGATTATCATAGCCAAATGAGCTGTGGAGGGGTTATGCAAATCAATGGGCAGTTGACAATCTAAAGCCATGGTGGTTCCATCGTGTTTGGTCCAGTTTCTCACAAACTGTACTGAAGAGACTATCAAAGTATCAAAGGTTCAGATTTGCATCTACCTAGATGCTTATGAGAATGAATGGCTAAATATTTGTTAAGTACAGAATGAAGCAAGGGAAAATACAGATTTTGTCTAGTTCACTTTAATCAATTGATAGTTTTTTGGTGAAGGCCAGTTGAAAAGAACTGTGCTGCTGTAAAATGTTTTTAGTGTCTTCTAATGCTCCTGTTCAATTTGCTCTTAATAAGTTAAGATGTTCTGTAAATGTGATTAGGAACATTTTGAGTTTGCATATTTTAAGGGGAACAGCAAAAAAAAATTTTTAAATCGGGCAGTAAAAATAAAATACTCACTCTCAGCCTCGTTTTGTCAGCCATCACAAATGTTGTTTTCCACAAAATACACAAAGTGCTCTTATTCAAAAGTGCATTTTAAGTTTAGATGGCTGAAAACTCCTGCAATTGCACCACAGGTATATCTATTGTTATCAGTGCTATTTTGATATGTACTATAAGTGCAGCATAATCATTGTGCTGCCTGTTCTCTTCTGATTTGAAGGAAACTAACTTGAAACTACACAAGGTTCAAAAATCCAACTGAATAAAGACACACCTGAATAACTGAACAGTTTTTTTTCTACACCTCAGATACTGCTCATAAAGCTTGTTATTGCTTTTTTGTACAACATCTTTACAGATTCACATTCTTTTCATTATCTTTATTTGCATATTTTCGTTCAGAGTCATGGGGAGCTGGGCTTGGCACACACTGAGAATATGGTATGGTCACACACTATACAGGTCACCAGTCTGTATGGGGTAAACACATACAAACAAATACACAGCTTTGAGCAACTGAAGACTTCACATTCAATGAATTTGCATCTTAAACCTATTGGAAGACAAACACACACAATAATCCAAGTCTGTTTTACCATACAGACACCTTGGCAACATTTCTGATAATACTGAGCACATGAAGACATTTCTGACAAGTTAAAGGCTCACCTAATTGAAGAATTAATAATTCATGATCATGTCTCCCATATGCCATGACAATTTGCATCCATATCTATGTCCTCACAGGCAAGAGCCGATGTTTTTACCTCCATTTAATGCACATTTTAAGTGATCTCTCATGACTGCAATGTTACATCTGGGAGAAAAAACTATCCTGGAGAGATGGTGTAGATACTGACAAAAGAAACAATATGTATTGCCATTTCTTTCATCATGATCTCATAGAAAAACCCATTTAATTTAAGAAGACATGTCAAAATGTGTCTCTCTTTCGGAGGAATCCTTTCATTCTACTGTCTGTCTTAGTCCATAATATAAAACATCAGAAATGAACTGGTGCAAACAGTTCATAATTATGTGTATGTGTCTGCTGTGTATGTATGAGGTTGCCTGTTTTGTGAGTGAGAGAAGTGAAAGAAGAAAAAAAAAGAAAAGAAAACAAAAACAGACTTGTAGTTGGAGGTAGTCGTCCGTGAAATATCACACTATCAGGGCAGCAATCATTTTATCTCCTTGTATCTCCTCTGTCCTCTCTCTACTAGCACACAGGGCTGGCCTCTCGTAATGTTCACTGACCCATACAGGACTCCACTGTGTCTCAGTTCCAGTCTTGGGAACTTTTCAAGAGGCCACAGTTGAGTTTTCACCAGCGCAGTCAAAGTCAAAATTGAAATTCAACTCTCAAATGTCAGTCATTAAATTCTGTTTTGGACAAACCTAAAGCAAAGAATTCACTGCAGATTTCATTATTATTAATTAGCAATTAGATTTCCTCTGTGATATGATAATGTATTAATATTAACATATCCAAAAAGTCATTGGTCACCTTCTAAATCCGTACAGCACCCCCTCCTACGCCTCCCACCCCCCCACTGCTTAGACCATCTGAATCCTTGACGACTGGTCTGTTTTTAGCTGTGCTGGATGGAGGCCTGGCACGGTGTGCGGGGGAGGCCGGACCAGTGGGGATGTCCTGGTGCAGTCTGTCCTACAGTGTACGCTGGACTCCACGGCCATCCCATATTAATCAGATTTGCCGCAGCAGCCATATGTCCAAGCAGCATGATAAACCCCGGCTGCTACCTGGCACCCACAGGACGCGCTGTCAACACATTGTGTGTGTGTGTGTCTGCAAAGCTGTGTATATTTCACACATCGTTCCTCCAGAGACATTCCCTCAAAGATCTGTTGAGACATCAAAATGATATTGGAATAAATAGAATAAGGTATTTTTTTGGAGATGCTCTGGGGTGGGTGGGGGG
>CM076666.1:14053859-14129032 GCA_038496675.1 Rachycentron canadum
GGGGGGGGGGGGGGGGGCATGAATGAACAACAGGGCATCAGAGGTAACCCTGAAGGAGGAGGAAGTCAGTTTTGGAGCAAGTGATCATTTGCCACAGTGTATGGGAAATACATGGGGCTATGTACGTCACTGCAACAGGAGAACTGGCACTATGGAAGTACTTTAAAAAAAGGCTCATTCCTGTTTCCATCTGTCGCCTTATGCTTAACAGCACATTATATATATATTTCATATTCTCACATGAATCGGCTCCAAGGGTATCACACATTTTAGACACAGTACGTAGCTCACTGTGCAAAACTATTGTAGAGAATCAAGCCCTGTATTAGCACTGATGACACAGAAAGCAAGTTGGTGGCAAAAAGAGCGACTGCATATCATCCTTCTAATAAATTCCACAAAAATATATGCATTCCACGATCCATCAGTCATAACCGAACCTCGCAAGAGGCATCAGCAACATTTGTCAAACATGATTAACTGTCTTACTCCAATTTAATTCCTCTCAGTGTCTCTGCCTGTAAATCAGACAACAATCACTGGCGAGCCTGCTCATAACAAGATTTGTGGCTGAGGTTTTTCAGGTATTTGAATGTCACAGATGGAATTATTAGGGAACAAAAATAAATAAAGTTTTTCCTCATGAGTGGAAAGTTGCAAGTTGCTATTCAACTGAAAACAGAGAAACTTTGAATAATCAAGGGGGGTGTTTTTATTGCCATCTACTGTCTGTAAAAGGCACGAGAAAACACAATGCAGCTCCTTCACAGAACTGTGTGAATCATGTAGAGGGAGGAAATTTAAATAAGCATTCAAATAAACATAATGCAAAATGCAGGATTCATTTGTTTGCTTTATAATCTCTAATTATAGTTTTGCAAAACAAACACATCCTTTACCCAAGGATGGGTAATATTGGATTACATTAAGCTTTATTGTGAACTTTATATAGTGCTTGATTCATGTTTAGAGTCAAGCTGGAGTCAGCTGACTGGTCACAAACATACAGCTATAGTCTTCAGCAACAAGAAGAACATGGAGTCCTGGAACAGATGGTGTCCCTGATCTCAACATCATGGAGTCTGTCTGGGATTACATGAAGAGATAGAAGAGTCTGAGGTGGCCTACATCCACAGAGGAACTGTGGCAAGTCCTCCACAATGCTTGGAACAACCTGCCTGCAAAAAACCTTGAAAAACTATGCAGGAGAATCAGTGCTATTTTAAAGCAAGAGGGTGGGTCAAAGCCCTGTATCAATGAAAGTGCGTAAAAAAGAGAAGTGAGCTTTACATGATGCATTCAAATCTTAAGTCTTAAGATGGACAGACACAAGAGCTTTGAAGTCTTTTTTATATAAATGCAGAATGTAGAATTTATTAAAAAATCATCTTACAGTGCAATAACAAGAGCATGGGGAAAATAATCGAAACATATTTAAGTGCAACATTAAACAGATAAACATTGTCAGATGATATTACTGTCACTCACTCATGCAAGGTAGACTCTTCTCCTCACAAACCACCCTCCCTTGCGTGACACTCAACCCCCACCCACCCGTCACCCACCCATCCTTTACACTGACATACATCTGAGCAGGACCCTGCACCTTTTGTCTTGGGCTCCCTCTTTGTTAGCAGCTGGTGGACAGAGCAGCAGCCTGCAGCAGCAGCAGCAGAAGCAGCAGCAGCATCATGTCTACTTCACTGTGTAATGACAATGTACTGCAACACATCAGCCTGCCTCGTTTTCTTTTTCTTTTTTTTGAATGAAGGACAGAATGAATTAACACTCTGGTGTGAATGTATCGTTTTGACTTTATTCGAATAAAGGTGATAAACCTTTGGGGGAGTGTGATCAAATCAGTGGGTGCAGTTTTATATAAAAAGAAAAATATTATTATTATTCTGATATATTTATTTTATTAATTTTCCTTTCTATATTAGCTTTCCATTAACATCTATCTATCTATCTATCTATCTATCTATCTATCTATCTATCTATCTATGTTGTTGTTTGTCTGGTTGAAGTGTTGAAGCAGCATCATCATCACCACCAAAGTGAACTGCAGATAACCCCATGACGTGTCAGACACAGTATGGAAAGCCTATATAAAATTGACGGTGCCCGCATGTATCTGGTGGTGGTCTGAGCCGCTGATAAGGCTTTGCAGGCTATCTGACTTCAGTCTAGATGAAGGATGAGCTTCTCAGACATAGACGCTGTCCATCCTGCTGATGCTCCCTCGTCTTGTCGTAAACTCTTGTGCACCCTCTGGTGCTTGCTAGTCTCCCAAACTTCTTTGTGTAGCCTGCTTTGCAGATTGTCTTCCTTGTCTGTGTGGTTGCTCATTATTCAGAGACAGACGGATCTCAGGTCATCTGCAGCTGCAGCAAAGGAGAAGCAGGAAAGATGGCGATCATCCATTAGAACGACCGGGCGCACGCATGAAATACGAGGACAACTTTTGGGAGGATCGCTTGAGGAGAAGATTGTACTAGTGAGTTTTTTCCCTCTTGCACTATATTTCCAGTTTCGCCAAGATTTCGGCTGGGCTTTCAAGGTCTGTGAGAACGTCGGTATGGTAGATCATGGGATATAATTTGGAGAGCGCCTCGTGAATGACCTGGAAAGAGCTGATCTCTTCCCCCCCCCCCGGTTTTTTCTCCTTATAGTCCAGGTCCAGCCGACTTGGGAGTGGAGGAGAGAGGAGATTTTAGTCGGGTGGGCGCTCCGGCTGGCACCCATGCAGCCAAAGTCAAGTGGGTCTTCTCGCTTCCCACTTAATATCCTAACCAACCTACCGCTTTCTCGCTATGTCGCCTTTCGGTTTGTTGTCAAAGTGACACACGGAAATGGACGCGGCGGTGTAAAGAGGCTCGCCTGCGTGTTTCGGCAGCACCGGAGCGGAGTGTTTTGTTATTCTGACATGTCTGGTCAGGGGAATTACTGGCCCCGGCCGTGCGTCCCCTCTCCGGCCGTGCGTGTTGTTGCGCGTTAGCTTCATGGAGAAGCCATTGCACGGATTGCTCTCCTCTCCCAACCAGCCTCCATTAGCGACACAGAGGAGCTGGCATAGCCGCTGGTCCAGTCACACACACACGCACGCACGCACGCACGCACACACACACTCACTCACCATGAAAGCCATGTCCAGTGTGAGGAGGCTATATGTGCTCCCTTCATTTGCTAAAAAAGAAACCTTATCCGGTGGCGGCTTTGACTCGGTTCTCCACAGGGTTGGAGCTTGATGTCTCTTGCTGGTGGTGAAATGAATGTAAGCGCTGCGTGGTGGCTTTATGTGTATTTTTTTTTATTCTGATTTCTGTTTTTGCTCTTGGTGCTTGTGGCTACATTGTTAGCCGCTCGCTCCCCTGCACTGTTTGGATGTCTATTTGCTGTCACTGGTCTCAAGTCAGGTATGTGTCACACTAGTAGGGCTTCACCATAAAATGGAGGAAAGCAGATGAGTCTCCAAGGAGAGCCCTGGAGTCAGACAGGCAGGATCCCTCACGCCAGAACAAAGGTTGTGTTCAGGGGAGAAGGGGAAAAAAAAAAAAGAAAGATCGGCCACAATCTCTTCTTCCTCTTTCTCTGCATCTTTTTCTGCTTTTTTTTTTTTTTTTTTTTTTTGCAGCTCCAAAGTTTTAGTCTGCTTGAGGAAGCAGAAGAACTCTGAAAAAGTGAGGCTGGATCCTTTAGTAGGTCTTTCAAGGTTAACTCCATGAACTTGCAGCTTTCATTTACATAATTAAACACAACTTGGCTTGTGAAATATGTGGGATTTTCACTCTCTTCCTTCCTTTCTTTCTCTCTTTTCTTTCTTTCCTTTTTTTTTTGAGATGTGCAGCTGACACTTTTGGACAGTGCATGTTTGTGACTGTGATGGCTGAGGGACACATGGATGAGATAGGAATTTTAATGCTGTATAATGCAGTGTTTTGGCCATGCAGGCAGTTAATGTTCAACAAAGTGTTCTCAACACACACGCTCACATGCTCACACACACACACACACACTCTCCTGTGTGTGAGTGACGGACTGGCTGTTCCTCTTAAAGGAAGTTCTCCAGATGATTCTTGTTTCTTTGTTTTGGAGTTTTTTTTGGTCAGGTTTCTGCTGTTGTCTACGCTCTGATGGCAGCAAGGGTAAAAGTGTTTTAGGTTTGTGTAGTTAGTTGCACAGGGCTCCTCGCTTTTTTGAGTGCACAATTATACTTATTTATTTGTGTTTCAGGTATGTTTAAAAGTTATTTGGACTAATGGATCAGGCTGTTGGTCATTTATTAACAAGCCTTATGTTGTAATGTACCATGTCCACTGTGCAACATTAGGTGACATTTCACACTTTATATCCTAAAGGTATCTGTTGACCAGCCTGTGAGGAGAGTGGAGGTGTGTTTGGTAGCTGTAGTGTGTATGTGTGTGTGTGTGTGTGTGTGTGTGTGTGTGTGTGTGTGTGTGTGAGAGAGAGAGTGTGGCTGTGCTACGCTCTGCAGTTCCCCTGGCCACTGTGTGAAATCTTGCTGACAAGGAGACTGTGTGAGCTTGACACACTGTGCTGCGACAATGCTGGGGCTGAGAGGAGCAATCAAAATGGTGGCGATGCTCCTTCTCCCTGGCGTGGCAGGGCAAACAGGTTCTCAAGGAGGAGCTGATAGAGGACGGCCGGGCAGGAATCTGCTGCGGTCGACACATTTGTCTCACAGACGGGTGCAATGGAAATAGTCTGGATAGTGGATGGTCTTCAAATGAGCCCAGTGATGAAAACCTGGATGCGATTGTGATGTTTTTTTCTTTTTTTTTGTTTTTCTTTTCTTAATTTTTGAAGGAAGCTCAGAGGCTGTACAGATTGTCTCTGTCACAGTGTGCTGTCTCTTTGCGCTTCGAGTTCCTGTTGTAACTTTCACAAGTCTTCAACACATTCTTGACTCCCTCTCAATTGTAAAGCATATTCATGCTACAGTAGTAGCTTATCTGTGTGCTCAGGTTTTCTGTTCTGCTCCACAGTTAAGGTCATGTGAGTCAGGGATGTTTGCTTGTGCTGTGCCAGAGATGGTATTTCCAGTCTGGTTTGTGTTGCAGTAAAGCAAGGCTGGATTAATAACAGGGCAAAGTGGGCAACTGCTTAGGAGTCATATACTCTCATGGTCCCCAGGTCCTCTGAGTGGCAATTATACTATTATAGATTTGTCTGGTAATATAAAGTGTAAATGCAAATAAGAGGTCCAGCATTTTTACCCAATCTCGAGGTCACATCTTGAGGGTCTGTGTCCAAACTGAAAGGTTCAGTTAATCACTTGATTATTTAATTGATTTAAAAAAATCAATCAGTAGATCTTCTGGTTCCAGCTTAACCAGCATGTGAATTTACTGCTATTATCTGTTTTTATTTCAGGATAAGATGATATAATCATAAACTGTTGCCTTTATTTGTCATACTGTGTGTTGGTAATTTGAATTTCCTTGGATTTAAACAAGACAAGATATTTGAGTATGTCGTCAACAGTGATGGGCAATTCTCCCTTTTTTCAGATGTCTTTGCAACAAAAAGATGAATTGATTAATCAAGAAAATAATCATCAGATCAATCAGTAATGGAAATGATTATTAGTGGGAGCCCTCCTCAGTTGAATTCAGTACCTTAAGTATTCTAATTAATTTTCTCCTTACATGGTGCATATCTTTAAATAAATTTGTGTGTAATCAATTTATCAGGAGCTAAATGACACAAAGCACCCTGGGGCATGGTATAATATTCCAGCGTAGAATTTAGAAATACTGCTTGGTTTCTGGGACTCGAGGCAAAATGCACTGAGGAAACTGGTGTGTATGTGTTTGTGTGTGTGTTTACACAGCAGTCCATTATTCAAAGTACCCTGCAACATGCTATAAGATACTGCACCATGTCATAACAACACAAACATTTAACAATTGCGTAAATATTTCATTTTTCATATTGACTCTTGTTGGTTTAATTGGAGTTTCGTGGTCCAGTGTAAATATTTGTGTCATGTTTGGAGTGCGACAAAGGCTGTCAAAGTCAAACCGGCTGAAATTTACCTCTGCATAAAATATTTAATACACATTGTTAATGCAGTTCAGCTTTAAGGTGATGGGGTAGAAGTGAACTGTGGTGGATACTTTAAAAAAAAAAAATTACATAACTGGATTTTTGCAAGGTATTTCAGGATTACGCTAGAAAAGCTCAACAGAGAGGACAGAGGATTAAACAGGAGAGACTTCTGTGATGGTTTGAACACTGGGAGGAAGCGGTTGTGAAGCTCATCACTCACTCGGATACTCTTTCTGGGTCTCTTGCACTGACACACACACACACACACACACACACATCTGCTCTCTCCCTCCCTCTCTTTCATTCACTCACTCACATTGGTTGATGCACTCCTCCATTCTTCTCTACCTGGGGCAGTGAAGAAGGCTAGGGAGGCGCACAAAAGCAAATTGAAATGCTCCAGTGAGTGCTTTCTTGACATGATGCATGGCTCATGAGATGCAGCCTGGCCCTGCTGCTACACTTGTAAGTGTGCTGACACACACAGGCCCCACATCCACAACACTTTAGTCATTGCAGCACAGGAAAAAAAAATCTCACTACTTGCTTGAGCATTTTTCTGACCTTCTACACTCCATGAACACATTTATTCCTTTTTGAGTCACAATTTTTAATAGTGTTGGATTATGTTGAAGGATCCCATGATTTTATGCTGCTGTTTGATTAGGTACAGGTCTTATTGAAAGACCATAAGACAATATCATGTCAGGGGTTAGAACAAGGAAGTGGCTTGCTTGAGGTGTTATTCCAGTTTCTGTTGTTAGTTGCCACGTTACAGTGCTGCAAAACTGGTTCCTCCTCTCTGCTTTCTATCAGAACATCAACAGTTCAACATTGCCTTTCCTCTTCTGTTGTAAAAGGCTTGTAGCTGAGACACTTGCGTCTATCTTTGCTTGTCTCTTGGCACACAAATTTTGGGTATATATGGAGTTAGTTTTATAGAAAACAAAGAATTCAGGTGTAATGTGGCTGTGGCCAGTCTGTCCAGTGAGATAAATTAAGCCATCTATACAGCGTCCTCAGGTTTCTAGACTAAGCTTAGGATTTATGCCCTTCTCTAGTAAGACACAGTGAACCAACTCTGTCAGCCTCGAGCTGCCTGTGGTGGAAAAAATCCTGAATTCTTTGGAGACGCCCGTTCCTTGGGCAGTGTGGTGCCACCGGACAAGGCCTTCATTGAGCAGGAACAGGAGTGGTCTTGTAGAAGGGATCCACACTGGCTCGGCCTACGAAGCAACAGAGCTGTCCAAGGACGATTAAATATTTAGGAGCTTGGAAAGGAGGTCTCAGTGGTAAGTTAATATTGATGGGTCTCTCATCTTTCCCTTCTCAAACTTGTAGAGTTGCCTCGAGAGGTCAGTTTGGTGAACCTGGAGAGGAACTTCACTTCTCCTCTAAGATAAACTTACTAGTAGCTTTAAAAAGGTTGCCATCGCACGGCCTTTCCTCCAACATGTCTGTGAGGATATCACGCTGATTTTGACTTTTCAGCTCTTTCTTCTGTTCTTGTTTCCTGTGTCCTCTTTGGTCACTCTAAAATACTCCATCCTGACTAGGTTGTAACCTCACCCACTCCCTGTAACTGTAGTAACTGCCATGTCAGGCTTACAAGGAAGTCAGCATTGCAGTGTTTTCTGGCAGTTGTCCACTCATAAGAAACCTTTGAGTGCATCTTGCAGCCTTTTCTTGTATTCTTTTTTTTTTTCTTGTATTTTTTTTTTTTTTTTTTTTTTTTAATGAACTGGTGAAATTAGACACTGCTGAAGGCGTTTTAATAGATAAAAGGTAAACAGCAATGAGATGAGATAATCAGTGAAAGAGGTTTGAGACTGTATCGGCCCCCTGAAGATCTGACTTAAATCCATTTGTTTTGTTCAGTTCTTCTCATAAGTTATCTGAGATAATACTAAATTTATTTTAGACAGAAGCAGATTGATTTATGTCAGGAAATGGTTTCCTAGGATAGATGGACTACAAGGCTCTGTGGAATGTAAGGTTTCCTGGAGTAATTGTCCTTGTGGAAATACACTTCCTGGTTTCTCTCCAAGATCTGTCCTTGGGCATCCTTCACTTGCCCGACACCAGTGGTGTTTATTTAGCCCTTGAACCTCTGTGTTGCCGTTTCAGGAGATCTGAATGAATCATATTTTCAGCCGCGCATGTCTGACTGTGTGCATGTACAGTTTAGACGTATGAATTGTGTCTGGGGCAGCAAACACATTGAGTTTGCCGTAGCCTACTTGTGTACAGTACTTGATAGAATCCTTTTTCTCTGAATTTTCCTGTTCAAGCTCTAGGGAAGAAACCTCTTGAGAAAACCAAATATATCTACCTATTCCTTCCCATATAAAATTGTAAAAATAATCACGCCTCAGGCTATTAATTAAATTGTGCACTTAATCATTTTTGGATGGAATATTTAATAATGTTGCTGAGGGTTGCCCCAAGTTTTATCTTTTATGCTTTTCAGTTGAAAAAATATGATTTTATTTTATTTTATTAAGCTCTTACATAGAAGCACTAATACATGTGAAGAACATGTTGGGTCACTTGCACTGTTCTACGGAAGCATACACACATTTCCTTAAAGTTTTGTATGACAGTGGTTTCAATATCTCCATATTTAGAAGCAGTCCTCAGATCTTTTCATCTCATGAACATCATAGCTGCACTCTAGGTGGCCATCTTTGCAGCAAACACAAACCACACTTCACTACACATTTCGACCATCTCACTTCTGCTTTTGCTGACTGTCATGACAGTCTGCAGAGGAACCGACAGGAGGGGAAGCTGCTCACTCAGGTCTGTGCTCTTAAAGTTAAACACTTCCATCTGTGTAACAAGATAGCAGAGCGAGCAGAGGCAGTTCCACTTCAGCTGAGCAGGACAGTCCAAAGACCTTGAGGAGCACAAAATGGTGGATGGCCATGCCACTGATACTCTAGTGTGATTGGCTGCGTCTCCTTGGCCACAGTGGGGCTGGCTGTGTGAAATGGAGTCCTCTGTGTGGAGCTTTGGCCCAGCCTCAGCTCTGATGCAGAAGATAATTCTGTCAGCCCTGAGAGAGAGAGAGGGAGTGAGAGAGAGAGCAGCCAAGTGAGGTGACTGCACTAAAAGAAGGTTGAGCAGTAGACTTCCAGAGAACTCCAGCTATGCATGCCTGCTTGCTTCCACTTCTTCTACTCACACAGCTACTTCATTTCCTGGATTCTGACTTTGGTTATTAACTACATTTTTCATTTGGTGCTTTTTGCACTGAGCAGACATGACAGTGGCTAAAGAACAGATCAGCTAAGATGAAAAGGTTCATTTTTGGTACCGTTAACAGGAATGAAGAGAGTCACTATGTATGGGTATTCATTATCTAACCTTCACACCCAGAAGGCTTTAGCTGAGGGATTTACTAGCCCCCTGTTTTGTTGCTTTGTGAAAATTTCAGGCTGCAAGGTCACATAACTATCTCTGAAGGCTCATGATTAAACGTAAATGCAGGAGATGTAAAAGAGTGGAAGCGCTTCATTTTGAATGGACAAATTATTATTATTTTTTTTTTTTTTATGGTGAGGTTTCACCATGACAACCTGCAGACAGTTGTAGCCTCACGAAAGATGGCTATTAATGCTTGTCTCCTCTTAATCTGCTTGGTCATTATCTTCAGTGCAAAAGAGGCCAAATGTTGCTACTGAGTGTTCTGTGTTGTAGCCGTTCCCCTTTTCAGGAGGAACAATCTGAGCCCTTTGCTAAGCACAAAGGCTACCCTTGGAGCAAGGTTACTTGTACCGTGATGGCCAGCTTCTTTTTTTTTTTCTGTGCAGCTTTAGAAAGAAACATGGAATTAGCAAGTTGGATGTCTTGGATTGTGAGAGGAAATGTCTTGGTTTGAAAAGAGGGAATATAAAGAGGAGAGTGAGTGCAGTGATATTAAGTATTAAAGGCTGTCTGACTAGGAGGGTGATGTCAGGTAACCATCTGTCAGAGAGAGACAGGCTGACACAGGCACTGTCTGACCTTGCAGTATGGACGACCCAGACATAAAGCAGAAAATTATCATCTCTTTCTGGGATTAGTATTGCAACTGAAAGTCATGCTAATGACATCCCCCTCCGCCTTTTTCAGTTCTTCTGTCTTTCTTTTTGATGTGAGAACTTGCTTGAAGGCCCTCACTCAGCAAAACACTTTGAGGTCCAAAGATCAAAATCCTTCAATCCTCTAGGCTGTGCTCGCTGTCCTTTGTGATGGAGGAGGTACATGTTCCCATTGTGTAATGCATTAACTTTGATTTTGAATCAGATGATATCTCAAGCATGATATTGTTAAGTAAACCAGTTCTAAGGGCAGTAATAGTGTGTGATTCAATTTCTGCCTCGTTTTGTTCCATTAAACCTCCGTTCAGTCAACTTAATGGGATGGCGCTTACACAAACTTCTCCTTTACCCCGAATCCTTAAGGGCCGCCTGGGCCTGCTGCTGTGAGGTGTTTCTTTTTTACGCCCTTTGAATGTGACACTAGTGAAGGTCAGGCTGCAGACAGATCAGCAAAGCTCGCTGGATTGCAGTGTCTGAAAGGCTCTGCACCTGTATTTACCAGTCCTCTGAGACAATCTGGGATTACTGAGCTGGTTTCACGAAAAAAAAAAAAAAAAAAAAATCAGCTTTTTTCTCATTCATTCAGTTAAAATAACCAGTAAAAAAAAGTTAAACACAAAATGCGACTATTTGTATTTCCTCTGAGCTCAGAAGGGGTAAACATTTAAGTTGTGGAAAGATGCACATGCTTCAGTAATTCAGTGTTGTAATAGTTTTCAGATTCAATTAGTTGCATTGAAAATCATGAAGGGAGCTAATTTTTCACAAATTAACTGCAGTGATTCTAATTAGATCAAGTAAAACTAGATTTTTAGGGAATGTCAATGGAGCCACAGCCACACGTCCTTCTTCTACTTTTTTTTATTTTATTTTAGTGGAACAGAGTGAAAACAAACTCCACAACTTGGAGAAATAATGGCACCATCAGGACCTTATCTAGATCAGGTCATCTTTCTATGATGAATGCTCATGTAAAGTGGAAGCTCTAAAGTAAAAACTACCAAGAGGCCAACAGCAAAAGCTAAAAATAACCGAGGGACCATATAGCAGGGTCAATCCACAACATGCACTTAGCAGGGGTGCATGTGTTCTTCACTCTTCACAGCGGTAGGACAACATAAAGACAAGTTCTCATCAAAAATGTTGATTTTTTTTTTAATGTTTTGATTTTGATTCCCAAATACAGAGCTCATCACCATCTAAAGGCAATTCTTACAATAATGCAAAAGTTGCACATTTCAAGTTTCAAATAGCAAATCTGAAAAGGAGAATACATTAACAGTTCATCAATCAAGCAAATGAATAGAAAATATTGAATTAAAATGTGATCTAATAAATGGGCAAATACCTCAAATACCCCAGGGGGCAAATTACTTCCTGTCTCCAGTGCAGTGAAGCAGTCCTACGTCATGGGCAGGCCTTCTCTTTACTACATTAAAGAAGTCTCATGTGACTCGAACAGTGGCAACTGGGTCAACATAGAGCAATTCAGTGGATAATGGTAAAGGCTTAAAATGTACAGTGGCTTCAGAAAGTATTCAGACCCCTTATCTTTTTGCACATTGTGCTGTGTTGTAGTTGTTGATTGTCATCCAATCCACAATGACAAAGTGAAAAAAATTATTAAAAATCAAAAACTGAAAGCTCTCATTTAGTATTCAAACCCTTTGCTATGACATAGTGAGGAGTCCTGTGGCAAATTGAATTCATTTGACATTGTTTATAAAGGCACGACCATGGGTCCCACAATCACACTGCCTCTGTAGCAATCATAGATCACAGCAAGGGTATAAAACCAATTGTAAAGCTCTTGAGTGTAGTGTAAAATGGACGACATCCACCAGAACTCTTCCTAGATTTGGCCATCAAGTTAAACTGAGTGACTGGGCAAGTAGGGTCTTGGTCAGGGAGGTGACCAAGGACCCAGTGGCCAGCTAAATACAGAGAGGTCCTTCAAGAAAACCTACTCAACAGAGCACGCAACCTGAGACCAGGGTGACCTTTCTGCACGACAAAGCACGCAGCCAAGACAACACTGGAGTGGCTTCAGGACAAGCCTGTGTCTGTCAGTGAGTGGCCTAGCTAAAGCTCAGACTTAAACCCACAGAACATCAGTGGAGAGATCTGAAGATGGCAGTTTGAACGCTTCATATCCAATCTGATGACGCTTGAGAGGATCACCCTGAGAAAAAAAAAGCTAAACAAAAAAAAACAGGAAATGGTTAATTCAGGTGTGCAACACTTCTAGAGACTTAACCAAGAAGACTTGAAGCAGTAATTGCTTCTAATGGGGCTTCTACAAAGTGCTGAGTGCCTGAGATTTCAGTTTTTGATTTTTAATACATTTCTAAAAACTTGTTTTCACTCAGTCATTACGCGTTATTGAGTGTGGACTGATAAGTAAAAATTGCAACCATTTAAAATTTAAATTTGAACACAAAGTGGAGGGGCCAGAGTAGTTTCTGTAGCAGAAGCACCAGTAGAGAGGTCAATAAAGACTCTCTTATTTCACATTTTTATAATGCATCTTGCTATTTATTTTTAATATTTTGCTGTATGTCAGATATGTGGGATGGGCTTGGGGTTTATGATGAAGTGCTAGAAGAATGTTTCTGGTGAAGCCTGTTAGCTGGTTAATGGTTGACCTACTTTTCTGAATGCCATATGCTTCCTGAAACAGATTTGTGGTCAGATTAACGCCAGCGTTTCTGTCAGGTGGTAGATAATATCTCATGACAATGTTGATGATTTTATCTACTCTGAGACATTTTGGCCCATCCACAGTTGATTCATTCATTATTACCATGATATGGCCTCAGCACTGCTGTGATGAGGACCCAGATGTGTAGCTGCAGAGCTGGTGATTGAGCTTAAAAGATGATTATTAATGCTTCTCAGTCTGCCATTTTATTATTTTTTTTATTTTTATTTTTTTTCCATTTTTACCTCAGGAACCGAAAACTACAAAACGGAATCTACAAAATGTATCACTTGAGTTAGAAAGTGCACTGAGGTCTGGATATAATTAAGTTACTTAAAGTAACTAGTGAAAGTAACTAAATAATAAAAATATTAGAAGTTGAAATGTTTTCCAACAATATTATATGTGTGATGGCATTGCTCTTGTATTTCCAGCTCTATTTTTGTCTTTTCTGTTGTGCTTAATGCCATTCCCATCCCTTTCATTCCATTTCGGCAGATGTCTGAAGAATGTTATGACAAAATGTTCATACTGAACATTATTGATTCCTCACATCTCTTCTGAAAAGGCCTGGTCCATTGATCGGCCAGGTGGGATCGATGTCTCATCTCTGTGTATTCAGTCTTCCTCAAATGAGCAGCACCATGTGATCATTTAAGGAAGCTCTCTGCTCTGAGCACAGGCAGGGAGGGGCGAGGGTGCTGTCCAGCTCACTGTTCGTCTTATGAGCGGGAGCCGTAACACATTTGCAGTGAAACAGATATGCTCATCAGCATCACAGGATATCAGTCTGTCGGTTTCAGGTGTTGGGATTGTGGCATTGTGAATTAATTACAGTGTCAATATATTGGATGAAAGTGAGTTATAAGCATATTATTACACATCTATGTGTGTATTTTCAGTAATGAAGTTGTCAACGTGACAGAAAACACTGCTACAGAAAAATATCATGGAGGCCCATCCATGCATCTTTGGTCATATAGTCATATATACATATTGTTTTTCTGTTTTTATTTATGAGTTTTTAAATTATGCATGAATCTGCCTTTTTTTTCCTTTTACAACAGCTCATCTGAGAGCTGGTTAGATATTTCACAAATGCCAACGTTGGTGATTTAAAAACACAACTATAGGCTGTGAAAAACTGATTTCTCACCACATAATAGGAAATGAATTAAGAAAATGAAATGAATAGATTAACTGATAAAAAGTCTTCATTTTCAACTCTGCTATAAAAATCAGTGACTCATTGGATTTTTCTTTCTTTCACTTTTCTCCTCACTGCAGTCTCCTTGTTGAATGAAGACCCTGTTTACTGTAAACGTGGGTGCCTTCTCTGTAGCAGGAAACCTGATGCTTTTTATGTACAAGGGGACATAACATTGGTGTGAAAATAAGTTTAAATTGATTAGATTTTCATGAAAATTTGTAAAAATAAATATAAATGAATGCATAGTGATACACTGCACCAACATATCTCCACTTTACATGCAGAGTTGTGGTTGTACATGTCAATATGTTATTCTTCAGTGAAAGGATGAGGCAGCACCACAGTATTGGACTACGAAGGTCAGTCAGGTCAGACCAGCTTTTCTCTTTTGAACCAGTGTTGTTATCTGCTACAGTGCCGACAGATAAAAGCCTAACTGTAAGCCAACAAGGATGTAAGCTGCACGCTGAAGAATTGCCACAAACCAGATGTAGTTATTTTGGCTGGCTTGCATTTGAGGGCATAATTCCTAATCTGAACCAAAATAACTTCCAAAGCGTGTATTAAGAAATTCTTGGGAGATCCTTTTTAGGGAATAATGTTCTGTCATATTCAGACCCTGTAGCTTTATCGTGTGCTCTGAGACCTTTCAGGTGAGGATAAGCCGTGAAAAATCCAAGACAAGTTGATGCTGGAGTTCGGCGCTCTGTGGGTATTTGAGGTGGTGCCGGTGCCCGGTGGCTGTGTGTGTGTGTGTGAAATTTGTCTCGATTGAATTACATGGCAGTGATTTTAGGTACAATCACAAATGGCTGCATGCTGGCCGATAGTACAAATTTTAATTATGTTTACTGGTTACCCTTTGGCTGTGGTTTTGGGGCCTGTTGCAGCCCTGTGCTTTTCCCGTGAAGAAAAACAACAGGAATCTTAAATGTGTCTGGCCTCAAAGCACTGTGAACAATGTCATTTTATTTAAATGTCTTTTCATTATTATATTTTATTTAAAGCTTTAAAATCAGATTTTCTCTCACATGATCTGATGTGTATGTAACAAGTCCAATACTGACTCTCAGAGCTAACTCTGATTTTACAGATTGCACAGCTAAACAATGATCTGAAATTCACCCCATAAAGCCCAGGAGATTATAATGGCCAGCAATTTTGGGAATTTTATCAACAATTAATAATCAATCATGGAGTAAATACTCAGTGCACAACTTCCTACAATATTTACTGGAAATAATCCAAATTATTGTCATTTCCACATATACTAATAGTGTTAAAATATATTTTGAAATGATAGTTTATCAATATAAACGTTGTCAAACCTCTTGGTGACCTGGTTTCAGGATTGCTGCCTCATTTAGTTAAGAATACTGCACATGTTGTCCTCTATGGTCATATCTAAAACTCTGTTTCGGATGTTTTACTATGTTTTCCAATTTACTATAGTTTTCACATTGTTTGGAAATTTAATGGTGGAAGTGTTACTGAAGAAGCTCAAAATAAACAGCAAAATATGTCTTGTGATAAGTGCTGCACATAACAGGAAGTACTTTATTCTAAAACACTGATGTTTCTTTGAGTGTCTGTCTGTCAGGGAGAAAGGCCTGATTCCAAAGTTACAAAACTAGTAGTTAGCATAGTGATTCAATATTAAAGTAAGTAATCAATTGTTTTGTCTGTTAAATGTGAAAAAAGTCATGTCACAAAAAGTCACTAAAGTGTTAATGCATTGTGTAAATGTTGTATCCTGAACTCCAAAAATTGAAAGGAATTTGGCATGAATTTCAGTCTGTACTTACTTACATTTCCGTTTGTTTCTTGACAGACCGCAGGACATTAACATCCAGAATTTGATGATATTCAGTTGAATTCATTCTTCCCTCTATCTTTCCAATGCCTCATATGCCACCAGCTGCCACACAAACCCAAAGCTGAATATTTCCGCTCCATCCTTAAAATTTGGCAAGGTGCTCTATTCATTACATGCTGCAGCTTTTCTTCTCCACAGATATCTTTTGTGATTGTGCTCAACTGGCTCAATTTTGTTTGAAAATTTTTTCCAAAATGACTCTGGTTTGGTTTGTCCAGATGTTGCTTTGCATACTTCAGACCTTGACTTTTGTGATGAGGTCACGGGTTAGGTTTTCCACTGATGACTCTCCCATGTAGACCCTGTTTGTGCTGCGCAGTGGAACAGTGAGCCACTTCTCCTGTGACAGCTCACTGCAGTTCCTTTGCAGTCATATGGACGGTTTGCTTTGCTCCTCTGTCCAGCAGATGTGCAGTTTTATCTGAAATTTTCTTGGTCTTCCACATCTTGTCTTGTCCTCTACAGTTCCACTTAATTGGCATTTCTTCAGGACATTTTGGACTGAAAGCAGTTTAATATCTTTCTATAGCCTTTTGTTGGCATCAGTTACAGTGGCTTCAGAAAATATTCAGACCCCTTTTCACACTTAATCACGTTGTAAATCGGTAAAATTGAATTTATACACAATAACCCACATTGAAACCATGTCAAATTTATTAAAAATCAAAAACTTGTTTCCACAAATGTATTCAGACCCTTGATTCAGTACTTTGTAGAAGCCCCTCTGGTAGCAGATCACTTTAAGTCTTCTTGAACAAGTCTCCACAAGCTCTGCACAGCTGGATTTGGGCAGTTTATCCCAGTCTTCATGGCAGATCCTCTGAAGATGGGAAGTATCTCAACTGCCATCTTCACGTCTCTCTGCAGAAGATATAAGTATGGGCTTTAAGTCTGGGCATTGGTTGGACCACTCCCTGACCATAATGGGCTCACAACTTCATGGTCACACTGAAAGTCTCAGATTCACCATACCACAGGGAACATAGTAGCCAGGTGATCAGCAGAGTCTAGTGTTCACATGAATCAGTGATCATCAAACGATACAGTTGGCCACAGGTGGACTTCAGTCCAGTTTCACACAAATCTTAAGGGAGATTAAAGCAAAGTTAATGTACCAGACCTCAATTTAGAGCCACTACAAAGAATCTGAAGACTTTTACAAATATGAGATTATATATATAATTTATGTAAATGTAAAACAGATTAAGATTGTCACAAATATATAGGATCTGCTCAACTGTCTATCTTTATATGTATAGGCCATATATGTTGCATGATTTCAATTCATGTTTCAAATTTTTACTGTGTTTGCAACATGTGACTGTCAAATGATTTTGACACAAATTACTCCTGTCACTCGACAATAGCTGTAATATAGCAGATTTAATATCTATGGAAACCAGTACAGCTGCAAATTATCTCATTGTCCGGCTCTAATAATGCAGTCACCAGGTGTAGGATGACTGTCAAACCAAAGAATCGCCTCAGTTTTTTTTATCTGGTTTCACATTCTCTCTGTTTTATCTGGTAAAGAGAATGATTAAAGATTTGGTGCCAAAATAAATATTTCTTGCTGCTGCCTGACTTGGCCCATACTTGCATCAGCAGATGTTGGATTTCAGGAGAATGATTGAGCCTTCAGATCCAAAGGTTTTAAAAGGCTGCATCGAGGCTTGTCATTCTGTGATGAAGAAAATCGGCTAAGAGGTTCTTAAAAAAAGTTTTGGACTGTTTGTCAGGCTAAGCAAGTGGTTTGAAAAAGTAAACTTGGTCCACAGAGCATTTTTCTTTTTGGGAAATCAAAAGATGAATCAATCCAATGAAAAAATAATCAATAGAATAATCAATAACGAAAAGATTTGTTAGTTGCAACATAGCTTCAGTGCATTTTGTGCCCTTCAGCTGCTTCACAGTAAAAGTCTGTCACTAATGGGAGTAAAGATTTGACTTTCAGTTACATCAGTCTTTGTACAAATACAGTACTGCCACATACTGTAAACGCTCTAATCTCTTTAAACCTCTTTAGAGCTTGTGAAAGTCATGCAATTAACTTACTCTTTTTGACCAAATGTATTATTATCATAGTCAATGAGTCCTTCTATTGCAGTATCCTGTCATAAATTGGCATATTTCATAGCAGACAGTGACTTCAAGTGGAATTATGTGTCAGGTAAAAGATGTATGAGTGCATATTATCACTGAGAGGAAAATGTGGGGGGTTGGGGGGGTTGGGGGTGCACTTTTGTCAATGATGTGCTTGCTGTGCCTGTGAAAACCGCCCGATCACAGAATGGGGAATATTGGTTATTTACACAGGGGCTCAATGTGCCAGCCTGCATAAGCTGCTGGTTGTGAACCTGTTTGCTTTGCCACAGTCATGTGCACCACATGTCCTGTCTCTTGCGAATTATTTATGATAAAATAATCAACCTGAATCCATATAAACAAACCAACCTTGTACCAGTGAAGTTTGCTCTTTTCCTCATCTGACATGGGATTTTTATTTGCCATGTTTTGTTGTTTTTGATATCATCTTCTAAAGAACACGGCTATAATACATGTCGTAATAGGCAGTGTGTGTCAGAGCCATAAATTGATAATAATATTCATGTGTACGGATGAATATGATCATCACGTGAGCGTAACATTTTAGAAAGCATGGCGTTAGATACATGTCATGTCTAGTTTAATCAGAAATTTGCAGCTGTATGAAGAATCTATTTCTCATACTGAGGTCCAGTTAGATTATTCTACAATGACCAAAAAGTCTCAAATGCAGTACTGTGCAAAAGTCTTAGGCCACCCTTAAAATTATTGTTTTATCAATGCTATAATGACCTTATATAATTATTTATTATTTTATTAGAATACAATCAGAAAACATAGGACTCCATAATGCTCTTACTTATTGTTCCAATCTTTGTGAGTTTTAGCATATTTTTTTCATATACTTTTCACTCTGTTCCCCTTCTGAAAAAGTGGTTTCTTGGTTGCTGCCCTTCAAGCTTCAGACTGTAGAAGGTTCAACTTGGCTTCATCCTGATGAAGCTGCCAGATGCCAAGCTAGGTCTTTGCTGGACTTCTTCCGATCTCTCATCGAGTTTTCGTGGCCTTCTAGTCCTTTTTTTGTCCTCGACCTCTCCTGATTTTTCAGATTTGTTTGAGCCTTTGAACACCACATCTTGAGTGTCCAGTTTGTTTGCTGATTTCCCTTTGAGAGTGGCCTTGCTGATGCAAAATTATGATTTTATGTCTGTCAAATTCTGTGATCTTTGGCATTTTGAATGGAATGATGTGATTGAAAGTTGGTCTTATACATATTAGCATCTTCCAGTGAGTGAACCTTAAACAACATGTGTCTGTAATGCTCAAGCATGTCTTGCACAAACCTGGTGTAATAGCCCTTTTTCACAGCATGATTTTGACATGAATACAAATACAGGTGTTGGCAGTGGCATTAATTATGGTTCAATACCATTTAGGTTTTTTTTTAATACTGATACACATTTCTTGTATTTTCTGGTTGTATTCTAATAAAGAGACTGAGAAATCATTATATAAGGTCATTATAGCATTGATAAAACAACAAATCTAAGGGTGGCCTAGGACTTTTGCACAGTACTGTATATCTCCACAAATATCCATAAAGAGCAAGAGGTCATGTAAATGTGATAGATAAATACTTTTTGTTGTTGCTTGCAGTTCTGTTGTTATGAAGGTGTTGTTTTGAATCTCAGGGCCACAGTTTGTGGTATTTCTCTATTGGATTGCGTGATGATATGCACTCTGTGTTCTTTGTGCTTCAGCAACTGTTAAGCACACTATCAGATCCGGTGTGTTGGGTTCTCCAGGGCTGCTGACATCAGAGGATGGGAGTAGCCATCTTGATCTCCAGCTCTCTATCTCCTGTTTGTGCAAGAGGCCAAATTCTCAATGGTCCTGTGACGCAACGTTTTCTGCTCTTCTCCATGCACAATGAGATCTTTCTCTATCTCTTTTTTTTTTTTTTTTGTGCTGTCTTCTGAGTCAACCTGGTGAGCACAATGGGCTATGGAGATTAGAATTTGAAGCAATATGCAATTACCTTTGCACTTCTCTCTCTCTGACTCTCTTAGTCTCCTTCTGTGTCTCTCTCTCTTTATTTTATAACTTTCTTGAAACTAAAAATGTATTGATTTTTCCCTGATGTTGTCATCTCATCTCTACAAAAATCAATTTCCATGTCTCTGGCTACCTGCTGTTGTTGCCACTGTATTTTTCCTTTAAAAAGCGAGCTGTCATTTTCAATCAATGGGTCATTAATTATTGAGGCTGCGCAGGTTGACAAGATGCATGTCCTGTCTTGTTTACCAGATGAATTATCTGTCGCCAGAATGCTGGCCATATCACAATGTAACACATCCGTTTTTGTCTCCCCAACGGCATGAGATGGTAGCATTAACCAACAGTTAAGGACAAAACCTCTGTACTCCTAATCAGCTTAATGCTGGCTTATTCAAAGGCCCTCTTTCAGACAGAGCAGCTGCTGTCAGCCAGTTTGAGTAGAGGGTGTGACTGCTGGCAGAGCTCACCGATGCAGAGAGACCGGTTGGTGATTAACAAATGTCAGTAGACTTTGGAATCTGGGGAGCCCTGTCTGGCTTTGTCCTCTGTTGCTTACCAGTGAAGGTCTTCCAGGTGGCTCCGTCATGCTCTCTCGCTGCCTCCCTTCTCCTCCCACCCTTCCCCTTCAGGCCAGCTCTCCCCTTCTGCTTCTCTCTGCCCCCTCTCTTGTCTTCTCCTCAGGGCTAAGGGTTGCAGAGCTCTGAGATAAAGAAGTTCAAACATGCCTCACATTTTTAGACCCCCTTGTGGAAAGTAGCTGGCAGACCCTACAAAACGCATTTGCAGTATTTCTCTCCACAAAGTGTTGGTGCATGCCGCTCGCTCTGACCTATTCTGTCTTTCTTTGGAACAGGGATTCTAGCATTTCTCTGAAAATCTCTTGATGTGAGAGATAATTTTCCTGAAAAATGAAAGGACTAGGCAAAGTCAGGCTGCCAAGAGTGTGAGATGTTTTCTGCTGAGCAGTGTGGGCAGAGGGCTTGGGTACAGTGCTGTACATCTGGCAGATAGATTTCTGTCAGCAGCTCTCCAGTGACAGGCTGCCTGCCTCTGAAGAAGAGGATCAGATCTGTGGGTCCATGTTGTGTGCTGGCTGAACACCTAAGCGCACATAGTCAGCTCCTAAAATGGCTGCCCTTGAAGCTCAGCTCAGAGGAGGATCTGAGCAGCTCAGTCGCTGCCTGTTAGAGCCCCAGCTGACTAGATGAAAGCAGTTACACAATCTCACCCATTAACTTGGTGTGGCGTAGGGACTGGCTGGCTGAAAAGACAGCCAATTCTAAGGCAGATGGTGGTTGTGTAGGAGGCTTTTTTTTTTTTCTTCCCCAGGCATTCCTCTCCCCTCCTTCTTCGAAAGGATTCTCTTGATATCCATGTCAAGGAACCTGGCATTAGGCGGCAACTTTGTTCAAAACTGCCGTGAACTGCCAAGAGAGCAGGGTGGGGCCCCGTGGTGAGGCTGTAACCTGACCCTGAACAACAATGGATCCCCTGGTTGCTCAGGGACATACTGGCGGCTTGGCCAGCTAACATGGAGCTTTCCACTGGCTGGCCAGTTGGGTGTGGGAAGCAAGGCGGGATTCCCAACTGTCTCTGGCTGGATCTCACTTGAAATTTCTTGGTTGGAGTATCCAGAGCAGTGGACTGAATGTCATAGTTGTATGGAGGCTGTACTTCATTGGTGTCTCTGATAAATTATTATTTACTTTCAGTTTTGTGTAATTTGTCTTTGTTTTTTTTTTTGTTTGTTTTTTGTGGAACTGTCAAAGGTTTCTTTGTTCACATCAGCAATTAAACTGGTTCAAATTTGTATTAATTACCCCTAAAGTAAACTTTTTAGCCCAATTTAGCATTGTACTCAAAGTTGTTGGACTAATGAATGGGATTATTCTTTGTCAAAACCAGATTTTTATACTATCCACAATGCAGCTTGACCCCTTTCTTAGAGATTCAGGTTTGCTGTGCTTACAGTGTCAAATGTAACCTCGAGCTAATAGACTCAAGCAGAGATAAGGAGCAGCTCACATCTTTGTAACTCCACACCCACAGATGTTTCCATTTTCAGACTTGTTGTCTTCAGCCCCAACTGACAACTTGGGGCATCACTTCAGTCATTGGGCCAGTCTCTCTGAAGGCACAAAAGGATTTATACAAGTTTTTTTCACATCCAGTATCATCGTCATTGTTGATCTCCCTAAGGCCTGTAAAGGAAGTTATTATAGTTAGTAGTGGCCATGTTAGTATATGCACAACATTAACTTCATTAAAGCCCCTTTTTTATTTGGACAAACAGAAAAATCTTTTGTGCCGATACAAGAAACTTTAAAACTTTATTTATATGGTGTGTTATATTTCAAATAAAATCAATAACCTTTTTTTATTTGCATATTTAAGTGACTTTCTTATTGACTTGTTTTAATAGTTAGGTCTAAATTATGTAATATTATGTGATAATTACATAATTTCTTCCCAGTTGGAGTTGCTTATGCAGACATCATCACAAAATAAAGACCTGATGTCCATAAAGTTTAACGCTGACCATGCCTGTTGGCTCATGTTAGAATATAATTTTAAGAGGTGTACATTGAAGCGCTAAGTGTCAATTACCATAGTGTTATACAAGTACAACATAGACACACCTTGTTATAATTTATTATTATCTTATCATTCTCATTACATTGTGGTTTTTTTGGGTATTATTACAGCCACTGATATCTGAAGTATCGCCATCGTCTGGCAGTTAAACAAGAACATAAAAGAACTAATGCTCATAGTGAGAATTTTCTCAGACATTTTATTACGAACAATGAGTCGATAAAAAAGGGCCATGTTTGCAATGTGAACCATTAATCCTCTTTGAATACTTGCAAAATATTTTGGTCTTTGTCTAATGGAATACACAAACATATGCAAATATAAACAGTACAGCAAAATCTGTGTATTAGTTTAAAGTGTTTCAATTTTCATAGAAAATTTTATTTTATTTTTACTTAATTGAATGTTGTCATTCTCTCTGGGGTGTTACCTGCCACATCTTTTTTTTTTTCAATTTTCATTTACAGTATATTGTCAAGTTGTGAATAATAAATACAAGAAAATATCTTAAAATACCAAAAGCTTTATCACTTTTTCAAAACACAAAGTTGTTTTTTTTTTTTTTCACAGTTATAAAAAGTTGTTACATCCTCAGGCTTATGTTCTGGTCTTTTTCAACAATTACAAACACAACTGACATACAGTGTACACAGTGTTTGTGTGTACATGCCACAGATGTGTACACAACCGTCCATGTGTTCACTTCTTTGTTGTTCTAGGCTGCTGTGTTTCAGGTTTTTTTTTTTTTTCCCTCCAACTGATGCTGATGCACAGGGGTGGACAAAATAAAGGAAACTTTGGGATACAGTGAGGAGAACACCTTGAAATGCTGTCATAGATGGCCCAAACTGTGCAGGTCACCTAGGGGAAGATGTCCTTAGTGTTCATGAAACCATTCTTTGACTGGGGCTGTTATATCCAGCATTCATGAGGGACCAGTGTTTGTAGAGGATGCACCTGGTCCTGTAAAATGGCCTCATGTTGTAAGTGTTGAGTGCATCTATGGAGATCAGTAATAAGACCTAATGAGTCCCACAGCAGAGTGATATCCTTAACCATTACAGATGCTCCATATTTACACCAGGTTTTGTTCCCTTACATTTGCTTTGGTTATCAACAGTGTCAATATGGGAGCCTGCAGCTTTGTAAAACTCCGAATGTGCAGTTGCTGTTAAGAGTTGGTCTGAGAGGTACTGATTCACTTCTCTAGTAACCTAACTATCTTTTGGCTGGTCTACTTGTTGATGCAGTTTGTTTATATTTAGTAGGCAGCTGTGATGCACCTGGACACTGACAGTTTAATCGGTTTAGTAAAAACTGTGAAACTGTTTTCAGAGCTGACAGTATAATTATGATTCATACAACAGTAGTATGACTCACCTTTTATAAGTTTAAATGTTAAGATTGTGTTGAAGTTTGATGTTCAAAATATCTCTGATACAGTATCTGGTGTGTTTTTAATTCCAACAAAACGGCGAGGACCGCAATCATCATAAGATTTTTAATTTTTGACTTTAAAGCGTAAAAGAAAAATCTAGTTGATTGGTTTTGCTTCAACATGTAAACATGTGCCCTCTAACTATCTGTTTAATAACCAGCACGGGCTACAAATCCTATTTGCAATATTTACAAGACAAAATGACAATTGATTAGAAAGCCTCGATGAAATAGCTGTGAAAAGATGGCCATGTCATCAGCTTACATTTTTCTGGCCAAGTCCGAACTGCAGAAAAGCTCAAAGACATAAAGCCTTCATCTCTCAGTTGATTCATTCAATTTCAGAGCAGTTGATACAATCTGATGGAATAGTCTGCTCTAAATACTGAGCTGTGGAGCTGCTCTCCAGCTGTTGCTTATCCCAAGGTAATAAAAATGGGACAAATCAGCCCATAATCCCTCCTCAGTCCCTCCATTGTTCTTTGAATGATGCTATGCTAAAAAATGGGACCTTCTTAGTATTCTGAGTAACATCAGCATCAGCTGAATTCTCCTCTTTGTCATGTTTTGTGTGGCTTTGTATCAAGAGTGTGTACCTCCAAACATTTTAGAGATGGAAAATTATTTTCATATGGCTTTATGACACTAGATCCAAGTGATGTCTTCATCATAATGAGACAATATTTGTGGCCAGAAATAAAACTGAACACTTCTTATTTTGCATGATTTGTTTGGGAGGTGTTTCAATGTTTGATTTACACTTATAGGGCTGCATCATAATTTATTTTTTCAATATTTCAACTTCAGCTTTCACTTTACCATTTTAGCCCTTTCAGAAATTTCTCAGCATTAAAGTAATCATGAAAAATTAATGCAAATTGTATTGTGTCTGTCCTCATCCACAAGTACAATACCAGTATTTCATCCAAAAAAAAAGATTGGAAACAATGTGCCACATCCCTTTGAAGCGTAGTCTTGCAAATGCAACCTGAAGAGGCTCTATAAATCTAGCAAATGGGGCTCTGCCTCTTCTGAACACATAATCATAATCATAAACATTTCGAGATACTGTATTTTTTAGTGACAATTGTCTTGTTATATGGAAAATGTGTACACTTGCTGTTGGTAATCATGTAATATCAGCACCAAGTTCATTTTTATGGAGCGACATGTTAACAACACTGAATACTGAAGAATTACAGGGTGATATTAGTCCTGAAATGACTTGAGTTTTAAAACTTTGTGATAGTTCTGTATATATTAGTCTCTTCATCCTGTGAATACTTAAACACGATTCTCATAAATTCTTTTGTTTTGTTCACACTCTCTTGAATTAAACATTTATTCTACCATTTATTTTGACAATGACGTATGGCCTCATGTTTTTTTCTCTCTCTCACTTTTTCTTTGCAGGATTCCCTGATTTTCCAGGGAGTGCTCCCTCTTTTTAATGATGGAGGTACTGCAGTGTGATGGCTGTGACTTCCGTGCCGAGTCATATGATGACTTGAAGACCCACATTCAGGAAGTACACACTGTTTTCCTGCAGCCTGCAGATGCAGATGAGTCTGATTCTCTGAAAGACGAGGACGAAGACGAGGAGGATGAGGAGGAAAATGAAGAATATGCAGATAAGGATGACAAGGATTATACGCCTTCTAAAGCTGGAATGAGTATGTCTACCGCATTAATTCAGATGTTACTGTTAATTTGTTGGGGATTAGGAAACACTCTCTTCAGAGAACTCTTCATAGTAGGATGATCATATACTTTATTGAGGAGCATAAAGTCTATTGAGTTATGGCAGAATAGAAGCAACAAAAAGACTAAATATAGGCAGCGAAGCGTTACTGTTTCACCATTAACGTCTATCACTTTCTCTTTTTTAGGCCCCAACTCTACAGACAGTTCCAACCAAACATCACAAAAGCAGACAGCTGAAATCCATCTGCCGTTTTACCAGTGCAAGTTCTGTGTCCGTTACTTCAGATCAAAGTTATTCTTGAGAAACCACACCAAAAAAGTGCATAATGTTGTAGAGGAAGATTCAGATGCAAGTATCTCCTCACAGACAGTTAAGCAGCCTAGCTATACCGTTGTAATGCACAACGATCATTCAAAAGTGTATTCCTGCCATTATTGCACATACAAGTCTCCACGCAGAGCAAGGATAATGAAACACCAACTAATGTGTCATAGCAAAGGTCCATCAGAGAGCTCTGGAGATCCTTCAGAATACACTGAGATTGCAGAGGACTCTGACTCAGCCAGTGGACTTGTGAAGGGAACATTTGCTTGTGAATGGTGTGACTATCAGACTGACCAGAAGGACAGCTGGACTAATCACGTGGTGAAGGAGCACAGCGACAAGGTCAAGATAGTTTCCTGCATTGCGGATCTGGAAGGGGAGGCAAGTGCAAACTCACCGAAGCCAGATTCTCCCTCCTCTTCCCATAGCCCGACTAGATCAAAGATGAGCTTTGCTGATGTTGGTGGAAAGGAGGAGGAGACGGGAGAAAAAACACCAGAAAACACACTGGAGAAGTCAGTCCCAGAGATGTCATCCTTTCAGTACGCACAAATTAGTGCAGTAACACCCAACAGCACAGGTTCCTCTATTTTGTCCAAGAAGTTTGTTTCATCTGATGCCCCTAACAGTGTCATAGAGATGGATGCCAACTTACTCAATGAGGACGACTCTAGGAGCAGCTTAGAGGATGATGACGACGAAGAGTTGGGTGATATAGATGATGATCCCAGCTATACTGGAACCCTGTCAGCGGATGCAAAGCAGCTTTTAACTGACGAGGATAACAAATTGCTGGAGACTAAAGGAATACCTTTCAGAAAGTACATGAACCGCTTTCAGTGCCCCTTCTGTTCCTTCCTCACCATGCACAGACGGAGCATCTCCCGCCACATTGAAAATATTCACCTTTCTGGCAAAACCACAGTGTATAAATGTGATGAATGTCCGTTTATTTGCACCAGTCCTCTTAAACTAGGCACACACAAACAGAGCCACAACTCCTCTGATTTAGAGACCTTGGACCTAACAAGTGACAGTCCAGAACCTCAAAATGACAGCGCTGAAGAGCCAGTCAATGGGGGTAATGTAGGCTCCAAAGTCAATGGAAAAAAGACAACCAGCACACCAAACGACCAGCAGAACCCTCATCGCTGCACACTCTGCAGCTTTTCCACCACTACTCTGAAAGGCCTGAGGGTTCACCAGCAGCATAAGCATTCCTACTGTGATGACCTAGATCCCTCTGTCTTTGAAAGCCAGCTGACTGACCAGCCAGACTCTGAAGTGGACGCTTCCCCAATCTTTCTACAAAAAACCCAGACCTCCATTTTAGGGCTTGCCACCAAAAAGCCCCTAGTGACAGGGAAAAGAGCCAGGAAGTCCATTAATGACTTGCCTTTGGACTTGTCCTCGGTCAAGAAGCGAACTAGAATTGATGAAATTGCAAGCAACCTTCAAAGTAAGATAAGCCAAAGCCAACAGGACATGATCATAAATCTGGATGACATGGATGATGAAGATGCAGGAGAAAATCACACCAGTGGTGATAAAGAGGGGCAAAACCATGACAGCCAAAACTCAGTTTTTGCCTACAACACACATCTTCATGCAAGAGAATCAATGATCTCTCACGAGGGAGGCAGAATAGGGAAAAGAAAAAGCAACCCCAAGTCGAAACCTAGAAACATTCCTATATCACTGACCCTCTCAGATGATAGTGAAAACATCTCTGCTGATCCCAGCGATAGCACTGTCCAAGAGAACACTGAATATTCAGAGGAAACTGGAACTACACGTTTCTACTGTAAACACTGTGATTACCACAACAAGTCAGCTCGTAGCGTCAGCACCCATTACCAGAGGATGCACCCCTACATCAAGTTCAGCTTTAAGTATATCCTGGACCCTGAAGACCAGAGTGCGGTCTTCCGCTGCTTAGAGTGCTACATTGAATACACAAATTACAATGATCTCCACCAACACTACATGGATCATCACCCTGAGGCGAGCAATGTGCTCAACTTCAACCAACCACATCTGTTATACTTGTGCCGCTTTTGTTCGTACACGAGCCCCAATGTCAGGAGCCTAATGCCCCATTACCAAAGAATGCACCCCACAGTGAAAATCAACAATGCCATGATCTTCTCCAGCTATATAGTGGAGCAGCCCCACAAATCAGGTGAGTCGCAAACTCTGAGAGAAATATTAAACTCTGGCCCCAAGACTTTTAACTCGGCTACATCAACGCCCAGGTCCTCCTCCAGCCCAGTGCTGAAAACTGTTTCCAAGACCCCCGAAGCTAGTGCTGAGGCAGACCCTCTGAAAGAAGCCATGGGTGGTAATGTTGTAGTCTATGATTGTGATGTATGTTCCTTTGCTAGTCCCAACATGCACTCTGTTTTAGTACACTACCAGAAGAAACACCCAGAGCAAAAGGCATCTTATTTCCGTATACAGAAAACCATGAAGGTCATGTCAGTGGATCAGTCACAGCCTGCAGCCAACTCGTCATTTAACCTCAGCATGTCTTCGCCTCCAAAACAATCAAGCGCAACACTGTATGGATCAGATGAAGAAATGTACTACTGTAAACATTGTGTTTACAGCAACAGATCTGTGGTTGGTGTGTTGGTCCATTATCAGAAAAGACACCCGGAAGTAAAAGTGACAGCAAAATATATCAAACATGGCGCACCCACCCCTGGTTTGATGAAACTAATGGATGAACTGCAAATTGCGACTCCAAAACAGTTTTTGAAGCAGTTTCAAAATAACGGTCATGATGGGTCAAACAACTCAAGTCCTAAACTGGGAAGTGGTGATAAAGGTGAGGATGAGCTGTTTTTTTGTCAGCACTGTGATTATGGTAACCGCACTGTAAAAGGAGTGCTGATTCATTACCAGAAGAAGCATAGGGAAACTAAGGCCAATGCTGACCTTGTACGTCGTCATACTGCAGTTGTCCGGAGTCAACGTGAACGTGCACAGATGGTTCAGTCAGGTAGTGTCTCTTCTGCTATGATCCCAGCCCCTCCTGACCCTGAAACTGCCACACCCCTTCGTTCTCTCAAGTGCAGACACTGTACCTACACATCGCCCTATGTCTATGCCCTAAAGAAGCATCTGAAAAAGGAGCACCCCACTGTGAAAGCCACAGCCATGACTATTTTACACTGGGCTTATCAAGATGGCGTTCTGGAGGCTGGCTACCACTGTGAATGGTGCATTTACTCCCATGCTGAACCCCAGGGCCTGCTGCTGCATTACCAAAGACGCCACCCTGAGCACAATGTCGATTACACATACATGGCCAGCAAGCTATGGGCTGGGCCAGAAACCACCCAACAAGGAGGAGGCAATATGGAAACCAAACATTACAAATGCAGAGACTGTGCCTTTGAGGCCTGTACAATATGGGACATCACCAGTCACTATCAGGCAGTGCACCCCTGGGCCATCAAAGGGGATGAATCTGTGCTTTTAGATATCATCAAAGGGAATGGCTCAGCTGAAAATATCCACCAGCAGGTAGCCAAAGAACATGCGTCTTTCAATTGCCAGTCTGTTGAAGATGACGGAGCACTGGTCATTGCCACTCCACCTCAAGAAAACAATCCCCATCCTACCCACCCACGTCTTTCCATCTCTAACAATCCTTATCAGTGCACTGTGTGTCTGTCAGAGTACAACAGTCTCCATGGCCTCCTTACTCACTATGGAAAGAAGCACCCAGGCATGAAAGTAAAAGCTGCAGATTTTGCACAGGAGGCAGACATCAACCCCAGTTCTGTGTATAAATGTCGTCACTGCCCTTATGTAAACTCTCGCATCCATGGTGTCCTAACTCACTATCAGAAAAGACACCCGTTAGTGAAAGTCACTGCAGAAGATTTTGCAGATGATATAGAACAAATCACCGACTTAAATGAAGGAGATGACAAGTGCAAAACTCAAAGGCAGGGCTACGGCGCATACAGATGCAAAATGTGCCCGTACACACACGGGACACTGGAGAAACTCAAGATCCATTATGAGAAGTATCACAATCAGTCGGCCTCTGAAATGTTCACTCCCTCTCTGACAAATTTCTCTTCCAGTAAAGACTCAGAGCCAGTAGCTGAATGCAGTGCTAGTAATATATCAAGCACAGCAAAAGTCCAGGAGGTCAGTGAATTGGACCTTGCCCTCTCCCAGTTACCCATCAATAAGACAGAAAAACATGCTGTATTCAAGTGTCAGCTCTGTAAATACTTCTGTTCCACCAGGAAAGGCATCGCTCGCCACTACCGTATCAAACACAACAATGTCCGTGCTCAGCCAGAGGGTAAAAATAATGTGTTTAAATGTGCTCTGTGTTCATACACAAATCCTATACGCAAAGGCCTGGCAGCACACTACCAGAAGCGGCATGATATTGATGCCTATTATACCCATTGTCTGGCTGCTTCCAAGACTTTAAGTGAAAAGCCTAACAAAGTGATGGCCCCCCCACTATCAGAAGCAGACAATTCAGAAATGAGTGAAGACCTCCGTTTGGCTGTGGAAAGACGAAGGTGTTCTCTTTGTGCCTTCCAGGCCTTCAGCAGGAAGAGCATCGTCTCTCATTACATTAAACGCCACCCAGGTGTCTTCCCCAAGAAGCAGCATGCTAGCAAGCTTGGTCGCTACTTTACCGTTATCTATGCCAAAGAACCAGAGAAGATTGCTGATGATGCAATGGCAGAGGAGGAAAAGGAGTTGCTGGAGGTTCAGCTTCAACCTGAGCAGGACGGAGAGGTTGAATGGCTGCCATTCAAGTGTCTAAAATGCTTTCGGTTGTCCTTCAGCACAGGCGAGCTGCTCTCTATGCACTACAACGACCACCACAGCGACGACTTAAAGAGGGACTTTGTGTTGTCTCCCAGTCCTGGGGATGATGAAGACTCTGAGTTGTACCAATGTTCTCACTGTGAGCTGAAGTTCCTGGATCTCCCAGTTCTGGCCAGACATCTGTTGAATCACAATGAGGAGTTTCAGAAGAGGGCCATGAGGCACGAGAGGAGGAAGCAACTTCTCAGCAAACAGAGAATCACAGATTTACCTGACACCAAACCTGACAAGGTGAGTGAAGATACAAGTCTCTCTGAAATCTTCTAAATCCGTAGTCAGAAGCTATTACAATTTGTCATACTACAAGTGTCCCTTAACTCTTGGAGGTCACAGTCCATGCTTTCAAAACAAAACAGCTCAAAGACATCATCTTTCTGAGACTACATGACTTTATAAATATACACATTTGTTACAGATGTATTCTAAGTAGTTCAGTTCTGCCATAACTTCAGTGATGGAAATAATTAAATGGATAATAATGTATTTCGATTGGCCTCTTCACTGTTACCAGGAGTATATAACAGTGCATGATAATGAGGTGTGATAATTAGTTTCATAATTAGTTCATTAAAAATACCATTGATCTCATTTAAAGTACAGTGGGGTCCAGAAGTCTGAGACCACCTTCCCATTCAAGTGAATAGGTAATTTGACAACAGTGGGAGTGTCATGGAGATAAGGTAAATCTCATCGAGAAAAGATTAGCCAAATACATCAACTGGTTTAGATTCATGTGTATTACACTGTAATTGGCTTTGTCAGAAATCCCCTAAGATGTTTAACAAAAAGAAAGCAATAACTGTGATTGAAACATGTTTTGTTTTTTTTGTTTGTTTTTTTTTGGTACTTTTCCTATCTGAACAGGAGAGTCCTGTAAATAAAACCCCCATAGGATTCAGGTGTAACTTCTGCATAGAGGTGCACCCCACCCTACGAGCCATCTGCAACCACCTGAGGAAGCACGTCCAGTATGGAGAGGTCAAAGAGGGACATGTCAAGGTAAATGGAGTTGGATTGAATCTTAAATATTGCAATGCTACATTAAATCCAGAATATCTTCATATGAACGATCCATATGTCAGTGTTAACAAGACTTAATTAATAATTGTAGGAAATATACATTTTCTATAAATATAGAATATTCATTTATTTAAAAAAAATCTTTTCAAAGTATGTATTTTATGTATATGCTATTCAATTGCGTGCAAAATGTAGTAAGTATTATAGCTGTATAATAGATATTTTTGGAAACACACTTCTTTGCTCTCTTGGTGAGAGTTAAATGAGAAGATCGCCTCCATATGTCCACCACCCATTAAATAGTATCACAAAGTCTGGAAGAAGCAAAATCATTACTGCTTTTAGACTCTTTGTGCTAAGCTTAGATAGAAAGCTGCTGGTTGTAGCTCTATATTTAGCATACAGACATATAAGCATCTTCTAAAATGCTGAACTAGGTCTTTACTTTAATTGGATAGGATCTTAATTACTCATACTTTTAACATTAACCCAAAAGACCCACTTGGTCTGTCCCCAGTGTTTCTGTCTTATGTCCTATGTTCCTAGCTCTGCAGTGATCTGTTTTACTGGGCTTGGATTCTCTGTTTCCCATTTTGTTTATTACTGACATAGGCTTCTGGGTAGACAGTCTGTCAGCTTCCCCCAGAGAAAACAAGCAATGCTGTCCCATTGCAGTGCAAGGGTTTAGGAAGGAGGGGTGGGGGAGTAGGAGGGTTGGAGGACAGAGTGGTGAGCCATAACTTTTAGGGCAGCGGCGGGTAACCATTCCAACATTAGTATTCCACTGAGGCTGCCAGTGAGGGGAACAGGCCTAAGGATCCACCAAAATGGAGAGGCATGGTTCTTCCGTCAGACACTCAGTCTGTCTTTTATGTATTTAAGATGAGATGGTTTGGGGCCACAGAGAGTGAAGATGTATTGAATTCACTGTGGCAACTGAGACCTGCCAACAAGAAGGGAGCATTTCTTATGTAACTTTCACTTTTAGGAATAAAATGTTGCCAATGGCACTAACCCTGTCTGGGTTTAGGTGGGTTTAACTGTAAGCATTCATGGCCTGCAACACAATGACCACGTCCATGTACAGCATCTCCACCAGATGGAGCAGACCGTATGTTTTACACGTTCCAGGGTAAAAATAAATGCTGCTTTTTATAGCATCATGAATACTGTTTCAATTCTAGAGCTGCAATGGTTTCTGATAGAGTTGGATGAAGAACAGGCTGACAGTGCAGTCACGGCAGACTGGGTGGCAAGGTTGGGCCTGTGGATGCCACATCTTATTTATGGCTGCATGAAGTGCAGGGTCAGGTCCTTCCACAGAAAGAATGAGCTTCCTCCAGGCAATAAAAAAAAAAAAGTCATGGTGATTGTCTGTGTGCTTGTGACGACTGCAGAAACCAGCCTGCACTCCAGCAGATGAAGGATGTAGAAATTGATGGTGAATTTTTTATTTTTATTTATTTATATTTTGTTTGTTGGTAGATAGGCGAATAGCCTCCCATTTGATTTTGCATCATCGCCAGGTCAATGGTTTAGATAATATAACAATATGAAGGAGAGTTAGAGATGATATGTAACAAAGCTCACAGTCAAGTGGTTGGGCTTGAATTTTCTATCACTTTCGTTTCCATTTGTATAGCGTAATCAATGCAATATGAACCGAGTATCGTGTGTCTGTAAATACCAACAGACTACAGAGTTCCAGGTCAGGGTTGGAGTTAGCCGCTGGCTAAGCTTATGATTAAGGCTTACTTGTGGTGAACTTAAATCTCTTATGTTTTTCACTTTTAATCATTCTCTTGGACCAGACCCAGTTTTATCTTACACCCATACAGACTCACACCACAGCTTGAAGCATTTTGCAAGTGCAAGTGTTTAGGCCGTTTCTGGAAGTATTTCAGGGAAATGTAGGTGTAATGTAAGATTGATTAGAACTCCAGTGTAAATGCACAATGCTGTAACTAAGATATAACTGTAAACTATTGTACAGATATAGAGCAGACAGAACCATATATGTTAGACAGATGCTGAACCGTTGCTTATGCATTGTCAACATCTGATCTAGTAAAGAGAATTAGAGGTGCCAGGCGCTACAGTGATACATTAGTAAAAAGCTATGTTTGTCACATGGTACTAATGACTAGATAATGTCATTCAGATAAAAACACACTTTTACAAACAAAATCAACAGGCACAGAAAAGCTGCTGAAGCATCTGACACTTTGCTTTGTTTTGCAGCAGGAAGTCAGCGAAGTCCCCCTGACCCTGCCTTCGGAGAGCCTAACTAATGGCGATCTGGAGGGAGATGAAGCAGCTGAAGCCGAGGGCCCGTCCTTGGTTTCCAGAGCTTGTGGTGTCATTGGTGTTGCAGCGGAGACAGTGGATCCAGAAGCCGATGCCGTTGAGGGAAGCGCGGCGGCCCTCGTGGCTGTGGTGTCAGAAGGCCAGCTGAAGCAGCGGTTAGCAGCAGGGGGTCACCCGTGTGCCCAGTGTGACCGAGTCTTCATGTCCATGCAGGGACTTAGGTCCCATGAGAGGAGCCACTCAGCCATGGCGCTGTTCAGCAGAGAGGACAAATACAGCTGCCAGTACTGCCAGTTTGTCTCACCCTTCAGGCACAAGTAAGTCTGGAGGAGTAGGGTCTAGAGTGTGATGCTCTATAAGGAGGAAATTACAGTAATTTAGGTGACATTTCCCAAGGTAAACACATATTTGCCAGAATATTTGGTCTTCCAATGAACATTGATCTTTTCTGACTGTTAGTCCTGGTTGATTTGATTGTTGTGGCATCAGTCAATGCAGTTTAATACTATAGCTTAGACTCACTGAGAAGCTGCACTCTCAGAAATTCAACTGGCGTGTCTTTTTATAATGCACCCCAACAAACTTAAGTTGTTTTAACAGAGAAGTCGTGAATAATTGCTGCCCGTGATACAAGTAGCTCTCCCCTGTTGCTTTTCATCTAACAGCTCACTGTGGCTGCTCCTTGTTCCGTTACTCTCACTGATGAAAAAATTCAGACCCAAAGTCCCCATGTCTTGTTTTGTAGACACAATTTCCATTAACGATTGTGATCAGCGCAAATGTCTTGTGGCTTCTCTACAATAAAAGCCACTCTGTGCTTTGTCGGTTGAATATTATATCGGAAATATTTGGTTTGCATTAGCAGAAACTTACAGCTCTGTTGCATACATCATTTCCTGAATCCCTTGAAGGCAATTTAAAAGTGTGGGAGTAGTGGATTTTGCCACAATGAAAACTACTAAATAGTGAGATAGTTGCAGAATGTAAATACATTAAATAACTGTTGCTGTAAAAATGTAAACTATAAATAGTACCAGAAAACAGGGTTTGATTGGATTTATACATTTCAAGGCTCATGATGTGTCTGTTCCTGCCAGATTTAGTTCTATTTGAAACTTTAGTCAGTGTTATTTAGCAAGTACAACAAGTTATTACCTTATTGCTCTTCAGTGATAGATCAGTATACCTGCAACCTTACAATATATACAACATGCAGCCATACTAAAAGTATATTTTAAACCATCACCGTCATATACCTTACAAGCCTTAAACCAGCTGCTCTACAAATCAGCTGGATGTTAAACTCATTTTGTGCAGAGCACAGTTTTATACCATGATCTGTTTACCCTGTCACATTCCCTTTGAATCCTCCATCTTCTCTAAGATTTCCTGCCTCCTAGGAGAGCAGACATTTTGGTTGTGTGATTTGTTTTATCCATCACAGAGACACAGAGAGAAAGAGAGAGTCCTCATCACCTCTGAGCTCCCAGGTGTAATACCTCTGTACTGTATGTGCCCTGACCCAGAAAGAAGCCGCATTCCCATGCCACCTAGGAGGCTGGCATTAAAAACACAGCCACCGTCCCCACAGGCACTCACACACTCCCTCCCACCAGGGGATTGTGGGTAGATGAGTTCACCCCACGGCTCCTTGTTCTGTAGTCATTGGAAAATGTGTGGCTGTTGTTTGTGAGGTAAACAGAATTGAGTGCTTTAGAGGCTGCTGAAAACCCCGCTGTTGAAATCATCAAAGTGGATGCTGTAAAGTAGAGATCTGCCTCTTTCTTTCCTGTACCCTATTCTTATCACTTTTTCTCTTTATCTGCTATCCTTTTGTCCTCATTTCATTTATTTTTTTTTCTTCTTTTATCCTCTTATCTCACATCCTAACCTCCCTTCTGTTTTTTTTTTTTTTTTTGTATATTTTGTCTCATCGTCAGTCTGGACAGACATGTGCAGTCTCACCATGGGCACCACAAGCCCTTCAAGTGCAAGCTCTGCCCCTTTAAATCTGCCTACGTGAGTCGCTTGAAGAGCCACCTGCATAAGGCACACACAGGTAAAAACAGATACACATACATATACATTAAATCACATCTTACAGCTGTATCCATGACTAATAAGGTATTCCCAGGCCAGAATAGCAGTCTCCTGTTTATCACCCTCCACATAAAGGTGCTGTGCTTGCTTTATCATATCCAACATAATGCAAACAGTGGATTAGCTTGAGGAGCGGTTTCGCCATTCACTGACTACATTAGACACACATAATTAAGCACATCCAAAGGAATCAAATTTGGATCCAGATTTAAACACAAACAGCTTGGATGAATATATTGTTAGTATTGTTTATTTGGGAATATGTTGGAGAAATCCTCAGCATGCTACAAAGGTGAAGACATACAGGTGTCTGTAGCGATTCTCTGCCTGTGATCGCTTTGTTTTTTGAGCAAGCCAGATGGGAACATTGATCCATAGGAATAGGCATTCAAGAAATGGAAAAAAAAAAAAAAGAAAAAAGAAATCCACCTGAGCAATCGATACACGAGCAAAAGAAACAATAATACGATTGGCAAAGCAGAGAGGCCAATCCTAAGGCCAATTTTCAAACAGCATGAGTGCTCTCAAATGTCTGATGGAAACAAGAAGCAGCAGTAAGAGTTAACAACTGCTGTGGATAATTGAGACAGACCAATTTGGAGTTGGGATTATGTTTGAAAAGTGGAGTTTGGTGATCATGTCGACCTTCACTTTCTAGCGTTATGGGAAAAATATACATTAAATTCCGTGACTGTGGCTTAGTTGTTTACCCTTTTGTAATTGCTTCTAGTCCAACATGCTTAAGAAACATTTGGATGGACAGATCCACACCCAGGACCTGTCTTATTCCAAGCAATATGTTCCTACCTGACCAGACACAGTTCAATAAGGAAGTGGCTTCCTTAATTGAACTACTCCTGGTAAGAACATGTCGCAGTCAGATCAGATTTGGTGGTAATGGCTTCACTCCTCAGGATACTGCTGGTGTTAAGCAAATATATTCAGCAGAAACAGGAAGCAAGATGCTAGAAATCCCCCATGGGTAAAGTCAAAACTGTACCAAAGCATTTGCCGGAAAGATACACAGTTATCACCACCTGCACAAAACTCAAGTTATTGTTGGTCTTTGTCATGTCAGCGGTGACAAATTAGCTAAAAATGACAATAGTAGCATTGCAGCAGTAGTGTTCCTAACATACTGTACTATGTTTCTCTTTTTTGTTTTGTACAGTAATTTCTGAATCACCTAAAAGCACAGCTGAAGGGTGTCAATGTGGATGTTTGTTAATAATTTTGTAATAACTTTGATCATTTTATCTATAAAAATAACACTGATTAGTCCAAGGGGAGCTAAGTGAGTACAAGGAATAGCTGTGTTTGTGGTGCAGGATGTGTTTATTATTACTGTGGTTTTTTTTTTGGTTTTTTTTTTCTCCAGTATCAATGATTTATAGGTCTCTGCTAATACTCATCTAATATTGCTTCTGTATGTTTCATAAACTTGTCATGTTTTTGACAACTTGATCCCTTTTTTATCTTTCAGGTGAGCAGCACACATACAAGTGCTTGTCGTGCCCCTTCTCCTCCATGACCATCAGCCAACTGAAGGAGCACTCTCTGCGAGACCACGGTGAGGCCCTGACACTCCCCAAACTCCGGGCTGCTACCCAGGCTGCTCATGCCACCCTCAGGCCCTCCCGGCTGACCAGTAACACAGAGCAGACTCCCTTGGCCTCAGATGGTATGAGATCATGTGTAATATCATTTGAACAGATATAATGTCATATGATACTTGTCAAACCAGATTTTGGAGAATCTCAAACGAGCAAATCGAAGCAGAATTTGCCATGACCCAGAAAAAGAGTCATGACATAGACGTAATGCGCAGATTTTTTAGTTCAGTGTAACTTTGTGAGGATATTATCTCAAAGGTCCATCACAAATAAACATCCATAAATCTGCTTTGAAATAACTCATCATCATCACATTTTTAAGTTTTCTTCAGTATTAAATTTATTCAGTTATAACTGTGCAGTCATGGGTAAACTGCAAACAGGAACTGCTATTACTGAATTCAGCAAACAGATAATAAAGTTTTAGTAACTGTAAACAAACAGGATAAAACAAACACAAAAGAATAACAGGGCTCAAGTTGACTTCCTGTTTATTCCAAAAACATGACGACAGCCATAGTTCAAAGGCATGATCATCCCCAAAATGTGACAAAGTCTATAAATGTCCTTTTGGACATACTTTTTGGACATTATTGTAGACTGGGCTCAGTTGTCTCAATTTTGTCTGGTGTAAGGGCACAATTCCACACTTCAAAAACTGCTGGTAGCAGAATTATCAACACAAAAAATAGGGATAGTTAAATGAATAATGTATAATTTGTCTCAACACAGGAGACGTATTTAAATATCTTCAGTGAAATCAAGTGTCCAATATTCAAATAGATTCACTGCACTGTTGCTATATGGCAAAGGAAGGCCTCAAATCCTCATACTGGTGCTAAAAATTGTATATGTTCTGCCAGGCCTTTTCACTGAGGTGGGTTGATTTTTGAAATACTATTAGTGTAAATTTGATTTATTGTAAATGGGAAAATTAGCTGTTATAGCATCAACAAGTCTGTGTCTTAGTCATATGATCTGGGAGAGGGGTGTGTGCACAGATCGAATAAATTATATGAGAATTTAGGCATCTGGCTGCTCACACTTGGCTGCCTTCGTCTTCTGTAATGTTCTTGTAGCATGACACACTGCAGAGTATATTCAGTCAGAGGCACCCTCACTGTAGGTTGGCGTAGCAGCAAACTCCTTGATATGAGCCATGTTTTAGGTGTTTTAGTGTCCGTGCAGCCACTGCTGCAGCTTGCAGACTGTTCTTGGCAGCAGCTGTTACCTTGCTGCTGGAGCTGTGGAATCTTCCCTGGAGCTGAGGCAGGCCAGCATTCCTCAATGCACCAACCACCACTGTCAGCTGTGCCCCACCAAGACAAATGAAGCATTGAGACAGAGCAGAGCTGACACACTGAATGTCTCTACCACGCCAGAGTAGCTACCTTCGGTTGAATGTCTAAGATTCTGATGTTAGGAGTGAAATAGTTGATTTGGGCCTTTTTTTTGGCAGTGAAATGTGTTTTACAATTTGATTCTTATTAGCAGAGATGGTTACTTAGGCTTCATGGAAATAGTTTGAATATAGCTGCAGTTTTTTTTTTTTTTTTTTTTTTAACATTTCCACCTGCACCTGCCCAAGACTGTGAAAATTCTTTGAAATCTGAACCCCATCCTTAAAATATTTCTCTTCCCTCTCTGTCTTCTTCAACTCCTCACACAAGTAATCCACCTGTCATTTTTGCAGTGTGCTGTAATAGACAGTTTTGGCCTTTAATCCATTCAAGAAGGCACATCACTAACTGACTACAAAATTTGCTCTCCATCTGCTATCTCATCTCCATACATCTCCACAATGCAGAGAGGATATTAAAAGCAAAAGTCAACTGTGGCATTGTCTGATTCATATGAATTCCACTGACTCTACCGCAAAAAGTGAGAAATTGGATCTCAAGCATTTTATAAAGCAAAAGTTAAAAAGTAAAGTTTTTTTTTTCCCGCCACGCTTCCTCATACTCTGAGTGCTGAATGAGGCATTTTTCACATGAATAGATATTCTATTAGTGTCACTGTGGTTTATTTATTGATGTGTCGGAGGCTCAAAGTAGGACGAGAAGATGAGCTCGCTCAATGTGGGCTCATGAGAAAGGGGATGAGGAGGGAAAATGGTCGGGGACGAATGATGACAGTCACAGTTACACTTCTGTATCTGAGAGGGGAGGGGACAGCCGGTGTGAACGCAACTCAATTCTGGATAGTCTTGTCTGCTTTAGAAAAGAAAGGATCCACTGCAGTCTGCTAATAGCTTTTTTTAAATTAAATATTGAAAACATGGTCTCTCTTTTTAAAGAAATAATTAGACATCTCTCACAAGAAGAATTAATTTGGAGAAGATACATAAAGTGGGTTAAACTCCATCCTGTTGTGCAAATATGTGCATTGGATATACTCAGATTTACTTTGGCCATTGTGGGTTGAATATCACCATCCAAATCCTCTTCAAAGAGTAGACATCATTTTAATTTTAGCAATTATGTGTTCTGGTTTTAGTGGTTACTAATATCTGAAGATCAGAAGTGGTAGACGTATATGCATTATTTAAGTCAATAAAATACATTTTTAATTAACTATCATAAAGTAAAATAACCAATACAATAGTGTAAAAATGATAAAAGTCATCCTTTCAAAATGCCACTTCAGTAAAAGAACAGAGGTTTATCAACTAAATGTAATGAAAATATCAAAAATAAAAAGTACTGCAGTGGTTTTTGCACTGGATACATGGTTTAACAACTTCACACTGTCTTAGTTTCAGTAGATGACTACAGGCGTTACCAGCCTGGAGGTCTTTGGATTTCCTCTAATCTTTGCGTTTTTTATTTTTATTTTATTTAATTGAAACTATGTTAGAAGTCAAGACACAAGGTGACCTTTGGTAGAACTGCTAACACCTTGTAGGTGTCACAAACCAAAATTGGTTTAACCATTTAGACAAGTAAGTTAATGTAATTTTTATTAGAAGTACATTGGAAATGTCTCTATCCCTCTCTCAGATCCATCATACCTGGAGCCAGCTGATGTTCGTCAGCAGCTTAGTCACTACCAGCTGGCCTCCCGCAGTCAATTGTCTTCCGGCTCGACGCCTGGTGGCTTCTCGGCTGACAATCGACAGGACAGTGTCCTCACTTGTGAGTTTTGTGAGTTCAGCTCTGGCTACATGCAGAGCCTCCGTCGCCACTACAGGGACCGTCACGGTGGCAAGAAGCTCTTCAAGTGCAAAGACTGTTCCTTTTTCACCTGCTACAAGTAAGAAAAGGGGAAATAGAAAACTGAGATGTTTTATACTTTTCTACCTGCTGTTTATAAGAATATAGATGCTAAATCTATTTACAAACATCGATAGACCAACCAAATTTTCACTGGTCCACTGATCCCTCTGTCTGCCTGTAAATTTATCTCAGGAATAACTTCACCATGCATGTGGAGGCTGGACACAACAACAATGTACCGGAGGACCTCCCTAAAGACCTGCGCTGCCCTCTCTGCCTCTACCACACCAAACACAAGAGCAATATGATTGACCACATTGTCCTGCACAGAGGTATGCATCAGGGACACAGAGAATCTTTCTTCCTAAGGAATAGTTTGACACTATTCGATTTCTAGTTGAGTGTTAGATGATTAGCCCCTTAAGTTATGGTTATCACAGTTTAGCATATACTGGAAAGATGAGTTAACAACTATTGCTGGAATACTTCTTCACCAGGTGCATTGACTTCTTGGAGTATCCTCTGGTGGCCTGGCATCCTCACAGGAACTCCAGGAAGTTACTGCACCCTTCCAGCCTGGCACATAATTCCTCCTAAAACTGCTACTTGTGAGCCAGATGTTGTTACTTGTGGCTAGAGTCAGGAATGCTGTTTGCACCTAGATTCCAGTCTCCAAGCTAAGCTAAGCTGAGCTGAGCTCTAAAACGTTCATTTACCATAAATGCTGTCATGGTGAAGTGAAAACCTCCAAACCATTTTGTTGGGTGTTGTAGTAATGATGATCTTGTAAATATGTTAGAGCTAATCAAATTTAAAGCGTTAATATGAAAGGAGATGAAATGATAATAATAATAATGAAATAGAAAAAAATCAACACTTACAACAGCATTGAAAAGAAATGCTGAGCACTGGATCATAACAAATATTAACATAATAGCAATATTATAGTAGTATATAGTAATAATAGTAATATAAACAATATGTACAAGTGGAGCTTTTTCATATGATTATGGCATTGTTCATTATATGAGAGGATGTTCATGAGAACTGAAACTGACCAAAAAAACTTTTGTAAGCACAGTAGGATTGATCTATTCGATGAGCAGATAAAACTTTTTATATGACCCTGTCTTCAGTCGTCTAGAAGTGTGTTTGTGTTAAAAATGAGAAAATGACAAAACCACTGAAAGGTAACAATCACTGTGATTATGCTTTTGTGTGTGTGTGTGTGTGTGTGTGTGGACAAATGTTAATTTAATATCTCTCCTGCACCCCCACATCTCCACTTTCCATTCTGTTGCTATAGCTCTCACTTTGCCTCTTTCCCTTTTCCCTGCCCCACCATTATTTACCTTCCCTTCCTCCAACTTAATAATCCACATCACTCTCTCCTCTTATTCTACCAGAGGAGCGAGTGGCTCCCCTGGAGGTCAGCCGCTCCAAGCTGTCACGCCACCTTCAAGGCCTGGTATTTCGTTGCCACAAATGCACCTTCACATGCTCCAGTGACCAGACCCTGCAGCTGCACCTGCAGAAGCACGCTGAGATCAAGCCTTACCAGTGCCAGCTCTGCTATTATGACAGCAGTCGACGGAGTCAGCTAGAGGAGCATCTCCGCCTTGAGCACAAGGTCTGTTTTCTGAGTCCAGATATAAAGTTTTCTGTACCTTGCATAGTTAGTTTCTACAATATAATTGAAAAAGTTGAAGAAATATGTCCATCACAACTGTAAACAATGGCCTCATTTTGCAAATGTAAGAGTTTTCTGGCCTATGACCATCAAAGTTGGAGAATGTGGCTCACTGGTAAGAGTATGTTTTAATCATCAGTTTCATCAGTACTTAATTGGTGTAGGATGAGTTGTTCACAGCTTGTACACTCTGTTCAAATATGGCCTTTACTGCTTTTATGGGAGGTTATTATGAAACCTGTGCCAATAAACTATCTATATTTCCACAGTGTTGAAATGTCAGCTATTACAGCAAATCCAATTTACAGCTTCTAAATCAAACTCATCCCCAGTAATAAGCAGCTGAACTGTAAACAACAGATATCCTGTAAACATTTGAACCCCAAATACCCAGAGCTTTTAAAATGAACCAGTACCTTTCTTTCCTCTTTTTTTTTTTTTTAGCTACTCTCAGTGACTGCAAGTGGTCACTTCCTGCAGCAGTTATATAGTGCTGCTCAGAGGGCGTATTATAACCTCTCGTATTATATAGACAAAGATGGTTGATGCTCCTGTCAAGTTGCAATCGCCACCACCCACTCCCAGCCAAAAAAAAAAAAAAACAGCTGAGGAAAAACTACAAATAGCCCCTTCAATGACCCCATTGCATCTATCTATTTATTGTGTGTGTGGTACTTTGAAGATAGATAACAAAACTTTATTAAATGAGAAATCATTAGAAGATTCAAATTGCAGTGGACCATAAAGTCATTCAGGAGTATGAAAGTATGTAAACTTCCTATTGTTTTAACATCTTCTGTCTTCTTGAAGTGAAATGTTTCCACATGAGCTAATAAATCTAAATTTAAACTCCAGGGTGCGCCTTGACATGAAAGGAGATAGAAATATCAGACTAATGGCTACTGATACAATAGAATAAGATGAGGAGGGGCATACATATCAGACAGCTCAAGCTTCAGTATATTGTAACTGTATCCAGGAGAGAAGCATCTCTCAGTCTCCCTTAATGGGGATAATTCATGAGATGATGTGAGAAGGCAGATGGTATTTGAGGAGTTTACAGTACATTAAACTTTAAAGGGCACCTGGTTATCATTTTTTATTCATAACATTACTAGATTTTACACAATGCATGGTGGGATGTTCAGCCCACCTGTTACCCAAAAACAGGAGTAGGTGGTTATAGACAATGGATCAATGCATGAATGGATGGTTAAAATGTTACCCATTCAGATAAGAAAAATAATACAGTCAAATTGTTTTAGCTCCTGTTTGGCAGAATATGGCATCTGTGGATCTTGGGTGAAGAGACCAACCCTACAGTTGTTGAGAGGGAGGGACGTTGATATTTCTGGAAATTAGGAAAAATCTGATATAGGTCAGAGGAGGGACCAAGGATCTCTGGAACAGTGAAGAGAAGGAGCATGCAAGCTCTGTGAAATAGACAGAGAAGTGTGTAATTTTAAAAGGAGGAGAAAAGGAAATTTGGTGACTCTGAAGCAGCCTTATAGTTATCATGTTCAACATTTGGTAAAGAAGTGTCAAGATGTTTGGTCGATGAAGGGCAAAAAAGGTCAAGAGAGCAAAGAAGGCAGCCTTTAGATATCTCTAATCTGGCTTGAGCATGACCGCTGGCTTCAAGAAGCCAAGCAATAACTTAAAAGCTTTGACTTGTTCATCATTACCTACACAGAGCATTCATTTAGCAGTTCTCGATCTCACTGAGTTGTAGCTCTTAATAGCACACCGGGCAGTAAATTAATTTTTATTTCCTTGCCGTTGTATAATAAATGTATGCTTCAGTCTGGGAAAGACTTGTACTAAATATCCACTGCAGACCTGGGAGTCAGACGATCTGTTGCTAACGGTAAGGACGACAGATACAGCTCATCCATTGTAGTCAGACCATAGGGACAGATATTGTCACTGCTGGGAAGTGGATCGCAGGCTCCAGCTCTGAGTCTTTAGGGAGGGTGGGAGGACGGTATTATTGTCATAATTTACTGTACAAGTTGCATAAGCAATGAGATGAGCAAGATCTATTATCAAACCTTCTAACATTGTTAAAATGACTTAAGTTTTAGATTATTGAAACTCAGTCATCACCTGCATTATACAGTGTACAAACACACATATTGTTCGAGAGATACCTAGTGTTTAATTCTTTCAAATTAGATCTCATTAATGGGAACAGAGAAAACATGAGCATCTGACTGATGACTGAGACTGACCATCACCTTTAAAAGCCCATCTTAGCTGATTTAGTAGATTGGGGAAAAATAAACTTCATCCATAAACTTTTATCACAGTGTCTTTCAGAACATTAAGTTACTATTGAAAAATTGTCTTAAAGAACCAAACAGGGATAAACAAACAGATTAAGATCCATTTATTATAATCTGCATGATTTATTTACAGAGATTTTATAATAGTATCAATAAGAAAAGCTGTGGTCTTGAGCTTCTTTGTTAAATGTTTCATAGAAAAGTGGTAAATTGTTTAAAGAGCACAAATTTACTTTTTCATTTTATTTGACAATAATAATAAAAAAAACTAAAATCCTAAACATGCATAAACATCATGCTTTGTGAAATACATAGGTTTCACCCTGCCACTTGTTGATATTTTTGAAGATGAGGCCTAAATGGGAAAAGTGAGATCTCAGATGAATGTGGCTCAGAACACACTATAATAAAAGTGATAAATGCCTCCTGTTATTTTAGGTTATCCGCAACTTTGAGCTGATGGGCCGAGTCAACCTGGACCAGCTGGAGATGATAAAAGAACAAGGGAGCAGTGCAGAGGAGGAAGAGGAGAGAGAAATGATGGAGATGGTAATGGATGGAAAATTAGCTACAGAGGAGGAGGAAGAGGACGATAACGACGAAGGAATGGAAATTATGGAAAACTTAGTGGATGAACACAGAGGGGTGGATGACGAAGCGATAGAGGACAACATCAAAGAGGAAGAGGAGGAGGAGGACGATGAAGAGGAGGAGGAAGAAGTTAAGACGGTGGAGGAAGAGAAGCCTGCCCTACAAGGTAAATACAGATGATCATCAGTGAACTACTTCTTGGCTGAATACTAATCTCTACATAATGTGTCACCTATCATTCACTCAGTCAGACAGACAGTGTCCGTATCCAAGGACTATTTATAAACAATGTAACGGCATATTATCTCAACTAAAAAATAGGCAGTCAGCATGTAGGGGAGAAAAACGTATCACTCCAGGCTGATGTTGCTGAAAGAGCAAATAAGTCTACTTCACACCTGGCCCGTCAAGTTAAAAACACAACTGAATGCTATTTAATTGCTTGATATGGACTCATCTCACAGCAGCTTTCTTTACAAACCTACTGGGATCACACTGTAAATGTTTATCTGCTGAAAAGCCATTTGCTATCGTGTTCTCAGTTAGCTGATATCAAATTGTGATCTGTGTAATAAAACCTCCTGTGTCTCATATGAAGCCAAATAAATGTGCTCATGAATAAGACGACAATCCCACCTCCAGAATATTGTTTATTTTGGAAGTCCCATGACATGCATGTGTTTTTTAATATGCTTTAGCTGTCCTTCAGGAGCACTGTTTGTCTTCCAAAATAACCAAAGTCTCATTGTTATTCTGAAATGATTTCTTCATTTCATTCATCTAGGATACAAGTCACTGAAACCATATACATGTAAACAAACAGGTCTAAAAGGAGCCAACATTCATTTCTAATTAAGCACTAGCCATTTTTACTTGGTGTGTAATGTGCAATTACTTATGGAATACTTCTTAATGAATAAACTCTCTCTCTGCAGCCCTAGTGTCTATATCTATTTTTCAAGCAGGACAATAAATAGGAAATGAACAAATTACTGTATTCTGAGACTAACCAGTCATTTGAACTCTATTTCCCAGAGGTCCTTGCATCTCCTACCAGCAGCAGCAGCAGCAGCAGCAGCAGCAGCAGCAGCTCTGGGCCAAGCGCTTTAGAGAAGCGTCTTCCCTGTGAATTCTGTGGCCGCTGCTTCACCAACAGCCTGGAATGGGAACGACATGTCCTTCGTCATGGCATGTGGGTATTTATTCCTTTCTCTCTCTCCCTTCTCATTTCCTTTCTCTCTTTGCGTGTGAACTATTTGTTGGATTGCCATGAAATTTAGCACAGGAATTCATAGTCCCCACCTTCAAGATGAATAATAACATGGGTGATCCTGACTTTTCATCTAGCATCTTCGTCAGGTCAAGTCTTTGTTCCATTTTTTGAAATATAACACCAGTTAGCACCTACTTTTTCTTCCCATTCAGCACAGCTGTCCTTTGTGTTTAGTACCAATTATCAAATGTTAGCATGCTTAACTAAGATGTGCAAATGCTAAACATTATACCTACCAAACATCAGCAGGTAGCTGAAGCACCAATGTGTCAGTCGTACATCCAGAGAGAGTTGCTTAAGTCAACTATCAACATCTGATTTATTACCACATACCTGCCCTCTCTGTCTCATTTCTATTACTGCATTCAATTTTCTTTTAAATTATTAATGCTCCCTCCTGTATTTTCAGGATGGTTAACAACAGTCGGATGGACACCAGCACCACTGCAGCAATAGAGGCCTCAGCGTCATCTTCCACTAGCTCCTCTGTCCTAATGGACTCAGGACTGGACCTGTCAGACAACAGAAAAGAGGAAGGGAACCCTGCTGATCTATCACTGAGAAGTCAAAGCCAGTATATGGAGGACAAAGAAATGCTCGACACCAAAAAGGATCAACAGTTTGGTTGAACAGATTGTGGCCTATTGTGGATATTGTGCTAGAAAACGATAGCATGGGGTAGAATCAGCACCAAGCTGGATCTTAAAATAGCATCAAAGAAAACAAAAAGATTGAAATGGAAAAAAAGTGACTTCTTATGAGTTGGCACATTATTAGATTTTAGGTGTTACATATATAAGTATTAGGTTGTGCTGCATAAAATGGCTGAGCTCTTTACATGAGCGGTCCCCTAGGACAGATCTTAATATATTGGTAACCAATAGTGAACAGAACTCTTTATTGCTGACATTCTGGTCAAATCTACAGTGAAAGATCCCACCTAGATAAAACTGAACTATTTATAAAGAATTTTGTCCAAAATGATAAACTAAATTTAGCATTTTATTATTTGAAGCACCTTTCACACCACCCCAATCCCCGCTCTTCAAAAACAGGGGAGCTTTAAATTTACCTAGAAGAAACAAACAAGATATGAAGCATTTACAACTGTGGCCCACTGTAGAGCTACCTTTTCTTGTTTCTTGTTGAAATTTGAAACTTTTTTCATCTTAGCTTTGTGTTAAATGTGTAGAGGTTTTCCTTGAGGAAGAGTCGCACCTTATCTATTTTAGCTAACTCACAAATCATGTTTTATTCATTCATAGAAATACTGACAATTTTCCCCAATGTTTGTAGCAAATTGCTATATTTTAGGTCCCTTAATATTATACTGCGTATAAGCCTTCAGCCTGTGGCACCCTTCTTTTTTTCAATGTACTTGTATGTTATTGTCCAGTAATTTCACAGATAAAGTCATAGAAATAATGGTCATACTTTAAATGTGCTTTTACCTGTAGGATATCATATTGTTTGTGATCCAGGTTACCTCTCTGCTGAGTGTACAGGTCGCAAAAACAACAGTGGGTATCCGTTGACAGCAGTATCCGTTAAGGGTTAGCCTGGAACATAAAAACAGGTTGCTGGCATCTTGACCAAGACACAAAGATAACACTTGTCTTTTCAGTGCAAAATGTGTGATTAGCTGTGCTAGCCACAGATTTTTAATGACAGATGGTTAAGAGATCTCTCAGAAATCTTTAACGGTGTGCACCTCTGGGTGTGGTCTGGTCTGTTATGTTGAGCAGAGGACCGGACCACACTATGTACAGCCAAAATGTCAACCACCACAGCTGAGTGCTGATGCCAGCGTCAAGTGCCTTAAAATGCAGCTCCTCTAATGGCCACTATATGGCTTTAATTGCTTTAAAAAAAAAAAAAAAAAATTAAAAAAAAAAATTTGGTTTTTGATGTATCTAGAAAAATACCCAGCTTCTCTAAGTCAGGATTTAGTCCCACAAAAATTTATAGCCTCAACATCTGTTTTCACTCCCTGATGTGTGCTGTAGTGGCGATCTTGAGTTATTTAGTTAAGATCAGATTAGATCAAATTTGATTCATCCTGATTTAATAACAAAACATAGTTTAGGATCTATCTGGATTGGCACAAAAAGGATGTTGAGGCTTAAAACTTAAGTTTGAGTGACATCACAAAGAAACATATATTTCTCATAAGCCGTTAGTGGTAAATGCTTTAGCTTGAGATCTCCTCTGAAATTTTTGCTGCCATCTTGGTCCAGTAGCAGTAACTGGAATTTCATTTGCTATACTCACAGCATTGAAAAATGAGCAGTTTTCATCGGAACTGTTTTCTGCCAAATGAATAGTCCCTATGAAACCTGCTGAGAACGTGTTCTGCTTTATTATCTGGAGTAAAGGGGAAGGTGTTGTTTGGGATGTTAAAAAAGTGCTGCTAGTGTGTGTGTGTGTGTGTGTTTTGGGTTTTTTTTTTTTTTTTTTTTTTGCCTTTTGTTTATTTATGATGTGAGCACCACAAATGAAATTCCATGCTAAAATGAGGATGTTTAAAGCCACCTTTGCATGATTGTCAGGTGTCTTGGCCTTTCAGTCAGCCCAGGTGATTACCTCATTTCTATCCAAGTTCCTCCACAGTGTCCATATTGGGAACTTCAGGCTCCAGATGACTGACAGGCTGGCTTGGAGCATCTAGGTAAACTCAAATCCAAACCCAAGCTTCAAAATGTCTTAGAAAACATAAGGCTGATGCCACAGACATGGCAGTGTTTTTTAGTATAGTCTGTGGTCCAGCTTTGCTATGTTGGGATACACTGAAAAGACAAGTGTTACTGGTCAAAAAGCCATAAAACCATTAGTTTCCACATATAGAGTATATGTGTCACTGGGACTGTATGTTAAAGATTGACTTTTCAAAAGGTGTCAAATCCCCCAATTTAAACCCCTTTAAATTCTCCCCCTGTATTGACACAACTGTCATAGCCTGCATTTGTGTGCTTCTTTTTAGACAAAGTTGTTGTGTTATTGTTGATATTGACAAAAGGCAGAGATTGTATTTGCTGGAATTTGCTGCTTGAATGCCCTAAAGCCTTATAAGAGGAGAATAGCAATTAAGTCAAAATTTTGACCAATTGGAATAAGACCAATAAGCAACATTAAAAACAGTCTGAAATAAAATGACTGATAATTACAATTTCAAATTTGTAGAGGAACACAGTTAATCAATTGTGTTCTTGGCACCAAAATATTTACCAAGCCTGCTGTGTTTGCTGCTGTGATTGTCTTTCCTGAGCATTGAACCTTTGATTGAAATGGGAAGTCTGGGTTTGGACCATAGAATTTTAGAATTAGAGTTCTATTGGTGGAACCCAGGTCAACTACATGTTTGCAGCCATGTATAGAAAACAAAACTACTTGTTAAGTGTTTGAACTGTGGTGTTTCAGAAAGGATACTTAAACCCTTTTTTCCTTTAGGTGTTCTCATTTAAAAAAAAAAAAAAAAAATCTAAAGATGATAGGTTACCCTTAGGGGCTTTTTGAGTCCCCAATCCAACATTATTACACTGTTGTACAATGTCTGGTTACAATGAAAAATCTCCTTTTTTGTACTGTGATGGGAATGAGCAGATAGGAGGAGCAGTGTGGTTGTACAATATTTAAACACATGAAGGAAAATGATGCCGTTCTCATAATTAATGGTCAAGGCTTTTATTTTGAAGAAGAGAAACATGGGAAAGTAAGAGATGAGAAAATTTGTTCCTTGGGAACATTACCTGAAACTGCTTGGTCTCTTTCTGGGCTTCACCACCATCTGGGTTGACAGTCAACCTCTGAAAATTAGCTCATAGATTTAATCCAAAATCTGACACTCCAGTTACTTATCCATGGCCAGTGAGGGGATCATCTCACTTGTTCCAAGAAGGCCTGCCTTTAGTCTATCCAGTCAACAATGGGGGCGACTGTAACAGCCCCAGTATGCTCCTCAGTCCTTGTTAATACCTTAAAAACCTGTTCAGTTGGTGCTGAATCTCAAAGCCCTTTTTCTGTGTTACAGGACCAGCTTGTAGCTTTTTGAGAGTAAAACTGTTGAAAACTGTTGTAGTAATAAGCTTTGTTAGGCAGCTCATTACCCAGCTTGATATCCCAGTGTAAACCAGATGATAAATTGGGAAAATCTGGGTATTGAAGCTGTCAACCCAAAATTATTTGTTGTTCTGTGATCATTTGAATAGAAAATGACTATGAATCCCTCACTGTGTGCAGTCTATAGACTGTAATATCCCCAGTTTACCCAAAGTTAAACCCCTGCTGACAACACACTGGATACTTGTATATATGTTTAGTTTGTTTCTGATGCATTTCTCTTTTCAGACTGTTGTCTCCATAGTTTGACACTAGAATCTCTCCTTCTTGCCTTTCTTCCCATATAAATCTGATTACCTGATGGTGGGTTGTGATGTTGCCTAGAATGATTGTTTACAATTTTATTCCATTTATCTCTGGATATTCTGTAAATATTGTAATTCATTGTCTTTTTTTAACTTGATAATAAAGTTATCAGATAACGGTTGATGGTGTTTCTCTCTTTTCTCTACAGATATGCCATAAAAATGTTTCACACTAGGACATTAGGAGATAAGACTGCGCTACAATAATGAGCTACAAGGATGTCAATATAAAATTGTGGGAACAGAATGCAATTTTTTATAACACGTCTTCAATATAATGATACTCTTAATGTCACGCATATCATTTCCTCGGTTGTAATATATAACTTCCGCTGCCCTCTTGATCGGTGAATTATGCATATCAGCAAAGATGTCAAAGGATTAAAATTGTCTGATAAGCAAACTTGCTGAACAGCAAACTGTAAGTGAAGAGCAGTTAACAGTAAATATGTAAGTTAAGTGTTTGAGGAGCAAAGGGATTGGTAAGGAAATTTCAAGTGATACAAGTGTTATTTTTCTAAAACAATCACCTTTAATCCTTTAAGTGACAATCACTATCAGACTGATTAAATTATGAGTAATTCATGTCAATTAATTGTTCACTTGGAGTTTGTTGAGTACGATTCCATATAGGAAGATGTCACCATTTGTATTTGCTTTATTGCATTTAAAAAAAATATCTACCCTGTAAGTGGCAGAACACTAAAGAAGGCGTTGGGATAGATGATTTAACCCGATGAAGTAAAAATGATAATCTTGTCAGAAGTGCTGAAACTCAGCAACTGGACATTTATTTGAGGGCTCCTAAAGAGGCCAAGACGACATGACTTTCACCTCTGGGGCAGAGCCATCTTTATCTAACTACTACAATAATTGCTTCAATGTTTAGACAAAAAAGAAACTGGGAATCAAACTTGGTTGTCTGTAAATTTCAATCAACAAAGCGGCACAGCTCTATAGGACTGACTGAACAATTATTGGGTGGTTTGTCCTGAAATTAGGGACAGACATTCATGGTAGCCAAATGATATATTCAAATGACTTTGGGGATAACAAATGTTATCACGGTGACACTCAAAACTAAGATGGAGAACATGGTAATCTGAATATACATCTGCTATTCATCAACATATTAACATTGTCATGTTTAGCACAGTGTCTGCTTGCATGGCTGCAGACTCTTGTTAGATGAAAGCAGTCTTTGTGTAGTGTTTGTTGGGGATACTCAGAAACACTTTGGTTTAATGATGCAGTAATCCACACATTGAATTACTCCTCTTCCAATGTTAATCGTATACTTTGCAAAGTTTCCTCATGGTTATCCATTTTAGTTTTTTTTTTATTTTTGTGCAACATAATTCCAGTTTCCAGTGACACATTCGATTTTCTTCACATGTCCAAAGAGACGTTGGAAACAACCAGTAAATAGTGCCAGCAGCTTGGCCACAGGAAATAGCTCCAGGCTGAGAAGGCATCTCAGTGGCCTTTCCTCTGTTACACCCTTCTCTTTCTCTATACCCTCAAAACAGCTCTGCTTACCAAAACCAGCAACCCTGCATACAATCATGTGTAATGAACATGCATGAAATGCTGAAGCTCTTGCACCCTACACTCCACAAGTCGTTCAGATCAGCTATGCTTGCATTTTTCACTGGCTTTTCATTTTGTTCTTGGAGTAGTCTCTCTCAAGTGTCCTCCTACTGAAAGACCAGATTTCACACATGTCCTCTTCATTTCCTCACCTGCCTATTTTAGAAGGGCAGGAGTTTGTCTTTATTTCACACGTCAAACATCATCACTTAAAAATATCTTCAAGTCACCTGAGATCAGGCTGTGATCTGTGGCTTACCACTTCAGAGGGGGCTGATGGCAGACTGACGACCCCTGGAGACAGGAGCATGAGGAACAGCCACAGCAGGGAGAGGGTAAAGGAGGACACTGCTGCTGCTGCTGCTGCTGCTGCTGCGTGGAGCAACATTAGGAATGCCTGTTGAGTGAGTGTTCAGGCCAAGGCAGGCAAAGGGACTGCTCTCGGTGTAATAGCTGGATGACAGATAGAGGAAGAGGACAGAGTGAAGATGGAAGGGAAAGTCGGGACAGGAGAGTGGCAGAAGGACAGGGAGAGACAATTGAGAAGTTGGAGAGATTCATGTATACAATCAGAGAGCGCAAGTCCTTGGTTGAGCGGCCTGGGGTTCTAGAAACTCGTGATAACAGCATAAAACACTGTCTGGAGCACAGGGGGCAGGATGTTTATTCCACTGGTGTTAGAGGACCATGATGGGAAACACTCAAGTTATTCATCCAAAAGTACAATACAAGTAATGTTTTGATCACATGGAACTTGAAAGTTGAGATGTGCCTGTGTGACTGATCCAAATTCCATGAGAGACACAGACACAGGAGTGTCAAGATGATAGCGTTTTAAAGACATCCTAACGCACATTAAGAGCACTGCAGTACACTTGCATGGTTGAGCTGTCACTGTCTGCGGCTCATAATGTCTCCAGATGAACTGAGTCTGCTTGAGCACAGAACAGTGTTCGTATGAGAATTAGTTAAGAGTGTATGCATCAGGCAATAGTTGTACCCTCATCTCAGAGTCATCAAGCTAGCTCGCCGGGGAACGCAGGCCCTGAACTCTTTCAGAAGAACAGCACAGAGCCACTGGGTCATACATGTGGACGACACATGGGTCAAGATTCAAACCCAGAAAGTGTAAACCTTCACAGAACATATCAACCTTAAAACATCCAGTTCACACAAGAGGATGTCAAAAACAGCTTGTGTTTTTTGTACTGGGCCGTACACACGGAAGATGACAGCAGTCTCCAGGTTGGAGTATACAGGAAACCAACCCACACAGACCAGTAACTTGTCTTCCACTCACCACCCACTTGAAGACTAAGTGTCAGGACCCTGCAAATCTGATCTGATATTGTGGCAACAAGTGTGAAGGATGAACTTAAAGCTTGTGAATACTGTACCTGGACCATTGTGGAATACAGGTAGAATACAAACACCCCTGTTTTAAAATAATACATTGAGACAAGCTAGCGGGTCTGACTTTAAAATAAAATATGCATGATAAAAGCATATTCATAGGCACATGTATAGTAATCGTCACATCCAGGTTATTTTCATGTGCAGGGTGAGGGTATCTCATTTCAACTTATGTTAAACCTTTAACTATGGATCTGTGTGAAAGTGATTAAATGTTTAATACAAGTTAAATGTTCAGTATTACACCCACTAATGAAGCTGGAGATAACATGGATGTGATCATTACATCTGTGGTTTGATTATTATTAAAATACTTGTTTAAATTGTGATATAACGACAAAGTAATGAGGTTCTAAAGTAACAACTCTGATTCGTCACTTCACTTGCCAGAACTGTTCAACTGTGAACGTTAAGTTTATGATACAGTTCTGTTGCAATTGTGACAATTAAACCTCCAAGTCTACGAATAATCTAATTAGTGTCTAAGAGTCTAACAGTGGGAAATAAAGATGCACTGTGTTTGCAGCTTCCATAGCCTAATGTTTGTAACAGATGGGTTAGAAACCATCACCAACTACAACCTCCACAGGATTGTGGAAAACATCCAGACTACAATAAACAGGAGAAGGAACTCTAAATGTGACCCAATGCGCTTTGACGGTCATGGTACACTTTTCTTCTAATTAGCAACAAATGAAACCAAGAAAGTGAAGTTATGTTGAGCATATTTGCCATTCATTTAACAATACATCATCATATTTCAGCCTGTGTTGTCTAATGAAGCTTTCATTGTTACATCTTGTTTGTGAACAATAAAAGTAAACAAGATTTGTATTTGTAGGATCAGTGGTGAGGTAAGAAAGACAGGTGGAAGTGCTTCTGAGCAGAAAACTGCATGTAACAACTTGGTGTTCAAATTTCCCACACAATGTGTTAGATTTTCAAGTCTGTGCCATCATCCAGCTTGAAAATCTACTGCACCAAACCACCTACCCACTGACTACTGTTTTGTGATCAAGTGTGAAATTGCCCAGTCAAGTTATACATATAACTTGAGTGTCAATGTGTGGTAATTTTGAGCACCAGGTTTTACACAGTTTACAGATGCTGACAAAACCATTTTTGTCTTATTTCGCCACACACTTTGCTCAACGGTGGGTCTGATACCAGGAATTCTGGAACATGTCCTTTTAAGTGAAATAATGATTCTAGAAAATGTTTGAAACGGACTAATATACATGTACTAGTTTAAGAACCGCCAGCAAAGATGGCATTTAACAGTAGTTGGAGCAAACACCAGTTTGAGTCTGGTTTTAACCAAACATTCACCCCACATTTCTCAGCAACAAGCCATCTGTAAAACCACACATTGCTTGGTTTATGTTTTTTTTTTTTTTACTAGTGCCAATAAGAGCTCATTTCACCCTTGGCCTGAGGGTGCAATGGTGTTTAAAGTATACCACCTGACAATTTGTCATATAATCTTTTGGCTAGATCAGCCACAAGTCATTTCAAAGTTTGTAAATCATGAGAAATTCAACTTTGTACATTTCTATAAAATATTTGCAAGAAACCGTATGTGTTGAAGAGATGCATTTGTAACAAGAAATGGACTGTTGAGGTAACACAAAGACACCAAAATAATCTGTGAACCGATACAGAGAAGACTGTAAAACTTGGCGCACTGAGTGGGAGACTTAAGTTACAAGTAACATGTGATTGAACAGTGACTCAGTAACTATAACAAAGCAGAGCCCAGTCAGAGAGCAGGTGGTTTAGTTGCCTTCATTGCAATGCAGATCCTTGGAGGGTGCAGCAGATTTTCAAGATGGAGGACAGACACAGATTTGAAACTACTACACCTTTCAGCATCTGGCAGAGGTTCACTGCTCCGATTGGATCATCATTGTCCAATCAGAGTCACATTTCAAAATGCGTACTTCAGGGTCACGCAGCCTTATGGGGACTGAGTTTGACTAGGTTTTCTGCTCTGTTCACAGATGTTGACAAAAGCACTTCCTTCCTAGTTTCTTAGAAGTTCCTCATTACTGATATAATTTGATTTAAAAAAAAAAAAAAAAAAAAAAAAGCAAATTTCCGGGATACAGCAAGAAGAAAAAAAAATACTCCGCATCTCACATTTGTGTTGAGGGTAACCCCCTTCCCAGACAATAAGGACCCCCTATTCAACTTCAATTAGTTTTACCATGCAAGTGAGCCATCTCTCCATCAAACGGATCCTTTGACAGAATTAACTGAAAACCAGGACTTACCTCTTCATGAAAATACAGAGGATGCTTGGACCGGCGTGATCGATGAGGCGGCTCAGACTGCACATAGACGCAGTCTATGCTGTCGTCTCTATTTAAACCCGAGTTGGCGCGTTTTCTGTCCAATCATCGTGCGGGAGCAGAGTATAAATAGGGTTGTTCCCCGATGCCCCGGATTTTTTTCCTATCCCCCCGCACCTTCCCCTTGTTGCAGCTTTCTCCATTTTTACAGGTATTTGTTTGTTCTGCAGTTGATGTTTTTTTTTTTTTTTTTTTTTTAAATGCAATTATTAATAGGAATCTGGCAAAGAGTCCGGGCCTAGAGATGCGGTGTTCCCATGTGTTTGTCTCTTTGTCTCATGGACACACAGGAAAGAGTCAACCAGCAAAAACGTTCAAAAAAAAGAAAACATGTATAAACAGGTAAACTACAAGTAACAGACCAACAGCTGCTGTGCACCAGTTACTTGTTATCCTGATCCCAGTTCACAGCACAGATCAACCATCTGTGTGTATCAATGCAGACCAGTGGGGTTTGGACTGACAACGCAAAGATCCACTGTTATATGAAATAATTACTTATTTGTGATCTCCCACTGTTTGATCACACAGCAATGATTTTATAAAATGAAGAGATGCTTTTAAGACATTTTAATGTGTGTGTAACTGTGGGAAACAACAGGGGAAATGGCCTGTTTCCTTGTTTTCAGACCCTTTCTGTTGATCCTCCATTGGGATGGGGAAATGAGCTGAGAAATGTTGATCAGATACTAATCTAAATCCATCAGGAAGGAACTGTACCCTACTAGGATCCCCTGCAAAGTAAATATGGGTCCGGTAAAGACCAAATGAGGGTTAGCAGGTCTACATTTACAGCTGTAAATGCCTTGTTTGCCTTGTTTCCCCTCACAGTAAGCTAAATACTGCCAAGCTCAGCTCCTATCAAGACTTGCTGTGATCAACCTTGAGGAATCAGGGTAAGATATTTATCTACTGCATAGCACACTGATATTAACCTATACAGCAAACATCTTCACCTGAATGAGTAATATTTTTATACATACATTGGGTGTCAAATACATGTCCGTTTGTATAGGGGTATTACTACTTTAATTTAAGTAAAGGGCACAAAAAAGGTTAAAATAAAAAATGATAAAATAACATAAACCTCTCTCATAGGTGAATTAAAGTGAACGGTCGCTGTAATGCTGACGTTGGCCATCGGGGGCGCTGCAGCCAAACTGGTTCCCGTAGAAGAAGAGAGGCGAAAAGTCATGGCGGCTGACAGTTTGTAATGAGCCAACAAAAACAGCAAAGACTCTTTCAAGTTGGATTTACAATCTTTAAACCAGGCTCCGGGATAAAAACTCAGTCGACAAAATGCTGATAACTTTGAAGACGTTACAACAGCAGACGTTTAAAATCGACATCGACGAAGAGGAGACGGTAAGAGTTGAAACCAGGCATCTGTGAAGGGGGTGGAGTGGGAGTTGGGTATGTCCTGGAACCGAGACCTTCAGTTTTTGAGTATTTCAAATGAGAGATGTTTCCGCACAAACACGGCAGATTTATTTTTATTTTTTTTTATTCCAATTGCTCAAATTGGAATAAGTTGGTCGTGTGGGACGCGGACTTCGAGACATATACGCGTTATTTATTACACCCTGGCTGGGAAAGTAGTTTGTATCATCAGCATTTAGCCGTAGCCTGCTCCAGGTTCCAGATGAGGGGGGAAACAGATGAAGTTAACCCGGAATTAACTATAGCGTTTAGTGTTTGTGAAGCAGAAAGTTTTGAGAAATTACCACTGATCATTTTGTGTTTACTAAATACACATGAATGAGTGAATTAACGCCATTTGATCGGGTTAACGTTAGTTTGAACCTGAGCCGGTGCTAACCAGCATTAACGGTCATGTTAAAATGAAATCCAACTTATACCGCCACTGTAAATTTTAATGAAACTTTAACTTTTTGTTTCTTAATTTTTTTTATTTTCGATGAGCTACGTGAATCACGAACATTATATTAAGGTGTATTTAGGTGTAGAACATTTTGCTGTAACGTGACTTGTGTATGGTTTTTCTGGTTGGTTGGACATGAGAGCCTGAAGTGCTTATGTTTATACAACTCCAGTTTTTTACGATGGTGCTAGTGTGTAAACTTTGTCCTTTTTTTTTTTAAAACTCGTGACCTAAACAGGGCTGGACAAAGCGGTAGCAGAACGTGTGATTCATGTTGTTATGTATGTATATGATGTAATGTTATAATATTCTGGAGAAAATAAAAATAACTTCAAGTGGCCCCTTTTTTCACAGGTGAAGACATTAAAGGAAAAGATCGAAGAGGAAAGAGGAAAGGACAATTTTTCAGTTGCTGGCCAGAAACTGATATATGCTGGTATGTTATCCACTGTTGATGAGTTTAACTTGGGCTCCGTCTGTTATTGATTATTCTGACCTTTATTTTTCACTTGTCTGACCAACAGACCAAAATCTGAAAACATGAAATGAACTTTTTACATTGAATAAAGTAAAGCGGCAAATCCTCCCTCTGGACCTGCTGTAACTGGGGAAAGTTTTTATTTTTTTTACTTATCACTTAATGAAGAATTGATTGTCAGAATTGTTGCTGACTATTTTTCTGTCCATTGTCTAATGAATGAATCAAATAGCCATTTCAGCTTACCCTTTGATTTCTTGATGAAAGCTTCTCTTCTCCTTATGCAGTCAGCACAGAGTTGGTATTTAGTGGCTTACTGTGACTAGTGCACAACACATGGAAATTATTGCAAAATTTCTACCTTACATTTTTATTGTATTTACTTAATGGGTTTTAATCTAATTCCTGCAGACCATTGGTGTTATCTTCTTTATGCTATCAACATTATTTATGCTGATACAACAAAAGTGAGCAGGCCCCTGTGCATTATCACATTCAAAGCAACACAAATGAGCGATTTCCAATTAAATTTAATTGAATGAACAAGATTAGAAAATAACCTATGAACAGCACAGTTTTCACAGTCATGGCCTGGGTTGTGTCCAATGCAGGTTGGCTCCATGTGATAACTGCCTGATCAAGTGAGAAAGCAGATTGTGAGACCTTGTAAAGACCAGAGAGGGTATAAGAGCATCAGTAGGTGACTGAACATTAGCTGAAACACAGTTGGAGCATAACAGAAGGCGCAGTGGCCGTGACCTTGTACAATTTGCTATTCATGTAGGCTTGCCTTGAAAAACAAGACAGGTTCTGATATTGCACAAAGTATGAGCGAAATCAAGTGTATTTGCTTTTGTTGCATTTGTTTATTAGATATGGACCTTTCATTATAGTTTCATTAGTCAAACCTTTCTGTTTTTCAAATTAATTTAAACTAATTTGTCTTGTGCTATGGCTAAAAATGAATGGAATTGTGTATTAATCAGACAGGATATGCAATTACTCAGCATTTTAGTGGCATCGACCAGCGGTGTACTCAGTTTTGTCGTACATTAACTTGGTGGTTCTGCGTTAGCCTCCTTGCTGACACTGCTGTGCATTGCTGTGTTTTTGCTGGAGCATCGTGTGCTGCTCTTCATAGCAATCACACTCTGAAGGAACAAATCATGTAAATAGATTTCTCGTACAAACAAAACTGATCTAAACAATACTTTGGCAGGATCAGGAAAATGTGGTGATTGAATTTGCTTTGTGTTTATTTTTGTTGTCTGACTCAATTTCTGAGTCACAGCGTGGGCATATTTTTTGGTTTACAGTTGGATTAACGCATGAGCCTTTAAGTGGCCTTCATTGAGACAGAAGTCCTGGCTTTCCTCTCAATCATGTCAAAGTTTGATGCGTCATAAAACTCCTGTAATTGTATAGGATCTATTTTCACATCTGTAATAGCTATTGCATTGTTATGTAAATGTTCACCCACTGGATATGTTGCACTTATCCATTCAAAGGCTCAAATGAGGGTATTTTGGTATCATGTTAGGAGCCACACAATGTACAAATACACAATGTATTTTCAGCCTGCCCGCCTAAACAAGTGTTGCAATTATCTGCTTTTCAAAAGATGCATTTAGACTAAAACAACCATAATTTATGCTTTACAGCAATCAAACATGACAATTTCCCAGGGAGGTTAAATCTATTTTATAGCCACAGTGTTCATACTGTATAAGCATGTCATTGTATCTTTAAGCACTGGGGGATTGTAACGATTGTATGACACATTTAACATGGTTTATCTGAAACTCACCCAAAACAAAAGCAGAAAGAACAGCAGTAGAACCCCCCCCCCCAAAAAAAAAACAGATGTGGTGACAAAAGTAAACAAGTTCAAAAATCTTCTGTTCAATGCTACAGTATGCTACCATTTTGTTAGATCTCTGCATGTTTATGGCAGTTGAAGTGAACAGACTCGTGACTGTGTTCTGTTTCTTCTAGGTAAAATCCTCAGTGATGACACAGCCCTCAAGGACTATAAAATTGATGAGAAGAACTTTGTGGTCGTCATGGTGACAAAGGTTTGGGAATATTAAAAAGTATTTCTCAATGGCAGGTTACTGTGTTGTGAATGGATTTTAAGACCTGTTTATTGATTTCTTCTAATTTTCATTTTTGTCTGACTGTATTTAAGATGGGCTGCTGCTATTTTAAAACAGGTTAATTTGGTTACTAGTTCACTCATACTGAAGGTCTAGAGTGGTTGTCTTAGTCTTTCTGCTGTACCCACTACAGACTATTATACCTACACAAATACCTACTGTAGGACAGTCAAGTGGTGATCAGGCTCTACTTTGTTCATGCAACTGTTCGGAAGTCAGATGATTAAATTGCGCTACAAATTGTTTTATAGGCATGATATGCAGTGGGACTGTGTCTGTATAAGCAAAACTCAAAGTAATTTGGTTAACCCAATTCAACAGGAAGTTCAATAAGCCAATCAAAATATATGGAAGAAAGCCCAAGCAAGCTAGCCACAACACATGGTTTGTGATAGTCTGTGATGGCCTTTTACTATTGCACCTCCAAATAGCTAAGTCAGGCCTTAAGACAACCCAAGGTAAAATACAGCCGAAAATCAATTTTTTAATGACAACTTCCAAACAAATTGTTGTGAGTATGAAGTTTCTTAGGTAAAATTACATGTTTTTGTATTTTAAAAATTGTCTCACAGCCCAAAACGGCCTCAGCTGCCTCACAGCCTCCACCTTCCACTTCAGTGCCCAGCAATACAGCTTCAGCAGCACCCGCCACCACAACATCCAACTCCGAGAACACAACGGAACGTGCCCTTACGGACGACAAACCAGAAGAGAGACAGTCTCCAACTGCTGAACCAGCTTCCTCCCCAGTCGGGTAAAGATGGGTAGATGTGTGTCTTTCACTGTTTATTTGATATCGGGGTGTATTTCTTTGAGAAGTGGTGTGCAGAACATGCCTCACCGTATTTTCTCTTGTAGAAGCTCTGAGGCATCAACAAACACAAACCTAATTGATGAGGCAGTTTCAAATCTAGGTAAGGATGCATTTGTAAACCTAACTTGTAATTCATTATTGTATGACTTTTTGTAGGTGCTCAATCTGACAGAAATGTAATGATAAAAATGAGTTTTATGGGTTCATTTTTGGCCCACAGTACTTCTTGTTGATACCCATAACATGCTGTTTTTGATGTATCGTAATCAATAAGCAGTCTGATTCTGCAGCTCAACCAAAACATAATCCCCCAGTTCCCCGTGGCCACATGCTCTGAACCTTGCAAATATTGCTTTTCTCAGAGCAAATCCTTTAGGTCTTAATTATCATGATTCGAACAGCCACTTATGTGATGTGATTGATGTGAATTTTCAGTGTTCATGGCAGGTTGTTTATTTTTATCGGACGCAGTAGAGAAATTAATTTTTATCTTTTCTCCTCCTCCTGAAGTTGGCTTCCCCTGTTATGCTTTAAAGTTGTGCTCAGCTGATGTGTTTTTGTTTAATATGCTGTCATGGGATATTATAGTTATAGTTGTGTTTTCTGTGTTATCTAACCTTAACAACATGGAAGCAGAACATATATTTACAGAATGGTGAATATTTTGTTAATTTCTTTGTTGCGTGTTAATCTGTTTAAAGATAGTTTTCTTCAAATTAAAGTGACTGTTAACGTGTCTTTCTTGTGACAATGACAGTTTGACGAAAGCGCATTTTATGTATGTCCAATACTGAAAGAACATTGTTTTCCAAATATTGGGGCATTAACAATTAGGAAGTAGTTTTTCTTAAATGGCTTTGGATGTGGCTCAATGGTGTAGCTACTGAAATGCTGTTGCTGTGTTGGTGTTGGTGCTTGTGTGTCCCTTTAGTGACAGGCCCGTCATATGACGCCATGGTTAATGAGATGATGCTCATGGGCTACGAGAGGGAGCAGGTGGTGGCAGCTTTGAGAGCGAGCTTCAACAACCCAGACAGAGCTGTGGAATACCTGCTCACGGTAAGAGTAACAGTGTAACGTCTGTGGCCACACCAAATGTGCCTTAGACCACACAAAGTCCAGCTAATGTGTTTTAAATCAATGAGTCTACAAGTAGACTACATGTAGCATGTAACAGAGGGACATCCTATCCTGCTCGATATATGTGACCTTTTTTAAAATTGTTTTATTTCATGACTTTTCTAACAGGGTATCCCAGGCAGAGATCAGGGCCAGGCGACAGGTCCTGATGCCGTCACACCGCCAGTGAGTGGAGCTCCAGTTGCACCCACAAGCGGTATCAGTGTCCCTGCAAACACTGGCTCTTCACCAAGTACTGGAGGTAAACAGCACCAAACCATTCTGTACATTCCATCAGCGTCAGTGAGCAAATGTTTGTTATATTTCCATGTATGTCTTGATGCTTCTTAAAGTTTATGCTTTTTTTCTCAGGAAATCCGTTGAGTTTCCTAAGAAATCAGCCACAGTTTCATGTGATGCGACAGCTGATCCAGCAGAACGCTGCCCTGCTTCCAGCCCTGCTGCAGGAAATCGGCAGGGAAAACCCCGAACTGTTGCAGGTGAAGCACTGACAGAACTTGTTTTTTTTTTTTTTTTTTTTTTTTTTTTAAAGAGCGTTGCAGCAAGTGTAAATGTATTGACACTTAGAGGGGTAATCCACAGATTCACATGGTGTTCAGTTTACTCATCACAAGGAGGACTACAGTCTTTAAGAACTCTTGAGGCAGGATTTGAAAAAATAATAGCACACTTTAGTTGCTTGATCTTGACCCATACTAATGTCTAAGTCAGCAATTTGAGCGTTGTTTTTAAATCTGTTTCTTGTGAGTCCCCCAAATTTATTAATAAAACTAAATAAATGGAATGTGTTCTTTGTTTTTTGTTTGTTTGTTTGTTTTTCATTTCATTTCAAGTTATATAATTATTCCTAAACTGCTCATTTACCAGGAGATTAGCAACCACCAAGAGCAGTTCATCCAGATGCTAAATGAACCCAATCCAGAACCTGTGCCGGCTGGTGGAGGAGCTGGAGGAGCTGGTGGAGCTGGTGGAGCTGGAGGAGCTGGAGGAGCTGGAGGAGCTGGAGGAGCTGGAGGAATAGGAGCCNGGAGCTGGAGGAGCTGGAGGAGCTGGAGGAGCTGGAGGAGCTGGAGGAATAGGAGCCGATACACCCGGCGGAAGTCACATGAGCTATATCCAGGTCACACCACAGGAGAAAGAGGCCATCGAGAGGGTGAGGAGGAACACAACACTGTCAATAACTCTCCATCAGTGCTGCTTTACTGGAAGTGCAGGAATATGATGCACAACACTGATGTTGCCAAAATGTCATTTGCTTATTGAAGTATTGTTTGACTAATTTTCAAAACCTCTCTAATTGCAGCTAAAAGCCCTAGGGTTTCCAGAGGGACTTGTTATACAAGCCTACTTTGCTTGTGAGAAGAACGAGAACTTGGCTGCCAACTTCCTTTTACAACAGAACTTTGACGATGATTAAAACAGCCATCCTTATTTTCACTTCTTTCCTTTCTTTCTTATTTCTTCCTCTACTTTTTTGATTGATTGCTGATATTGAACATGTATGTACAACAAGCCTTTTACATTTCCAAGAAAAAGTTTTATTCACCACTTCCACATTCACTTCTCTTAATAACACTGGATAATTACCACAAGGACAGGCTGTTGTTTGTGATCAGCTTGAAATGGAGGAACAATTAAAGTACAATAATTTGGCATCAGAAATCACCTGTGTGCTATTGATTTTTTTAAACCCATTAGTCAAGACCTATGATTTTTCTTTTTTTTTTTTTTGTTTATTATGATTACAGTTTGCAATGGCAGTACGTTTAATCCTACAGGTGAGGTTAGCTCAGGGTAGATCTGAAAGGTATTTGTGCACTCTTATTGTTCTATTTGAGAAGTAATGGAATTTTGGAAAAATTAAAGCTGTGCACAAACCAACATGTATAGCACTGGTTATTTTCCTTTTTAAATTCCCTCAACTGAATGTAAATCAACAGGTCTGTTGGCAGGAGCTGTGTAACAAACTCTGAACCGCAATGCACATATGAAGGCATTTAAACATGTATATAGTTTACATACATGTGATAGGGTTTAGTTGCAATGACTGTCATTTTTACGGAAAAACAAATAAAGTTTTCAAGATAAATAAAAGCTGTGCCTGTTCTGCTGTGTTTGCTTGGAGTGACTGCAGAAATCTGAATGTAGGATGTGACTTTAAAGAGGAAATAAAACACTAAATGTACTTCTGTTATTAGTTAATGTCGTTATTACATTATTGATTGATCCTGGTCCCTTTCTATTAGTTCTGTCCTATAGATCCATAGGAAGTATGATGTTGCTTGCTACACCAGTGACAAATGAGAACATAACTTCTGCAATGGGAATAAAATCTGTGACCTGGATGAACTAATAATGCAATACTGTAAACTAATAAAAAAGTGTATATAACAAACATGATAACTTATTTATAAGAGTCATTCAACCAACACCCTAAATTTTGCTGTTCTTACCCAGAATGGTTTTAAGTTGTACAATTTATCAAGTGTCCTCTGTGTTGCCCCATTTAGAAATTTAAGATGAGTTGAAAACTGAACTTACCTATAGGGGGCAACATAGACCACATCATGTTTCCCAAAGTCAATGCCTGGCTTGGTTTGCCAGCCTGACACCTTGATATCCACAATATTGATCTATATATTGGTCAAAATTAACAACATTGGAATGAACTAGTCTTAACATTGTGACTTCCAAAGATAATTGAAATAAGTATGTTGTTAAACTTCATATCAAATGAGTTTTATGAACACATTTGTATCACTAAAAATATGGGCTCTAATATTTGAACATTTTCTTACTATTAATCAGACATAAATTTTTCTTTTTCTGCTCATTTAACTGCCTTTAATGACATTTTGCTAAACATATTACTTGAAGTTGAAGGTTCATACAAATTAATATGTAACTAATTAAAAGTGCAAATCAAACAATCTTTTCTATTTAATTTTAAGTATTTGAGGAAATATTACAAAAAAGAAAATCATTGTGTTTTCATTGAACTGAAATTTGGAACGACTGTTTACCGTTTGTATTTCTTTTAAGACACATTCAAAAATATGCAAATATTTCAGTGTTTCTGCTGAAACCAGTTGAGTATGTAAATGTTGCGGAGTGAGCTTTTATTGACAGTGTTCCTTCGGCTTTTCTTTGGTGTTCTACTGTCACTCATTAAGCATAGACTTCATTATCTAAGTTTACAATTGCAACATTGCATGCAACTTTTTGTGACCAAAATGCACGTAGATGGACACAGTATGTACATAAAATGCAAAAAAAAAGACCAATAATGTTAATAACCATATAGCAGAAACATATTGTGACAGTATCTGAGTAGCATCTTTGTGGGTTTCCTTCATATCATGCACCTGAGAGCTCCAGCACGCAGTGGCCATCAGATTTGGTGTCACCCTTGAATGTCAGCCAGTAACTCAGTTGTCCTTCCCATTCTTTCCGCTGACAGGTGGAAAGAAAACCCCATGGAAACAGGACATTGAAGGAGTGTATTTTTTAAAAAAAATCTTTTTAACAACGACATTGTGCTAGTTTGCCTGTGGCAATCCCGTGATTATCAGGGGGATATTGTTGCTATTTAAATGTGCTTCTCCATTACACTACCAGGGAAATCTATAATTACTATAACTAATGATGTCCAAGGAAACTTCATTTAACATGCATGGTACTTTTTATGAAACTAACATTTACTTTATGGTGTATATAATTTTTTGCTTTGCTTTGAATGAAGTAACTGATAATGGTGTAGACAGAACAGAACTATCGGGATTTTCTTATTTCAAATACATTTTATTTTATTATACTGTAAAATACAAAACAATAACAAAGCAATATTATTTACAAATGTACAAAAGTCAAGATTATATTACATATTTAGGCTATAAACAAAACATCTTTGTTCAGAGTTACTCATTCCATACAAAAATATGAATGTCTCATATAAATTATTGCACTTTGCAACTGCAGTGCATTGAAGATTGCCATCACCATTTCAAAAGTGAAGTGTTCACCTGATTTTAGTCAGATTGCGGAAGAGGTTTCCAAGAAACGCACAAACAACCATATGGCACTTTTTCATAGTTTTCACCCATTTGTTTTTCCTTAATCTTTGGTACCTTTTCTTTAAAAACAACCTTCTTCGGAGTCACTGAGCACCATTCTGTATAAATTAACATTGTACCTGAAATTAATGGCATTGCAGGTGAAATGTGTACATAAATATAGGTGTATCTATCAATACAGTATTTTGAACAGTGTGTAGTTGTTAACCGAGCCTATAATGGCATGTTGCTGGTAGAAGGCCTCTGGAGATGTTTGTCTGTTGCTCCTGGCTTCCCTGACAGAAATACATTTCCAGTTAAAAGTTGTTGGCACCTGGTCCTCCAAGTTTTGTCAGTTAAATAAGACACATTCCAGTTTGGTCCCTTTCATAAAGGTCTACAACCCTGACAGAGAGGTCTCGTCGAGTCACCTGCACAATGTGCAAAAATGGGATCAGTCTTGAGAGAAATTGTAGGCTCTTGGGGGAGTAATGCTCTTTTTGCCGTGAACACCACAGCTTGTCTTGTTGCTTGACAACAGCTTGAAGGCAAATTATGGTTTTAAAAAGTATAGGTCACAAGTTTGTTCAGGGTTGTGCTAACATTTTCTTTTTCTTTCAGGAGCCTTCATTTATTGCCATCCAGTCTGGTCCTCCAACCAAGTCTCATAAGTGTCTCTTCATATGGAGAGCAAGGTGGTCTGACCTTGAGAAGGCCCGGTCGCATTTCTGACACTGAAATGGCCGGTGGCCTGTGTGTTTCCTGTAGTGGCGTGTGAGCTCGTCCGAACGTGCAAACTTCCAACCACAGCCCTCCCAGTCACAGTGGTAAGGCTTCTCCCCTTTGATGCAAACACAATACACACATGGAGCAGTTAGTGCTGGCCCTGAGGTTAAACTGGCCCAACCTTCTCCACCTCCAGGAGAAAAGAGGTCCATCCTGTCCTGCAGCTAGTGTATAAAGGCCAAGCTAAGTTTGCATTTCAGCAGGGATCAGTATCAACCTGTTTCACTGCACCTGCTTAACAACTCCCCTCACCCATCCCACACCCTCACCCCCATTCATGGCTCAATAATCTAATTTCATACCCATACCCATTGTTCATACCCAATGTGCAACAGACACAGTTGTTTTGTCATCTAGCACTGAACAATGACAATTGTATCAAAGTGTGACAGATATTAATGGAAAATAGAAAACAAACAAACCAAAGCAATGGATGACAGAACATTAAAATCCAGATACATACCTGTGTGTGTGCGGTGATGGGCTTTGAGATGGGAGCTCTTTGTGTAAGTTTTCCCACAGCCAACATAGTCACATGTGTGTGTGGCAACTCTCTTCCTTGGCCAGGAGCGCCTACCACGTTTAGGCTTTGGTTCCTCTGGCAAGCAGTCACCGCTGGAGATCATGAGGGGCTCTGTGGGGTCAAAAGACCATGGTTAACATCACTGTAACTCATCATACAACCACATGTATGGAGAAAATTTTCAGTGCATAAATATATCAGTGATCACACAGTGCAATACGCTTATTCTGCTTTTTGGCTTACATAAAAGACAAAGAAAATTTTATTTTGAGCTTTGCTAAACGAGCACTAGCTTCAGATGCCTAAGTTGCAGAATGTGCTTTATTATTTAGAATTAGTTTTTTTAGTTGCATGCTTTAAAACGCCTACAGCAATCTTTTTGAGCAACACAAATAGTTCACAACACAGTATACATATACATGTACTATATTGTGTGATACATACATCACACAATATAGTACTATATTGTAAAAAGGCGTAAGATGACACAACCAATAAGAACAACACACACAATTAAAGTTTTGTTTTTTCAACAAACGGCAGCACTGACCTAATGAAAACAACAGAATATATGTATGTGTTCAGGCCTTAAATGTATTATTTTTATTGTATTTTATTGTATATTTATTGTTTTTAAAGAACTTTATTATGAAAAGAGGATTTTGTTTACCATGGGATGTATGAATCATCAGTTTTATGGTATGGGCTTTAATTAATGCCCTTTGCGTGGTATTAGATGTATTTAAAAAGACTTTAAATAGACTCTTCTTTCAGTTTGATTTTCCTTTGACTAATGGACCAGGTCTTAATAAAACTTTCCCCAAGTGTAAATTACTGAATTCAGCAGCCAGAGAGTTTACAAGAAAGTATATGAAGAAATGTGCTCCGACCTTGATACTGCATGGAGGATGGCTGAGGGTAGGAGGTGTATCCTTGCGGGGAGTTATGGTGGTATCCCGGGGGAGGTAGAGGGATCTGAGAGTGGGGATGCCCCAGCACCTGGTGCTCCCGGCTCAGTGGATGGTCTGGGGAGAGTGAAGAGGATGAGGATAACCTGCTGCCTGTCATGGACCTCCCTCCGCCAGGGAAGCCATGTAGATCCAAGTGGCCGGGGCGCTGTTGCTGGCTCCCTCGGCCCTGGGAGTTTACCCCGGCCAGGTGTAGGTCAATGGGCTGTGAGATGGTGCAGTTACCAGGGTTCTCCTGCTTTATCCTGTGGCATGTAAAGGGCGGTGAGGCACGTGAAGGAGTTGCGTCTGACACAGCATTAACGCAGGCCTTGCTTACGTTCACGCCTTGGCTGTATTCTCCCATGTCCATTGTTGTCTTGACCACAAACTTGCCATGAAGGCTGGTGGGGTGGAGGTATGCCGGGTCCAACTCGGGTCTCATGAGCTCTGCCACAAAGCCTCCAGAGGGTGAAACGTCACTGATATCTGGGATGGTGTAGAGCAGCTCACTGGCAGTGCCCTGAGGGGAGGGGAGAGGGTAGGATGACGAGAAAGAGCCAGGGGAAGGAGACAAGGCCTGGCCAGAGGTGCATGCCATGGCCTCCTCCTGCTGCTGCTGCTGTTGTTGCTGCTGCTGCTGCTGCTGAAGAATGGAGTTGGACAGAATAAAGTCATAGTCCAAGTCCAGGTCTGGCTCTGTGTCTTTCTTGGACATGCTGGGGCTTGTTGTGCTTGTTGTAGTGGGATGGTCTGGGTCAGGGCAGTTGCTTCCGGTTGGCACACTGGGTCTCTTAAGATGGGACAACTCCTCCTTCCATCTCTAGAGGAAAGTTACAGAGGCATTAATGAATGTAAAAGCATAAGCTGCTTGTTTGTGCCATGTTATTGTTTATAGGATACAGACAGTAGCCAAGGATCACACATGTCCTACTTGGATTTTAGCGCTTTTTTTGTAATATAGAAGAATATCAGATAACAGATAAAAGCATGAGTTAATGCTTCAAGGACAAAGAGACCTGGATCTATAATGCAGAGTATGACAGCTCAGCTACAGAGCTAAGTCTGGTCTAGCAAGTGTCCTTGGCACAGGGCACTTCCTAGAATACAGATTTGTCATATTCATATTCATTGTGAAAATGCACTGAAAAGCACTAGGAGTGGCATAAGCAACACTTGTCTTTGATGAATTAACAGTGAGCAATGAAGGACAAGATCAGGCTCACGGTGTCACTCTTGTAACCCATATAGAGTCTGTGGCGCAGCCTTTTATAACAGCAAACATCTTATTCTGATTGGGCATCGGACTGTTTTCCGTGGAGTTGAAAAACCTACTAGAGTAGCCTATGCAAACTGGTTCACGCCCCGGTACAGCGTGGTTCAAGCCCTCACTGTGCACATAACAACACGGGAGCGACACATTGGAAAACAGCTACACTGTGAATGAACTGCACAGGCTACAATTTACCCTCCACAGACCCCTCCTTGATGCCCATGGCTCTTTGGCATGCAATAAGAAGAGACCACGGGCTACTTACTAAATTGGCACTTCCTATGGATTTGCTCTTGACAGTGGGGCCGCTGGCAAACGTGGATATGGATGGCAGAAGCGTCCCACCTAATGCCATCTCGACGTCATTTGGAGGCTGCCTGAAATTAAACAGAAAATATCGTAAATCCTCGTGGAGTGGTCCCGGAGCGGCGAGCGCAGCCCGTTGTAGTCCGTCCACGAGTAAGATGTTGCTCAGGTCAAACGCTGCTATTAGAAAAAAAGTTTGTCGAGGTCCACACCTCATCAGTGGGAATCTGGATGTGGAGTCCTGCCGGCGGTGCTTCTCGTCGGTGGGACCGAACTGGTTTCTGTTAAATATCCCCGGGTTTAAAGTTTCTTGCTCCGCGTCTCGCGTTATACTCGGTTCCAGGACATGTTGCCGCCGATGGGCGCGCCGGGTGGAAGCAGCCAGACAGTCAGACAGACAGGCAGGCAGGCTGACTGACTGACTGACTTTCTATCGCTAAAGCAATGTTTTGTTTTGTTTTGTTTTTTGGTTGGTTTTTTTTTTTTTTTTTTACGGGAAGGCAGAGAGGCGACGGACTGGGGGAATCCCTCGCGCCTGTTGCCATGCAGGGACCGGCAGCCTGAACTGAGGCACCCGCGTGAGAGGTATCCTTAAATTACTTGGGGCTGGACACGCCTTTCGTTGCCCGGCAACGAGCGCGGAAAAACATCACGTGGGGGGAGGGTGAGTGGAGGAGAAAAGACAGAGAGAGAGAGAGAGAGAGAGAGAGAGAGTGAGAGAGAGAGGTTTGTTTGTATTCATAGCAACGGCACCTATCCCTGCTGCCGTTGCTCCTGTGAAACGTGGGTGAGGGAGCGCATCTTCACAGACCGGCTGACGCGGGAATAACAGGTGAATTTTAATTTAATTATGTCTGGAGGGTCACCTGCAGGCGCGGACATCACCTGGATGGACAAAAGCCTCCATCGGCCTGGTAATTAGCGGCAGTGGGGGAGGAAGTAAGAATAAATGCCAATGTAAACACACACACACACACACAAACACCACTATAAATAAAAGTCTTGCGTTTCAAAACCTACTTCAATAAAAGCATAGCTGGATCAGTCTCTCAGGAGCCCCTGGGGCAATCATTTGTTGTTGGGCCCCTATTGAACACCACTGTATTATTTCCACAGACACTCAGAAATAAACCACAGCAGAAATGACTGGTTTATTGACATTTTAAGCACAAAAAAAAAAAAAGGCTCTCAAATGTGAATTGACTCTTTTCCATAGTTTTTGATGATTGTAAACTCTACATCTTTGGGTTTTTGACTGTTGATCAGACAACAGAAGCAATTTGAATGTGTTAACTTGGGTTTTAGGGTTTAATAGACGACGAGACAGTCAACCAGTTATTCATCAAAATAATTATTGGTTGCACTTACACTAGGTCACTCTTATGAATATTATCACCTAGCCTGATAGTAACCTGATAAAGTTCACAACAAATGACTACAACATTAAGTCCATCTACAAAGTAAGAAGATGGAGAATGAAGTCCGTCATAGCTGATGTTCTAATTGAAATTATAGAGGCATAATTGTGTGGAATAGACCTAAGGCTGCCCTGAGGCCCCTGCCCAGGGAAAACTTAGGCCTCTGGGCAGTTGCCAAGTGGCATTGCCCAATTGGTAATCCAGCCTTGACTAAAAGAATTTAAGTACTAAAAGTATCAAAGTAAAAGTGCATGTTCTGTCATAAAAAAAACACCCTTTGATTTATATATTAGATTAACACTGATGCATTAATGTGTAAGCACAGTTTTGTTGCAATGGGTAAACTCTATAATCCAGTTACTGTAGTTTCATACAGTGATTTTTAACCAAGAGGTGAGGCTGCTCAATAAATCTAGTTGTCATAGAAAATAAAACAAAAAGTACTTTTACACACATTCGTATTAATATTATAGACATTTATCTAATGTTTGGCTTTGTTGTGGAATATTGGATAGTCTTACCTAATTCTCAAACAACTGTTTGAAGATCTCTTTGTGTTTGTTATTTCTATTACAGATATCTGAAACATGATGAGGGGCCTCAACTGAATATTGTTTTAGAAACAACAGTCACAAGCCATGTTTTTAATCTTTAAATGCACTTAAAAAGCAACATTTAATTTTTGTTTTGTTTGTTTTGCAGGCAGCACAAGTAGCCTATATGTCTGCATTTTACACACACACACACACACACACACACACACACACACACACACACACACACACACACACACACACACACACACACACATATATATATAAATGCATGATACTATTGAATGTATTGAGACAAATGTCAGACTAATTTGTTTTAAAGGAAATGCACATATTAGTTAATAAAGCACACTGTGACACTATGCCAGAAATTCAGTTTCATGTTTCTTAAAGTGGGTGTTTGGGATGAAAAAGAGAAAGTGAAAGAGAGAAGATTTCTAGCAAGCAACTATAATTTTGTTAATCTTGCCCACTACCAAAAAAACCCATGAAGACTCATTAAAATACTGGGAAATAAATTTCCTGGGAACATTAAATTGCTCAGACCTGTTCAGTGTTGAGTTTGAGTTGGGTTCAGGCAGTGTTTGCTCAGAGCTAGCAAGCTAAAACAAACCTCTCTATCCAGCATAATTGACTAAATGACACATTGACTCAAGAGTTCAGTGCAAGAGCAAACAAAGCGCTTGCTGCTGATCCTGCTGCATCAGGATCTTGTCCGTTAGGCAAGTCAACACTCCAACAGGACACATTCACTCTAAATGTCTGTTGGTGTCTTCATTCAAACTTTTAAATTACATGAGCATTGCTTTGGTAGGGCAAACAAAGACTGGTTGGAAAAATATGGGCTTTGATGCCATGGGAACATTGCAAAGAGAAAGTGTATCCTGTTGGGCGACCAATAATTTATTAATTATTTATTCAATATGTTAAGAGGGAGACAATTAATATGTATTCAAACAGTAAAATATAAGTGTATCATCAACTTAGTTCTTCAGTTGCGTGTTAAGGACCAAAGGCCTTAAACCCAATGTTTGCACTATGTCTCTTGTTGCTGAAGACCTGCTTCCTACAGCAGGTATAGGAACACAATGGGGGCTATGTCATTATAGCCATATTCTTTATGGCTGGGGATAATGGTTTTGAAAATGATCCGGAAAACAAAGGCTTGACTTTGACAACTGAGGTGCTTTGCATTGCAATAATGAAAGAGCATGGAGGAAAAGAGGAAAGAGATAAAGGATGAGAAGATGACACCACTGTGCTTTTCCTGGCACAGTAAAGTCATGGTGATTTGGTAACTCACACCACACACTTGTATGGAATATGTTAATGCAATACCTAGGGTTTTTTTATTAAATGCATGTAGTGCCAGGAATACAAACAAGTGAGTTGCAATACCCTGTCCACAATGAATGATTTAATCTGTAACACACTTCCAGTTTTTGAAACTACATTTAAGGCATTGGAGACTCTAAGAATGGGATGTGGAGAGACTGATGTAATGTTATTGTATCAACAAATACAACTGTAAAGTGCTAACATGACACTTTAGAAGGGTAATATTTTCCTCTCATTAACGTAGACAAGTGTCCTGATAATGTTGTTTCTCTGTTCTCTTCTTAGCATAGAGCGAGTATGGATGTCATGACACCTACCCGAAGAAGCACCTTCAAAAACAGTTACTGTTTTAAAAATGAGCTCAGGTGTTGTTCTTGGCTGTGCCGAGAATTTCGACAGATCGAACATTCATATTTTCAAAATAACCATGGTGCAGCTGACACAATCATTGGTTATGCTAATATTCAAATAAAGATCAAACTCAGTTGATAATACAGCAACACTGCTGTGAACAGTGATATTATGTAAATAGAGCGTGAATAGCCAAATAATTTTGCTGCACAACTCTTGAGTGTTTTGGATTTCCACCCCTGGTGTACATGTGAATGACATGGTTTCCACCGGTGTCCCCCAATCACCCCCCCCCCCCCCCCCCC
>CM076666.1:14134028-14195518 GCA_038496675.1 Rachycentron canadum
TATGTATATATATATATATATATATGTATGTATGTATGTATGTATGTATATATATATATATATATATGTATGTATGTATGTATGTATGTATATATATATATATATATATGTATGTATGTATGTATGTATGTATGTATATATACCCCAGTAATAAGCAAAACCTTTATGGCTACATTTTGAAGGCAAGTGCCCAAATCAAATCAGAAATGGCACATTGTGGTAACCTTAATCAAACTACAAATCATTTCAGACTGATTCTCCCCGCTGGAATGCTGAGGAAAGAACAATACTTGACAGGCCCAATTTAAATGATAGTTTCTCCAGTCTGACGTTTTATTGACATCATGCTGAGTCTAATTGAGGAGGGGGGTTTCAGTAACTCAAACCAGATGGGCCACCACAGCTCATGAACTAACCCCCCCCGTCTCTCTGCACACTGTCTCCCTTGCCCACTCTCTCACTTTCTTACACTCACAGAGTTATTTTGGCTCCATGAAATATTTAACTATGAAATAAAATGTCATAAAATGGCCTTTTTGGTCAAATTAATATTGATTGAAGAATTTGATACCATGCCATTTATCATAAAGACACTTGAGGCGGTAGTAGTGGTAAAATGGTAAAAGTATTATCTTTGCATGTGTAACAGGTTGGATTTTATATCAAATTTTCTTTTTGAGCTGAGATATATTAATGAATCCCCCTGAAGGAAAAATTTGGGACATTATGGGAAATATGCTTATTTGCTTTCTTGCCAAGAATTAGACGAAAAACGTTTGATAGTGCTCTTAAGTCTGTATGTGCAGACTATGTAGCTGGAGCCAGCAGCCATTAACCTAGCTAAGATGCTAACTGACAAAGAAAGACAGGAAACAGTTAGCCTGGCTGTGTATAGTACCAAAATCCACATAAAAACACTTTTAATTTACACTTTAGTCGTCTTTTGATGTAATCCATACAAAAAAACCTAAGTCTAAATATTTTTTATAGTGGTCTATGTACTAGAATATTTCTTGGCAAATGAAGCAAATGAGTGTGGTGTGTTAATTTGTAAACTATAGACATGGTAGTACAGTAGATGGATTTTGTTACATTTTGGAAGAGCCAGGTTAGCTGTTTCATCTTGTTATCTTGTTCTCATCTTTATGCTATCTTATACTAAGCTAATAACTGCCTGTTTAGTGTGCAGATATGAGAATTGTATCAACTGTATCAGATAACAAATAAGCGTAGCTCCCAAAATGCAAGCCCAAAGCAAAGTTCCAATACTGAACATTAGCATGACACACACATGTACAGAGACAGAGAGCTAGTACACAGCCTGTCCATTAGACACATGGATCTGATGAGCCAGAAAAGTAAATTGGCTGTTAGAAGTGAACTAAATTAGTGGGTTCACATGGATTTCTTTAGATCCAAAATGGGAAATTTGCCACATCAGCAAACTCTCTCTGTTTGTGTACATTTTTGAAAAGACATCAGAGACTGTCTCATTTCATACCAACTGTGACCAGCACTGCACTGTGCATGAGAATAGTTTGAACCAACTAACAAAGACATTCATAATGCAGCCTTTGAGTTATGGTACGGTAATCAAATAGGCTTCAGTGAAAAAAAAGAAACGCTGAAAATTTCTTTAGAATTAAATTAGGATTTCCTTGGCAAAACCTTTCACATAAATACCCATAATTATGACAAAAGCATGGTAATCATTAAAGCTTGGCCATCAGTGGAAAAACATGTAAGTCTGTTTTAGCACTCTGAGTGGTGTGTTTCTTGCCCACAGATTTCATTGATCTTGGTGGGAAACTTTGTAAATTGTGTAAAGATGGCCTGGATGAGAAACAAATTCATTCTCATTCTTAATACAGGTATTGCAAAAAAGCATAAATCAAACCACTGGAACTGATTTTATATGATCAACACTTGATCCCATTTACATCAGTCATCTAATTTTTCAGCTACTGGCACAGGAACACTGTTATATGTACTGTATATGGTACTCATAGAGACAAAGCTTCAGAGTGTTTGGATCACAGTGAAAGTTCACTACAGCAGAACTAATATTTCACAGCATTGACACAAATCAAATTCACTCTTTGAGAGATGGACTCAGAGATTATCAAACCACAAATTTCCTTTCTTTGACTTCTCTGACCAGTTCAAACTCTCTGGTCTGCTTTTGGAGCAGCATGCAGAAGACAATATTCTCACTTGAGGTTTGGGTGTTTAGTGGTTTATTTGATGTTGGGGGAGATTGCTGTTCATCTTAGTCTCAATCTCCACAAAGCCAAAAAGTTAATCCTGAATTGGTGGCCAGAGACATTAAAACATCAAAAATACATCAAAAGGTGGTTAATCACATGTCATTGATGATGTATTTCAGGTTTGGGTGCCCAGTGAGATGGTATGTAGGATGGTGTGAAAACATTTTGCATATGTTTTGGTCATCATTGCCTCCACAAACTGCAAGTTTTCAAATTATAATTTGCTGCAAAGCTCCCATTCTGCCTGTGTGAACATGTCAAATTGGAACCTGGTGAGATTCCAGCTTTGCTTCACAAGTTGAAAGATTCAAATAATTTGGATATCTGTCTTGAAACACACCTAACTTTTTCTGACTTTAATATAATATGAATATATTGTGTGCTTTTCCAACAATACCTCAAGCCACCAGACTTTTTAAGAGAACTGTGTGACTCACACAGCGGTTATGTTTCTAACTGTGTGACCTCGTTGCCCTGTGTTGGTTTATAGACCTTACAGCCAAAGTGGAAGCTCTCCAGCTTGTTGACGGTGTGAGAGTGTGTGTGTGGACTTGTTCCATTACCACACAATGCCAACCTACAGTATGTATGCCTGCTCACATACATGGCAGACATGAGCTAGCTACATCTGTAACGAGGAAAATGTGATGCTGGACGCTGTTCTGTGGTGAAATGTCAACATATTATGGAACTTCAAAAAAAACCCAGTAAGACATGGGCATGCAAATGCCATCTAAGCATATGCACACACATGCTCATACACACCTCTACTCTGACTGCTGAGGGAAAAATACAACTTTTTGTTTGACTTGGAGGCTTCAGAACCAGTGTCACCACATTCACATACAGCAAGAAAAAGTAATTTTGCTATTTAAAGAACAGCCACACTGACAATAAAGGACTTATTCAGCTGCTCTTGTATTTGTATTTTCTTGTTAAATAAGTCAGGGGCTCCTTCCTGCATAGAGCAAACAAGTGTATGAGCTGGCCCCACAGTCCGTGGGATGACGTGAAGGGAAGGACAATCAACAGTGTGTTGTGACTGAGGTGTTGTTAGGACCAAATGGCTTGTGTCTGTACTCACACAGACCCTGGAGCTATGAGTATCGTCAATTCTTCATTCTGCATACATGTGGTTGTGTGTGTCTAAAAGAGACGTGAATAGAAGAGTGGTGTATTGTATACATTGGAAGTATAGTGTTTTCTGTGTCAGTTATAGCCCTCTGTCACAGAGCTGGGAACCACCGCAGGGAGGACTATTTTTGGAGCAAACCACCTCAGTTTCCCACTGGTTTCAGGACTGTCTCAGGGGATTTAAATAACCATACATGGCTGTGGTTATTCGAAGAGTTAAAAGACAGTTATAGTTTATTAAAATGCATTTCCTTATTGTCCGTTTCTTGCATTATTTTCATTGTTTTGGCTGAGTTAAATCCTCATGGTACTCAAGTAATCTCATAGCCAGCTTAGTTTACGGCGTCCTATTTAGTCTACCCCCTTAAGGATGCTTACAAATTTTAGCAGGTGTAATGTTTGTCTTTTCTACCATCTTAATTTAGCAAGTTAGCATGCTAACAAACACAGACACAAAGTACTGCTGGGGTTGCTGGGAATGTCATTAGTTTTATAGGTTTTGGGTCATAAACCAAAGAACTGAACAAAGAGGACTACCATAACATAAGGCGGAACATGATTTGAAATCCATCAAATAGTTTAGCATTGGTCACATTGGTTTAGCACAATGGTTTTCATCATCCTCCATCTTAGTCAAGCTCTTTTGGAAGAGAGAATAAACTGGATAATCTTGCTTAACTGTCAACTTGATCACCAACTCTTTCCTGTCCTGTCTGAATCCAGTGCAGCAATGTCAGTGTTCCTAGATAACTGATGTAAATGATGGTCAGTACTATGAAAATGAGACCCATGTTGTGATAAAGCATAATTGTCCTTTAATGTGAGGAATGCAGCAGGGTGGATCATATTAAAATATAATCTCTTCCAAATATTTTATTGATTTTCATTGTTCTTCCTCCCTCCCTTACACATTCTCCTCATCTCCTGCCTTTTTAATTTTTTACCATGTCTACAATACAGTAATGTGCCCACATAGTACACATCAACACATTCATTACCACTTTCCCTGCGTTCCATAACAAAAGAATCCAGATTGTGTAACTGTCTGTCAAACCAGTTTTTTTTCCTCACTATTTTAATACCTCACCACAGAGCTGGGGAGGGAGGAGGCCCCTCCCTTCCCTGTGACTCACTCTGATACGTGCGTAAGCACCCGCCTCAGACCTAGGAGTAGTATTCCATTACTCTTACCACTATTATTGTCTTCATCATCATCATCATCATCATCACTGTTGCTGCACTGTTAGCTCCCTGTGCCAGGATTTTGCAAATGACAGCTGTGTTCAAAAACAGAGAACAACTGACTATAGCAGCCAGGCTTAGATCATAATGTAGATAATGCATCTCCATGGAAATGTTCTGCTGTGTAGAGTTTCTCAGTTTTACAGTGCAGTTTTTTTTTTTCAGAATGTAGTAAGGAGCCTGGAGGTGAAATTGTAAAACAAACTGATATAGAGGAGAACAGGCTGCAGAACAACAAGGGCTTGAATAGAGGAGTGGGACATGAAGGGAGGAGAAAAGGCGATGGTAGTGTGGGGAGTGTGAAAAAAGCCTCAGAACGGAGGGAAACAGGTGTTGAGAGCGTAGTAGCACAACTGTGGGTCAAAGAAAGATCATTGTCGAGGGGTTTTCCATTGAGCTGAGGGTCTCTGTAGTATTATGTCACTCTTACAGCCCCATTAAGCCATAATGAGGGTGTTACCTAAATTATAATGTCACAGTGGACAATGCCAGCAATACTATTACACTTGGCATCTCAAAGTATTAAATCTGTCACTGCATCAACTTGTCCATGTGAGCATATACAATGTAATGAAGAGAACATATAAAATGTAAAAACTTGACTCAGGTTTAATGAACAGAGGTGCAGAAACGACGTCAGATGCCATCGTGAGATAGAAGCTAGGGCATTGGGCCAAAGAGTAAATATTCACTTGACGATAATGTGCGTGCTGATCTGGTGTACACACCCTCTGCCCACAGATAGGAGCAGCCTTTTATCTTAAACCACACACACACACACACACACACACATAGGCCCAGTAATAGTGACAGAGCAGGAAAATAGCAGCAGAGAGAAGTGAGAAACTTCTGATTGAGCAGCTCCAGTGAGTATGTAAAATATTAAAAATTAATGATTAAGTTAAGCTACAGTGAATGACTTAAGTTGCTTATATTAGTGCATAAAGTTGAGCCCATACTCATGTTATATGTAATACAGTGCCCACATTATTCAACCATGGTGAAAAACATACAGGTCTTCTCTCCTCTCTTTTCAGTTTATGTGCTAAAGTGATTTTAGCTGTTTGTTTGCAAATTAGTAGATTCATTTTCAGTTCTTATTTAGGATCCTTGTATGAACTCGCTTCTGGCCTTTTTTGAGCCTAAAAATATGGCAAAGGAAAAGAGCCAAGCTAAATTTAAGAAAACCCTCCACTTGAACATTAAACTTATATATTAAGATAGATGTTAAATGGTTTCTCCACTGCTCATTCCTTACCGAAATGCTGTGATAGCTTTTTCTCTGCAGCCTACTCCATAAAGTATCTTATTCAGCTCCATGTCAAAAGGCACCTTTTTTCTGAAGAACATGGCCTAAGCCACAAAAAGTGAGAAACAGAGACAGTTCTTGTAGCTGACGGGAGCAATTTGATGCTTATCACTGTTTCTGTGCGCCACTTGGTCTCCACTCCATGTTGTGACCAACTATGGCACAAAAAAAATTACAGCACAGTTTTTGCAATAGGAAATGGTAAGTGGACCCCAGAATGCTAGCTTCGTCTCGCAGTTTAATCGGATACGACCGCGAGACCGCAGTGACAAAATGCACCTGAGGAACTTTTCAAAGAAACCTTTTGTGATTTTGTCCTCCTCAGTGTCTAAACTAAACAAATAACTGTGCCCAGAGCCAAGGTCCACTTCTAAAATACACACAAGCATGTAATTATTGGCAGCTAATTGGCTAGCACAGCGTTACGGTACAAGGGCAGCATGGTCATTAAAAAAACATTTCCTGTTTGAGTCCACTGATGCTTTGATTGATAAGCACAAAGACACAGTTTTACAGGCTATGGTCAGAAATTGTATGCACCAATCCAAATACTGAGAAATTCCACTATAATGGGTGAGTTGTGGGATGGTGTCATAATGTAATATTTGCTCATCTAGGCTTATTTCAGTTTGACCAGTCAGAATAGCACAAGAGAGTTTTATGCTTTCTGTGAGAGACAGTTGGGTTGAGTGTGCTTTAACAGAACTAGGTCATGGCCATGTTTAAAGTCAAGTGTTGATACCCTCATATTTCTAGTAATACTTCCATCTGAGCAGACTGATAGTTCTGTTTATATAGCTATGCCACTAAAAAGAAAGCTTAAAAGTTCAAATCTTGCCATCTTTGTCATCTCCACATCTATACAATCACTGTGACGTGTCCATGACTATTAGACTGATGGCTTAGTTTCAAACACTGTTAGATGATAGAAAATGTCCTTTGAAGCATTTTGTAGTTAAAGTAACATATTAAGTTGATATTATCAAACACGATGCCTGTAAATGCACAGAGCTGTATTTACTGTACTTGGGATGTCTTGTGATCTAGTGCAACCCAATACAATAGCTTCTCTATAAATTTTAACTTTTTGACACCTGTAATTTCTCCTTGTTGAGAAGGTGCCAGGTGTTAAATAAATTTTATGGCATCCATTATGCTCCATTACGATATGATATTTTTATGACATAACAACAGCCTCAATGTTATTGTTTCCACCCCTTTGTATGAGCCTCTATTGCAGCAGGAGCATGACTTAACCTCAGACTTAGACTGACTTTCACTACATCACAGGATGCAGTCAGGAAGGGAGGAACAGGCATGGAGCTTGAGCCTGGCTGGAGAGGAGTAGGCAGGCATAATGTCGGTCAGACGATGATGACCTCATAACATCGTGCCTTCAACCTGTATTTACGCAACAGCCCCAGCACCACCCGTGTCGGCAAAGCCGGAGAGGAAGCGCTGAGGACAGACAGATCTCCCCTCTCTCTCTCGGGGGGCAGGGTGGAGAGACAGGCCAGAGCTCAGATCTGATTTCGGAGGAAGGAAAGGAGAAGGGAGGGGATTGTTGGATAAGAGTGCTGCCGTTGCTTTATTTTATCCTTTCTCCTGCTTAACTGTGACCCAGGCCTGTGTGTTATGAATGCCACAGAGGTGGAGTTATTACACACACAAAGCTGAGCCAGGTCTAATCTTGTTACTATTCTGTTCAGTAACAATACAAGGCTCCTTTTATGGGGGCCTTGATTCAGATAAGTGTAGTTCAACAGAAACAAAATGAAGCAGAAGTTATGCAACGTGTTGAGCGGCTGTTTCCACTTCAGGCTGATTAAAGGGTTTTATTGATTGGCTTAAAGGCTCTCAGACATTTTAACATTCATTTTAACATTCACCTTAAAGCACTTTGCCTTGTGTTTTCTCTTTCACTTCCTTCAGCTGTCACGTGCTAAGCTTCTTCTTCTTCACTGACTAGCAGGTGATTTTGATGTGCTTGTCTGTTTGTCCGCCGTGGGCCAAAAGGCGCCTCAGTCTAGCTATAAAAAGACAATTACTACAACAGGAAGCTCCTGTCAGCTGGAGGGACACACACAAGAAAGGCTCAGCCATGATCAAGGAATGCACCCACGCCCAAATGCCTCTCTATGCACACAAAGCACAAGTGCCTTCATACATGCTGGATAACTTTCTATCTGCGTACACCTATTAACGCTCATAATTTCACTTCAAACCACGTCATGCCCATTACAAGTCTCTTAACCCCTCCCTCCTTCTTCTGCCACGATGGGGCCCTCCATCACCAGATGACACAGAATCTCTCCACCCACCAGAGGATGTGGAGCACTGTGCCAAAGTTTGACACAACGCTAGCAGAGGAAGTGAACACACACCCTCCTGGCTAGGGCCCAACTACTGTGGACCTCACTACCTGTCCACCTCACCTGTCTATTACAGATATTTCTGTCTGGCAGCATATATGTGTGTATAGAGTGTTCAGGAAAAAAGTTAAACATTTTGAGAAATAGGTTTGTTTGCTTTCTTGGGAGTGTTACTCCCATCATGTCTGTCCATTAAATATGTGAATATGTAAAGGAGTCGGGAAGCAGGAGAAAAAAGTCAACCTGGCTCTGTCACTAATTAAACCATCATATCTTATTCATATTGATTCGTTGTTTCATTCCAGGAGTTAGTCAGTCACATAACAAGTCACATAGTCACATAACCTAACATAAAACAGCTATTCACATTAGAGTTGCTGGTTGGCAGAGTTTGTTACCTTTGATCAGGGTCATGCAAGTTGTTTCCTCCTGTCTCCTGTTTCTGTGCTAAGATAAGCTAACTGGCTGCTGGCTGTAGCCACAGGTTTAGTGATGCCTCATGGGAGTGGTATCAATCTTCTCATCTAACTTTAATTTTCTAAAAACAAATAAGCGCCCTTCTCAAAATGTTAAACTTTACCTTCAAGTATCACAGACTAATGCTGTACTTGTTCACGTGGTGAACCATCATCTTGCAATATTTAATGGACCTGTGTAAACATATATGACTTTAGCTGCTTCCTTTTATTCTATCGTATAGTTGATCAAACTTCAAGTCAGTATTCACTAAAAACTTACTTCAAAAGTATAAAAACTAAACATGGCAACAAAGCACATTATACATGCTAAACAAGATCAGCACAGTGACAGACTAGTGGTCTCTTTATAGTCCATATAGTTTCATCTAGATTAGCTAGTTGTGCTAAATACAGAATATTGCACAGCTGTATTTAGCTTATTGAGGTTCTTATCGGTTCTCATTAGGACTTCAATGAATTACTTTCAATGAAACTACAAGACTATTTATCCCAAGCACATTTAATGAGGTAAAATATGGCCCCGCACTTTATCAATTTAGGCATGTTGTTGGATTACTGTGGTGGATGCTTCAGTTTAAAATATCCCAAAGGTTTTCAGTTGGGTTGACTCTGTACAATACAATATATAGTGCAGCCTGTATGTTTTAGTACAGTACAGTAGTTTTATTCATGCTCGATACTTCAACACTTCAAATTTAAAATAAAAAAAAAAGTAATTAGTTTACAGTGCATAAATATTCCAATAGTGATCTCCCAGGATGGACATCCAACACCCCAAATACTGAATATCAGCACCATAACCTCATAGTCATTGTTTGATTTCATATCCAAAGTACTGGAGTAGAGCCAAAACAATGAAAGTCATATCACTGTCAAAATACTGCACGGTATCTGTAAAGCTGTATGTTTACACGGGCATATGAGTTAGAGTGGTAGACGATGCTGTGGACCTAATTTTCAGAATGAACGTCTGAACATTTTAAACTGCAAAGACACACACAGTGAGAAGCTGTGTCAAGATTTTCCTTGTATAATCTTTTATCATTCTGCTGTGGAGCGTTGCTTAAGTGGACCATGCAAACATTGGCAGTTATTCTTCTTTCTTCATCTTTGACTCTCAAACTACTAAAGTTGGGCTTATAAAAGTAAATTACATGTCTATAAAGTAACCTCCTGGGTTTGTGGGGCCATATTTGAAGTTGCGTCATAGCAGCAAAACAAACCCCTAAATTATGTAACACACATTTGTGGTGCTCTCAGCTCAGCAGCTGTTGGTATTAAGACAAAGTATATTTGTACCATTCATGAAATCTCTCTTGCTGGTTTGTGATTAGTATTTTTGATACCTTAACAACAACTTTAAGCCTTTCCATATCCTGATCATGCAGGCAGAGATTGATAGCATGTGGCAAAATAGATTTAAAGCAAATGAGTACAATAGACTTTATTCTTTATACATCTGTTTTTCAGGCTCAGGTTGATAGCCAGTTCATCTCTGTGAGTGAAAAAGAGCTGCAATGGTCAGGTTTGTCTTATACATCAGTCACTTGTGGTTCACTGTAAATAAATAGTGTCTGACTTCTGGTATCACAATCAGTCTTTTGCTGAAACCAGGCCACAGGGGTTTTATCCATTCAAATCTGAAAGTGTGCCAGCCATCATATGAACGATCACACATACTGCCATACATGCCCATTGCAAATTACTGTAAATGACAAAGTAACAGGAGGGCCTGTGGTGTTGGACCTGGCTGAGCTCCATGGCTCCATCCCACACATGAATACCTGTGTGTCTTTTTCTTAGACTGGCCTACTTTCACCCACACATGACTCATCGTCAACCTGCAATCTGATAAAGATTCATTGTCCTTTCTTCTATTTTGAGGAAACAAGTTTGCCTACCTGGCCTACTGTCACAATTTCCACATATTCTACCCACTCCTATAATATATTTAACTTCATATGCTGTCAGTACCACATTCTGTAACTCTGTGTTTGTTTCACTGTTGTGACAACATGAAACTCTCAGTAGTTATGGCAGCTGATATGCTCTTATCACTTGTGGACTGCGTAGGTGGTTTGTCATGCAATTTACTGCCACAAGAAAGCCAAGCAAAGTCCAAGAAATGACACAGGTTTACCTCTGTGATAGAACAAGAGAGGAAAAAAACATACATGTTTTGAGGGGAACCCATTGCTCTGGTGCTCATGATGAGACACTACAGGAGATTAGATTAAACATGCTATCATAGGGACTGTATGTGGCGCTCTAGATTCCCTCACAGCTGAATTGCTGGCTAAAGCTTGTTCAACGTAACGGCCAGCTCATGGCAGGACAAACACAGTTTTCGATAGAAGCACAATTAATCTCAACTGTTTCTTGTCCTCTTCACTTTTTTATTTCTTTATATTTTTAGCCATGTTGGCATAGCTTTAAGTATGGTAATGTTATTGAGTCAGAAACAGACTGAAATATAGTAGTAGTATATAATAGTTGTGATGGATTGCTGTAAAATTTGGTACAGACGCTCATAGTCCCTAGAGGATGGATCCTAATTACTTTGTTGATCCCCTGACTTTTCTACTATAGGGTCACCAGAAGGGTCAAGTGTTAAGTCAAGTGTCTAGCTTATCGTGTGAAATATGTGAAATACAATATAAAAATGATAAATCATACTAAGTTTGGTAGTCTGAGTTTTCCTTTAGCACCACCTTCTAGATGACATTTGTGTTTTCTTACCTATTGATTGGGATCAAAGTTTGAACAGACATTCTCACCCCTGAGATTGAACTTTGAGTTTACTGTCTCTTTCACTTTCCATATAGCAACAAACCAACTGGGTCATTATTTTAATTTTGGCCTTTGCTTTGTGACCAAACACCTGCAAAACTAATGGCATGCTAACATGTGCACCTTCTGTATACCTGCTAGACATCAACATGTAAGCATTATCACTTTAAGCATGTTGCATGCTGATATAAGCATTTAGCTCAAAGCACTGTGGTGCCTAATTTCAGCCTCAGAGCTGCTAGCGTGGCCTTTCTGATACAACTTTACAATTTCTACTTCTACATCACTGTTTTCCACCCTTTTCCTTCCTGCTTTTTGTCTTTCCTTGTCTTTTCCCTCTGCCCCTCTGCCTCCTATTACTCTTCCTCAATCTTTTCCTCCTTCAGTACAAATGTAATTGCGAGTGTCCGTCCAAAACTGACTGCAGAAAACCCCAGAGGAGACTGCATACTTTCACCCAGCCCTAACATGTGCATGCACACACACTCTCACAAACACACACACACATACAGATACACATAACCCTTCTCAGCTGCCTGTCCAATCACCACACCCGTCTGCATGACATCAGCCTGTGATGTCATCATGGGACCAATGTTGGCATGCTGTCCTGTGCAACTTCATCATCAGCATCATCATCCTTTGGCAGTGGCAGACAAGCCTCAGAGGGGAGGCAGCTGGATTGTAACAATTCCTTCACCCTTCACACATGTCAGTGTGTGTGTGTGTGTGTGTTGTGTGTGTTGTGTGTGTGTGTGTGTGTGTGTGTACAGAGGGAGGAGAGGGGAGGCTGAAAGACGCAATTGCTCTAATTCAAACAATCTGAGCCAGACGGAGCTTGGCTTTCTTTGGCCTCTCTGTCCTGTTTATAAAGAGCTCTCTAGGGAGATTCACATCGTGTTTGTCAATATTTCAACCACAAGGTAAATATTACTGTGACTTTGCTTATTAAGAAGGAAAAGGGGAGAGGAATGCGAGAGAGGGGATAGATCGGGTGAAGGGGAGGGAGAAATGCTAGATATGGGAGGAGAAGCAATAATCTAAGTAAAAGAGTAAGATGGCATGGATGGGACTGGACAGGACAGGATAGGGTGTGATGGCAAGGCGTGACAGGATGGGATGGGTTTGGACAGGACAGGGAATTGTACAGTAGTGTAAGGTGGAGCGGCACAGGGTGGGGAAAGGCAGGACTTCCTTAGCCATCAGTTTCACTCCATTCCAAGCCCAATAGTCTGCAGTAATCGATCTTCAATAACTGGTCACAATACATTTACATTTTCATTAAAAAAAAAAAAAAGATATGTTGTATGTTGTTGTTTATGTATTTCTAAAGTTTCCTAAAGTTTTTGGACCCAAAAAAATACCCTCATGAGCTGCAGCTCTCATGTGGAAAGGAAAAGCAAGTTCCATTTGATGTCATTATAAACTATAACATTAGCCCTGATGAAGTGACAGATCATTAAATACGTAGTTTGGATTTAAGTGCGTAGAGCTTTCTTTTCTCCATATTTGATTTCTTTTTTGCCTCATTTGTTTATTTGGTCTTCTAGAAACAGAATTGGGAATAAGCACCGCTTCAATCATTCACTGATTATTCCACATTGCTGGATACTTCAAACTAATGAGCTTGACACGCGTTTGAATGCTTCAACACAAAGCTATCTAACTGTAACTGTGTTACTGTTTAAGCTTGAGTCACTGGAAGTGGCTCTGGCTCATCCAAACCAACTTTTCATGAAAACCTAATATGAGGCGCCTGTGCAGTGAGTGTAAATCCTGGAAACAGCCATAGTGTTACAACACACCTGGAGCCCAGCCCAGTGACAGGCAGAGAGAGAGCGAGAGAGAGACACTAAAGCAGAGATGGATGGATGAGCCCATGAATTTAAAGCCTGTCACAGTCTTCCAGCTCTCAATTGCAGCCCCAACCTCTTTTTACCAATTAACTGCTTCATTCAGAGCAGCCCACGCTGCTTTTGGGGACCTTCTCTCGATCGTGCTGGCTGTCAGGAATTATAGCTGAGATGAAGCTGCCATTCTGTATAGATCACCTCCAGATGTTGTCATGTAAAGTTCACATTCCCAAAAGCAAAATACTCTTTATCCAGGCACATATTGTGAAACCTAAACTGCCTCTTTCTATATTGTTTTATGTTGTTCTACTGTTTTTAGTCATTCTTTGAGTTTACTTGGCCCAGCAAAAATCTAAAAAAAAAAATGTTACACGTGAAGATGTTGCATATCTGTATAAATGAAGCAACCCTTTCACCACCAGGCCTTCAGCCAAGGGCCTTTAACCCACTTAAGGCTGTAGAGGACTAAAGTATGTAAATCTGATGTAAATCTGATGATTTCAAATATGCAGTTTCTTTTGGAGAAGCCTGTGGCTGCCAAAAGGAAAATACTGCATAATACTGTACAGTATTCAGCTGAGTTGGACAGCAGAAATCATCAGTGATGAATGTTTTATATTAAGGTAATAAAGTGGACTGGAAGAATCCACACTGGATCAATAGCACAGGGCAGCTTGCCAAACCATGTCATTAACCACATATTAATTCTGGCAGCAGCCGCCAAGCCACATTCTGATCAGGGCGGTTTCTAGAGGAGTGTTTACCAAAACAAGACTTCCAACTCTGCTTTAGTGGTTTCACGGAGCGATCCAGTGACGTAGGAAACCTCGGCATATTACTGACTTTATGTACGCATGTAGGACTGTGAGGTCATGTCACTCTTGTAAATGTTCTTTCTCACCAGAATGTGCTATGCTGTGGACTGGTTCCCAAAGAGAAAAATGAAAGCCTGGTCCTGCAGTGGATCAAACACACAACAACTGCTCTGAAATAACTTTACTCAAAACAATGGGAGTGTGAAAAGTTGCTGCCTGAAAGAGTTAGCCAGGCTCCTCATAAAAGTAGTACACTTACAACAGAGATATATTTTTATCTGGAATAGGGCTAAGATTAACCATAAACTTAAGGGCACTTCAGTTCCTGAATATCCACCATACAATCTCCACCTTCCACCTTCCTCCAATGCTGATATCTCATTCTTCTCACTCCAAATGTAAGACATGTGTCAAAATTTTCCTCCCCTAATTGACCCCTAATCACATTTGCTGGACACACAGATGTCTGGGGGGTCTGTAGGATTTATCTCTCCTGAGGGTGTCATGTTTGCTCAGTCCTTTTTGGTTTGATACAGCTTCAGTCTCACAAGTGCATTGTGCTGTCTGTCCATATATATTTTCAGTGAGCCTATATATTTCACCTTTTTTCAATATTTCCTCAGCTCAAACTTTAATGTTGTTCTCACTGAAAAAAACACAAGGAGAGAACATTATAGTTTAAGGGAGAAACACAGTTTAATGAGAAAGACTTTCGGGATTCAATCCCTGTGTCTAGAGCAATAGGCCAAACTTGATGGAGGTGAGAGTTCATGCTGATCCTTATTATTGGCTGATTAAGATGTATGATGACCCCTGACCCCCCCCAGAATCTAAACCATGTGTGGCCAAAAGACAAAACTAATAAAACTGATGAGTTTTCATAAAAGTCTGTATTTGTATGAAGGGTAACCAGTTCAAGTAGCATGAAAACTGCATTTTCTCTTTTTTCTCTTCCTTTTTGTTGCCGTGACCTCACTGTGCTCATATAACCAGAATCATAGAGGCTTTGAGCTCAAGATATTAGATATATAAGCTTCAAGATATTCCTTTAACTTTCCTCTCTAGGTGAAAAATATCATTTGAAACACACCATAAAACCACATTAAAAGAAGCATAAAAATGTGGAAATATACATTATGCAATTGATGGAACACATTGTAAAAATTAATCTTGATGAGTGCACAATGTAAACCAGTAATTTACTGTTTTAAGTTGATTGATTCCACTTAGGACTAAAAAGCTACAATTTAATTAGATTTTATTAAGTTTCTGGCCAAAACAATGAATCTAAATGAAAGAGCAGCTATGTAGATTTAAACCCACTTTTTAAACTCAGCACAAAGTACATTGGGCTGTCAAAAACAAATAAGGAATATGAGTTAAAGCCAAATTATCCTATTAACTTGTTCATATTCTAATAGGCAAACTGGATCATTGGCTTCAACTTTCACCTCCACTGCATCTCTGACATCAGCGCTCAGTAAACCATTGAAAAGAATTTGGCAGCTCATATCTGGCTCTAATTAGGAACTCTGTCAGCACTCTTTGGAACAGAGACACACAGAGAAAAGTTGGTGAAGGGGGTTTTAATTTGAGCAATCATAGATAGTCTTACGATAAATTTTTCATCATAATTTGAACTTTTCACTCGCCTTTGTGCGCATACTTTCATATGAACAACCCGTACCCATCAGTGTTCTCCCAAAATGTTCACGACTCAAGCCTCTAAAAAGTTAAAAAATGCAAATATATTCATGTTCATGAAAAGTGACAGAGGTATTTTTCCCACCACATGAGGATTATGTGAAGGAAACAGCCAGTGGTTTTCACATCGGACAAACGTGGTGGAAAGTGAGGGTGTTGCGGTCAGGTTGGCGGATGGGTGGATGTAGCCTTAAACTCTAGTGACCTGGGTTTAACTCCCAACTCATAGCTAGGACTTTTATACAATGAGTGAAGCTTGAGTTTTTAGCAAATTAACAGTGTTTCTTGTTTAACCAGTACCAAAATTGTATCCTCACTTTTAGTTTCTCAACCCTTGCCTGACTTATAACCACAGTCTTAAACCCAGTGTTCTAATTTTTGTTGGAGGGAAGTTATCTCCATGTGATTTATGTCGACCACATGCAGTGCTGATTATAGAGATGTGCTCAATTCACTTTGTTGGATCATGTTCATATTATTACTCCACTAGTTAGAATGGAAATAATACAATAAGACATGGTATATTAATGATATTGAGCATTGATATAGGTCAAGCCAACTGGAGAAACACTTTTCCTTTGTAGCTTTTAGTGGTGTACCTTGAAAAGAATGGTTACTTTCATCCATACTGAAATATCAACAACTACTGAATGGTTTGCCATAAATTTACAAGAATATTAAGTAGGAAATCCTTAGGATGAAGCTTATTCATTTGGCGATCCCTTCACTTTGCAGCAAGTACAAATTTAGTTTATCACCAAATACCAGCAATGTCATATCCATCAGACTCAGCTGTGTTTTGTGTTCAGTGCTATTTATCAAATGTTAGCATGCTAACAGGCTAAACTAAGACAGTATGACAAAATATTAGGATGTTGTATGTTGGCATACGGACATAAGCATTTAGCCTAAATGTATGCATTATGCCTTTCAGAGCCACCAGCGTGATCTTAGACTCTTAGCCTTGGTTATTTAATCATCCTAAAAGAAAAACCTGGGCACCTACTCCTGAGGAATAGAAGCTGTAATCACTTTCTGCAGATCAAAGTGAGCCGGCAGGAAAAAAATTAGCACTGCTACTGAAATTTACTCAGGTATGACCGGAATCACAAGCACTGCCAAGACATTAGAAATTGACAAAATGCACATTTTCTAAACTTAATGTGTCTTAACATGCATAAAACAGAGACAATTGCTTGTTTGCCTGAAACACGAGCCACTGTAATTTATGTTATAGTGCAACAGCAAAATAAATACTTCCTATACAATGTCAGTGCACCTCTCTTATATGGATACATATCTTTGTTGTTCCTCCACTTTTCTGGGACAAGCCTTTGTTGTTATTTATTCTGACACAATCCTGCTCAATCAATGATGATTAGATGGATTGAGGCCGGGGAAGAGAAGCAGCTCACTGCTTGATTGAACACACATTTCAGACACTGATGGCAGCGGCCCATGATGAGATCAAACCATTTCATTTGTGTTCTACAGGTAAACAAATTACAGACTATATGTAAACACACACACAACTACATGTATGAAATGTACAAATTAATATATTATTGTTATATCTTGTTATATCCAAGGTCACTTTTGTAATCACATTTTCAGATTACATTGGATAATACTGACCATTAGCTAACTAGATGTACTGCCAGTTATAATAGCAATTATAACAGAATTAATATTAGCAGAGATGTAGACTGAATATTTCTGTTGTCAGCATTAACTCACATTATGTTTAAGATTGCCATAGAAAAAACTTTTATGGGATCATTGAGTTTACACACAAACACTCTGCCTAAGTGACATTATGATTGCTATAATGATATAATGTGCTAACCACCTCCAATTTTTCCCCTCGACACAGAAAGATTGATGGCGGCCAGTCAGACCATTCCCTGAGGAGTCCTCTGAAACCCTGAAACAATGTTGACATAACAAAGATTCATTATGACTTTTATAAAATGAGTTGTCCAATAAGATTATGAAGGTGATTTATTACCTTTCGAGTGGAACATTCCTAATTCCTAATAAGCTGCAATAATTTCAGAGCAATCCGCTTCATCTAAACCAGTTATACTCTACCAGACGTAATGTCTTCTACTTGCTAAATGAATTAGCATTTCCAAACAATGATTTTTTTTTCTCTGTAGGCTTTAACCACAGGTATTTGACAAACTCCAGCTATTAATCCTAGTTAAATACCAAACTCCAGACAGCACAAATATAATTGTAAGCCAATGTAAAGTCTCAGCTGGGTTCACAGTTGTTTTTTTTGTTTTTTTTTTGCATGTTGCAGCATCATCTCTATTTATATTGTTGAATCATCATTGTTTTTTTGCTTTAAACATCAAAACTGATTTAGATTTTGAAGCAGCAGAGCATTTGTTGTGAGATTCAATGTGTATTAATTGAATTGATCTACAGCAGCATTTCAACAGGAAACTGTAGAAACGCTAGACATCCTGATATCCTGCATTAAAGTGTTTACAGTGTAAAATAAAGTGGTTCCTTCCAAAAACTCTGATTAAAAGCTGACGCAGAGCAGCAAATCATCAGAGGAATCAATCATTCTATGATCATATGCCACCGTTGCCTGATCCAAGTGTTGATCTGACTCATCACAGGCTTTTAAATCAGGCCTCAGATCCACTAATTATTCAGTGTTACTTTTGCTGTGGTTCGCTGGCCCTCTCAAAAATGGATGGAGTCTCTCCTGCTGAGTGAAACATGGTTTCAATAACAACACAGTAACGATTTGACAATCATCATGGTTGCCATTTGCCACATCTGAAATCAGCACATTCTTGGCTCAACGCGTCACCTTGAGGCAGCTCCAAGCAGCCATACCTCTTGTGAATTGAATGCATGCTGCTCTTATGATATTTCTCCTCAAGGTCAAAGGTTAAAAGGTCTCATCTGACAAATAATAGTTTGACTGACCTGAGATCACTTGAGATACTGTTTTGCCGTCAGTGAAAAGGAGTTTGATTTGTCGTTTGGCCAGTGAAATGAGCTCATTGTTACCACATGAAGCAACATCTGGGGTGTAATGAACAACTGCAAAAGTCCTGATTGAGAATGGCCAAAGAAGCCCTTTCACCTTTAAAAACACATAAAGCTTAAAGTCCCCAAAAACTTGGCTCCAGATCTTCAATATTATTAGTGTGTATACATCTGTAAATATGCAAAGTTTAGTTTAAAAAACATCACAAGAGTTTTACTCTCAGAAACAAATCTGCTTCTTCAGGACTATGTGGGTGTGGTTTGGTGAGATTTGATTGACAGTGGCTGTGTAATATAAGCAAATAGCTCATTATGCATTGATTCAAATATTTTTAAATCCTGATTCAGGATGTCAACTTTTTCCAACAGAGCTCAACACTAAATTGCCTGGTTGAAATAATCAAAAGTGTAACTGTATGTGTTATGTGTTGTGTATATGTAGAGCCTCACTTTGCGTCATAGCAAGAGGCAGAGCGAGAGGATGTTTTAAGATTGAAACCAGACTGTTCACATCCTGGTTTCTGACTTGACATTGGTGTCTTAAAGTAGTCAGATCTAATTTAATCTAATACTATATCACACTATCACACAAAAGCCAGTATTCAAATGTAAAGCACATTTATCAGATCAGTTATTGTTACAAACTCAAATTCTACATATAGACATATGGTAAGCTTGTAAAATGTGATGCATTTTTATGGAACAAAACAACTAAATCTTTCTAACCAGCTACAACAGTAAAATGCATCAGTAATTACTCCTATAATAGAACATTTTTCTATCTATCTTCTATCATTTTTCTGCATATTCATGTACTTACTTTTGATACTTTAAGTACACTTTCCCTAATATTATGTACATATGCAAATGTAAATGAATTAAAATGCAGGACTTTTACTTGTAATGGGAGATGAAAATTTTTTTTATTGCAATACTGCACCAATGGATAAAACGGGAAATAAAATCACATCGTCCCAAATTCCATTTTTTAAAAAAAAGGTCCAATTACCACATAAGAAATAACCAAATAACCACAGAACCTTGGAGTCAGAGCAAACCATCAGTATGATGCATACATGAACGATGGAAGTAAAATCTTCCTGCACGCAGTGTCATGCCTCTCCTCTTTCAGCACTCAAGACTGTCAACACACTTGACATAAAGCACCACAACCTGACAACATGCTGACAAGAAAAATGTGTATGTTACTTTAACAAAATCCCTGAATGTGTGTGCGCAAATGTTTTTTTGGAGATTGCTGCTTGAAAGGAAATGGGAGATGGACTGAGTGAGTTAAAAAAGTAAACAACAAGTTTTTACTAGGTGCCATGAAAACAAACATAACATATGTTTTTAAGATGAAATATGATTTTGATTACAGTTTAGCGCTAAAAAATCATATTCTTTTTTGTTCTCCTGCCAGGTGATAAAATCATAATAGATTATTGTGCTAAAAATTAAATAAAACTCATGCTGGATTGTATGACTCCAAACATCCTGCAGAGTTTGGTAAGCAAACTGGAGGCAACTATCAGGGCAAGACCCTGTAGTATCAAACCAGGGAATGACCTCACATCAACCATTGACATTTGGTGTAAGCATTTTATCATGACTGTGGTTATTTCATTAAGCATTTAGGACTGAGAGGAACACTGGATAAATGATCAGTCAAGAATATCAATAACAATTCTGTGCCTGCGTGTCCTGCGGAGTGACACATCCATGGTGTATTTGCGTAGCTTAGCACTAACGGAAAGCAACTGGCTAAACCATTAGTGGAAAGTGACATCCATCTTATTGACACAATATCTCATACAATGTATTCTCATGTTATATCTCATTTATTTATGTGACTTTGGAGGCATTACCATTCTTGAAAATTTATGAATTCACTCAACACCTCTCCAGCTGCAGCAGGTGTTGCAGTTACATGTGTTTTGTCAGCAAGGTGGAACGTTGAAATGGAAACTTGAGATGCCGTGATAGAAAGCTACTTGCAAACTCCTGAATTTGAAGGATGTCTCTCACAGGCACAGGTTATACAGTACAAGCAAACAAATATTGTTTCCAGTTTTTCAAACCTCTGAGCCAAACACATGTTGGGCGGACTGAAACGTGTCTGTCTGTGTAATCTAGCTGAACTGCAGTCTATTTCTTTATGCCACAGGACATCACATCCATCACTCTCCGTTACTTTTCATTTTCTTTGTAGTCAATTTGATATACAGACGAATAATTTAGGTATCTCCTCAAGACACTCCAGAAAGACCTGTCAGTGAGGCAAATCTGTCATTGTAAACTAAATGTTCAATTTGTCCAATCAAAGCACATGGTTTTATTAAACTGATAAGCCTCAGAGACTTTTTACAGTTTGACAGTGATTAGATTCAGGCCAGAAAAGGGTGCAAACTAAGTCAAGGATATCCTCACCGCACCCTGTCTCAGCAGGCGAGCTGCCTGCTGCCTCGCGCACAATGCTATGCTTGCTATTTTCCATCGTTCAGTCTCATTCCAGCTCTAATTTCAGAAAAAAACACATTTATTCAAAACATGCGGGCCCTCTCACACCTCTTCCCCTGTTTCTACCATACTTTTTTTTCCATCTTTCTTTCTCTCTTGCCTTTCTTGCCTCTGCCATTTTCTTGCCTCTCTGTCTTTCTGTCTGTTTTCTCCTCTTGCTCTCTGTTTGTCCTCTCCAGCATGTCTCCTGTCCTGTGGTCTTTCTTTAGTGTCCATATGCTCTTAGAATTAAAAGAAGGGAATGAAGGGACAGAGGAGGTGGGCAGCTCAACCCTCCTCCTGAGGGAGCATCTGCTTCTCTCTGTCCTCTTGTTCACAGTCCCTCTCTCTCTCTCTTTTGCTTTCTCTCTGGACTAACAAACAGCTCTGACCTCAGACAGTTGGATACGTTACAGAGGAGCAACATGATATAAAGCAAAAAATATGCAGCCAAATGACAAATCAGGTTAGGGATGTGGCCAAACTCCAGTACATCACAAATATTTGCAGATAATCGAAATAACTATTTCACTCATATGTTGTAATCTGGCAAAAACATTTTTTAAAAACCCTAATACTTGAGAAATGTTGTGTTTATGAACATTTGTGTAAAATTACAGGTCCTTTGGTGGTCTTCATAACACCCTACAAAATGAGTTCAGCTGCTATGTTTTACTTAGTTGTAGAAAGATATATTGGAGCTTTCACTATGCAAAACCATGATAGAAAGTCATCACACACATGCACTAACACATGTGTATAAATAAAGGATAACATGATATTGCTTTAAAATTGTTATCCCCAAAAGTGCAGCATGGTGGCTCATTACTAAAAACAATCTGAATTAGAGGTAAATGTAAGGGTGAAAGTCTTAGGGCTTTTACTGGCTCTCCAGTGCATGCTTGGATATGATAATTATGCTACACTATTGTATCCAATCAGGAGGGATGGATTGTAGATCATATAAAAGACTTGTGAGCATTCATGTGAAGAAATAAGACATAAGTTATATGACAGCAGAGTTGGTCATGAGTTAAAATACTGTGGACTGACAACATGACACCATATCCATTCATTTGGGTTTAATTACATAGAACGATGTACCTTTGACTGATGTGAGACTTTTGTTTGGTTTGAGACACTTCCGTATTAGTGAGTGCCAAGTCTGACATATCATCCCAGTCATAATTCAGACTTTGAAGTTGACGTAAACCCTATTTTAAAGTCAGAAACGTGTAATTACAATAACTCTGATGTGACATGAATGCAGCATTAGTTGTGTCCAAAATCACTCCCTTCACTTTTACACTGATTCCTCTATAATAATTACTAAATAGTTTATTCTATAGGCCCTAGTCAGGACTTTAGAAGCTCATGAATGGTCACTGTGGGTTTGTAGGCAGGAAGTGCATGCGGAGGGCACTACTATTTTCATTCCATTGTGGGAATTTCTGAGGGCAGTATTGGGGAAAATAAAATGCACTCTATAGTAAACAGTGATTTCGGATGCAGCCTTTGAATACGTCTCAGCAAGTGAGGAATATTAATCCATAATTACTCTCAGTAAGCAGACCACTGGTGTGCAGGAACATGCTTAGAATTTCAGTTAATCCTCTGGGCAAATGTTAACTTAAAGGAAAAAGTTCAGCATTTAGAGAGAGAAGATGTGTGGATTGATAGCACTCTTATAGATGTTAAATATGAGGCTATAGCTTGGAGAAGGCTTGTTTAGCCGAGTATAAAGACTAATAACACAATCCCTCTGAAACTGCAAACTGTCATTTCTACACTTAAATTTTGTCAGGATTAAACAAACAACATATCAACTATTTATTACATACATACAACCACTTACATATGAGAAGTTATGGAAACATATAAGATAATGTAACACCAAGACTTTCTGATATTAAGCCAATCTTACAATGAGAAATCTGAGATTTGTTTAGAGATTACAAAAGTGACGATCAGCTATTTTATATGTGGATCATTTCAGATTTGAATATTGTCTCACTATGTAAACACACATCATTACTGACTGACACTACAGTTTCCAGAGAGCAGCTGAAGTGCTATGCGCTGATCTATGTCCATAAATCAGCGATGAACCCATTAATACACCCAGAGCCCTCATTTTCCATGAGCTATTCCACAAACAACTGATGTTAAAATTCATATCTCAGAACAATGCTATGAAACGTCCCATGAAATACATCAGCCTCCTGTTGCCCATGAGAGGCTGAGTAGCTGTTTAAAGTGAGCCGAGTAACAAATTCAGCTCCTCAAACTCAGGCGACATGCAGTATATGTCTCAGTGGGTGCAATAAATACTCTAATAAAATGATGATGGTGTCAGTGATTCCAACCTCCATGGAGGCATATAAGTGATGTGAGGTCCAGGTACTTATGCCAGAGAGAACTGCTTTTGTTATGTGACATAAATTTGAATGGCTCCTATTTATATATGATATTTAAACAGTTTTTCATCCAATTAATGTCAGAGGTCGGTGGTGTTGACGTTCCTTTCATCAGTTATATAGAACCATCTGTTTTATGTCAAAAGAAACTATTTCATGTTATCTGAGATTTTTACCTGTAAATGATCTAAGAATGATTTCATATTTCTACTTACCCTAACAAAGAATATCATTTAATAATATGGAAGACAGGAAGTCAATTTATTGTATTGAAGAACAATAGAACTAAACCCCATGCTTTTCTATGATTATATACCTCTTAACTACCTTTTCACTCCTTTCTGTCTATATCATTAAAGTTGCCTAAAATACAGTTCAGCTCCTGCATTGCTTGTGTACAAAATTATGTCTCTCTGACCCTCCCCCTCTCCCCACCAAGTCTGCTCTACCCCACTCGCACAAACATGGACTCAAATCTGCAGGGCACCATCCCCGCTCTGCTGAGTCAGACCAGATCAAGGCGTGGGGAGTCTTCTTTTTGGCATTGGGGCAGGAGTGCGGATCTGGAGTCTTTGGGCATCACGCCATATGACGATGGTGTCACGCTTGTTCCCTGCATGTAAATGCATAGCTATGTGCTTTATATCAGTAACATTACACAAAGGGCTTTCCTCAGTCCATAGAAACAGGTGTGCGAAGGGAACATTCTTCTGTGATGTTGATGATTCATGTGTCCTCTTAAAGAGAAAACTTCTTTTTCAGGTTTGTATGGAACATGTCTATACTTGACCTCAATGTACAGCCTCAAGGTGAAGGGTTTGGTCTGTTTAATAAAACCATGAAGCTTGCATTACATTAAGCTGCAATCCTGATGCAACTGCATCATCGAGTAACAGATGTTTGTGACATTTTACATCCGAACTCTCTCTCCCTCATGGGCTTGCTTCACTCTATGCACTTAACCCTCATAAAAATCCCCTTTCTTTTATGTCAATGCGCCTTCTGGGACATGTACAAGACTTCGCCCTGAGGTAGACTGAACACATAGTGATGATGCACTTACCATAGCACGATTACATGACACATAAACAAAGCAGTATATCGCAGCAACCAGAGATTCAGTTCGCTGTAAAGTGGGGGGAAAAAAGAAGAAGAGAAAAACAAGGATAAGAAATAATGACAAAATCATGCTGTTCGTTTGGCAGCAAACACCGAGGAGCACTTCAGAGGGAATCCAGGGTAACTGACTAAGCATATTTGCTATTCTCTCTGGAGTGCCTTCAGCATGTGTCGAGGTGGACTTTAAATTAGGCTGCTATGTATTATTAAGTTTTTAGTTCAAACTTGTGTATGACAAGTCATCTGTCTGTTTCAGGCTTTTCATGTGCCACTTCCACAGACACAAGGTATGGTTCATTAGCAGTGTGAGAAATGAGAAGAGATCTCTCACAGCGATTGAACAAGCCTGTGTTTTGTAGTGAGGACTCTACCAGATTTCTACTAATTACAGGCCAGAGGGGGTACAAGCTGAACCAAACAGCTTAACACACATCAGAGAGGAGAATGTTTCTGCCCTTCAAAGCCTTGTGAACGAATGTTTCCTCAAACCACAAGCTGCTAATATACTGTTAAGAGAGTTATATTAAGTGAAATATGAGCTAAATAATCACTGTCAGGCTACTTTTACACAGGCTTCTGCATGTTTATGTTTTCTGCTTTATGCTTTTTTCTGTCTTAATATTAATGCAGTAGTGAAGGATGAGTAAAGACACATACAAGTATAAATCCTTTACAAACAGTTTTTCCTCCTTATTTACCTTTCTAAGAATAGTAAAACAGTTTTCAAATCACTTATTTGTTTTCTCTTCAGGAGAAGATCTATTAGTATTATTTGTGTTTCTTTGAAATCAAGCAACAGCTTGGAAGATGGTTAGCCGCAAGTATGGCTCTGGCCAATAAACAATAATAAAATAGAAAATGGAAATTAGTAAGCTTCAGTGGTAGGATTTGGACTAGCGAGGTTAGCTGTTTCCCCCTGTTTCCAGGTTTAATGCTAGGCTAACCACCCCTCTTCTGTAACTACATAACAGTGAAATGAGAGTGATATTAATATGATGATCTGCTGACAAGATGTGAAAAAAAATCAGTGCAGCAGAGCAATGGATATAAGATAAACCTGGCACCTGCTTTGCTCACACTGTAATTTGACCACTGACAGTTTGGTCAGAAATTCAGGTGTGTTATGCTCGTAGCAGCTAATGCAGCCTCAAGCTGCCAGTATCAAACAGAGATGATCTACAAGCTACAGAAGTCTGGCAAGATCACATTTTTTTTAAGCCCCACCCCAGATTTTTTTTTCTTCTTTTTTTTTTCTTCTTTTTTTTTTTTATAAATCTGGGTTCTCAAGTGAAGTTCTAGTAAAGATTTCACACAGCTCCATCTGTAGCCGTGGCTGTATATAACATGACATGTAGTAGTAGTAGTAGTAGCTACCCCAAAACCTGTAAACAAACTGATGAAATGTTGGTGGAGTGAGTAGCTGACCTTTAAATTTGTGACTTTACCCTTTACAGTTCTATGGGTTTAAATGAAGCAGACATTCTTCAGCTGCACAGTAAGACTTTGTAATGACTGACCCCTCAGGTATATCTTTATAAAATATTCAAATATATAGCAGATATATAGCAGACCTGAGATGTTGGTGTATTCTGCCACCTTTCAGATGTGAAACACATCTGCATGTTTCTCACCCCCCTACCATCCTCTGCAACCTTTAACCCATTTTTTTTTCTATTCTGTCTCTCTCAGACAGACATACAATGTCAATGCACACACAGGTTAAGCAGACGGTTGGAAATCTAAGCTATCGATGGTTACCCTGGGAAATGTCAGAGTTTGGCCAGAATAGACTTCACCATTTCTTCCCACACCTGCTGCTTTGTGTCACCTTATCCTAGGACATCCTCTTTGGTCACCTTATCCTAGTCTTTCCTGAGACATGTATAGGATGACTGACAGGATGGTGTTCTCCAAAATCGCAGGCAATTCATAAAAAGTAGTTAAAAAAAGGTTGAAATATTTGCTGTAGCTTCTATTTGCATGCAAAAATAAAAGTGGCCCATAAAAGAGATGACGTTGTTGTAAGTTACTGTGAATTGTCCATTTTAAACATAAAATTTGTCATGTAGAATTTATTGCAATGCAATTTGTATTAAAATATGATTTATACTCTCTCTCAGCTTTCCCCCACTAGGATACAAAAGTAACCAGAGCAGCTAGTGGATCCAGCGACATCGGACACCACCAAGGAGAATTGACTCTTTTCTCCGAGCCACGGGAAACACAGGATGCAATCTAGGCCTCTCACAGTCAGCACGCTATCTGGCAACATAGGCCCAAAGCTTGGGTTACCAGCTTACCCTCTTCTCTTTGTGCATCTCTCCATTCAGAGGAGAGAAAGATAACTAAAGCTGTTTTAGGCCCTGAGGTGGTATTAACGGCTTTTACACACCAAAGTTGTTTGTTGTGATTGTCTATGAATTAACAGGAAGGAGCTTAAAACTGTGTCTACTTCAAACATTTGGAAGTATAAATATAAAAAGTGTGTTGGCAGTTTATTCCCACGTGATTTCCTCTGCGTTCACATGAAGAAGACACCAGAGGTCTACATGCACATAAATGTTTATTCAGGCCTGGGAAACGACATTGATCTGAATGATCCACTTTCTCAGAACATAAATTTCTGACATAATTAAACACTTCTGAGAACATCACCAAAGAGGCGACTGATGGTAGGAGCGCGTTTCATCTGTCTCGACCGGAGCTGTAATGTTTGACCAAATAAATAGAGGGTATCAGCTTTCCCGCAAGCCCACTAATTAAGGCTTTTTTTTTTGTGCAGTGCTGCTTTGAATCATATCAGTATAGGTTTGATAAAGCTCCATCTTGATTTGTGTATAAAATACAGAACTCAGGAAAAGCAGTTGGGAAATTAGAGAAAACCTATGAGTCTGAAACATTTGGTCTTTGAATTTTAATCAGATTTGTTTCCAGTAAAAATATTTGCCCAATCAATCGTTTCCCCTAGAGAGCAAGACTAACAATCATCACACCATGGATCATTAGGCAAAGTGGGCACCTGCCTCGATATGCCTGCGCCCAGAAATCCTGCTAAGTGTTTTGATCAACATTAACTATCTTACATACAGAACTATGGCACTACAGTGGAAATAAGCCCTCATTAATAGACTATAACAACTCTAGGCACCAAAATACAGTCCCGGAGACAATGGATTCAGGCCAGGTTTACACAAAACAGTAATGGGCTACTGATTAAAATACTGGGAAATTAAAAAGTTGTAAGTGCGTCACTAAAATATAATTTTCCACTGAGTAATAACAACACTTCATTCAATAATAATAATAATAATAATAATAAAAAACAGGGCAGGGAGGAGGCATAATACACTGTGATTTTACAGTAAGGAAATCTGGTGGAGTGATGAAGGAGGGCAGAGCAGCAGCAGAGTGAAGGTCAAGCAGCACCTGTTTAACATCAACAACTAACAGCAAGAATATGAATCAAACCATCTGGGTACAGCTCTGCCCATCAGATAACTGCTTGGCATGCAGCTGCATGGTTTTGTGTGCGTGTGTGTGTGTTAAAGAGAGAGGGGAAGAGAGATAGATATTTGAGAGCATCAGTGCAGAAAGTGGCAAAAATGAGAAGCAGTGCTAATTTCTAAGACTACTCTACTAGTGAGCACTTGCGGAAGTTAGCAACCGACTAACAGGGCGCTATGGGGTTAACCTCTCATCTTAGTGGATCCATGCACTGAAATTTGCATAATTCTCACTCGGCCAGCCAAACCGAGACTTGCCCGCCAATATAAGACCATGAAATGTGGGACATTCACTGAAGCTCACCATCCAGCACCAAAATTAAAGAGCTCTGTCTGTGTGTGTTTGCTCAACTTCTAATCCTGTGTCCTTGTGTTAATTGTCCATTTATTTATCAAAATCCCTCTTTTCTCTAAAAAAGTAAGTTAAGATATTTTTATGAATCATCTTGAACTTCAGTAGTAGAACTACAGTAGTTTAATGATAACTAACTGAAGGCTTCAGTTTCATTTTGAAAATTGTGTCCATAAATATAGCTGATAAATTTCAAATTACTGGTTTGTTGTTTTCTCCCTTGTTCTCCTGAAGGTGAAGGTGCACTGCACTGCATTGTCATCCACTTTTAACTGATCCAGCCATATGAAGAACTTGATTTGTACTTATTCTTATCTAAGTTGTCTTCACCCATCTCTGAGTTTCACTGAACCTGGTGGAGGGTGGGGTATACTCCAGGGAAGAACCCAATAAATTTTGGGGTAGATTGAGATCATTTACTATGTTTTTTCCTTTAAATTCTGGAGTATGTTTGACTTTTGCCTTGTTGGAGGAGTGCGCTGTCTTTATGCCCTCCTACTCAACTGTAATTTAAAAATTACATACTGCATTTAAAAAATGCTTTCATCAGTATTTCATTCAACAAGCAGTTAATACAATTACACAATAACAGTAGCTGCTGTGGCATAGTAAAGGGGCAATTCATAAAACTGTAGAGCTGTATGAATGATATAATGCTGACATCTCAGGCTACTTCCCTTTTCCTTTTATTTCTCTATGATAAGACATGCAAGATGTGATTGTTCAGCTTTGGTGGAGGTACTCATTCGACTGAGTTCCAGTCTAGTTTTGTCTGCGCTCCTCTCACCGAGTAAAGTGGGTGGGGCTCTGTTAAAAAATTTGAGGTTATATACAGTATTTCAGCTCAGTTCATTTCTATTCTTCTCCAATCACGATTTTACCAACAGTTGAATAAAAATCCAATAACAGTTAAAATATATTGTCCATCACATATATATAGTAACAGCACACCTTTATAGTACATGAAAAGATTAGCTGGGTTTTGTGTGTCTAAATTTGAATTAACACATTCCCAGGTTTGTTTGTGTGTGTGTGTTTGTGATCTTCCTGAATTTTAGTCATAGTAAAAAACCCAGTCCACATTGCATTTCACACAGAAATACATTACATTATGTAAAAATAAAGAAAAACCCATTCACCGTGAGTTTAAATCATAAGACATGATTATTTACCACAAGTTAGATCGTCCAATAATATTAAACACTCAAGGCAACACCCCCTAGCAAAGAAATGTCACATACCATCAGGTGTGGTTGACTGGCTTGGAATAAATACTTAAGCATGAAGTCATAGTTATCGTCTCTATCTTTCTACTCAGTAATAAGCTCATTTTATGCGAATTTCAGAGAGCGGATTGCCTTGGATGAGAGGTTAAACCCATAGAGACCTGTTAGAGGACTCAGTCTGTGTGAAATGAAACAGAGGATATTTTTGCTATAAGTTGATTTAATGCTCTCAGTGGTATGATCTAGATCCATGGACCACATAGAAATGTTATGACCTTTAGTTAATGATACATTGGTCAGATAGTTCCTGTCCAAATCCTTGTTGAGAACTAAAGTCTAACAGAGTCAGCAGTCAGTAACTTCATTATCTCCTCCAATATGTGGAGTTTACTGCAGCCTTGTGGCTCTGCTAAGGGGAAAAAAAAAACCTTGTGGACCGTCGTGCATCAACAAACAGGATCACAAAAACAGCGTCTGCCAGGCCTGAGCCTCCAAGAAGGAAGAAACAGACAGACAAATGGACAGACATGACATATAAAAGTGTACACAAGTGGTGTATATAAGTGTGCCAGGGGGCCAGCCAGGCATTGCTGTCATCACAAACAATGCTTCATGTTTCTTGTTGTGTCACCTAATCTACTGTATTCTATTTTAGCTAAACCCTTCTAAGATGATCCCCCCAGGCCTCCTACATGTAACACCTGTTGTTTACCTCTCAGTCAGCGGGACACAAACAGCCCCGGTGAAACCCTGACAGTCATTCTCTGGGGACTTTTCAGGAAGCACATGGATTGTGGGGGGGTGACATCTTCGGATCTTCGGTCCCCAATCCCCCCCCGTTCATCTCTCTCGTTTTGGACGCCACCACGGACAGCTGCGGAGTGGAGAATGAGCCGATGACGTCCTCAGGGGTGATCGTGCTCTGAATGTGAGGTCTGCAAAGGTAAATAAAGGGTTGTGGGTTGCCAGGGTAACAGAAAGCGGGAAAACGCAAGACAGAGGCACAGAGAGAGAAGGGGCAAAGAGCGTAATCTGACACCAACCACTATCTCAATTATAAGGAGCATCGCCAGCATCACATCTGCCTTTTATGTTGCTTTTGGTTTCAGTTGTTTTTCCTCTTTTATTTTCTATTTAGTATGTGACTCTCACTCTTCTTTCCTCCACAGAACACATCTTGCTACAGCCTTACCCCTCTAAACCTGACAACTATCTGTCACTCACAGTGTGGTGTCATAGTATAAAACAATGTTTGCTTACCTACATTCTTCTATAAACTCATAAGTGAAGGTTCCATGCACATTGAAAAAGAATGAACACATGAATTTGAAGAAAAATTACATTTTGTAGGTGCTCTGAGCATAATCATCCCTTAAAATGTAACTTTGTGATTTTGCAAAGTTTTGTGGAGTCACTTTTTTTATGTGTGAAATCCATTTGGAGGTAATAATGACATAAAGTAAATTTTAGTGCAGATTAGCAGAAAAGACTGCTCTGCTTTACTGTACGCTGCCTTTATGGTTCATACATTACAAGTATTTCTGCCCAGGACACTTAAAGTGAACAACAGCAACCTCGGTACATTAAATAGCATTAAGTACATTAAATCTAATTATTTCTTGCATTTTGCTGCTTGAGCAAAAATTCTGCTCTCTTCTCTCATATATTATTAGAGGGGAGAGTGCTGGCCACAGTAAAAAGGAAAAAAGGCTCCAACTGGCAACTTTGAATATATCCACAAAGTACATTTTGTTCAGCAGACTTACTCAGAAATGTATAATGCAGGGAAATGATGATACAGTATAGGGTGAAAACCACCAGCATGACTAAGCACAGTAATTGTACCAAAGACAATTAGTGAGATATCAGTTGTGAGTTAGACTTAAACGGTGAAAATAAGAGCCCACGCAGTTGAGGGTGGAATATGTTTTAAGACTAACTGTTTTTTTAGCAGTTTAATGAAGGTACGTGTGGCACAGCAGACAAGTCAGCGGGTTTACAGGTATTTGGTCATGAAGTAAAGTATTGTAAGTGGGTGCTGGGTGAAAAGTTAAAGTTCACTGAAACCAATAAAAGAGACACAAATTTCCTGGAACTCTATTCAATAGTTGTTTAGACATTTAACTTTAAAAACCTCCTGCTGAAGTGGCTAAAACATTCATTTAAACAAATTCACAGTTGAACTGTTTCGCATAAACACTCTTTAAGTACAGGCCTATACCATGTGTAGGGGCAGAAAAGTAGGTGGTTCAGTCAGTGCTGGCTCTTTTGCATGAAGTCATGCCACAGTCCTAACTACTGCAGGTTGAATACTTAGGTGCAGCCCATTCTTTCACATTCATATAATAATTCATGTTGCCAAGATGCTTTTAGCAGGAAACATATTTGCTGCTTTGACTGCATTAGACATGTGATTCACTGGCAACCTGTCCAGGCTGTTTCACTGGCTTCGCCTTTAGGCAGTGACAGCCATGGCAAATCAAATAGATCTTTAAAAACCAGAACTAACCAATGTTTGCAATACTGCCAGGACACTGTTAGAAGGTTTTGTAGGCCTGTGGATGAAACATGACAGGTCCAAACTACAGTATGTTTAATGTGACACGGCCCTCTCATATCAGCTGGTAAACACCTTGGTGAGCAGTTTTGGCTGCAGGCTTTTTTTCTCAGTGTATCTGAAAGCACAGTTTTCCTTTATATTTCAATATGAAGCTTGGTGAGACATGCAGACGGTTCCTGGTTCCTTGTGGTTCCTCCATCAGCTTGAAGTCTGAGTGGGTGGCTGACTAACTGGTCGACTGGCATTTCCCCAGAGACACAAGGAATGACAAAAACTTAGAAAAACAAAGGCACACCAAAACCCCAATTGACTTTCACAATAAAAAATCCTAATTAGCTACTGGCAATAATGATAATAAAAATATAGTCTAGACATGCTGTATTGAATAAAAAGTGGGGATTTTATGAGAGCGTAATGCACAGTTTAAAAAAGCCTCCACAATATTGTCTGCAATGCCAGTGGCAGCTTATATTATCTTGTTTTATGAATAATAAAAAAGCTTTGCAGTTTTCGTGTTTGCTGATGTAAGGGGAAAGTATGCTGGTGGGTGTGAGTGAAGTCTGGGTCAGACTTGCACGCTGGAAACAGCTCAGTGTTTCATTAGCTTGCCTAGTTTTGCTTTATTGTTATTGAAGTGGCTGTTAATTTGAGCTAACTATAATGAAGAGCCAGTAGGGATCACAGTATACCCCTCAACAGTAATCCTTGAAGTGGGCTTGTGTGAGAGAGTCTATACTTGCATGCAGTATTTGTTTAAAATTACCATTTGTTTTGGCTTTTACACATATTTTAAGAAGCACAGCTTAGAGGAATAGTTTTCATTTTTTCTCTTTTCTTGCTGAGAGTTTGAGGAGAAGATTGAAATAGTTCTAAGGTTACTTTTGGTTATATGTAACTGGAGCTAACAGCTGGTTAGCTTAAGAACGATGTAGCCCTTGTTCTGCCAAAAGGTTCGGAAAAAAAAAAAACAGCCTAGTAGCACATTTAAAGTTACACCTTCTTTATTTAGTCCAAACAAAACCCACGACAATTCACCTTTGCGTGCCGGACCATTTCTTAGCCAAAGTCAAACTAACACTTCAAAAGAAAGCTAATAATCTCAACATGTTGAAATATTCCTCTAAGAGCAATAACATAACCTCCTACCTGTATTTAGAAACTGGAATTCAACCCTTTCATTTACAAATTTTGGCTCCTTAACAAAAAAGTTACAGCCTCTTTTAAAGACTTCCCACAAAGTGTTTTTGCAACAGCTGTAAAGTGTTCTTGCCTCAAAATCTCAGAAAGTTAAAGTTCAAAGTTAAAAGCAGACTGCAGGAGTGAAAAATGCCTCTTTGCCTCTATGCAGTATGAGATGATTAATTGGTAAATATATATACAGTACATACTCTATATGGTATCTAAGGGGTCAAAGGGCAGAGGATTAATGGGCTCTCAGATGCTGATTTGAATTGTCACACAATCCACAAAAACTCTCTTTACCTTCTTGGCTTTGGTGTCGTATCCGTGCCATGTTTGTAACAATGAGCGCGACCAGAGCCTCTGTCAAGTGACTTGTGGCTCTGTATTTTACTGTGCAGAGACAGTGCAGTGATGCTGCCACAAGTAATTCTCTAATGTTAATCATTTAGTGCATGTAACAAAAGTGGTAAAATCTCCAGCTCTCTGTCTTCTTTCACTGTATATGATATACTGCACTGTGGAAGCACCACTAATGCAAACGTGCACTGATTTTCAAGCAGGCTTGAATGTCTATTTTTGTAGACCTCTGGTGAGGAGCTTTTCCTGATGTCTGCAGTGTGCGGGCTCCCTTCAAGTCTCTTTGATCTTTTTCTGGAATCAAATGTAATGATTGTGGCTAACTTTGAAATCTGGAAACACACTTGCTTTGTTGCTCATAGCAGAGTTTCTTTGCACGGATCTCACTGGCGAATTTCAGCTGCTGCCTTCAGCTGTTTCATTTATTTTAAATATTGTATAGTTTTGATGAGATGCTAAAGTTCGTGCAGAGGTGACGTTGAGAACTGATGGTTAGCAGGTTTTCCACTGTCAACAGACTGTGCCAGATGATTAAAGGAATAGTTCAGGATTTTGTGAATACACTTATTCGCTTTCTTGCTGAGAGTTAGATGAGTAGACTGATAACACACGTCTGTCAAGTAAATATAAACACACCGTAGAAGGTAGTTAGCTTAGCTTAGCATAAAGATTGCAAACAGGGGGAAACAGCTGGAATGTATTATTTGAACTTGATAATAAAATAACATTGATGGTTTGCTGCTTGGTAATAGACCACTTCTTTAACCTGCTGCATGTTTATTTGTTGTAACTTTATTTAAAAGACCATACATTTGGTTATGTTTTGCTTCTGTTTGGAGTTCTCTTTCTCCTCTGTTGTTTTTTGTGGTAATCCAACATTATCAAATATCAGTCAATAGGGAAACACTGATAAACACAACTTCTGTCTGAAGAGTATCCAGTAAAGCTGGGACTTAATGCATGTGAGGCTATAATGGGAATTGAATTAAAGCCGAGTATGTCTTTCATGTGGTAACGGGCCTATTTGTTGGAGTTGGGGGACCATGCCTTCATGTATTTAAATGGATTTATGGGGCAATATTTCTATATATAAAAAAGATCTTTTCACCATAAGTGTTATGGAAGGTTTTTATTCATAGGACTGTGCATTTTGTAGAGAAGATATAGAGTTTTTTTTTTATTTCTCTCTGAAACTATGTTAGTATTTAAAAATGAACCATCAATAAATGCCATTACAATTGTGGCACAAGAAAAACTAATGACTTTTGTTACATTTGGAAGAGGGCTTGGATAAAAGGTATTTGTAAATGACAATACTGCTTCGTTCCTTTTTTCTTTTGTATTCTTTAGTTTTTTTTTCAGGTATTTTTTTTAGCCACAATGAAAACCTTTCAACCTTTCAAACATTTCCAGTTCTGCAGTCATTATATTATTATTATTATGTTTCTGTCTATGAACTAAAAAAGCAGACCCAGTTTCATGCATTTTGACCATATTCTGGTGACTGTTGTAATACAGAACCATCCGTTCAATTCTGTCAGTTCAGTGCAAATCTATGGCAGATAAATATTACAGGTTAGACTCTTAAAATAGGATGATTAGTATGAGATACAGAAAAACCCACCGGTTCTCCCTTACTCACTACAATTCAACTGTCTGGTACATTTTACTTTGCATATTTTAAACTGTGAACAAAAGTGTAATTCATTAAAAATAAACCAGCAATAAGGCAACTTTCTACCTTTGAAACACCTGTGAAATCTGACTCTCTGTCTCAATTATTTATATTCCTTTAGTCCATACGTTAGTCCATTCATTCAAGTATTCCAGGTTGTGACGTTAATAGCAGACAGTAAGGGAACTTATTCCAACATGAAAACTTTTTTTCAAGTTCCAGTTTGGTTACAATTAATTATACCAAAATATACCAAATAATATACCAAAATATTTGCAAGTTTAGGCTCAAACCTTATTCTTTCACAAAGGGCTGTTTCCAACAGTGGAAAGCAGCACCAATGTAAACTCTGGTTTCTATCATATCTGTTCATCTACTGAAGTGGGTACGCTAACCAGCTAGCCCCAGCCTGTATCACCTTGTCTTGTCACTTTCCCATTGCAACTCACAGTAGCATTCGGTCTCTCCTGAACATATAGCTCTGTTCTAAGAACATATTATGACACCTCGTAAAAGACAACAGTGGTTGAAGCTCCTGTCAAGCCACAATCAAGCCACCCATTTCTGCCAAGAAAACCATGTTCAGCAACAGCAAAATCTCACAAATAGCTCCATCAGGTGGTATTTTCAATCAGTCAATATTTTGGCTCAAACCACTACCCACAAAAATGACTTTCTCATCAGCTCCATGTACTTTGCATTTGGTTCCAGTGCACAAATAATGCTAACACCAGCCAAGATGGTGAACATGGTTTACCATGATACCTACTTAGCATCAGTATTGTGATTATGAGCATGTTAGCAAAGCCTCAATGTGCCTCAGTACATCCTCAGAGAGCCACACATAAAGTCTTGGACTCATGTATTATTAAAAAATCTGGGGAGAGTTTAATAATATACCAGCAGGTGCTTCCGTTCTGTGTGATTCACGGGCAGACAAGTGAAGTCAGTGCTGTTTTCAGTGTCTTGGGAATACGCACGTCTCAACTGTGCCAACTCATGCAGCATCTGGAATTTGATTTCCCCACCTTCATTATACAGTGTAATGAGTTCAGGGCACTTCAGGTTAGGAAGCTTGTGTGGACCATAAATCTGTCATGACATGCATTTAGACTATTTCACCTTGTTGAAGAGTAATTTGACAATATAATGAGTTTTTTAAAAGGATGTCCTTGTGTCCTGTTAAAGTGTGATGGATTTAAAAATGAGCTTGTGCATCTCCCGTGCTACTCGCCTTTACAGATGTTCTAAGTTTAAATCTTAGGCACAAAGCAGTTATCATTATGACGCACACAGCACCAGTTGACACATGCATACAAGGTCCAAAATAAGAGTTTATAATTTCAACTGAACAAAGAGTCTATTATGGCCGACACAGGGGTAGAGGGAAGACGCTGACTGCTGATATTTCTGTTTGTTTAAACTTTTTACTCACAGTGAAACAACGTTAATTTTGGTTTGTGGGATGTTGGTGGTCTGGGTTTGTGGAGCAGTGTGAAGAACAGATGGTCTGAGCAAAACCTGTTGGAAAAGACACAGCAAGTTGTGACAGCGCAGCTTCTCTTCTTTTCTTGATTGTGAAATTTCCCCTTTTTTGTTTGTGAGTGACAGATTACAGCCTCGTTTAGACACCAGATATTTGTTTAAGCTTTTGTTTAAATTTTCTGGATATTCAATACAATGCAATACAGTAATCATAGAACAGAACGGGCTAAAGACACCATACTTGTTTAGCAATCAGTGAACGCAAAAGAAAAAGAGAGAGCCCCATTCCCAGCCATCGCGCACACATGGGAGTCTGTTCCCACTAGTGTCTTAAAATAGTCTCCAAGGGCTTTTCAATTACACAGGCCACGCTGTAAGAAGGGGCCCAATCATAAAACCAGAGTGTTTACGTCCTCTCTAAATCTCCCTCTGCTTTGATTAAGGGGACAGAAGGCGGCTGGGAAGCTCAGATAGAAGGGACAAGGCCAGGGGGTGATACAGTACAAAAACTGCAGGAAACACAATGAGAGCTGTAATTGTCAGTCATCTGTGACCTGAGGCCGGCAGAGCATCCGCCATAATGCTAGATTAGTCCTGTAACACTAGAAGTGCAGAGAGAGAACATGAGTGGGGTCAGTTAAGAGGCAAAGTTAGGTCAAGGTGTGTGAAGTTCAAAGTCAGTCTACATTAAAGAGGCACTCCCGTATTTTATATGCCAAAATAATAAGTTTAATAAGTATTTAGCCTGTGGGGACAGAGGAGCATCTTCTATCTCTGCTTAGTGTTAGTGACAACAAATTTTAAACTGAAAGCGTTCAAACTGGGAGTGATGTTTACCAGGCAAGGAGGGTTTAACAAAAGATGCTATCACGTTACAACACAAAATGTCCAAACATCCAATCACAAAGCTTACAATTGTGTAACGTACACCACTAATAGCAGGTGAAAGTGTTGAGAAAACTGATGATACTGTCAACTTCACAAGTTACTTCACTTTTGGCTTCTGAGCCAATTTTGGATTCATATGTTCCTGATATTTTGTTTACAAATTGAACAATGGAACATTTTGAATCTGCTCTTGTTTGCACCTGTGATTAGCTTGCATTATCGGGGAGGAAAGTAAATTTTCAAAGGGAAATACACAAAGATTGACAAACACCGTTTTTGCAACTCTTATGAGCTACATCCAAGAGATTGATTTGGTTAGCTTATCTTAGCATAAAGTATGCAGGCATAAGGGGAAACAGCTAGAATGGCTCTGGACCGAATCTAAAACTCCACATACCTGTATCAATAAAGTTTTTGTATATAGCTACAGGACATTTGTGCACAAACAATGATGGGGTTTTAGGGGAATTTACATGTATTTCTTGATGACAAGATTCCAGGAAAACACTGAACCCAACTGCTCTTTACTGCTAAAAAATAAATTTACTGCCCATAAGTCCCTGCGAGATCATATCTTGTCATTTTTTTCATCTTTCTCCAAGGTGGTGGTAGGTATATTTATGAACTTTGGATGGAGCAAGGCCCGCTATTTCCCCCTGCTTTCAGTCTTTATGCTAAAATAACCTAATCCCTTCCTTTAGGCTTCATTCACCACCAGAAACATGCGTCATTTCATATTAAACACAAAACATTTAATTGGCCCTTGTGTCACAATCTTTAATGTTTAACATTAGTTAAACAATACAGTAGCTTTGACCTTCAAGCCACAGTACAGGATTCCCTCACTGTCATCATGGACACACACGTAATATTGCGTGTGCTACAAAAGGGCGTGGATTTTGCTTGTGCTTCCAGGTTGCATTGTCCACTGCCTCTTTGAGGAACCAGCTCAACCTGTTTGAACAGAGCTCCATCACATTAAATCACTACATAAGGGACATCTTTTAGAGCACACTTTGCTATTAATGTTTCAACTGCAGGCAAGATCATGATCGACTTGCTTTTCCTTCAGCTAAACAAGCACTAAAAACAGGGCATTACTCTCCAGGGAGCAGCTTGATGGCAGCTGTTTACTGCTGCCATCAAGAAGCTGGTATGGAGGCATCAAATCCTTTTCAGGGCTGAAAGACTGCTGAGCTTCTATCTTCATCAGGACACACTGTATAAACTGTAATGGCTTCCTTATTTCTTTCTGTTCATTTCCCCAACCTGAAATGCCAATAAAATGATCTTAATAATCAAGGTTTTGTCTGCTGTAGAAGAACACTGTGACAAATACATTGAGTCATGAGCCATTGAGTTTACAACAAAAAGTTGAAACATTTCAGTCATATAGTTGTCAAATACCCAAACTTCTGAGGTAGGACTGTGCTAATTTGAAATTAAATATAAATACTTGTTTTTAAATGTAGGATTTAGGCATAAATCATTGATGCTCATTTAAGGGTGAATTTGATTTTTGTTGATCTTTAATTCAGCAGGTCAACCTCGGTATAAACAGCCCGTCTGATCTCTTTCTGATGGCTGGATGCTCAGAGGATTATGTTTTTTAACGAGCTTCTCCACACAGGAGGTAGATCATCCCTAATCAATATTTCAACGCATATATTAACATTATCCAAATTGATTAAGTGCCTCTGCATCCTTAAATGTTGTTTATCAAAGGAAAGGTCACTTGATGTATTTGGCTGTCCAACAGGGTATCTTCCTGAGGACTCCATAGGAAGACATGGTGTAATATTGATCAATGGTTAAGCTTAGCTTAGGTTTATTATCACTAATGATTCATGAGTAAATGTTTGCACATCCCTTCAGGGAAACAATACAGGAAACATGAGTGTGTGTGTGTGTGTGTGCGCTTTACAAATAAGAGAAAATACAGTTCAAGTGGAAAAGCAAAAATAAATCAAGACAGACAGTCAAATCATCACAACTGTTGCATGCAAATCAAAGATCACATCAGTGAATAAACATAAAATGTATCTTCAGAGCTATGACTCATAGTTCACACACTGCAAAATGTCTCACCCCTGGAGTTGTGTTAATCCCCTACTCTGCCTGTGCTCGTGAGGAGTTCTGCGGGTTTTTGGGGGATTTAAGCAGTGCGGTAAAACTAAGACGTGTAGAGAAGAGCTCCAACAAACACAACATGAAAGACTCACCAGCATGAGCCCTCAACAAAATGTTCAGCCCACTACTGTGACATCATGGCAAACACTAGACAGACCTTTTTGTCTGATTGAGCAGGAATTCATTTTCTATTCACTGATAGCAGAAATATGTTTTGACAATGAAAATGCCAAACAATGAGTTCAAGTGCTTCTCATCTTCTTTTCTTCTGAAACTACAGGCTGATGTAAGTTCACTCACTGAGTCTGATTGAGTCCAGTTGATATAAGATTTGATTGAATTTGAGAACAGAGCATTAAATTATTAATCCTGGCAGAGATAGTGCTTTTTAATGAGCACACAGTCGTGTATGGTCCCTGTCTAATTCTCCATTTGGCACGTATGAGGAGGTAAGATGATGTTACACAGTGAAACACAAGCATTACATTTTTTTTTTTATCATTATTTTATAAGACAATGGAGACCAGAGGGGCTGTTTAAAGCAAATCAGGGATCAAGAGGAGAACAGGGGATGTCTTGGCAAAAGTAAAGAGAGAGATTTTAGTCAAGGCAGAAGAGAGACATAGAGCTAAAACATTGTTTTGTGTTTAATTACATGTGCATGAATCAGAATGCTGAATTGAAAACAGTTTTCCTACTGATCTGAGGCATAGAAATGGTCACATCATTTGGACAATTTATCCACATAGATCCACACAGATGGAAATTGTGGCTTTGGTGCACTCGTCTCCTGAAATCTCCTGAACGATAGATGTGAGCAAATTGTACAAACATGTAGAAAATTAAGTTATATGAATGAGAATATTTTTGAGAATTCCCACCAGCCAACAAGGATTGTTTCTTTGGCTTTCCAAGTAAGGGAATCTTCCCAGTCTGTGATCCATTGAGGAAACATTGTAAACTGAGGACAGTTATTTTGAGCGTACCTTCTGAAGTGCCATCAGAGCAGAGCGACACAATCTGCACCATCTGTGCAGGTTGTGTCAGTTGGCATGTGTGAAAAAATACAGATATTTCATGTATTTTGATATCAACTCACCAGGGTTTTCAGTTTTCTTATCTTTGTGTTCTCTGCTGTATGAAAATAAAGCATTACATTACATTACATTTGTCAATTTACTCCAATATACCTGTCCATAAAGACTGAATATTGACATACTCCTACATTTCTATCCATTTGATTGGTTGGGGATTGGGGAAATAATATGTGTGTTATTGGTGTAACATTTACACATTTATAGACATATATATCTAAATAGATAAACTAAATAAAATCAAAACAGATTTATAAGATATGATACCACAATATTAGTGTAGAATACCTAACATATCATAAAGGCCTTTAATGAATTATAATACAAAATAAAAATACAAAAAAATAATACAAAATGTTTTCTGGGATGCATTTCATTGAAAATAATTCCAAATCCCAATTTTAAATCATAGGCCAAATCTGGAGTCATGAGAGTCACAAAACACTACACAACACTCACAACACAGTGGAGAGAAAAGTGTGTCGCAATCACATTCCACATTCTGAGCAAGGTTTGAAGATCCAATCCTCCCAGTCTTTCACAAACATAAACAAGCCTATGGTTTGCAGCTCATTCATGAATCTACATCTTTGGAGTTCTGCTTGAAAGTGTAAGTCTACCTCTTCTGACTCAAAGCCAAGGGATGCCCCTTTTTCTCTGTCTCAGCTTTGCAACGTGGAGCCCACGCTCCACCCAAACAGTATCTCCATGGTGACACACATACTGTATATAGACCAACCCTTAAGGTGTGTGTCTGTGAGTCCCTTTTCTTTTTTTTTCGTCTCTACCCAAGCGGCCTTTGACCATGACAATGTTTGAACGTCAACGTCAGCAGATAAGGGGTTTCCCTCTTCACGGCCTCTGGTCGCCCAGGCAACATTCCTGAGTCGATAAACATTAGCCCAGGCTTGAGCTTGCATACCAGAGGATCTCCCAGGAAGTCTGAAAGGTTTTCCTGGTGTGTTGTTGTTGTTGTTGCTATAGTAGTGGCTGCCAGCCAGCGAGTATGTACAGGTGAAAGCAGGTATACCTACTGCACCCATGTCCAATAAAGGTTTTCACTGAAACAGAACACCACCTTCATATATAGACGAGGACACACCTGAAAGACGTCATAGCTTATATGACACTGCGAGCTTTAAAAATTATGGTCTGAAATATTTGTGTTGTCAACATAAACAAAGTACCAACATTGTATCCAGTTTACAACAAGCAGAATCTGTGAAACATTTCATTCGATATTTATGTCTCATCACTCTCATGATGCATAAGATCACCACAGGCCTGTAAAAGAATAATTTGCAGCATCAAAGTATCACGTAAGTATTGTGGAAGACCAAGGAGAGTTTTCTGACCCGACCCTTTTAAAAAGTCAGTGTGCGCGGCCGCATGTGTGTGCGTACATGATTTGTCATGGTCACTAGGGAGGCAAGAGGCTTGCAGCCATTCAGTGCAAACACAAACCAGGGCCATCTGCATGCCTGGATCCCCTCCAACAGCAACACTAGCACAGGCACACACTCACACATACACACTCACACACACGTGCACAAACGCATGATATCATAAACTGGGTGTCAGTGGCTGTCGCACCTCATCCTTCGACGTAAATGTATACAGTCTGGGACCAAAGCAGATGTTCTGTGTGATGTGCTAACCTAAAGGAGTTTATTGCAACAATTCAAAACTCAGATGTGATGTTCAGCAATTAACACTGTAAATTAAATCATTACGGTTAAAATAAAATAGCTCCTGCAGTATTGGTAAAGGTTTTACATCACATAGATGTGAATTAGATGTGTCTTGCCTTAGGTCCTGGTTTCACTGTTGTTGGGTAATGTTGAGAAAACAAGTGAAGCATGTTGTTATGAAACAGTGACTGATGCTGTGTAGCAGCAGGCCAAAGTGAAAATGCCTCTTTCCCTGCCAGAGATTTGTGTTGGAAACCACAGATCCATGGCACAGCACTACACAGGCCTTCCTCTACCACTACACAGATCCAGTCCCACAGCAAAATATGAGCATGTGTGTGATGGTAGGAACAACACGCTTATGGGTCTAAAAAGGTTTCATTTGGTTTCAATCGTAATCCCAACTGTAACTGTAACCAAGTGTCTTGTCAATTTCACAGTAAGAAATCAAAAGATAAATGACCTGTAATAGTTTGCCAAGGCTCTTAATGGACATCTGATGAATGCACTGTCATGTTCAAATTTGTGAGTGAGCCCTGTGAAGCCCTTGGCAGTGAAACAAAACTGCAGGTGAGTGTAATTCAATTGGTCAACAAAGGGAAAAAGTTGGATCTTTTTCCCTTGCAAATCTTCCAGTCAATGGATTCTTCACATGTAAAGCTGCTCTGGAAATTTTTAGGAATTTTGAGAGATGGACTCGTCCCAAAACACCAACTTGAATCTTCAGTCTTTGGTTCTACTATCCACTCTGTCTTTGTCTTTGTTTCTCATCTTAAATGGAAATGTTTTGAAGAAGACATCCTCAACTGATTAAGGCCTTGAGGTTGTCCTCTTGATCCAAGTTGCTGGGATACACCAACAACAGCCATGGATTCCCAGCTGTACATACTGTACAGTCAACCATCCATCAAGTGGGTCCCATTCCCTCTTAAACTCTGTGACTTCCCTTTGAACCTATGATTGTGAACTGAGGAAGAAAAACATATTTGATAGTCACAGTGTGCAAATGAACACTTGTCATGACTCAGGACGGTCTGCTGTGTCCTTTTATCACAGGCATCTAGACAGCTGATACATATGGATTGTTAGTCATTGATCGTCCAGATTGTGCTGGAGCACAGACTGTATTCGAGGGAAGAACTTTGTTTACCATCTTATTTAAAGCAAAGTTGTTTTTTTTTCCTTTCATTTTAAGTTAGTTAATGGCAAAAGCAAACCCTAAGGAAACACTAGCTGCTCACTGAGAGGAAAACAAAAAAGACTGCTGTTTTCTTTATGTGATGCTGAACAGTAAGCTTTTCTGATTTTGAATGGTTTATCCATTAATTTTATTAAAACACACTATATATAATCCAGTGATAAGCTTTGAAGATGAATGAAGATATATATACAGTGCAACTTGAAAAACGATTCAGCATTGATAGTACTGACAAAGTATCACTTTAAAAGTCTTTTAAAGTTATTATGGATAAAGTTTCAGCAAACACTTGCCTTTCACATCCATCAGGCATACATTACTATTAGCTTTTATTTGAGTTTGTGCTTCTGGAAACTTGACTAGTAAATATCTCGTGCTAGCTCTGATTTTGGTCTCCACCCTCTCCTGAGGGAAATATCATGCTTTTAGCTCCTAAATGCTCAACTGTGTTCACCAGCTACTTGTGGCCTGTTTCGGTCTGCTGAGGTTACAAATATCTGTATGCTAACAGCACTCTTTTCAAACCAGCATTGATTGAGTTTGTTGAGTTGAGTTGGGTTTTTGGCCACTTGCAGCAAGCTTTAAACACAATATTAACATATTTTCACTGGTGTTAACAAACAAGTTAGCAAACAAGCTAGTGTTGTGTATCTGGTCACCTCACAAATCCAATAATCACTTTATTTTAGTTCTGTTTTGGTCTCTAGTAAATCTTCAACATAAGATCTCATCTAAGAGCTAACTGAAACATTAAAAGCTGGCATTGAAAACATTATTTAGCACTTTTATGTTTATAGGGATAGAACACATCACATCAGATTAAACACAGCCGTGAGTCCAATCTGATCTTCAGCAGTCCCTGTTTTTCCAGGTGGCTTTCCAGATAAGGCACTCAGGGGTTTTACAGGTTCTGTTGGTTTTTCTCCTTGGATTTCAGTGGATGCACTAAATTGCTACCAGCATGTGCCATACACCTGACATGACCCCTGAAAGACTTGTATCAGATGTACTCTATGACTGTCATCACTGAAGAAGGATTAAACACAGTTACGTGGCAAAGTTTCATCATAAATTCCAATCTCACTCTCACTTCTCATGGGGGAGTTCCCTCCGAACAAAGCTGTTTTCTTGTTAAGCATCACCTCAGATGGTTCTACTGTTAATGCCCTATTCAAATGTAATCTTATGTAACATCTATCATTTTGAGAATTGAGAACCCTGTTTGTTTGTTTTTTTGTGATTGATTCGTCTGGTTTTCTTGGGCCAAGGTAAGAAAAGTCAATGTCAGTCCGTTAATATTATTCTATAAATTTTAACAGTGGCACCAATTTCAAAGGGTTAAAGATGGACTGAGGTACAGCTTTGGAAGTCAGTAAATATTGTTTATACTGCAACATGGCTTTCAGGTCAACATGTCAACTAGTCATGTCAACATATTCATTTGATCTGAAGATTTTTGTGTTTTCCACACAGTTGTCATTGCCTGGCCCGTCTTTACTCCCTCAAAGATATTGGAGATACTTTAAAATCAATTTTTACATTCATGGTGTAGCTTCTTCTCCACTAGGAGTCTGTTTCCCCATTTTCTACCTCTCTCTTCCATGTTAAATTTTTCTCATCACGTCATATAATTTCTCATCCGTTTGGGCAGACAGCCATCTTAACATATAAATTATATCTTTTTCTCCCCTACTCATTTAGATGTATGGACATCTTCCTATGGTGGCAATACTTGTTGAATTCCTGCCAGTTACAGCAGACTCACTGACCACAACACCTGCCTGGACTGCTGATAATCTCGGCGTGATCGTGGACAGCAATCTGTTGTGTCAGGCTGATATTATAGCTGCACAATTCACTCATTTTTTCCAAGATCTCTTAAAGAAATATTGCATTTTTATTACCCCATCTTCCTCCTTCATGTCAAGTATACTTAATATTTCCTGTTTATGTTTATGCAATGTATCTGTAGCAGTTTTCAGAACTTTATTCTAATTCAAAGTGTAAATTATACAATAATCTGTAATAAGTGCCAGAACAAGCCAAGTCCATGTTTAGTTTATATACTATGCAGAAGGACTGTACACTGGCTGCTGTTTTAGTATCTTATGGTGCCATCTACTGACAATTTCGCTGTGCAGCCAGTTGGTTTTCATATGCTACAAGGAAAGTAATGCATGAAATACATGTCAGACCTGTGTAAAACACTTACAGATTTTAGCTCAACCTAAAAAGGAAAAGCAGGTCAAAGTCATGAAAGCGTAAGCATCTTACACATAGCCAACAAAATCTCTTGAGGCTGTGAGAACATCCAGGTGGGAACGATCTGGTCTATCCGAGGGAACTTCAGCAAAAAAGCTGCACAAGATTTTCACCTGTGAAACCAGAATAGCTGAAACTAAAGGACAAGAGGAGGTATTGTGTAAAGTAAGGGTAAGATATTATCCCATCAATATAATTACCTTAGTCATAGTCACAGGGGTCACTCCCTAAAAACGATCATATAGTGAATGAAATTCATCATTCAATTCATTCACACCATCCCTATATCCTGTATGACTCATTAGGTAAGTGGAAAAAAGAGCTTATTGACCTAATTTTAAAAATCAAGTTAAGGCAAATTTCTCAAAATAAAACTCAAAATGACAAAAAAAAAACTTTTATATATTACATATATATATTATTACATTATAGCCCAAGATTTACATTGAAACATGTATTAATTACCAGTTACTGCTGGTGCTTAGATGTAGGTACAGCAGATGAAAACATAATTATGGGGAACAAGGGAGCAACAATTGGGACTATTAGAGGAAAGGAGAAATAACCGATACTCTAATCATTATTGTAAATACATGGTACAAACTGGAAGTTTGTAAAAGCTGTGTTAACAACCTTCTTCTTTAATATAATTTCATTACACAGTTATTAAGAAAAGTAGTAAAAGAAAGGAAAAACAACAAATAAGGGATCCCTCTTTAAGCTGCAGCAGTAGAATTATTATATGGAAAATTACAGTATTAAGTCAAGAAAACGTATTATGTATAATACATAATGTTGAATTAAATAAAGTAAAATAAATATATATATGGGTACTATATAGATTTTAATAATGCTAAATGACGTACCATAAATAAATGTAATGGGCACTGAAGTGGTCAAGCTTGAAATCAATTTGCATCATAACTACAATAAGGCATTCCAGGTTGTTGACACAAACAAATAACAGAATAAGGCCAGAGACAAAACAGGTGAATCTTTTCACCTCTTGCGGTTGCACCCACCTTCAGAGTGGAATATCTACCAACGCCCAAGGAGTGACTAACTCACAGTCAAACAGTCAGTCCACAGTGTGCCAAGTGTCTGATGAATCACTCTACATGGACAATGTCCAGGCAAATGCAATGAGAGTGAGAGTCAGTGAGCCATCGCTGGGATGGATGCGTCACCAAAAGAGAAAAGAAAATATGTTGTTCGGGTAACAGGGAATATTTGTCTCATCTCAAAACAAACAGGACAAACAGTATTTCTTAGAACAAGAGATTTGCTATTCAATTTTTACAATTCAACTAAACAGCAACAAAAAAAGAGGCAGTTTATATAGATTTTATAATATTTTATATTTCCAATGTGGCTGAAATTAAGACTTATTAAAAATTAAGAGTTCTTATGTTGAAGCCAAATATTTTCGGAGCAAGCGCTGCACTTTTTCCATCTTGCAACAAAGACAACAGAACTTTCATCATAAACAACAACTAAATATGTGTTAGATTCAACACCCTAATGTTCCCAGACAGTACTGATTCTTCTATGTGCCACTGGAACTCAACATAAAAAGAAAGACAAGCAGGTTAACCAGTTAGAGGAAGACAAATGTCTTGTAAAATGCACTGAACTTGTCTGAAATGTGCTCTTTGCCTCCCCAAGACAGACATGAATCACCTGACAACTGTGATTTCCAAGACATTTCAGATGCAGTAGGAGCCACAGCTTTATGTGTCTGAGCGATTGATGGCTTTTAATATTGCTGGTTCCTCTGCTGTTGAGGTCAGTTGGTTTAAACAGCTGTAGCATCCATCCTACAGCAGGTGGCACTACATAACATGACATAAATTCATATGAAAGACTTCACACCTGAACCTGCAATGAATATTTAACACACTAATGATATTTTGGTGCTTTATGCATGGCTTTGTGTTGGCATTGTTAATGTCATTAGTGGCAGTGCTGATGGTGGGAGAATCATTGTTTTTATTTCAATTAAATAGGCTTTTCACTTGCTTTAATATCTGTGTAATTTTCAGTTTTCGGTCCGTCAGTTCGTCTTTCTAACTTTAGATCTCAGTCAGTTCATTATTAATGAGGCCAGACTTAAAAAGATAAAGTTTTGAAGTTTCACTGTAAGGTTCTTTTGGTGCTTTTATTTCATCCACACCAGTCTGGTCTGATCTCCATGCACACACACACACACACACGCACACATGCATAAGAAAAAGAAAGAGCAATTACGGTGTAGTCTCTGGTGACAGCAGGGCAGAGCTCCACAGCCACACAGAGATTTTGATGTGTCTTTATCCATATAAGCCTCTGTCTTTATGCCTCACTGGTCACTGTGCAGCACCAGACCGTGTCCTCCTCCTCTTAGACACACACTGTAATGTCCTGACAGCTCTGTGTTCAGCTATAACAGGAGAAACAAAAGATTTCAACACATGAGACAGGACTGTAAAACAGATGCAGAAAGGATGGCAAAGCCTTCTCTCCGGGAATATCTACCAAAACAGATTTTGAGATACAACCACTATGACTCATGTTATGTTTCACAATGATTCACTGAGGCTGGGTATTTCAAAATAATTCAACTGAGAAATACAAATTGGAAAAAAAGAAAAAATGAATGGGTCATTTTCTGCTCACAGTCATTTTGTTTTTTGAATAAAACTGAAATATGCTTTTTTTTTTGGTTGGGTTCATTGTGAGTTGAAATATCAGCATATTATTATGGATTACTCATTATTGATTGACATCACTGATGACAGTTAGATTGCATTTGCTTGACATACCTCTCTCTGGACACGGCAAGAAAGTTCTACTTTGCTCTGCATTTGACAACTGTGCAATGATTTACAGCGACAAACCAATCATTCATTATCATCAAAATGATCTATGATATCAGAGCGTGTCTGAGAAAATGAGCCCACCATAACGATCTGTAGGAGTCCAGCCGACAGTGAGATAAATTATATTGCTTTACTGGCAACCCTGCCCTTCCTGACCTAAAAAAACAGGGTTTTATGTTCAGCTGAGGAAACATTTAGCCAACTGTTTACAACTGTTACAGCAAACGGCTCTAGTTTTATCCTTTTTCTACAGAAAGTACAGATCAATAAAAGATCAGTTATTAATACTGAGTAAACAAATAAATACATTTAGGTTGCATCTAAATCCATTCAATAATGAATAAACACATTTGCACTAGATCAGTAAACAAGGGGTAGTTGTACCCCATGGTACCCCAAGGTAAAAGCAAATTTGACCATTGGATGGTTCAACTGTATGGATGAAAATTGTATGAAAAAATATTGTAAAATACATTGACCATAAAAATAATATCCAGCTAAAATTATTAATTAATTAATATTAAAATGTATTTAAAGAAAACGTGGGACATCATGGAAGATACTTAAGTTCATCTGACAGGACTGTGATCATATGGCTGACAAAAAAATAAATAAATAAATAAAAAGATGAGATAACTTACTGTGGGGCACTTTATGTCTCACCTCATTCGAGACATTTCCAAATCTGTGTGTTTATACAACAGAAATTATTTTAACAGAGTAACACAAACAATTCATATTCTGTCATTTAATTTCATATAGTTTCTAAACATTTAATTATTATTAACAGAAAAAAAATCTGAGGATCCTCTCCCCCATGATAACCAGTAAGAACTGTATAAACACCACTATGCATCAGTATAATATGTTCTGCCGTTTGATTTGAACACTCACCCAGATCAAGGCAGGATTACAACATTTCTACATACATTAGTCTGAGTAAAAGTCGATGCTACATTGCTATTAGTGTGGAATCCATTGGGTCCTGTAATTGAGCCTGTGGGCTGCTGCACTGCCACTGTATCATACTGAGCCTGTGGCTCACAGCACAGACAGTAATGAGCCTGGCTTGTCCCCTGCAGCTAGTGATAAATGACATGGGGCCATAATGGCTTCACTCACGCATCTGATTGACAGCATAGTGAAGCGAACAGTGATACTCTGAGAAACTGAACACATAACATGTATCTTCATGCAAATTAAAAAGAAAATATTGCTTTGACATGGCTTAAACTGTGTTTGTTTAAGATGTGAAACTGAGGGGAAGTTGTGGAGAACAACCCTCTTATCAGAGAATTTTGTCTGTCTGCCTTGGCCTTCATCCGTCCTTATGAAGTGGTATAAGTTATGGTTATATATGATTATATTAAAGTTTGTCCGTGTATTTTGCTCAAATGCTTCAAACCATTCATTTGAAATATACCAACTGAACTGTCCTTAAAACATTAAACACCTGCTGCTCTGTAGCGCAGTCATTCTGAAGATTGTCTATATGACAGATCATTTCTGTAGCCATTGTCCGGTGGCTATCCACTGAAAGTACCTGTCATTATTCCATGACATCCTAGACTACAAGGTTGTGAGTGACTTCTCTAGTTGATCCTGTGGCCTGCTCTCACTTGAAGGAGTGTTTAAGCTCAGTGATAAATACAGTGTCACAATATAAAAAAGGAACACAGGAGACAAATATTCTTTGAGTCTGTGAGTGTGAAGGTGGATGATGATTCACAGGCAGAAAACTTAGCAACAGACCCTGGCAGGGATTCTGGCTCTGAGTAGGGAGATGAGTAGAAACCTACAGAACAGTAGTGGAGGGAAAGCGTTGAGGCCATCTGGTTTCTCAAGAAGGAAATGCCAACTCAGGTTCAATGGCTGATCTTCAGGAAGACACTGAGTGTATCATCCACACTCCATCAATGAGAGAATTATCATTCTGTCTTTATAATTTGTAACATTGCATGTTTATTGGATAAATCATTTCAACATAAGTTCTCTTCTGGATTTTAAGCGTTTTCTCATGTGTGATACCACTTTGAGTACCCAACTTAAAATCTATTTGGGCCAGCCTTTGTTAAATACACCCAAAATGTTTCACAGTATTACTATTTGCCACAGAAGTGAGGCATCTGGGCATAGTGGGCAAAATGAGACTGAAGAGAGAGAAAGGCAACATGGATTTGTCCCTCGTCTGTCATCCACAGCCATGCGAGTGGCTCTTTGAGGCATTTCATGATCACTGTAAAGCACAGAGAAACTGATGAAAAATCGAGGTATCAACAAAGTAATTAGGGTTTTTATGGGGACTGTGAACATCTATAATGAGGCAACTCATTCAATAAATGTTGCAATATTTCACCCTGGACCAAGTGGTCTGTAGTCACTGTCAGCAGCCTCTTTGTTTGATACTTGATGTGATTTCATGAGAAACAAGACTATGCAGCAAGAATTTGGAAAGTTGTTTGCAGTCATTTCAAAATGTCCAACTACTTTATGCCAATTTAGACATCTATTGGTGGAAACATGAGTTTTTTGTACTAGAGAAATACGTAAATTAAATGAGGTACTGCCACAGGGATATTAAAGCAGCTCTTCCCCATTCAAAACTGTAACTCTACACCAATTCATGAATGAAACTGGAGCTTTTTCCACCACCCAGAATTTGACCCATTGCGGGAGAAGCACAGAGTGTGAATATTTGGTTGGGCCCCTGGCGCCTCCTTTACAGCTGATTCTATTTGCAATATAAATTTTTTTCTTTGGTTTTATTGGTGCAAAATGAAGACAAAATGAGATTGGTCTCAGTAGAGGTCCCAGCAAAAACAAAAGTAACTGACTTGTGCAAAAGTTGAATTGAAAATTAAGATTAAAGTGTGTTTCTCTCTCCTACACAAAACTCATTGTGCTGTCATCCTTGGCAGCCCTGAAGCCAAGCCTCTGATCCTGTCACAGTTTGTCTTGTATAATCTTTTGTACTATGTTTTGAATAGAATAACAGAAAGCTTTGAAACTGTCCTTGAAGGTTCCATTGTTTTGCTTTTTTGTCAATTAGCTTAGCTGCAAGGTTTAGGACAGGTTTAAACCAAAGTTACATGATCATGTAAACTTCAGACTGTTTATAAAAATGGACAGGGGGACACCCAGTGGTTTACCTAGTAGAGCACGTACTATTATGTCATTCCCCCTCGCTCTTTCCCAACCCTCCTGTCCCTCTCTTTCAAAAATGGATGTAGACCCCTGGCCTTAAAGTAAAGCCAATGCTCAAGTGCCTTAAACCTAGAGTGCAGGTATATAGAAGTCTATGTGAAAATGTCCCTTCTTCTAACTTGGTTTAAATGTTTTGCTGATGAGTTTATGGTCTCAGTCGCTGGTATCAAGTCTTGTTCAATACAGCATGATGTTCATTTTTTTCAAATTATGTTCCCATTTAGAGGAAAATAGACAACAAAGCATGGTATGCTTTAGAGCGTGGCTACTCTGTGATGTGCCTGATGATCAGGATAGAGCACAGAGCAGGTCAGATCCACGCCACACTCCTCCTCAATTCCACCTTCTTCTTCAAATATGATATGTTCTGGTTTCAAAAAACCAAGATGGCGACAGCAAAATTTGCAACATTGAGGCCACTAAACAGTGGTTCACAAACCAAAGGGTGACACCACAGTGGGCTGTCACTTGTGTCTGGTCACTGTTTCTGAGGTCTGCACTAGAACCTGCTGCAGACTTTGTTTAAAAGCAATTTAAGGTCATAATGTTCTTTATAGGGTCAGACTTATAAGGTCAGATTCTTTAATATATTTCTGAAGTCACCACTTCAATTATTATCATATATATACATTTATTCATATATGCTAATACTGTGTATTTGACAGAACACTGACAGCGCAGTATTTCAGCTTGCTTCAGTGTGATAAACATACAGAGACACTTAGAACGTATTACTCAATGGAAGTCACCTATCACAAGTGCAAGTTCAGACAAAATGAGGTTATCTAATAGGAAGAAACTTACAGTGAGACGATTTCTCCCTTCATTTGTTGTCAGTGATGCATCAAGTCATCAGGTCACTGTTGAGGCTGAAGCACAAAAAGCTGCATCATTCATCTCTCATGACTGTTGGTTTATTACAAACATGGGACATAAGTAAGTCAGACAGACACTACATTAACAAAGGACAGGGTTTTTAAAGGAGGAAGTTGGGGATGGTTTGGGTTTAGTAGCTTATTGGACAGACTGTTTTTGGCATAGCCAGTGTAGATGAGAAAACATGTATGTACCATAGAAATACAGTAGATAAATAAACTGGAAAAAACAACAACAAAGATGGGTAAATCTTTGTTGTTGTGGCTCATGCATCACCATGACCATCTTTATTATCATTTAGGATATTGGTGCTAATATTGTTATCAAAGAAGAGAAGATTCTGTGCATGTGTTTTTAGTAAGTGTATGCTTGGATCCACTGGGATGATGACTGGTAATTAACAACTGTTGATAATTGTACAACAATTTGGAAATGTGAGCAATAGTTTCAGACATTGACACCAATAACCATGCAGGATCACAATAATAAAATGATTCTGGTAAGCCATCAGACACATGCACACTGTGTACTACAGGATGTTGAGGTTGACTGACACACCTGTGGCTGAGATACTCGGTTTAGTTTAGCTGCGCCTGTCTTCATTTAGACACCACAATCAGGTCAGTTTAGCATGCAACTGTGGTTTCAACCCCTGCAAGCTCTTATGTATCTGAGCCCATCCTAAACCACAGATAGGATGCTAAGTGAAAGAGCAAAAGCACAAGGCTCTATCTGTAACTCATGTCTGCTTTTTATTATTCACTGGTGTCCTGGTAGTTTCAGTATGGAGCTTCTATTTGTGACATTTTTTTTCATATTTTCTATGTAAACCACAAAAAAACATACCATCATGTCCCAAGATTCAGAGCCGAGTTTTCAACAGGTGGCAGGCAGCTGACGTGCTTAAGAAATGACATGCATTGGAAGAATTAATTTTCAGAAATGTCAAACAGCAATTTCAATCATATTTTTACTGGATAGAAAATACAAAGCAAAGTATACAGTGACTACACACATTGTAGACCTTGGATACTGATATATATTTTGGAAAATTAATGGATAAAATATGTGCTACTGTCTGAAAAACTACAAGGAAGTATATGATGGGATCTTTACAACAAGGGGAAAATCTTATTTTTTTTATTTCTGTCATTATGTTTTCTTTGTGGATATAAACAAATCTTGAACATTTCTCTGATTTCTGTGGAGACATATTGCAAAATGGCATGTGCTGTGTTATTATTTGAATGCATCTCGCAAGGCACTTTGAATATATATGAAATTTTAGATACAAATAAATCTGCCTTGGGCAATGTTCAACAATCACAATGCTGTTTATGAATTTCAACAAAGGTTTATTTTTGTTGCTGTTTGCATACACCATAGATGGTTAGAGCTGTGTTACACACCACTGACAGCCAAATTATTTCAAATAGACTAGAAGAGTTACATACACGCATAGGAAGACAAGACATGATGAAACGGAAACATGGAAAGAACACGAACACAGGAGGACATAGAGGGAAAGACAGATGAAGGAGGGAAAAGAAGGTGGGTGAAGAAGAGAAGGTCACAAAAAAAGGTGAAGATTATCTAAGTTTGACTCATATCATCCCTTAAACCTACGTAAATTGTTGCCTATATATAAGTAAACTGTTATAGCACTATGATAGTGTCCTATAGTGCAGTTTATTGAGTACCCTTGGTTAAGGTTTATTAAGTTGTAACTTGGCTTTATTAATGGTTGATGATGAATCATTAACAAATGCTTCATAGATGCTTTACACTTTATAGCTGTTATAAGCATTTAATAGGAAAAAGTTCTGTGTTGCCAGTTTGTAAAAATTCCCTATTTAGTTAACATTTTTCCACATATTTCAAGAAAAAGGGCTGCAGTCAACTGGGACCAAAATCTATTTATTAACACTTGAGCTCAACAGTATTTATCAATCATTCATTTGTATTGATAACTGGTACTGTTCTCTAATAAGGCAGTTCTTGTACCTTGATGGCTTTAAATGGTTAATAAACCGTTCAGCAATGCTTTATATTAGTTATAAGCTGTTAATAAGTTTTTGTTGGCTGATTTCCCTTCGAGAGTGGCCTTGCTGATGGAAAGTTATGATTTTATGTCTGTCAAATTCTGTGATCATTGGCATTTTGAAAGGAACGATGTGATTGAAAGTCGGTCTTATAAATATTAACAAGCTTCCAATATAGAGACAAATAAAGGTGTTAGCAATGATATGAGTTATGGCTCCAATCCCTTTAGGTTTAAGAGCTTGGTCCCTGCTATTGCTCAAGTGTAAGGGGAGGTCACACTACATACTTGCGTACACACTTCCTGTATTTTCTGATTGTATTCTAATAAAGAGACTGAGAAATAATTATATAAGGTCATTATAGCATTGATAAAACAACAAATCTAATGGTGGCTTAAGGCTTTTGCACAGTACTGTATATGTGTGTGTGTGTGTATATATAACGGCCTGCTGTGCTGCTGTAGTTCACATCTCGCTGCACTGTTATCTTACATAATTACACTGTCACTAATTGGTGGTTCGGCCGCAGATGCGTTCAGCCGACTGATGATTGTAAAGAGCCTGCACCTACACGCTGCTGTGGGCAACCCACGAGCACACAGAGAGCTACGTAATCCTTGTGTGTCTCTCTCTGTGTGTGTGTGTGTGTGTGTGTGTGTGTGTGTTGCAGACAGACCGACAGTCAGCGGAGCATCTCCTCTCTCGCATCAGCATCACGGGCTTTAATCGCTCTTTCTCCATCGCCGAGCCGTGGGAGGCGCCTCCTGTCAAACCTGTGGAGCTTCTGTGTGTCTGTCTCTCTCCGTCTGTGTCCGTCTGTCTGTTTAGCAGACAATACTACACGCACACACACACACAGACACACAGACACACACACACACACGCCCTTAGTAGTAGTTTGGAGACAATAAGCCGGTCCGACTGCTCTTTGGGGGGAATCTCCGCTGTCATCCCGGAAGACTCATCACAATCTCGCCTCAAAGGAAGTTGAAGCAAACAGGTGCGTGGATCACGGCTCCTTCATTTCTTCTTTTCTTTCTACTTAGAGCTAATATTTCTTTTTTTTTTTTTTAAATCCTCTTCCTTAGTATATCAGCTGTTACGTGATTTGATTCTCTCTATCACACTGCAATACAAATAGATGCGTTTCCTCCTTTTATTTATTTTTTTTTTTATTATTTGAAATTGATAGTAAATCCATTCATGGTTTCTCAGCTGGGCTGTAACCGATTCCTACAGGTGGGATTTTCAGCAGCAGCTTGTATCAGCAGCACATATTTCACACGGTGATATTGTCTTGACAAACCTGTCAGAGAGAGAGAGAGAAAGAGAGAAAGAGAGAGAGAGAGAGAGAGAGAGAGAGTAGGGCGGTGGCATCGTTTTTGTGTGTCTTGTCACTCGTTTTAACGCCGTGTGCTTGACTTCACCCGGGAGCGCCCGTGTCTCACTGCGCCCTGTTTGCACATCCACACAGCTGCGTGTGCGGGTTTTCTGGGAGCCAGTCAAGCAGCCATGGACGCGTTCATGAAGGGTTTCTCCAAAGCCAAGGATGGGGTCGTGGCAGCGGCGGAGAAGACCAAGCAGGGAGTGACTGGAGCGGCTGAGATGACGAAAGATGGGGTTATGTTTGTAGGTGGGTGCTGAGAATTCATTTGACTGATGGTCATTTTACTCTTCAATGGGACAGAAGGCTTTGAAAAGTTGTATTATTATCATCATCATTATTATTAATATCTTCCTATTTTTGACTAATTAAGCTTCACCTGCCTTTCCTTTCAGGTACCAAAACAAAGGATGGAGTCACAACAGGTACATACATAGAGTAATGCATCTGTTCCTTTCCCTTGTTGCTCTGAAAAACAATCAATCAGGCCATCAATTTACACATTTTGCAACCAGCCCATCTTGAAGGAGGCTTAGGCAAGTAGATCTTTGGCATAAAGGGAAAAGGAGCATAATCTCGCTAGATCCTCTGGTGGTCAATAAGAGAGATGTACTGTAACTCCGCAGGTGAGTAAGTGGCATATTTCACTGACTGACTCAACACAACCAGCCACACTCCCAGTGGGCCATGCACGCAGGCCTTGCCATTTCTCACAGCTACATAACAAGCAGAGGAGCTGGGGGAGACCGCCTGCTTCAGGCATTCAGGGAAATGGCTGTGCATTGTTGGCGATACGTTACTGGAAGTATTGTTAGTGTTTTGGAAGCTGGGATTGTAAGAGAAACACATCATGGCAAAATGCTTTACAAAGGTCTCTAAATAAGGAAGTAGAGATGATCATTTCTCTCAGTGGGGCCAGGAAGTTCAACTGTTCAACAAACGACCGATAGGCCTTATGAAATTGGCAATAATTTGGATAATTAATCCAATATTTAAAGAAAAAAGGAAAGATTAGAGAAAATCTATGAATTAAGATTATTTTAGGCCCTGGTATCCAAGTTGGGAATCACTGGTGTAAAAAAACACCTACACAAGACATCAAAACAGCAGCCAAATACAGCACTTGTAAAGGGAAAATGCATATGTGAAGAATATCACTGTTATTGATATTTTTAGCCTTAATCTAACAAGGACTTGATACTAATTTTTAAAATCTTCACAACATAGCTGTTAAACAAAAGTTGAAACAAATGTGAAACTAGATGCATTGCTATGCAAAACCAAAAATGACCCAGCGTTGCAATGTTCAGATAATAAAAGGTGGGGTGAAACTGAGAGTAGAAGGGTTTTGAAAGGAAATTGCCTCCAGGCTGTTCCTGAGGTCTTCCAGTTTACAAAAGGATGTTGGGTAATGATCTTTTAAATAGTACTGTAGGGCGTCTCAAGGCAAAGTATCTGACAACACATAACTCAGCAGAGCCTCCACCTTATTTGCCAACACCTCTGCATGTTTCATGTAGATTTATTTCAATTCTACATTAAGATAAAACCTTATCAAGTCAGAGTAATAGTAAGTCACAACACTTTCCTTCAGATCACAAAGCTTTGAAATCCAGTATTGTGAGATCTGTCATGTTTATCTTTTGATACAAGCCACTCCTCACAGGTATTGCAACTCTATAGGGAGACACCCTCCTGAAATGCCCTCCCCCTCTCTCCTTCTTTTGTCCCTTCAGTTGCAGGTAAAACTGTGTCTGGAGTGTCTCAGGTGGGGGGAGCGGTGGTTACTGGAGTTACAGCCGTGGCCCAGAAAACTGTGGAGGGCGCAGGCAACATTGTGGCTGCCACTGGATTGGTCAAGAAGGATCCAGCCAAACAAGTAAGACAGATGATTTTGATTTTAATCTGAACCAAAAATGAAATGAATTGAAATGCATATGTATCATTAGTATTTATACTTGACTTGAAATTTTGTTAGTTATAATTAGGATTTAATTAGCATTTTTTACGCTGTGATAACACCCAATATTATAGTGTTCACCAGGCTTTGGCTCTTAAAATGACAATGTGTACTGATAAAGTGTACAATATCTTTGTGGGCTGGTGGGTTTGGTGGGCTGAATTTGTAAGCCATTGCTAAGGTGATGTAACTGATTCGTATGTTATTCTGATGGTACTGAATTGTGTGTTTAAAATGATTTTGCATTCACGCAACGTCAGGAGAATGGCAAGAACAGACATTATCCCGTTATTGTGCTACGTATTTAAGATGAAACATCTGACACAACATATGCTTGGGTCTTTGGCCCAACTCTGGCCCATTTAGGTCCACATCTGGGTTAATTCTGGCTGTTATTCTCCAGTGTTGGCTGCCAGCCAGTCAGAATTTGTCCAGATGTGGTAGTATCTGAAAGTCATGCTGTATGTGGACCGGACTTGGACCGAGAAACCAGGCATATATTGAGCCAGAAGAAGGAAATAGGCCTATGTGACAAGTATTAGCCGGAATAATTTTGCTATCTATCTCCTACAAAATTAGCTAAATGGACTATGTTAGTGTTAATATCGGATTTTATTTTGAATTAACGGTCGTCTGTTGACATCTCTGTAGTTCTTTTCACCAACCGGGAGATATCATTGGTGTCAGAAATTTCTGTTATGGGTTACTTGTGACTACTTGTCGCTGTTAATTCTGACAATATTGACATTTGTCATCACCACATCTAGAGCCATGAAAGGGAGATTGTGAATGCTAGCTAGCCCACCTACAGTGTGGGAGGAACACAACACCAAGTTTGCAGGAGCTGACAATGACTCAGCGGGTGTTAAAAATAACTTGGAATAATTTGGGAATCAGTGCTAATATTAGCATCTTGCATCACATATTTGTAGGCTATACAGGCCTATGATGTGACCCTGTTAGTAGGGCAGCATGAAAATTGACATTGTATTTGGCCATCGTGCTAGCAAAGCCATATATCGGCCAACTGGGAAACACTCGCCCAAAGGCTTGATGCTTAGACATTTTTTGCCACAAATGTGTTGATAAAACCATTTTATCTTGTTTAAAACTATCAGTTCAGCTTTATGCGACTACTCCTAATCAATGCTTACACTTCTGCACAGACCTATCAATACACCGTTAAACACACCTTTGGAAACGGCAGCACAGCACATGCCTCCATTTTACGCCACTGGCTGCGAGTTATAACTCTTCATGGTGTCAAAATGGCCTCCTGACCTTGAGTCATTTGTCATCACTTCTCATATCTGCTGTGTGTCTTTCATCTCTGAAATGAAAGCCGTTACATATTGTTAGCTTTTCCTGCATTGTTCATCAGTCAGTCTGGCCTTCATTTGTCCAAAGGAGGAGGCAAAGTCAGTTCACCATAGAAAACAATTTACTGCTGCGACACACACACACAAATATGAAAAATGATTCTTCTTTCCCCTTTTCATTTGGTTCTTTTAGTCTATATTTTGTTGTCAGTGTCTTTCTAGTTCACTCTGTTCTTGCCTTTAGCTGTAGATTTCATGTAGATTTTTGTTGTTACAGTCAGGGTCATGTGTTCTGGAAATTTGGAGTTTAAGCAATGGGCAAAAAAAAAAAAAAAATCAAGATTAGATTAGTTACAATGTTATTTTTATGGCTGTTAAAATGTATTATTGTATATTTAGCTATAGATTAAAAGAAATTAAAATTAAGAAATTAAAGAGCAATTCGTATGTTAATATCCTGTGGAGAACATTTTCACATGTGAACAACTGACATATTGGTTCATGTGGTTTTCAGATATTTCTTTTTTTGTCTTGTTTTCTTGTCTAATTTTCTTTAATCAAGTCAATAAAATGCTAAACAACATGAAATTAAGTGCCAGGCGTAAATGTAACAGTTTTTAATCCCACAAAAAATGTCAGAAGTTGGATCACTATGTTTTCTCAAGTAGGTCTCTTCTGTTTGGATCTAATGCATGCATACTTGGTGATGATACACCATACACGCTCTTCACACTCACTACACAAGGTACTGACGAGGAAGAAGGAAATGTGGTTAGGGTTATATTCACATCATGAGGAAAAATGTATTCAGCACTTATTCTGTTGCGTGTCTTGTTCTTTTGTGTTGTCTGTTTACAAGAAAACCTTGTGTGTAATTACAACTTCCAACATGATGGGCCACATGCTAATGCTCCATTTTATTTAATGGGATATCACAATCTTTCATTTGTCGTCAAACTATAACAGCTACACCTCCCTGTATGTCCTGTCCTGACACACATCTGTATTAATAAGGTGTTAAAATTGCATTTAATTCTGAGGGGAGGACTAAATTTGCCTGTAATTACCCTCTTCTCTCATAACATAACTGTGAGAAGCAGGAAATGATAAGCCAATCAAATATTTCCCAGGGCAACGCAAAAGCACTTTGTTGAATGTTTGTTGTGATGCTCAAACTCAGGTTCCTTAATTAGGGCTGAAACACAGGGGAATCCATACCCCCCCCCCCCCCC
>CM076666.1:14195906-14286109 GCA_038496675.1 Rachycentron canadum
CCTTCACACACACACACACAGCTCTGTTTAATTGGCTGTGATTAGTGAAAAGTGCAATATAAAAAGATAAGATACCAAAGAAATTATCGAGTTATTTTCCTGCCAGTGGCAACAAATGACACCGAAACAAAATGCATCTTTCACTGAAGCAATCAACAAATTTTCTCCCCCACTGTTCTCATCTTTTATGTGCATTTGATTTCATTATCAAAAGGTGGTATTTTGCCACAACTATCCAATCAAATCCTTTCATCTTTAGTTGCAGTCGTGTTATTACAGCAGCTAGATCACTAATCGGGAGGGATAAAATAGTGATGGAGCTCTACCTGGAATGTGACCAGCCTCATTACGAGGAACAGCGACAAGCCATAAGCAGAGCAGACAACCAGATGGACAAACAGAGTTTGTGGACTGCCTGATGGAAAGATGGTGGACTGACTGATAGAGGAATAAACACACAGATTTGAAATCAAGTAAATCTTGATATCCTCAGCAATTAATTGACATGCAGACGGCAGCAGATTGTCCTCATTTAACTATCATTCCCATGCGGCTCAGCCATTAAACGTCATTAATATTGATTTTGTTTAAAAATTGATGCCAGGTTGAGAGAGCCCATCAAAGATTGTCATCTGTGACACACACACACACACACACACACACACACACACACACACACACACACGCCAGCAAACAGAGGATAGTGGCATGCTGAGTCTTGATTAATCTCTTCATCTGGTCGTTTCACCAATTCATCAGCTGCTGGTGACTCATATCAGGAGACACAAATGCCAGGAAGGTAGAAGGAGAGTGAAATGACAATGAGACAACGGAGCAGACAGAGTGGTGGACAGCAGAGGAGGATACATGGCAGAAAAAAGAAAATAGTCTCAACAAACATGTCTCATTGCTCAGATCTTTTCGGCGACATGCAATAAAAGAGGCCACTGTATTTCACATCCCCCAGGAAGAGATTTCTGCTTGAAAATTGTCCTGAAGCAACACACAGTAACTGTAGGTGAGGTATTGCTTTGATTTTGCTTTGGAAGGTTAAGGTTTGTAGAGACTTTTCAGTTTTGATTTGTGACTGAACAAATCTTTAATGTTTGGCCAAAGTTTAATCTGACCACAGTGAATAGAAAAGGCATTGTTTATTGGCAGACTGCTGTCTTTGTGTGTGTGTGTGTGTGTGTGTGTGTGTGAGTATTTATATAAGCACGCCTGTGTCTGGCTCTGCTAGGTGAACAGATGGGAGACTTGATGGGTGGTGTTAAATGCAACAGCAGGAGAAGTAGGTGCAATAACTGGTTTAAGGTTATGTCAGCTGCCGGTGAGCGCAACTCTCACACATGCAGACACACACACATCAGCTGACTGTGACCGCTCCTCATTAAGGAAGGTTATTTTGGTGGCACGGTGTAATCAAGGCATCCTTGGAGCTCGACCACAGAGACGTCACCCACCTCCTTCATTAGGGCTCCATGCCACCTCTTTTTCTCAGCAGCCCACTCACTCAAAATGACCACCGATCATAATAACCATTATGAAATGAGTGCAAGTGCTTTTTTAATGTACGAGGGGACGAAACAAGTGTGGGGTCAATTCTGTGTCCTTCAGATTCTATCATAGGTTTTTGGTTTTTTTTTTAAGTCTTAGCGCTGCTCAGAGGTTATACTACGGCCTGTATTATAATAACCTTGTAACCTTTTAAACACAACTATGGCCAAAGCTCTTGTCAAGTGACAATCACCACCACCCAGTTCTGCCAGTTTTATGTGAGTTGTGAGACCTATAATGCATATGGCTCAGTTTTTTATTTGAGATCTTTCTAAACAATTATTTGATTATTAAAATAGCTGTAACAGACATCACCACAGACGCAGACAGCTCTGTGTCTGTTTTTATTTATTTTTTGTCCGTATAAAACTGTAGAAAACAGTTTGTCAAATGGGAAAATAATGAAACAAAAAAGAAAGGAAGCGCGTGAAATAAAAGTGAAATGCTCAGTAATGTGCACAAATACGAGCAATATAATGACACTCTTCATTGTGGCCTTCATTACATCAAGAGCCTGTATTTGCGCACATATTAAATCCTCTCAGGTTTCTGCATTCACCAGCCTCACTCCTTTATTCTATTGTCCGACTCCACAATACACATTTATGCTTTGTCTCTTTTCAGGGTGATGATGCCTCGGCAGTACAGAACGTGGCAGAGTCACCGGTTGATACCGACCCTGCTGATGCTACAGAGGTGAGACTCCCTGAGCTACTGGCTGATGTAAAATCTACAGTTAGTAACATGAAGGTGTAGCCGAAGTTAAAGCGGGAACAGCAGATAGACACACAGCAGAGAATGTGAAATAGACAGCATCAGACAGGGTTGTATTTGTTAAAGAACATTAAAGCGCCTTTAGCTTCAGTAGTTCAAGATAAGTTATCAAAAATATTTCAACGGGAAGAGAAAATAGAGTAAATATTATATAAAAATTCTCAAAAATGCGAATGTTTTGTTCACATAAGCAGTATGTTCAGTTTCACCATCTCTCAATGAGTGTGAACAGATCAAATCTTATATATACACATTTAGAAGACGTTAAAATCATATAGCATAAAAGGTACAGTATTACTCTTACTTGAATATCCTGCTATTTAAACTAAATCTACTATATAAGTGCTAGACGAACACAGGGACATTAATCTTTAAATAATTTACTTAAAACTTAAACTTAAAGGTTTGTGTATTATATGAGATTTGTTGGAGGTTTATATCTTTAAGGTTTTGTTAAATGCTTACATTTTTGATTGGATTGTTCTCCAAACATTGGAGGAATTACAAGTCAGTGTTTCTCAGGTGAAGTCCTGCTAAGAACAAAGACTGACTTTGAGTGCAACATGACAGCAGCAGTGATAAATAACCTTAACCATAATGGTTGTTGTGACATCACCTACACTGGTTTATACAGTTTCTGAGATCTAATGTCATAATGCTGCATGGAGATGTTTAATTCAAGGTTAAAATGATGCTAACACAGGAAGTCATTGCATAGAAGACACCGAATTCACAGGCCACCTCTTGTCCCTCTTCTCTCTCAGGAGGACACCGATGACTAAACTGACTGAGAGCTTCACAATCAAAGATCAATGACCGAAACATTCCATGTCGCTCTGCCAAGTCCCGTTGTGCCTCGTTTTTGGTCCTTTATGGAGTCTGTGCCCAGCGTCTGTGTGTGTGTGTGTGTGTGTGTGTTGTTACGTATGTCTGTACAGCAGTATATGTGTAAATGTAGAGAAACAGAGGTGCTGTGTGAGTGCGCGTACATGCGTGTATGTGTGTGCCTTCAGTCCTGAAAGGGACCTCAGGTGTTTGCTGCCCTGACCAGCTGTCATTTACAGTGACTCCCTCCCACTGAGAAGGCCACCTGGTCATATGTGGCATGTGTATGTGTCAATACGCCTGTTTTACGTCAACTCTGTGGTTATGTCAATAACTCAAACATGAAATATACCACAATTTACCACTTCAAGCACCTAAGTGTCTCTATATAAATGAACAATTTACAGTGATCTGGTTGAAATGGATATTCTCTATTTTTGTCTGTATACTGTCACTGTTTTTTGCGGTGGACTATGAAGTGCTAAGAGCTGTTTGTGCATTTGTATTTTTTTTTTTTAAGTTATCACTGCTATAACAAATATATCTCATATTGAATGGACTTTTGAAAACCAAGAGCATGTAAACCACTATTCAGCTTAAATGCTGTGATATGAATTTATTTGGATTTAAGTGTTAAATAAAATATGTAAAAAAGTGTGTGGTTGTAAAAGTTGCTCATTTGGCTTAGTCTGTATTTTCACATGTGAGTCAGTAAGGTTTTATAGAGTCCTTATGACAAGAGGTACCTGTGAGGTAAAAATGTGTACTCCTCTACTAGGGCAAAATAAGGAGCAGGAGTCAGTTTAATGTTGCAGAGCTATAGCAACAAGCTAGAAAATGACTCATAAAGATAAGTGACACAATTTAATAAGAATCATGTTCATACAGTAGACTACACCATTTTTTATGCATTGAATACTTTCAACTATATCGTATTTTTCAGGGTTGAGTCTGATCCTGTTTCCATTATTTACAGTCTGTTGTGAGATTTATAAATCACTAAGATACAAAGCATCATTAACATCTTTTTGCAACAGTTCATAGAAAATGATTCAAATATAGTGAGTGAGAAATATAAATTAACATAAACCTTCAGCTAACTTTTCAAGACTTTGACCATCTGAAACTCAATTTTGACAAAGTGCGCATTCAAATCCTCTCAATCTCCCTTGATAGTAATGAATAAGCTTAATTACAAGTCAATCTACATGTGACCTCAACACATCTCTTATTCAATTAAAGTTCAAACTGTTATCAGATAACATATGTTGACATCTGTTCCATTGTAGTTCATGTAAACGTTATGATGCCTGATCACATCTTCTCCCCCTCATTATTATCTCATGAGACAGTGGAACAAAACCAGCCAGTCAATCTCCTAACAACAACAAATGTGTGTGTGTGTGTGTAAGCCTGCATGTGTCACTTAGTTGGAAACAATTATCTGGGAGACAACAGAGGACAACATGTGCCCATGCAACAATAACTATAACTAATTTTAAGGATTTTGATTTCAATAATATACAGATGTATGATTAGATGTAGTTATTTTTGTGCATTCTCATTAGAGGAAAATATGTCTTTTGGGATTTGGTTTAAAGGGAGTAATTATCCTGCCTGTAGTCACTGTACCATTATAATAAAGCATATTGGCCTCGACTATGTGCTGTACACAGCAGATAGTCCAGATGCAGGCTCTATGGTGTGTGTAATAAGAAAGAAAGAGGAGGCGCAGACACGCACTTACTAAGGTCCGTCCTTGCAAGCAACTCCTCCAGTATTTTTCCTCAGACAGACAGTTCTGCACCATTGACATCATGACCATCAAATGCATCAGCAGCTCCTTCCTGAAAGACATTGTCCATGTTTTTCAGTCCCACAGCATCTCAGCACCTGTGATGTGACATGTTGCTCACTACACACGTCTAAAGCTGTAGTGAATTTTCTTTACATTGTGCAATATACATAGCAGGTATTTTGACAAGACAAGTTTTATTCATCATTACAAAAAAAAAAAAAAAAAAAAAAAAGTGTAGTGCATCATGTTCCTATTCAGTTCTTATTCAGCTTGAATCACCTAAAAATAAGATCTGTACTGCCCACAAAGCAGGAGTCATTTAATTCAAAACTCCTTTCATTCCTGACTAATGAATCCTGCAGAGAACCAGGAGTTGTATGCATCATTTTTTTCATCCACTCTTATGCATGTCCACACCTGTCTACAGCTGTTTCCTGGAACATCCATGCAGTCTTGACGTGGCCTGTGTATCTCCTTGTTCTTCATTGGTTTCCTGCAGAGCTGCCGTGATGACAACACAGGTTTATTTAATAACTCATAATCTCCAGTTAATTTCCATGAGAAAAATCCTGATGTGGTTTAGCTGTTAATTCTCAGCTCAGCTGCAGCTTCACTCTCACAATATAGTGATTTTGGTAAGTGTGTAAGTTCAGTAAGTGTGACATGTTTCCTCTCGACACTAAATAATGTGTTAATGTGTTAGGAAAGTAGGGGCATCAAGTGGACCCATATATGCGCAGTAACCACAGATAGCTACAGAGATACACAGGTAGCACATCAACATGAAGACAGGAAAACACTGGAGCTCAATAACAGATCTGCAGTCTGCAGGACGCATAAAGAAATTTGAGGCACTTCCAGAGGAATGTTGCTCCACAAGCTTAGTTTGAGGCTCTGCAGGTTTCAGTGAGGAGTTCAAATTAAAGCTGATGAGAGAATTCATTAATGCTGGGGTGAAAAGTGATGCACGAAAGTCAGACATTTTATAGAGCTGCACATGAGGGATGCAGAGACTGTCACCTGCAGATGAGCCCTGATATTATGAGGCTGCAACAGTTGAAATGTTTCATTTTTGTTCAAACATAAAATTTCAATATTACCAGTGAAACCTGAATCTCACCTTCTCTCATCTCCACCCAGTGTAAACTGAATAATAGCACCAAAGCTATCTGGTATTGTTGTAGGTGTCTAAATGTCAGTCCACGCTGCAGAGACCTTTAAATCTCAGGTGGGGCTATTTTTGTACTGAACAAACTTTGGGATTACTGTTGTATAATGAGACCTCAACAGAATGTTTTCTGGTGTATGAGCAGCAGCAGCAGTCACACTGAACATCCCTGAGCTTTTAGCACTAATGACTAAACCAACCAATCTTTAACCAGTTCTTCCTGTTGGACCAGTCCCAAAATACATGTAACTTGTGTATCAACTTACCTCTCAATGTGTTTCCTGTTTGATCTGTGCATGGTGTCAGATGCTCAGTCATGTCATAAGGTCTCTGACCTAATTTCTAAAATAATCCACATTAGAAGAATCTAAAGATAATCTAACCAACATCACCATCATACCATATTGACTGAACTTAAGACAACATTAAAGATAAAATTATTTATTTTTCCTGTGTTTTAGCACAGTGTAGCGATGGATTCTGGTGGGAAAAAGGGAATATAAACCAAATATTCAGTGCTTTGTTGACTGACACTTCCAACAACAGTATCCGCAGTCATGTCAAACGCCTACATCAGAATATCTGACAACTTGGTGTGTAATCCTGACAGTATTTGAGTACAGTTGAATTTGTCCTCATGATATAAAAAAAATAATCTGTACAGTTCCCAGCTCCTCTAATTTCAGCCTCATACAGGCTGTTATTCAAAGCTGAACAAGAGAAGTCCATATGAGAAGGAACAGACGATGGAGATTCTGCACTTCACTTCCTCTTCTTTCTCTTTAGTGCCTTCCACTCTCCCTCCTGAGTGGCTAAGCTGCCAAAGAGCTCCTTCACCTTCCTCTTTCTCTCTGCATCTCTGCAACACACATTGGGGAAAAGGTTAGAGGCCTTTACCATCAACATTTTCATTCACTTTCACGTGGGAGTTTGACTTTTGTCTCCACCTGTTCATGACTTCATTGAGCTTCTCTCTGGCCAAGAAGCGCGAGTCCTTCCTGATCTCCCTCAAAGCGCCCTTGAACTCCTTCTTGTATTTGTGCTTCAGTCGTTCCTTCTCTCTCTCTTCTCTGTTGCTGCCTCGCTTCTTTCCATAGTCCAACCTGACAAATATTAAAGATGCCAGTGAGGTATTTAAAGCAGATGCACCACCAGTAAATGTTCGGGATGAGAGAATTCACTTCAGCATAGTTAAAAACAGTCTTTTAATGCATTTTTGTTGCTACTTACACTTCAACAATCTTGGGTGTGAGCAGCTTCAGAGGAATAGGCTTCTTCTTCTCAAAAACCAACCGACTGTGAGTCACAGTGGCACTGCCGATGGCCTCCAGGATCTCACTGTGAAGCTCCTGCAACAAAAACAACAAACATGAGCACAAACAGAAAATATGATACTGCTACAAACTGAAAAATAGTGACAGACTGACTTGTACCTGTAAAGGCTCTGGTAATGTTTGAGCTGAAAGATGTTTGGAAAGCAGTGTTCTGAATGGCTGAAAGATGTGTGGAAAGGATGTCAGGTCTTTGTAGAGCAGGCAGCATCGCTTCACCAAGTCAAGGCAGGTAAACAAACACATCAACCTGTGAAGGGATACGTGATATGAGTTTTATCATTTGCTTTTTGTCCCATGGTTATTAACAACAGAGCCATCACAGGCAGAGAATTTGCTACAGTAAATGACACTGATCGCTCATCAAATTAGTCTTCACATTATTTCTGACTTTTCAAGTTCCACAAGGCACTTGCATGGGGTGCAAACAGGAGATGTGAATGTACAAAACTTCACAGCAACCCGTAATAATAGAAGTTTCACTCAAAACCACAAATGTCAACCACGTGATGGTCCTAGGAAAAAGAATCAGGACGTCAACAACACAGTGGGAAATACCTATTAAGTGGATGTTGAGTTATTTCACAGGACAGTTGGACCTAATGGTGGCAGTTGAGGAAAAGTAAGTGAGTATACCACATTATTAGAAAACAAATTTACCACTCATTACGATGCATCCTCTGTGGACCACGAATGAGATATTTCAGTCTCGACTCATGTCGTAAACATGGCTAAAACCTTATTGTGGAGGGCTTCCTTCTTTACACCTATGGACCTTTGATCGACGTGCTGAACCAACGCTATTTCTTTTATTTCCATCCCATATGAAGAATGCAAAAAGAGGAGGTGCTCAAGGAACTACCTGGTGCCAGACCCCCCCAGCCTGTTTGATGGCCATGTGTGGCCCATGTATTTGAAATAAAAGAACATTGTGAGTACATCATGTATGATAGGCTTGGACCGTCCCCTGATATCTTCCTGTTCACTGTTACTGCATTAGCTCGATTTTTCTATGTTCAAATACATAAAATCATCTTTAAACGTTTAGACATGCTTTCACTTTAAGTACACACTCGCTCTGCCCCCTCCCAGAGGTATGCTGTATCACCCTGGCAGTAATTACCACAACTACTACACTCAGTGGCTTGTGTGTGTGTGTGTCACTGTATGGCCTGAAGGAACACAGAAATTAGACGGGGCATCAGGTGTGAAGAACAGGAGTCACATGAAGCACCATGGTCATGGTGGCAGAGGCTGAACTGGGTCAGACCAGGATATTTAGGGTCAGAGGGGGAACAGGTCTGACTCAGTATGAGCTAAAATACCGTATCACAAATGCTGCTTTTAAATAGACACAGTCCAAAAACCAAGGAATATTTTAGTTAATCATCATAGATAAATTACTATGACTTTAATTATGACTCTTTGTAATAGATAGTTTATTTTTTGTGATTCACAGTTTTTTTTTTTTTTCTTTCAAGTATAGCGTATAAAGGAAATGTTTGAAATGAAAGGTGGTTGTGTTTCAAACATAAACACTTCTGAGGCTGAGTCAGTGTTTTATGGCATGTTACAGGTATTAATTTTAGTTGAGTACAAATGAAAATGTAATTCTCAAACTGCACAAGCGTCGTCTGCCGAAGCCTGTTTGCAAGCTTTGCTTTGTGCCCACACACCAGCTGCCGTGTGAAACCATACTGGCGACTCATCAGAATCACAGAGTGGATGTATCAGCTCTGAGTCACTACAGGTGAACGGGCTGGTAATAGGAGGTATCTGTACATGTTTGCATGCTTCAATTTTTCTTTACAGAAAACCAAATGAGCTCATCTTTTATCACTTCCACAAATTTTTCCAGTCTCACTTCTTTCCCATCTCTCCATTTCATTCTTCTGGGACTTAATCTGTTCCAAGCTAAACATGAGAAGCTGTGATCTCCCTCCCTGTCTTCCTACTGTGCCTATAATTGTCTTCAGGCAAGTGTTCACTTCTGTTACGTGGTATTGTTACATAGATGCATTCTGAGTCTGATGTTTCTGAACACTAAGCCTCCAGAGTTCACCAGTATGTATACAAACAGGATTTTGGTGCAAATTTTGGACCAATAAATTGATAAATCAAACTATTTAAATTTTATGAATAAACCTTATAGTCAGCTTATACATCACTGCATTGACAATGAAACACTGAGCTGGTGGCAGCTCCATGTTTCCTCAAAAGCTAAACATAGCACTGTTGCTGGCAGATTTCAGGGCTGTTTACACATTTATATTGTTTATCATGAAATGACAAAAATCATATTTTGTCCTGCCAAAATAGTGAATGCAAGACCACTTTCACGTATAATCGAGTCAATCAACTATTATCTTGTCAGCTTTGTTTTCTAATGCTATATAGTTGAAGTAATATTAAAGTGTTTGCGAACTGATGAAGCTTCTACCTGTGCTGGTCTCTGTCAAGGTCATTTTTGAGTTCCAGGTGTTGGGCAGCAGACAGTGGCAGCTCTTTCTTGCTCCAGCTCTTGCAGGACTCGGAGTCTGACAACACCAGCAGATCAGCGTTCTTCCCTGATGGCCTAAAAGGTGGCACCACAGTATAACCTGGAACACAATGTCAAAGTCTGTCAGCTGTGTTTCACCTTGCGAACGCTGCCACCAATTGTGGCAATATGCTGTGACACATGAATGTGCAGCTACCTAGAGAGGTCTTGTCCTGCACGGCCAGGTGTAGTGTTCCAGCCAGGAAGTTTATGAGCTCAGGTAGGAAGCGTTTTGAAAATGAGACATACTCCACTGCCAGACAGCACAGCACTAAACCTGAAGTTATGTCCTGTAATGATCTCACTGCACACTGAGGATGTAGGAATCATAGGAAAAAACAAAACAAAACAAAACACACAAACAGGCATTATTATGGCATTAATACTGAAAAACAAACATCCATTCACCCACAGAAATTAGTCTCACAGCTTCTGTAATCAGCAAATAATGTAACAAATACATTAGATGTCTGAGGGATATATGGAGAAAAGCACAAAAGGGATAATGACTAATGACACGTTGAGGTTTAGAGCCAAACTAACAGTGACCTCACAAAAAGCAAATTAAGTAATACACACACACAAATAGGGAAACAGGAAAAAACAGACAGAACAAATACAGCTTTAACAACACACAGTGACAAACATACTGTAGGGAGTGTGTACCTTAGTGAGAGCCTGGCTCATGTAAAGCATTGCTGGAGTTGTAACTGGGTGTCTGAAGTCTGAGGTAGGAAACAGTAGGGCTGTCACCTTCAGATAGATGAGCTTAAAACACAAACATTAAAAATACTGAATTAGTCATCTACTTTAGAAAAGTATATGCAACATATACTCTCAAACGATACCAATTGAGGGCATCATTTACACCGGGGGATGTAGAGACTGCGTGTCTGCCTCACATTTTGAAACTGATACAATATACTGCCAACTGCAGGCTCCAAAACGATGATACAACTAGGGTTAAAACGATTCCTCAAGAGACTCTGTTAACTTGATTAATACAAATCATTGATAAAAAACTAATCATCGAGTACTTGTGTCCAAAAAAAGATTTTGTACCAAATTTGAAGTGTGAACAAAAAGCTTTGACCAAAGCCTTGGCGTGTAGCTTACAAGATTACCAAGAATAGCTGATTAATCAATTATTTATTGCAGCTATTTAATTATTTAAGTCCTATAAAAATATCTATACACCCTGGTGAATATTTAACACTTTTATTGTATTCATAGCAACTAATTCATACCATGTCCAGCGTTGGGAAAGCCGCACGTCCTTTGACCTCAAGCACCTCCTCCATGCTGTGACCAGCATCTCCGAGGACGCTCTGCATAGCCTTACAGGCTGCTTCTGGGAACATCTGACACAGAGCGTACAACTCTCTACAGAGAATTTAAGACAACACTAGTGAGAGTTGAAGAAACACATCTGGATTTCAGTACAAAATATTTATATTTAGGTGTGAAAGGGAAAAGACACTTCCTGGACTCACGGTATGAGTTTATCTATGGTGGTGAGTTCAGGTGGAGTCTTGGTAGCCAGTTCTCCAATATATTCCAACAGAAAGCCAAACAGTTTCTGTGACAAACAGAGGTAAAACTGTAAGGTCATACAGCCCTACACACAACTTGAGCCTGGTTTAATAAGTAACACACTTGTCTATAAAAATAAAGCCTATTCCACATTGTACCTGCAGTTTGAGCTTATTGCCAACAGCCAAACTGGGGTGGTTGCACTTCTGAGTTCTGGCCACGATGAGTCGCTGATTGTCAGGGGTGTGGCCACAGAGCAGATCTTTCAGGTCGGTGTAGCTCTCTGGAGCTGAATATAGCAGATTATTATAACGTGAGGGGAGAGTGATGAGGATAAATACTCATCTCAGCTTGACTCGGGATACTTACAATGTGTCTGTAAAAATCTGAGGTAAATTCCAAAACAAAAGAAATTTGTTGTAAATTTGTTTTCTGTGTGTATTTACCAGTAAATGTGTACGGGAGCTCTGCTTTAGCTGCCTCCTGCAGGGCCTTCACCTCCTCTTTGCTCAGACTCTTCTTCGATTTTACATTTGTCTCTTTATCCTCCTGTTTGCTCTCCTCATCCTCACTTTCTTGCTCAGATTCCAGGTCAGAGTGGCCATCTTCTTCTTCTTCTTCTTCACTGCTTCCCTCCTCCTCATCTCCCTCTGCCTCCTCTTCTTCGTTATCTTCATCTTGCTCCTCTGCCTCTGATTCATCATCCTCACCACTCTCTCCCTCTCCATCTTCCTCAACGTTCCATTTTCCATCCTAGACCAATAAATGAATTAAATTTGTTCTGCATTGAAGTACAAATCAGTAAAAAAAAAAGAAAAAAAAAAAAAAAAAGATTTAACGCACAAACTGTTGTCTCATACCTGATAAGACAGGGTCTTCTTGTCTTCTTTATCTAGGATGAAGCCGTCATTGAGGTCATCAGCAGAGATGTGGATCTGACTCTGTCCACTGTCCCCAACTTCATCTCCCATCATCCTCCTCAGACGGTCAGCCTAAAGAGAGCACAGAGAAAAAGAAGGCACTAAAAAATGTTAAAATTAAGTTTTTATGGGACAGAAACATTTTCAAGAGCGAACTCGCACTGTGAGCGTACCTCTAATTTCTGCAGCTTCTCCCTCTCCTCTCTGGCGAGCTCCTCTGGGGTTTTCATCTTCTCTGAGGGCTGAGCCTTCATCTCAAAGCCGAGCTCTCTGACCATCATGTCGTACTCGTCCAGCTGGATCCCCACAGAAGAAGTAGAATGAGAACAAAGAAATACTGATTAGGGCTGATTAAAAGAAAGCACAAAGGGGAAGAAGAGACTGACAGGTGCATCCCTACCTTGGGCTTCTCCTCCTGTTTGTCCACATGTTCAGCTTTTGGGGTCTTCTTCACCATCAGTGCCTGGATGTTCTTCCACTCCTGATCCAGCTTCTCAGTCAGCTCCTGCGCCTCCTCTCTCTGCACCTGCCGCTCCCGCTAAAGAAGAACCAAAGAGTTAATCATCTGGACCACGTCTATAATCACTTTCCAGAAATCAGCCTTAGTGATTATAATGAGATTTCGAGAAGATGGACAGTTCAGTGCGCTTGTTAACATATATCCACTAATTACAATCAATGAAAAGGTCAGTGTGGAACCAAAACCAGGAAATAAAAGTCTCCATTAAGAGGGTTGTGTTACCGACTCACCTTCTCCTGCTTGGACTTCTGGATGAGCTCTTCAATGAGTTCCTGTCTGGATTTGGCCCTCTGGCTTCCCTCCTCCTCCTGCTGCTCCCCTGATGTTTTCTTTCTGAGGAGGCCCCCTCCTCCTCCTCCGAAGTGGGAAGCGGTCAGCTCAGCTAAGTGAAAAAGAGAAAGTCCATCACTATTATGTCGCAGCTCTGTCATCTATAGTATGACTTAACAAATACTGCCCTAAGCTGGGAGTTATAAAAAACACCATGCTCATGAAAACAAGTGTTTTGATAATATAAAGTTGATATAGTCATAAATTCCAGGTTTTCCATCTTTCTGATTTCTTGTGGTCATGATATACTAGAGTTAAGTGACTCTACTCATGTAAATGTGAATGGATTTATTTAAAATATGGACATTTTTCAGAGAAATGCACAAGAAAGTATTAACTGAAGGAGTCGACAAGAAAAAACAAAACAAAAAAAACAAACAAAAAAAAAACAGCCATTTATCGCGCTAAAAGGAAACAAGATCAATATGTATGGTTAAGTAAATATCTATAATCTATATCTATATCTATTGAAATTTAAGTAACATCAACTACATTAAAGGTTAATTTGGCATTTAGGCTTGAATGATACTCACCTGACAAAAGTCCCTTCTCTTCTGATTCATCGTCACTATTCACCATGTCATTGAATTTCTCCATTTCAGCCAGTGACTGTCCATAATGAGTCAGCTCTTCCTCCTCATTCAGATTGTACACATCCTTCTTATCATGGACACGCTGGATGAAAAGATAAAAAGCAAAGTTAATACGGGTTCAGAATTCAGCATAAATCAGGAAATTTTAGTCACACAGCGAGACAAACAACTTCATGCTTCAGATATGAGTATTCTGATGAACTTTTTTCAAATAGTCACTTTCTTAGCCAAAAAGAAGAAGTGCAGAAAATCTCTGCTTAGTCTCACTGCTGTTTCAGTAGGCCACAGTTAGAATGAAGTCAAAGCAGGAACAAATGGAGACAGTGATTATCTAAATCCATTTACATGTCAGGACTTGATGTCCGTTGTATCCCTCCAGGTACAATACAAATACATTATCACATCACCAACCTGTCTCTCCATTGCGAATCTCTGCAGAATTTTGTCTTCTGGTGCCATCTTGGTGTCATACTCTCCAAAGCGTCTGTCAATGAATTTATTGGACTTGTTCTTGTGTTTGTATTCCTTCAGGAGGGTCTCTTTTCTCTACAGTTGAAAAATGAACAACCCTGCATGTCATTCCTGTTCAGTCTCTCCCAGGCAATCACGCTCTCACACAAATATCTAACATACTGCGAAAACACTGATTATTTATTAGAGATGTGTTCACTTACAAACAAGAGTTAAGTCAAAGTCGACAAAGTCATAAAATAGAACATTTCGTAAAGGGAGTTGTGTCCTCACTTTAACTTTAGTTTTGTTCATGGTTCTTTCTGTCCTTTCAAATCTCTCAGTCCATCCTGCAGAAGATCCCTCTCCCAGCATGATGCTCTGAGTTAGTCTTCACAGCACAGATAGTGTTAAATGGATGGTGAGCTGTGGCCCATGGCTGCCAGATATATAGTGTTAAATATATTTAATTAGCTTTTTCATTAGACTGCAGAATCCTTTTCTTTATTCTGCTTGTCCAGATTTGTCACACAGTTACATTTTTCCACTTCTATGGCCTTCATTTCTGAACACAGCTGAAGATCCCAGTTTGGTCAAAGAAACATGGTATATATTGACAAAACGTCTTATGTAACACATCATAGGTTACAAAAAGCTCAATAAAGACCATGTCATGTCTTGTCATGAGTTTAGGACTCCTAGGTTTTTGGTCTAAAAGTAATTCCCAAAGCCCTTTAGTGCTAAAAAACCAGCTCATATCTGTGAGGAATTACCCCAGAGGACGACTAAACCTCAAAAACCTACAAAGAATCAGTCAGCTGATACAGGTAATGCACCACTTTATACCAGCCTCTAGTAAAAGCGCATCAATTATGAACTTTCAAAAATACAATTTGAAGGCGGTTAACGGTTGACATCATGGCCTTTACTGGATCACCCTGTAAAACTGCTAACAGGCCTACATGTAGAATTAACTCATCAAAAGGATGAAGATCTGTTAAATCACCTCAAAAACTTCACTGTCAACATATCTACTGCCAGAAACAATATATTCAACAAATAATTAATTCTACTTTGTTTGTATCGAAACATGATGAAATCTGTAACAGTTTAGAGAACTAAACTATAAAATATTATATTATTAAAATATTATAGTATCTGTACAGATAAGCATGAATGAGGTTCAACTGCCCTAATTGTTTAGTATTACTACACTGTTTGATCAAACATCTAACAATGTTAACCTGTTGTGGTAACTAACAGCTTTATTATGACCCTTTTAAATGAATAAATGAACATGATGTCAAGATGCTTATTAAGCTAAATTAAAATGAGTCAGTTACCTGCGGGAGCTTTAAGGGGCTAACACTAATACTTCAAACACAAATTCACAACGTTTGTCAATTTAGCATCATAGAAAAAGCTTCTGAAAGCAGAAATGCTCTCTAAGCGAAGGTTGTGTTGTGGAGGTGAGACTTTTTTCCCCTCTTACCTTATTAATGGCTTTGGATCGAGACACACCAGGCAGACCCACATCGTGCTTGGTTTTTCTCCCCAGAATATCAAATTTCTTCCTGTTAATTTTCACCTCGAAGGGGTTGTTTTTGATCTCAGTGGACGTCTTGGTCTTTCTGACCTTGTCAGAAAGGCTCCTCTTCTTTGGCGCCTTCCCCATCTATGGCAGAGGAGAAGACTGATGAGCGAACATTACTGAACTGAAGTTTCAGTATTACACAATGAACAATGACAGCAAATCACTTGCTCTAAAAAACAGTTTATTCTCATATATCACCATGTGTGTATACTCAGTTTTCTGTCTAAGCAATTTGGCTTTTTAATCTTTGCTTTATCCACCTCATTGTTTTTGTCATTGAAGTCTATATGTCTACATACATATCTATTATATCTGTTTATCTATTATATCTGTGGCCTCCATCGTGTTATTTCCATCTGAGAAACTGAAATGAATCCGATCATCTTTCTTTAATTGACCTCCTGAATCAAATTAGTCATAAACAACATCCCTCCTAGCATGAACATGAGCTAAGGCAGCTTTTTACATGTCAGCACAGAGAAACACCTGTGGGCTTACTGTTCGCCTCAAGGAAGAAAGGATCAGATAGAATAAGAAAGTTAACTGATTAAAGCTTAACAGTGGAGCTCATTTAAGGTTATCAGCCTCCAATGTGGACCGACAACAGTTTGTAAACACGCTAACGCGACCAAACCTCTGGTGTTTACCTTTCAGTCGATTCACTTATTAACTCCAGGCGGGAGAAAACATGAGGCACTGAAGCTCCGCCAACGCCGAATTTAACAAATAACACTTGAATCTTTCTCTATCCACGTTGTTTCACTGAGTTTCCACTTCCAACGTGCACAGCCTGGGGTCAAAGGTGAACTCAAACGAGCAGACAACGACGACTTCCGGTGCCTACAGCGGGAATGGCCTACAGCGCCCCCTTCTTCTTCCGCTTCTTCTTCTTCTTAGTGCCACCTACAGTTTTATTCCTTAAAAAAAAATCGTATTCCCATTAAAAATAATAATAATAAATATAAATATAACAGTGTCCTCTACCTGCTATAATATATATAATTAGGTCATTATTTCCTGTCCAAGCTTCCTGTATGATGTGAAGATGTGTCCCATTGTCTCAACCTCATGGAAATATTCAGTAAATGGATGTTTTTCTTTTATATAGCACAAGTAGATCAGGGAGCCACATTTCTATGAGCTATTCTTATTATCAGCACTATTCTTATACTGTAATCGTTTGTTATCCTGTAAGAAAAGGAAACACATTGAGAACAGCATTAACAATGCCTCATATTCTCATAGCATTTCAACATCGGTTTGAACAGATCACTATTACAGACAGATTTTGTAATGATGGAAATTTAAAACAAATGTAATACTCAATGATTTACTATAGGTCTTTTAATTTATAGTAGTTTGCTCCCACATCATTAAACCCAGCCCTACTCAAAACTTGCTGTCCTGTTCAGGTTGAATTTAACAACATTATTTTTCATCATTACCACGTGCTCATATGCTTTAGTTAACTCATATGTTACATTTTTGTTTTAAGTTCCCTGAAGTTTAATTTCTGCAACCTTTAGCAAATTTCTGGAAGGTTAAATGTGTAGAAACTTCAGGGTTCACTAAAGGCAGGGTTTCTGTGTTTGTGTTGCACTGAGCCCTCACACACACACACACACACACACACACACACACACACACACAGAGAGAGAGAGAGAGGTCTCTCTTTCCTCTATTTTCTTATTTTCTGTAGTGTCGTACCAAAAACAGCTGATAATTGTGGTTTAGTGAATTTACTCTTGCAAAATATCACTATTTCATACTTCCCCCCCATTTAGGTTTTAAAATTGTATTCATTTGTAAATAAAATTGATCAGCGGGCCAGTTGGACTTCATTTGACCCACAGGCTGCCAATTTAATAGGTAGCTTGCAAAGCTTGCAAGAGCTTCCCCAACACTGTATACATATTTCTACAATCTATATCCATACAGTAGGCTCCATAAATGAATACAATCACACAATCCTGGTTTTCAAGGTAGTGTTTTTTTTTATTCATGGTTGTAAAAGAGGCAGAACCATGAGAAAAGAGAGGTGGAAGTATTAAGTCTGTCGATGGTATAATGATGAGACATTTAAATTGGAAGTAGTTCAGACAAAACAAATCAACAGAGCTGTGGGATTAAAAAAAAGATATAAATGTATGGTTGACTGGAATAAGATCTGTGAATACAAGGACTTTAGTATTAGCATCAGCACACTAAAGCTAAAATAAAAAGAAATCAAATAAAAGGGGTAGTTACAGTCATTTCAAGGACAGTACACGCTCTAAGCTCTCTACACATGCAGTCCTTCAGGAGTTAGACATTCTCAGTTTATATGTAGCTCTGTAGGTAGACTACCTGCAGTGAACAAAGGCCAAGGTTTTTGAGCATCTCAGATTAGGCGAAGCTTCCTGTCAGTGTTGCCTTTTGGTCCACCATGAGTTAGACAGACAGATGATGAGCTCCTCACTAACACAGGATGAGTAAACACAAACTAGGAAGCAATGCGTGGAGATGGCCTTAGTATTAATGCCCTGCAACCTCAAGCACAGCACAATTGCAATGATTACACAGCAATGACAAAACAAAAATTTAATTGCTTCTCCAGTGTACATTGTGTTTTTACTGCAACTGGAAACCCACAGGTATTCAGCGACAAAGTGTGTTTTCTCAGAGTGGAGGTTTTTTTTTTTTTTTTTTTTTTTTTTTTAAAAACACAGGAAAGTCCAGGTTGAGGGATCTGAAATATGATTGATCATGCAGCTTCGCAGCAGTGACATTATCATTCACATGTTCTGTTACAACTGTATCTACTTTTATGACAGACTGTGACTACCTACAAGCAACATGTGGTATGAGTTCCCAGACAGTGGTTAATAAAAGAGGAGGTTCACAGTGCTCTCTCACAGCAAGTCATCATGGCTCAATCTACTTTGTGAGAAAAAGCATAACAAGTTTAAAAAAAAAAAAAAAAAAAAGACATTGAGAATAAAATATGTTATCTCACACAATACATAGCATCTTCCTGTCCTGACTTTCACAGCAACAGAAAGAGATCAAGCGGAAAACGCAAAATAAAGCCAAGAACTAATAATTCCAATAAATGAAAAACAAACTTATAATTTTGTTTGTGTGTTTGTTTGTTTTTTACACATTCCTTCATACTAACAACTTTCAGCCAATAGCAAATACATTTATCAGCAAGCACAAGCCTTGCTTACACTTCCAGGAATGACTCACTCTTCGTTGTGAGCCATGCTCAAATTCACTATGCTCAAACAATCTGCAGGTCTGCAGCACTGCAGTTTTTAATGAATCTGGTTTGTGAGAGATTTAATCAAACTACCAAATTTCAACAACCCGCTGATGTGATTAAGCTTGAATGCATATAATTTCATCAAGATATTGGATTATGGACACATTACTGTGGACTGTATGACTGCATTTTCCATAGCGAAATAATACACTTAATATATCCCAACTGTTTTTCTACTAGCCTCCTAGCACAAAACTACATGGGTGCACAGCTTCAGAGGTAAAATTAGCAATATGCAATTTATAGTTCTTACTGTCAGATATTACCACCAGTTAAATTCAGAGGTTACAAGCTTCTCCTTCTGCGTTCACTGCATTTTAAAAGACACTTTAACAATTTGATACAATCCCAATACATTCTAGTGGTTACAACAGTTTAGTAATACTCTTTTTAAGAAAAAAAAAAAAAAGGAAGAGGGTGGTAAAACCCTAAAACCTCACATCAAGCATGTGGGCCTAGCAATAGACATGCACAAAAGACCAGATGGAGTGGACAAGACTGAATGCATCACTCACACAGAAGTAAAAGCCTCTAATAATTAAAAACCTTTAAGCAATAATTTTTACACTGTGTACAAAATTGGCACACACTAACAAGAAAAAAAAGGGTTAAAAGAAAGGTTAATAAGCCAGCGACAAATGATATCAAAAACAACAAAAAGCATAGCTGTGTGTAACTGTGGCTTGCTCGAAGGGTGCAATGATAGCAGACATATAGCAAAACTTAAAAGAGGCAGAGGGCAGCCTTGAGGACCGATCCAACATTCTCCAATCTAGGACTCTGTCTTTTTTTTGTTTTTCTTTAGAAATGAAGGAGTGCGGAACTTCTTTTTCTTTTTGGAAGGTGATTTGCTGGGAGATTCATCACCCTCCAGGTCGCCAGCGTCCGCAGGCTCCTCCCCCTCAGCTGCGTCTGCGCTGGCATGGGCAGAGGTGGAGTCTTCGGTAGGAAGTGCTGGGGCATCTGAGGGGTCGTCGGGTGTTAAATCTGGAAGGGTTTGTCTCAGGGTGGCTGCGTCGCTCTCATCCTTATAGGTTTGTTCAGGCAAAGACTCTGATGGGGGGAGATGGTGAGAGTTATCGATCTCGGTAGACAAATTGATGGATCTGCGCTGCTGAGCTTACACATCAGTGAGACAACTATAACTTAACCACTGGATAAGCTATAAAATCCACATGATTTTCTACTTAAATATCCTCCACTTGTCCGCAGAACTTGGCTTATTTAGTTTACACCACTGAGACTCAGATACTCAAGTCAGTTACAGGCCTCAGCTCTTTCACATTCAAAAATGTGTACCCTTATGTATTCTACAGTTTAAAAACAGCCCTAGAGCGCAAAACTTTAACTTCTCCATGAGCATTTTTTCTACTAAAAGCCAGAAGAACACTTCACAAAACACATACTACTTAAGTAGCACACCTGATACCTAAACATGCACTTCTCCTCAGATTAAAAGCCGAACCAAGATGCAAATAAAAAATAAAAAATAAAAATAGCAACAAAAAAATAAAACTTTGCTCTTATTATTAATCAGATTACTTCTTTATCTTGACTGATTTTATTCTCCCTAATCTGGCAGGCCATAGCTGGTGCATAGCATTTTTATTTTACCTTCATTTAAACAGGGAAATCTTAAGGAGTGCAGTTCCCTTGCTCATTTGCACCCTGTGTACAAACAAAAAAAGTGAAAGTCGAAAAAAATATTGCAATGCTCTCAGAGATATTAATAACAAAACCACACAGTGAGGTTGAATAACAAGTCCGAGGGGAGGATAACCTCAAAATGAATTCAAATCTGGTGCAGCTCTCAAGCAGTGATAACCTTAGTTTGTTTTTTTTAAAAATCAAAATACAAAAGCAAGATTGTAAGATTAATTCGTTTAATTAACCGATATTGCTTTTGTATATTTGATTACAGTCAGACTGCAGAAATCAGTTTCATGTTTTAGTTTTTTTTAGTACCAGCATTGGTTTAGTTTGGCTTTTCTAGTAACAATCTACTGTCTCATACATCCTTGGTGAACCACGCAGCATTCATACCACTGCCACAGGCTCACACTGTGCAGAAAGGCACTATACAACAACAACTACAGCTGTGTTCATTTTTAATGTCGCTCCCATGCTGCAGAGACTAGCAACCAAGAAAAATGACCCTTTTGCCAAGACCTGAGAAAACGCTCCACACGAGTCTTCATGTTACATCTCTCATGTCTGTCAGAACAGAGATGAGACCAAATAACAAAGACAGATAAGATGGAGACCGAACACCACACAGCCAAGCTTTGGGCTTCTCCGTCTTTGAAGCTAAACCAACAGTGAGTCTCAGCAAAGCCAATCAAAAGCAACACTCATATAAAGCTCTGATGTACCTGTTAAAGGACTCGTCTGTAAGACAAACAACAATCAACACATTTTCAGGAACATTACCTTGATTTTTCCATGAGACAAAAATATACAAGGTCATAGAACATTGACAGAATGTGCGTATGTGCCAAAGACGTTGGTTAGTTTGGTAGTGGATCGTTGGCAGGAAGAAAAAGAGTTATCTAACACAGAAGGTTTGGTAGGTTGTGAGGTTTACTTCAGGAACATCCTCCATTTTTGTTGGTGCAGGTCACTAACATTTGGATCAAGTAAGACAATGTAAGGGCTTCCTGTAATTTCTTCCCACGGTCATTTTTAAAATGCTTTTAACAGGAATTATGAATTGCGGCATATGGAGGAGGTAAAAACACGGAGGAGCTCTGAAATAACCCCCATCAACAAAGAGACAGATTCAGAAGAGTTCAGAGAACCGAGTTAAGACTGAGTGGACAGTCAAACCCCGGCAGACGTGTTAGTTCAGACCACAGAGCAGCTCTGCCACTGAAGCCATGCATAGGAAAGAAAAAGGGTCAATGACCAAACACAGTGGTGGAGGGTGATGAGTATAATTGGGAGGGTGGTGAGGAGGTGGAACAGTACGTACTTACTATGGCAACAGGTACTCTTTTGTATTTCCATCTCCTGATTGTAATCGCAGCCACAAAGAAGAAAAAGCACAAGTAGAAACAAATGTCTATGCAGGTCAAACCACAGGCACTGTGTTAAAATTAAAAAAGGAAACAAAAATGTGGAAGAGAGAGAGAGAGAGCGAGAGAGAGAGAGAGAGGAAAAAAAAAAAAAACACCAGAAGGGAATCAAAAACAAAAAGAATGGTTGGGAACCATTCTTAGTTGACCCCAAAAGATGGAGAATGGAAGTGAAAGGGTAAAGGAGATACTGTACATATAGAGACATGTTATATCACACCATTTCAGGTATTAGATTACACCTGCGATCAAAATGAATTCCCCTTCCTCCCTCCTGCTGACAGTAACGTCACTGTAGCTTGTAGAGAAAAACTTGATGTGTAGTTAGGCCAATTACTGTTTAAATAAATGTAACAAGTATATTTTTATTTTTAGGGCCAGTCCTGGTATCATCATTGGTGATTCTGCTGACATAGGTGTAATCCAACAGTAATAAAGACCAAGAGGGAGAAAATTAAAGTAAAAGTAAAAGAACAAAATAGATTTAACAGTCTGCACCGGGGTCCATTAGAGTTTTTCAAATGTCTTAAATATGTCACTTGCTGTTTCCTGACATTCAGCCATGAGATTGTAGTTTTGTTAAGATTATCAGCCCTTGTAATTATCAATCAATCTCTTAGAATAGAGTAAACCTGATTAAATACTAAAAACCTCTTGGCCTGTTATTACAGAAAACACAGCACAGCATCTGTAGTAGTATTATTAAGACCATTAAGACCACAACAACAACAGACCCCAAGACAGACAAGCAGATTTATAGGCAGGAGCCTCTGCATTCCCACTGCAGACCCTAAAAAGACTCAAACCACCCAGTCGGATGACTGGAGAAAGTCATGCTGTGGGCCGAGCCGATAGGTCAGGCACGTCAGGCGAACCTACCTTCCTCTGCTCTGACTGGGGTGCTAGGTGGCGTTGAGGTGGGTTTCTGGTCTTTGGACTCCTCGGGCTCTTCTAGTTGCTCTGAGTCTGAAAGGAAATCAGCACAGATGAATGAAATTAAATAAGAATCTATAAATCTATATACCTATAAAACCAACAGACAAACTGATCTACATAATATTTTTCTGGCTACAAAAAAAAAAAAAAAAACCCAACTGATTCTTAAAATTATTATTAATTGTCACATTTTGTCTCACAGAAACCTTGTGGAATTTTGCAACACAAAGAAAAGGGAGGGTGGCAAACAGAACCAAACCAGGGAGGAAGCTTTAATCAGGAGAACACTGCAAAGAAATCCCAGTAAAATCAACCTAGGATCAAATATCCCAAAGAGCCAAATGAAAGCTACCATTAGTTTTAATGGAAATCAGTCAGAGGCATGAGAGGGAGAGTGGACACCAACAGATATTTTCAGGACAGGTTAGCAGGAGGAGAAGGGGACACCATTATTCATGTCCACACATGGGATGCTCTGATTGGATGACTGAGCTCAGACACAGCTTCCTCAAAAGGTTAGCACAACGCTCCACAGCAAAAGTGATTTTTTTTTTTTTTTTTTTTGGAAGACTTGAGGAGTGAGCATCCTGAAAGAGAGGGTATGGTATTAAATCTCAAATTGAGCTCCTCCTCACACCCTCTCTCCTCAGTTCCACGTCCAATCAAACTCCAGAAAGGTATCTGATCTGCCAGAGCTCTGATGCCTTTGGACAAGACATCAGAGAGAAGGGATGGGGGCAAAATAATCAAGCAAAGGCTTCAGAAATTGAACTGTGGGTAGGGAGGGTGCTTGCACATGGTTTAAAAAAAAATGGCAGCAGACTCCAAACCCCCAGAAAAAGGAGAGAACACAGCAGGCGGGGATCCACAGACTCCCATTGCAGCGGTATGTAGTGAGGCTGACCAGGGCTGAGCAGGGGAGGAGGGAAGCGGACAGCCATAGTTTAGGCTTGACCACCGCTTCACCTGGTGTACCTGGAGCCTGATCTGCCGTAGCGGCCTCTACCGCTGACGACTCCTTGCTGAGTGCTCGCAGCACGGCACAGTGGAACTCCTTATGTGGGGAATCTGGAGCCGAAAAAACCTCGTCCGCAGTCGAAAAATCGTCATCTGCGAGTGTCCCTGCAGAGTCAGCGCCACCCTGAGCTGGGCCGGGGGAAGAGGAGACGTGCTCGGAGGCCGGTGTGGTTGCTGTAGGCGGCGCTTTCTCTAAGCTGGGTGAGCCACTTGAAGATTGTAGAGGTGTGGAGACAGAGGCTTGACCTTTCTGTAGCATTTCAGGCTCGGGACAGGATACGCTGGACGCTGATCCCTCACTACTTGTGCCTCGCCTCTGCACTGTGAAGCCTTATGTGTGTGTGTGTGTGTGTGTGTGTGTGTGTGTGGAGAGATAACATCATAGTTTGGCCAAGTTTTTTTTTTTTTATGATTGTGAATTATACTGCAGCAAGGAAAATGTTTGTTTGTTTTTTCCTTTATTACAAGTATGTTTAAATATACTTTAAATAAATAAAGTTCTTTAACTCTCACCTACACTAGTCATTATATAATTTGCCATTCTGACAGGCTGCCACTTTAAATTCCCAAAACGTATTTAAAAAAACCTAATGACAGAGAAGTAGAGTGAGTTTTGAAAGTGTGTTTTTGTTCACATCATGATGATTTCATCTTGTCTGCTCATCATCTTTACCTTCAGGCCCTTTCTGTTTCTGCTCCACCTCCCTGCGGTACTCCTCCAGTTCCTGGTCAGTGAGCTTGGTGAAGGGGTTGGGACCCTGCTTGCTGACGATAACCTTGGGCTGGTACTCCTTTTCAATGATGGCCTTGGATGCGGTCACAAGCTCCCCCTTCAGGACACACAGAAGAAAGGCGGAGGAGGATGAGATGTCAAGGGGAGATAGACAACTGTTATTCTAGTTTGCACATGGAAGGATTTAATGTGAAAACTAGCTGCAGTGTGAAATGCTTGCAGTAAATCTCACATAGCTTAAAGACTTCAAACATAACTATTATGCAGCATGAACAGACGTACAAGCTGTAGATGAATGAATGTACATCTTCAGAGCACAAGTTAGAGCCAACAGGCCATTTTAAATTCAGGAGGCAAACAACCTAATGTAAAATAAAAGGTTATTTATATTAGCACAGCTACATAAAAACCAAGCACTGACACATTTGAAGCCAACAGTACATTCATTACCAGGCATACACCAAATAGTCAAAGTGAAGCAACTACAGTAAACTAATATTTTAGAGCACAGCTATTAATGTTTTAGTTCACTTCCACTTCCAAGTTTTTTTTCCCCTTTTAATTATGTGCAACACATGCTGTACACACAACCATCACTGGTTCTAATATCTGTCCACCTCAAAAATTCAACTCTATCCAATGTCCTTGGGCTCTGGAGTGTATAAACATGTAGAAAAGACTAGGTCACAAGACCATGCACACATTACAAGACAGAGAATTGCCTCATCCTAGCACTGTTGGTTACGTCATCTGTACAGGCCAAGATATCAGGTGCCTATGTGCAGGCTCAGAGTAATGACTGGAGGATGGTGTGAAGTACAGGTGAATAGTATTTGTGACTGGAGCTGTAAGTACCTTTCTAATTGATTTAGCAGGACTATAGGACCCCTCGGACACATCAAGGCCATCAATAGTGTCTGTACAGTCAGACAGAGGGGCGTCCTGCAATAGTAAACCCAGTGAGGTGGGGGAGGGGGGACAACCCAGCTCTTAAACACCAGCACATTGAAATTAGCAGTCTGTCAGGCAGGCGCAAATGTGTGCAGACTTTCACAAACATACTGCCTTTCACACAAACACAAAGGTGGAAAATATCTCAGCATAATGCCACTCAATGAGAAACACTATTTCTCAAGTGTTACTCAAAGGCAGGTGTGTTGAAAACTGTTGCATAACTGTTGGGACTTAAGGCAACAGATATTTATCAACCCTGTCTTAATCAGGGAGAATACACACTTAAATGTCTGGAGAGCTTTGTTTTAAGACCTTTCTGAAATGAGGCTCAAAGGGAGTGAGTGAGTCTTCCTAGCTGTGCAACAACAGCACAAATGTGTCCTTCTCTGTGAAGCTGCTTTTTCAAACTGAATTTTTTGTTTCTGAGTGAGAGTTAGTTGTTAACGAGTTAGTTACTTTCCACCTCTGCATACGGACACTTTCAATACATACATACCAAAACACTGGAAACACATGCAGAGAGAGATGGTTACTGGAAGGGGATGGGGGACTGTGGAAAGCATAGCAGTGATGGAGCAAAAAGCCAGAAGCATGCACTGCAGAGACAAACTATTCCCACAAGGGGGGGCTATATAGTGTGTAGTTCATATAATTAGATTGTTAATTAGATTGTTAATAAAAAAACAGCTCATCAGGGCTTCCTTTCGTCATACTACATGCATGCTGGTGAAGATTTGGGCATCCCTAAAACTAGATTACCACACTATTTGATCAACAGCTATATTTGAATTTGCCTGTCTTCTGCTCCTCATGATGTTTAGGACTTGACCTAAAAGCTTTCCAACAAAGGAAAAGTAAACCATGCAAATGAACTCAAAGCTTTTAAGCAATTTTTCCATGTTTTGCCTTTGAACATGGAAAAAAAAAAAAAAGATTCATGCACAGAATTTTTTTTTTTTTTTTTGACAAATGTATGTGTGGGGGGGTGTTACATTTGAAGATACCAAAATGACCAATCTCCAAATGCTGAGACAGGTAAAAGCCTCAACTCTGAAGAACTGAACAGAAAAGACTAAACAAATAAAAACCCCAAAGAAATGAAGGAAAAAACAAAACAATGTATGACGATGGAGACAACCTGAGCTGGCAGGTCTGGAGAGTAGAGTGAGGTTACCTCTCCACATACTACTCACCTGCCAGATTGACAATCTCTGTGGTCAAAGAATAATGTCACAGTTACAAAGTCATGGGGGACATGTGCTTGCTGTCCATCATTAGCGGTGAAGTTACTCCTTCAGAGACTGAGATCAGATTATATTTTGCATTATGTCCGATTTCTCTTATTACAGCTCAGTGTCTAGGACAACTTCACACACAATATTCACACACTGCAGCATTTTGCTTTCAGGGGTGATTCCAGACCTGGACAGAATAAGGAGGTTTGTTTGTTTTTTTATTTAAAAAAAAAATTAAATTAAATTAAAAAAAGTAGGAGACTAAACCACACAAACTGTGTTTCATCAGTTTGAGGCACATATTCATCTCCAGGTCAGGATAGCTGTAGCAGGGATGTGCTGAGTTCACAGACTGACCTGGGTAAAGGTACGTTCCACCACGGTGCTGGCGCACAGAACCTGAGACTGGGGGCCTGCTGTCTTTATGTCCTGCAGGTTCTGCTCCCGGATCTGGAAAAAAAACAAAAACAAAAAAACAAAAACAAAACATTCAAAGTCGTAAAGCAAGAATAAGCACACAAGCTGCAGTCTTATGAAATATTTTGATGCACAGATAACACAATACCAATAATAATCACCAGGAAAACAAATTAATAGAAATGTTTTAAAAAGCTGTGATACCTTATTCCTCATTTCCAGGACTTCCTTTGGGTTGGTGTTCAATGGGATGAACTGATTGGCTACGGCAGCCTGGCGGAGGCTGTCTTCCTTTGTCCACTGTAAACACCAAACACCATGTTAAAAAAAAACAGAATTAGAACAGATGAACTGATTCACATAAAAACCCAGGCACACAAATAGATTTTAGACAAAATACTATGCAGGCTTCACAATACAAGAGTCATGCTGAACTGAAATGTACAACGTTGGATGAATATAAAAAAGTTAAAATATAAAAAGGTGAACCAATGATGATGAGGCACATTTAGGAAAAAATGTTTCATTCATATTTTAGTTTCTGCTTTTTAGGGGAGTGAGTGTTCTACGTTATTAAATAAAGTACATTATCTCTAATGCCCATTTATCCACCCATGCTATTAGATTATATCATTACGCACTACTGGGAAAATAATCTACTCTAAAAGAGTCTAGCATGTTTGATTTGTGCACAAACACTGAATTGAACAGATCCTAAATGATCTAAATGGCGAGCATTAGGACTGTCATGGTAAATTAGGTTGCATTTTTACATGCGTGTGTTTCACAATAAACTCAGGAAAAAAATCAGGAAGACCTGGGAGACTCCAGGAATGATGCTGTTGTTTTCAGTTTCAGAGTTAATAGATGGTGAACTACATTTCAGACGAAACTGCTAACGGCTGTATTCTGTAATTGGATCATCTCTTAGTACATTTCTTGTGGGAAGAAGCTGCTGAAAATACTGATCGTTGGTCATTTTACTGGCAGCTATGGAGTAAAGCTTGTACGACCGACAAAAAATAAACAAAAAACAAAAAAACAACAGGCCTCGAGCAAGAACCACTTGTGCGTTCTTAAATGAGAGTCTGACGCTCTCCAAAAAATTTCAACTGAAATTTTATCTGAATGAATTTGGTCTGCAGTATGAATGTAGTCTTTTCACTATTTGATTAACACTGAATGTAAATTGTCCACAAACTGTCCAGAACCGGCACCTAACAAGAAAAAACGCCTGTTGTGTTTTAAACGTCTTCCTGGTGGTTATACGCTCCTTCAACTTGCTGCTCTTGAGATGACCAGTGTTGGTGATGCTCTGTCACAGAGTGATGAAAACATCTTGCACACGACATTTGTCATCATCATTGATGTATTGTTAGAATCAAAAGTAAACAAAAAGGGAGCACACTGAAGATCAACTGAAAACATCACAGGATGAAAAAAATAGGTGAAACAGGAGAGGGAGGGGGGAGGTGAGGGGTAGTGGTGGAGAGAGGTGAGGGAGGGGTGGTTGGCTGGGTGAGTGGGTGGGTGACTGAGACGATATGGCTGGCTTACGAAGCGAGGGTGGCAGTGAGGGGTGAGCTGGCATCACCAAAGTCATTTCCCAGGCTGATACACAACAACAAGGACGACAGAGATAAGAGAGAAACACACCCGAGGACAATCGTCCACGCTGGGACAAAAAATAAATAAATAAATAAAATATCTACAATATAAGACAAGAGTGTATCTGTCCTGCTGAGGATGAAACCTTTTATTGTCTTGTTAAATAGGTTCTTCTCAATGTGAATGAATATCCCATCTACTGTTCATTAACCTGGTAATGCTCAGCATGATTGAGGGAAGAAACAAAAGTCTGCACCCATTTCTTACACCAAACTGAATGATCAGCGTGTGAATACACAAATCAAATCTTCAGCTTCCATGCAAAATACTTCATCTTTAGAAACTAAGCATGTCAGCAGTAAGCGTGAGCTCATGACTTCATTCCTGCGTTCACTCCGAGCCTGGCTGGTAAGCTGCCAAACCAGGGGCTAGATGAGGAAGGGTTTCTGGATGGAAGCAGCTGGGTTGGGTTGGTTGAGTATGAGATGAACATGTAAACACGATATACTCACTGAGATCGAGTCTCACAACACAACATTTCCTACTTTCCCAACAGGAGATAATTGATTCAAAAGTCAGGTCAAATTTCATGGCTTTTGTTTCGTTTTCTTTTTTCCTTTAAACAAAATCCACTCATGCAGGCCTTGAGGTATTCAAAAAACATTTTCAGAGTCAAACTGAAACCAGAAGAGACAACAAAAATAATATAGGAAATGAAAACATACAACTGAGAGCAGTTGCACATGTTTGATATAAATAAAAGTTAGAAAAGCAGGCTGCATAACTCTTAAGCCAAGGAAATTTCTGCTTTGCTGTATGAGCTTAATTATTATTTAATGATTATCAAAAGGTTTATTATGTATCTAGCATTACTCTGGAAATCTAGCTTGAGACATGCCACCTCCCTTTTTTATGTGGGCAATGTAAATTTCTACTAAATACACTTCAGCCTTAGGAAACTCACCCTTGGGAGCATTTTAAATGCCATTCCCTCAAATCTCGCTGAACTTACTTTTTCTTGATCTGTTACACTGGACTTGCTTTGAGCAACAAAGTTAGCCAACTTCAAGATGCAGAGACAAAACTAAAGAGCATGTATTACAGGGTGAGCAACAATGTGGTTGGCAGCAACATCACACTGTCTGTCCACATTCACCTGCCCACACTTGAGGACTCATGCCACACCCCTGCTGCTCGCTCCTCTGGGAAAAACATCAACACCAACAATGCATTTCACTACTACACATGCAGTGGGGCATGCTGTGGGCAGCTGGCCAGGCATCACGAAGCGTGAGGAGACCAGGGAGGAAAACAGAGCCGAGAGTCAATAAATAATCACAGCTATGTTGCAAAGTAATTAACGGAGCAGAGGTAGCTGCCTTAGAAAGGTGGGTTAATAGGACATCTGAAATTACAGTGTGCAAAAGGCTAAAAGTAGTGAAAAGCTGGATTTCCCTAACCCACATTTTAGCCTGCAAGAAATGGTGACCAAAAAATAAAGGTTTAAATTTTTCCTCCTCACTGTCTCCCGAACATCAGGATGCCAACCACCTACCCATTTCCACCAACAAGGTAGCTGTAAAATCTATACTATGAACAATAAGGTAGGCACAGACCAAGCAGTTGGTTATACAGCTTGGCACGCAGACACCGGACGAGAGAGACTGCAGCAAGGGTTTGACGTGATCGTGTGTTATGTTCGTCCACACCTTAGGCTTCGACTTGGGGCTGCTGCCGTCGGGCCCATCCTCGTAGGGCTCGTCGGGCCGGCCACTGGCATTGAGCCAGCGGGTCTTGTCACGCTGGCCGCGCTGGAAGCTGTGTTTCAGCGGGGAGCGAGCACCTGAGTCGCTGTCCTCCCCGTATGAGTAACCACCATGGGCAGAGGGAGCGATCTCCACATCACTGTACTTTTTACCTTTGTCTCGCAATGCCGGGCAGCGGTAAGGATAGCCCGTCCTGTAGCCCTGGGAGACAGGGAGACAGAAAACAGGGGTTTAGAAAATGGTTGATTCAAAAAGTAAAGAGTTATCTAGAGAAGTGGGGTCAATTTTCCCCCCCTCTCTCTTTGTACACACCAAGTTGTCGAGCATTCTCATGAGAGCCTCAAATTCCTGCTCCCCGACTTGCCACTTGGGGTGTGTAGAGGACCCGTCGCCGGCTGGCTCAGGGACCCTTGGACGAGACTTGTATTTCCCCGGGTCCAGCATCACCAGATTATCTGGCCCTCCAGCGCTGGCCAGTGTTCGCACCTGGAAAATAAGTGGGGTGGGGTGGGGGGGGTAGGTACAGACAGAAAAGGACAAACAGATCCAGAACACAGAAGGGAAAAAATGCGGACATGATAAGTGATATGTGCAGACACACAAACATCCAATATAACACACACACACATTTATGAAGACAGTGAACATATATGAAGATGCAGAGACAGGAGACAAAAACAATTGTTAGGAAAATGCAGACAAACAAATGGTGCATAATATCACAACACCCTATAAATAATATATGGTCGTCTTGGCCATACTATAATGCTAAGTATCTGATGAAGTAAAGTTTCTTAATGATTTAAGGAAGGAATGTTCCCTGTGGTACAGAAAGTTATTTCATTTACATTTAACAGAAGTAACAACAGCATTTAGTCAGCACATATTATGTGTCCTACCTGGATCTCACAGGCAGTGACCAAGTTGTGAATGTAATAGAAAGCTTCCTCTACTGTTTCCCCAACAGACACCAAGCCATGGTTCCTCAAGATGAGCACCTGGGACAGAGAAAGAATTAAAATGTGGCAAGAAAAGGCCACACACAAAACACTACTCACTCCATTGGTATTGCTGAGGTATTGCGTTCACATTGCCAAAAACAGTATTTTGTGAGGACACTGTGACCTTGACCATTGATCTTTAACCACCAAAATCTAAATTAGGCATATTGAATGTTTATGCCAAATTTAAAGAAATTCCCTCAAGGCATTATTGAGATATGGTGTTTATGAGACTGTGACAGATGAATGGACACAGGTATAAAAATAATTGACTATATGCATTTATGAAGTTCTAAATAAAACATTTCCTCAGCTATGGAAGCAATATTTCTCCCTTTCATTTTCAGATACACACACACAGCTATTACCTTGCTGTTAGGCCCTATGTTCCTCTGTATAAGAGGGCTCTCTTCTTCATCCACCAGTATGCCATGGTAGTCATGGTAGGCCACCTCGCCTAGAGACAGCGCCTCAGGTGAGATGGGCAACAGGCCGCATTTCATGGCCGAGACCTACAAGCAAAAACACCAGGTCCACAAAACATAAGACTATGATGCACCTAGGTCAGTGACTGTATTGCACTTAATTATTGTGTATATGCAAGCCCTTACCGCAGCTCCCGCAGGTGTGTGTATGTGTATGATACACTTGACATCGGGCCGTGCAGCGTAAATGGCAGAGTGGAGCATGAAGCCGGCCTGGTTGACTCCAAGGTTGGTGCTGCCCCGGTCTACTATCTCACCTTGGAGGTTAATCTTCACCTGAAGGGCAGGGACCAGACAACAAAGTATTGGTCAAAGCGATAGGTTTAAGGTTTGGCCAGGAATCTCAAGCAAACAACAAACATTTTTCAAGTGAATGCATCTAAAGAGAAATAAATAAAATAACAAAAAAAAAATTTAAATGATAAAAATTAAACTGATATAAAAGTGGAAAAAATATGCAAATCAGCACAGACTCACCAGGCTGGAGGCAGTGACTTCACTGTACAGGAGCCCAAAAGGAACAATGAGGAAACGCTCCTGGTCTGAATTCACCCTGACCTACAAGACAAGAAAACAGTCGCATTAGATTAACACTGTTACACGGCACCTGGCAAAAAAATTGAGCTTAACTAATCAACTAATTAAGGCTGCTGGCCTTCATGTATGAGAAACCCATTAAATGAAATATTTACAAAGATATGCTCTGGTTTGACAGCTTTTTATAAAATGATTAAATGATACCTTTACAGTTAATTTTTCAGTTTAAGATATAGTCAACTACTTTAGATTTAAATCCAAAAGCCTTATTGTGAATTTTATCTTTATTGAATTGCTGAACAAACAAACATCGGCTGATGTAGTCTGTTGTATTATAAAGAGTCTTACTGTAAGATGGTTATAGATGAGCTCGGACCAGCCAAACAAGTCAGCGAGCCGATAGAAGGCAGCCAGCTTGCAGCGGAGTAACTTCTCGCCCTTGTCGTAGGAGATGGAGTCTGAGCCTCGCAGATCATTCACAGGAGTCACCATGCCCAAACCTGAGAGGAAGAGATGCAACAGACAGGAAATTGAATATAAGAGCAAAACTTAATAAAATACAGTTCTCTGTGTAGAGCAAAATGACTACCATTCCCAATTCTTTGACAATAGGGAAAACAATCTCACTTACAGATAATAACCATTAGGTGGAGTCTTCCTATGGAAATACGACTGGACTCTTTGTCCAGAAATTTTCTCGGGCATACGCTGCGTTACTCATTGTGAGTGCAGACATAGCAGGGTTGAGGTCAAAAAGCCACACACACTCAGTTCTCTTCTCTGCTTACTCATGTTGAGCGCTGCCATGCCTCCTTGCGGTGCAGCGGGATACATGGAAGGCATGCTGGTGGTCATGAAGTCTGCGATCTGCTGCAGAGCCAACAGGCTCGTGGGCGTCTTCCCCTTCTTCAGCTGATCCTGGATCATTGTCTCCAGCTCCTCGCAAAATGCCTGCCGGTCATCAACGCAGACAGATAAACACAAAAATATGTCAAGAGCAAAAAAAAACAGAAAAAAAAATAGCCCCAAAGCAACAGGAACAGAGGGTATATTTTATTCTATTATTAGTATTATTACTATGCTTTTCTACGATTTAGTTGTCACTATTTTCAAGTTTTTTCACTCAGGTATGTAAATTCATTTGCTCTCATGCACCATGAGAGCAAATGAATCCTGTTTTTCAGGACAGTGCTTTTCAAACAAACATACAATAGACCTTTAAACAGTGCTGTTCTCTGTCCTGGGCATTCAGTTGGTCACAGACACACTGCTGATGGAGAATAAACTAGATCCATCATGTGATGTTGAGAGGGCCGCAGTCCTTACACTAAAAGAAGCCTATTCACTTTTGATAAAGCTGGCTGTGGCAGTGTGCATTTATCAACTGTGACCATTACGATAGTGAATGTACAGCAAATGTTTTTTTGTGTTAACTTCCTGATGCACGATATAAAAACGACAGAATCTGAACATAGAAACATGTAGAACAAATATCTCTGTTCCACTGACCGGGCTCTGTAGTATCATGGAGACCCTCTTCCTCTGCTCCATCATGTTGAAATCCTGCCGCAGGTCGGGCGCCATGTTCCTCTCCCTCTGGTACTCTGGACTGCTCTCGTCCACCCGGTCGAAGTACCGCTCCTTGTGGGGGGCTGTGGTAGGAGGAGGGGCCGTCACTACTCCGGCACCTGACTCGCCGTTCATCCTGGGCTGTCCTCCTGCAGGAGAAAAAAAAAAAAGACATTTAAACCATAACTTCCTCATGTGTGCATTTCTACACATTATCCTACCACAGTCTCTTGCTGAGGTCAACTCAGTTACATCATCATTGCAATTAAAATCACACACCAACAAAAACAGTGTCAGTCAGTTAGTAAAACAAGGTTAAAAAAAAAAAGAATCATTAATGATCATATAGTCCAATATTATGTAATAAGACGTCCTTTTTGTAGAGGGCCTGGTGCCCTGTTCAAAGTACAGTGGACACAACTGTGGCCCAGAGCAGCTTTCTGACCATGATCTTTCAGATAAATGACATGTTTTGGCCTTGAAATGCACTGGAATGATTTTGCATCATTACTATACTGCTCATTGCTACTCCATACAGGGTTACTACTTACATCCATACAGTTATTATCATACAGCTATTTCGCAAAGGTATTGCACAAGTACTCAGCAGACAACTTCAGGTATGGGAGTCGTATTTGGGAATGAAGCAGTTTTATTGGAGCAGAGGAATTAATCAATTAATTAATAGGAAAATATCATTAAGATGCCAATGGAGGAAACACTGAGAACGTTTTCCCTGGAAAATAATAAGGAAATGAGCTTAGTCAGTCATTAGCCCAGAAAGCCAATCACACAGACCACACTCCCTCCTACTTCCTGTCATGGTCAGTGGTCATGTGGCTGCTGTTCCTAGCCCAAAGAGGTTTCAATTGATCTCCACAATGCGTTTCCTGGAATCACAACACAACTGTCAAGGCTGAGCAAAGGAAAGGAAAACAAAAATTGGAAATACAGCCAAAGGTCTCTTTACCATTCACCCTAAAAACATCAGAACTAAGAAGTGACATTTTTCACCGCTTTCCTGGATTCATTGGCATTTTAAAGACTAAAAGATTAATTAGATACTCAAAATAATAATTGGCAAATTAATCCATACTGAAAACAATCGCTAATTGCAGACCTTGCTCGTATATTACCACACTTTCCATGAAACTGTTGCCCCCAAGAGAGTTAAGTGGCAACAACAGGGAGAGATTTGGAGCCATAGAGAGAAGAGAGAGACAGATTTCCGATAGATCCATGCCCATCCAGCTGGCTGGGTGTATGTGAGGATAAATAGCCTCCACCTGTCTCTCAGAAGCACAGACTTCTCAAGCTCTGACTCTGAAGGACACTGACAGACCTTTCAGCATAGGGAAATGTGTGTGTGCAAGCATGCATGGGTAATGGAGGGGTGCTCTGGCAGAAACTGATGCAGCCCATTAGTCTGCATCAATACAAATGTTCAGCCAAAACTGCCATGACAACTGTAGACCAAACCCAAAGCATCCAGTGTCACACTGAGAGCTGACAGACCCCCTCTCTGTTTCTGCCCGCTTTTATAGGTGTTCTGAGATTTTCCACAGAATCAAACCCAATATTTTCACATGCCTCAGGTCACCTGTTCCAATCAAGGTTCCTGTGTCTTCACGCTGTTTGGCTAATTCTGGCTCGACAATGACTTTGTCTGTAATCACCTCACAAGCAAATTAAATGAGGGGAGATGGAATTATCACAAACAACAGCATTGAAGGGCATCACTACATTAACTAATGTCATGGACCACAGCCAACATTTAAAAACTGTATTTAGCTTTTGAAAAAGGGAAAAAAAAAAAAAAAAACTAATATCATAAATTAATTTACACTAAATGCATGTAAATGGCTTGTTTTTTTTAAACTCATTACAGCAAATTTTAACTTACAATTTAACAATTTCTAAAGAAACAGCAGAGGGAAGAAACAATCTGCGACACAGAAAGGAAAGAATATGAGAAACGCAGGTGGCACGCTCTCTCTGCAATTATTCAGGGAGAAAAACTCAGTTGCTCTGTCTCACTCGCTTGATTAGGACCTCAGTTATTGACAGAAGAATAAGGACATGAGCAATTAGCTCTGGTGCCAAACACACTCATTAGGGAGCAAGAGTGAGTCCCATTCCCTGGCCCGGTAATTAATACAATTGCACCTCGAAAATGTGAAGCCAAAACAGTGCAATGCACATGAAAACCTGCCAAATGCACGTCCTTAAAAGTCACAATGAAGGTTTTATTTGTGAGTTGGGTACAAGGTACATGGCGACACTAGGGTTTTCAGCTGACTGACCCATTGTAAGCCTGGTTGACAGGAAGAGGGTCTTAATGCTTCTAACGTCAGTGAGATCTTGTTCGCTTTGGTTTGACTTGTTTATGCTGCGTTTGCTGTCTGTTGGTGTTTACTAAGAGTAGCACTGAGGCAAAACAAACATGTCTGCTGCTGACAACAGGGCAACTGCAAACAAAGGACAAACACACTGAAGGATTAAACATTCATACTGTGCTTCCTGCTGACCTTTTTTATTCAGGAGATTAATAGAGAAATCCATTTAAGTGCATCATTTTTAACTATTATTTAACCAAAAACTGCTGCTTTCTATAGACTTAACACTCATTTATGAGACAACTGGACCACAACTAATAATTATTTTCACCACTGATTAATATGCCAATTGTTTTCCTGATGAATTAACTGGGTGGTTGTTTTGTCTTTAGAATAACGCAAAAATATCTATGTTTTCTCACAGCCAAAGGTAACATCAGCACGTCTCGTGCTAAACCCAAACAAAAAGACCATTGATGAATATACAATAATAGTTGCAGATGAATTTTCTTGTTATTGATCAATCCATTATTAATCGACTCAGTGCTTCAGCTCTACAGCTGTCGAAGAGATTCTGTGGTTTACATGATAACAGACATTTCTGCTGCAGTTAACAAAAGCAATACAAAAGGTTTGGAGGTAAACTGGTGTATTGCAGTTTCACCAAGAGCTCAGAATTTAGGCTTAATATAAATGCTAATCTTGCTTGCTCACTAAGATTCATCCCTGTGCACTAAAGCACTGCAGGGATAGTGTAACAGGATCCATTCGATTGCCTCTAGAGGCTGCCATTAGCCCAGACAGGAGTCCAACACTGCGGTGCTCACTACCACAAAAATCTGCCAACACCTGCAAATACAGGGTAGATGAAGTGTAAGAATCTCTAAAACTGAAAGAAGAAGCCAGATCAGGGGGCCAGCTTTCAAATATTCTTCTGTTTCTTGTTGTGCCCCTGCTATCACCTTGATGCATAAACAAAGGGTAAAGATAATACTGGCTGCATCGTGAATTCACAAAAATTAATAGGAAAACTAAATCAGATAATTTCCACTGCCGTGTTCAGGATCATTTTTGAATTAACTAATCTCCAGCTGCACGTTGCCTTACAAAAAATGTTAACTGAATCACTCCAGCTGTGCGATGCTACACACCGTTGACATCTCTGGTGCATCTTTTTCTCCTGCTTATAAACAAAGTGTTCAGCGTTGTTTGTTTCTTCTGAGTGATGCAAGATCAACAATGGCCATAGATGCAGGAAGGCCTCTCTTTCTCTCCCTCTCATCTACGCACAATGTTGTCATCTCACAACCAAAGGCGCCCCCGCCTCACCAGAACCCCTGTTTCTCATCTCTCTCCCTCAGAAATGTAGGCGCAGGGGCTTGGCTAGCCTCCACTCCTGTTAAAGAGTGCAATCACTATGGAAACCAAACATTACCATGGTAACATGAGACAGCCTTTCAAAGATTAGTGTTATGTAAGAACAGCTGTAGGCCAGCATCTCACTGCAAGCCAGTCACAAGGCGCACATCTTTAAACCAATGTGCAAGTCATTTTAAATTAGACTTAAAACAACTCAGTGACTTCAGGTCAGAACTATTCCGGCATTTCTAGACTTTCAATATAAACTGAATTCAAAAATAGCAATGGAAATCTGAAATTGCTAAATCAAATACTATACTTCTACAGACTATTGAACTAATTAATGAAATGAAATAATGTGATTTCCCAGGGTTCAGCAAACCAAACACGCTTGTTCTGTTATAAAGGTACAAACAGAAAGCTCAGCTCCAGACATGTCACTGTGCATCAGGAGCCCCTGTCATTTTGAATCAGTGAGTTGGTGTCATAACATGATGTTAGGGCCAATCATGACAACCAGAAAGTGCTCAGCTCCTCCACTTGAACCCGACATAGGAGGTGTCAAATAAGATGAACATGAAAAATGCAACAAATGTACAAATGGAACATCTTGTGAAGGCCTGTCTCGCTAAAGGCAGATTCACCTTTTCCTCCATAACCTCACCCATTAGATAAATCTGTATCCATCCTCTATTAGTGGAACCGTGGGTGTCTGTCTGAAGCTGCGACTTATTAACCACCCTGCAAATGTCTGACCAGAACTCAGGCCCGGTGGGTTTGGAAGAAAGGATCAGCTTCTCTAGGCTCTGGCTGATGGCATGTGTCAAACAGTCTTATCTTTAAGGAGTAACAGCAAAAGCCTTGAACCTTAGGATGCTGTGGTGAAGACCTGATGAAGACTTAACACTTTCACTGAGGACTGCCTGTGTACTGAGGGCCAGCGATATGCAGAACATGTGACAGTGTGTGCACATTAAAAGCTATTTCTGCCTTGGTTTTCACTCTGGATGTGGGAAACCCTTGGACTATGTGCAGGATTTTCTTCATCTCTAAGCAACAGGAAAATGTTGTGATCATGAATCAAGGATCACATTCATATAGTAAAGTATAAAAGCCACCTGCTTTTGTGTGAGAACTCAGGAAACATTTTGATTTGTCATTATTAGAAACAAGTGTTTTTACACTTTATGCTTCAGTGATAAACAAATGGCAGCCAAAGACTTGAACCTGTTATACCATCTCCCAGAGGACACTAGGCTGTATTTGCTTAGTTGTATTGATTCACAGGAAACTACCAGCTTAACTGAAAGGACAGAAGTAGTCTTGTGAGAATGGAAAGCATCTTTTATGTCACTTTTCAAGCCCTGGCTGCCACATTTCTATTGTTCCTTCTTGATGGAAACAAAACTTGTAAATAGCTCCTTTAAAGCTATAATGTACAGTGTAAAATTGTAGTGAGATATTCAGATGAATCCCAGAAAGCAGGAGTGGCAAGTGTAGATAATCATGATAAGTCTAATATATTAGGATATCAATAGGCGCTAACATAGCATGATAACATTTTCTAACTGAAGCTAAATACATTTGATTTGTTACAGATATCTTATGAACCAAAATTAAACTTTTGACTTGAGTTGTTTGTTGTTATATTCCAACTGTCGCTGCCATCTGTGAATTAAGCACCTGACAATTCAAGGTTCACGGCAACCTCTGCGCCTACCAGGGTGATGTGCATGTATAAACCCAATGATGAAAATGAGCAGGATACTGTGGGGTTAGAGAAAGGGTAGAACTTCCTCTTCAAGACTGATTCAAACTGATGTGCTGAACTTACTATGACACCACTTAATACAGATGTTTCCATTGGCAGCAGAGGCAGTTATGACACAATGACAGAAAGAGAAAAAGGCAGAGATACTATTGGAAGAGGAGCATCAGACTGTCTGCTGTCCCAAAGTGATTCTCTTTAAACTGCTCGGCATATATTGTACATATTTCAATTTCATCATAATTCTCTTTTGAGAGACGGAAGCTTTCACTAAGAAAAACTTTTCTGCGTGACTAAGCTCAATGAAAAAAAGATCAATTTAGTTCTATCCAAAAATATGCCAATCAAGCAATTGCCAGTGAAAAGATCATTGTGTGTGTGTGTTTAAAAAAAAAAACAAAACTTCAGTCTTGCTGGTCTTTCTGTAACAGTCTCATTGCATGTTTGTGTGTAGTTGCAGTTTTGAGACATTGAAGGGAAGCACTTAGACAGGGCTCTTTATATCTCTGAGCTGGATGCCTATCATTACTGGGTATGAGGAATTCATGAGCAACTGCTCTTTAGTGTCTGTGTCTGTGTCTCTGTGTCTCCGTGTGTGTGTGTGCGTGTGTGTTTTACGGACCCTAACTACTATGGCTGGTAGAAATGCCTTAGGTGTCATTTCAGCACTGCCCCATGTATGGTCTTGTGCACCTGACAGTAATCTCTGGTGTTATTTACAACACGAGGCAACAGTACACAAATTGAAATACAGCATTTGACAAAATCAAAAAGCAACAACAGATGTGCACATTATTGACTTTGCTGTTCAAAACACATTGCTTGGGGAAAGATGGCCAGGAAATTGGATTTTCAAAATTACTCCGCTTCAGTTACTGGCATCATGTTTCTCAGTATTAATATCAAACCATACTGCTTGCAAAATTGGCATTTTAATATATTTAGTATCTTTTGTATATTCCACATATAAACATATACTTGATTTGAGAGTCATGGATAATAATGAATCTATACCACATTTTTTCATGTACCAAGCAGCATCTAGAGTCTAATAAATCAATATATGAAAATAATCTTTAGTTGCAGCCCTGGTCTGGACAACAAAATATTAAATAAACTGTGCCAGGCTCTTTGAAGTCAGGCAGGCTGGCCTGGAGATACCATGATTAAAGTTCATTGTGCCACCGAAGAGGCTGTCACTTTATCATCCACCTGCTTTGTCTTTCCATTTTACACTATGGAATCGTTTTTCAGAGCAGTTTCCAGGTAGTCGGGCTTTATCAACTGATGAAAACCTTGTGAGAAACAGGGCAAAGAGCAACTGAAATTAAAGCTCTAACTCCATAATGTGACCTTTTCCCAGGTTGATTTACAAACCAAAAATGTAATTAATGACCTCAAGACTAATAACAGCCAATAGATACTCCATTTCATTTGAGAGGAAGAGAAAAAAAAGCTTCTCAGGTGAAGCCAACAGATTTTTAGTAAGCTGACTGGCAGAGCCACGCGAGACACCAGGTTGTGTTAGCATGTTAGTACAGTGGTCTGGGGTTTATCTGGCTGGCACACGTCATATGGGACAGAGTGGTGGAAGATTGCTCTCTGAAACAACACGCTCCGCCCTGTACAGTTCCCCTAGTTTCACACTCCAGCCTGTACTATCATGTGTGCATCTGCATAGCATTGTGCTGGCTAAATATTTGACCCAAACATAGCTGCACATATTGACATGATCTGTAGTGACCTCTGCAGAAGGAGCTCAAGTTCAAGAATGACATTACATATTACATATCTAACTTTAAAAAAAGCCTCCTGAAGACCCACTAAGTGATCACATATGGGGAGGAAGAAAGCAAAGAGTGAAATAGAGAGAAAAGATATGAAATGAGGAACACATTTTCAGCTGCACTGCAGTCAAGGGTGTGGGTGTGGGGAGTGGGAGTAAAACAAACACAGAGCTCTGTATCTAGAGTGATTGTACATGTATGTGCGTAGTAGTGTGGAGTGTGTTGAGGGTGGCAACACAGAGCCAGACTGACAGAGCCAAGCTGCCTCCTCCTTTGGGACTTTCACTCATTCTAACTGAATTACCAAATCCAGGGAGTTACCGTCCCTTAACGCACACACACACACACACACACACACACATACACAATTTATCTTGGCAGTTTGGTCTTGCTAATCCTTATACTCTGTAAGGGGGAAGGGACTTCACAGTGCACTTTAAAGAGAAGCCAAACTCAGTAACAGCACAGTGTTTATCTCCTTCAGTTTGGGCCTGAAAGCAAACAACTAACTCTCAGTCAACAATGCAAAGAGGCTCATTTAAAAAAAAAAAAAAGGGATTCAGGCTTATGTCAGATCTCCTTCATCTAAGATTATTTGACTATAGATTAATCTGCCTATTGGTCATTCTGCATCAAAACTTAAGTCTGTAAAATGTATGAAAATAGTGACAAGTTGTATCGGATCAACAGCCCAAATCCTGAAGTGAAATCAACTCAGTGTTATAGAAAATGGAAGCAAATTATAACATTTGAGAAACTTAAAGTTGTAAATATTTGAATTTGTGCTTAAATGAATTTAAAACTACATTTTGATTAATTACATGCACTGGGTGTTTCCATGCACCATCATTGTAAACTGGACATTAAGATGTTGTCCAAGTTATTTATTTTATTTATTTTTTATTAGTTTATAAGCATTTTATTCATGGTTGATGTGATTTGGCTGCTGTAACTGTGAAATCCCCCACTGGTGTTAACAAAGTAGCCTCCTCTATCTGACTTATTGGTCTTAAGCGGATTTGCAAGGCCCGTTTATTTCAAATTGAATGTGCAGGGTTGATATCATCCATCTGACTCCGGACAGGAAACTGCTCCATCACCTCACAGCTGAAATCCCCCTGCTTTCAACACACGCCCAGACCAGGAACAGCTCCCAGTGCACAAACACCAGACGATGAAGCGAATGCGTGTGTGTGTGTGTGTGTGTGTGTGTGTGTGTGTCAACCTGAGCGACACTAAAGTCCGCAATTACACGGCTACAGTCGTTTACCTGTGCGCATGTGAAATGCAAAATAATGCAACCAGGGCCTTACTCGGGCAGCAGCAGGCTAACGATACTTGGAGCCAAACACACCGGGCACGAAGTGTTTGTGTGTGCGTGTGTCCCTGGACTGTTTTTGTTCAACACGGGGAACCGTCCATGATGAGGTGAAGCTATTAAACCGCACTAAAACACACAGGTAGTCGTGTTACAGTGAGAAAAACGTGCTCGGCCGCCTCTCTGCAGACTCTTCAGACCAAAGGCAACATAGTAGCAAAACAGTGGGAGTGCTCGCTACTCTGAAGCACAAGGAGAAAGACTATGGCCCCAACCAAAAAAAAACACACACATGGGGCCTTGTTGCATTGGACAAACACATCCGCCAAAATGCAAACAAGTATCGATCATTTCAGGGCTTACCCTCTCTTTGAAGAAGTGATGAAATATAAACAACGCTCGGTGAAAGCTGCTCGGTGAAAGCTGCGCGGCGGGTTTCACTATCTTTATCCCCAACCCTGGTGATCTCAGAGTGGGTTTATCTCCTGCGCTCGTCGGCCCTGCGTGGTCGCTCCGCCCATCCACCATCACCCCCACTTGGGTGCGGCAAACGGGTTAATCCGCGGCAGCTCGTTGGTCGCCCGCAGCCACGTGACGGCGCCGGGGCGAGCGGTTGGCTCGGTGGCCATGAGCCCGCCCCGCAGAAAAGGGGCTTTGGGTTTATTGCTAAAATCTAATGCAATGAAGCTTCGCGGAAGATCAGGGTCCAGCCAGGTGCCTGTCAGATACAGAAGATAGACATAGTTTATATTCCAGACAATGAGCAAATTGTTTGTCTTATCATAGTCAAAATTATAATTTAATAAAGCCCAAGGTGATTTAGACACATAATGATTTAAAACAGACGTTATGTTGGTTAGTTTCCTAACCAACATAAGTTTGTTATTCAAAGTTAACTTTTGAATTGAGTCACAATAATGATGAAATTAACAATTAAATCATTTAAGCCTCGTGTCTTTGTGCCTGTGTGAACAGTCAATCAGATTTTTATTAGGGGGAAATAAAAACAATCTCCTTGTAATTTGCAGCTGTGGTGCCATAGTCAGGGAGACTATTTTAAAACCATCTTGATGGCAATCAAGGTCAATTACATCACACTGATTGTATGAACACAGGTAATGCACAAAGTGTAAAAAAAAACAAAACAATCTTAACCACACACTAGGGGGCGCTGTTAGTTTTTACTTTATGTTGGAGAAGTGAGGCGGGATTTCCGGTGAAAGCTTTACCCATTGTCATCTTTGGTACAATCTCACAGGTACAATATATGTTTCCTTTAATTCTTTATTTTAATGAACACATGGGCATTAACAGTGTGTGCACATAAACTGTCTGTATCGGGGGTAGGCCTACATATACAAGAGTGAGAACAAAAAGCAATGCAAATTCAAAAAGAATTTAGCTTTTCATCTGCCCAAATTTATTATATAACAATCATCTTTAAATACCTTGTTAATAAGGTCTCTTAACGTGGTGCCATATTCATGCAGCTCCATATTTCTCTTGTTGTATATGTCATTTTCCCAGCAGAGAATTAACAGCACAACATCCATCTCATTACCTTTAAAACATAAAAAATAGGCCCACGTCTTCATCATTCTCACAAGTACCAGACGTTCATGGTCTATTATGCCGGAGCACAGATGGACTCATTACATAACTTCAGCAGAAACTGCACAAATAGGGACAATTATAGGATTTCATCAAACACAAGGATGACTTGTGTAGTACTTTCCACTAGATGGTGCTGCTTTGACACACTACTTGCACAACATTGGTGTTACATGAGAGCCAATAGAGGATAGGGATTTATTTAGGTTTTATTATCTACACCTAAAACTGAAACCAATGCAGCAGCTCTGCAGTAAACCGTACCCTCACCACAGTTATAATGCTCACTTGTTGTTGTTTTTGGGTCAGTTTAAGAGATCTGTTAATTTTGTGTCATTTTGGAGGCTGCTGTTTGCATGGTATTGTAATTACAAGCGTTTGTAACAATTTGTGCATTCCATTTATATCAATGGGTGTAGGTTAAATAACGGAAACACGTCTCTGTATAATGCAATAGAGTTCAACAACACCACAAAGTGTAGCGTCCAAAAAGATCACACAGTTAAATAAGGTTATAGTTGAATCAGGCTAATAATTAAGCTCCAGTAAAAAAAAGAAAAAAGAAATATGCTTTACTTAAATAAATAAGGGTGGAACTTCAATGGGGAAAGAAGAGGTCATTCAAAGGTTACAACATAAATGAGAAACACAATAAAACTCTTGTGTTTTTCTGCTTTTGTATGTTTGTGAACATATCATGAGGAAGGATCCTAGTCTCACTGTCCCTCAGGAACTATTTCTATTTAGTGGAATTTAAGGCAGCTGCTCAACAGTCTTAGCAGGTGTCTTGGGGGGGGGGACATATTTAAAGCTCTGTTACTGTCAATTGAGATATTTCTGTTACATTTTTATTTCCTTCAAAATACACAATGGATGAGGAAAGGAAACAAGAGCAAATTTGAATCCATCACTGCTCATTACAGTGTATGACAATAGTACCAACTCTATTTATTCTCTGTTTATAGCTGTCAGGCTATGATCCCTCAGAACTACTTGCTGAAAGTATTTTTTCAGATGCCAAAGTTACTGTGTAGACAGAAAACTCAATCTGTGCCAACTCTTGCAATATTAAAAGTTGAATATTTAAGACTTGAAACTCCCGTGTTTACCATGCCATGCATATCCTTTTAATATGGGTGGACCATTGGCCCTGACCTCTGACTCTTATGATGTTAATCCTGTCCCGTACTAGTCGACACACATGCACTCACCCCTTGACTGATCTCAAACCAGTGTTGGCCCTTCCAGTGTTGTGAATAATTGTGGCCTGCCCTGTAGCATGGATACACCAGCTCAGGACTCTAAATATATCCAACTGGTGTGTCTGAAGAGCTCAGGCATGAAGATCATATACTTACACTTGAAATCCACACCTCACTCTATTACTTTCTCATCCATTGTGTGTGTGTGTTTCTGTCTCTCTGTCCATGGTACGTTTACATTTTGGGCATTTATCCAATATTCTTATCTAGACCAGCATTAAAATAAAGTTCACTGTGAAGTGTCCTTCGTGTCCCCGTGTTTGCATTTCCCTCTTTTCAACAAACATCCACAGTTTCAAAATTAAAATGTCATTCTCACGCAGAGTAACAGCAAGTCAGCTGCCAACAAGTAGAACTTGTGTGTCCATGAAAGAGACATGGGAATAAGCAGAGGCGTATTGACAAGACAAGTGAGACCTGTAAGGGTAGAGAAATTTATTATATAGAAACTAGATGAGTAAATAAAATGTTTTCAGAAATACAGACCTGGCTAAGTGGCAACAAATCATTTGAGCTCCAGTATTATGTTTGGGTTTCAGCACACATTCCTCTGTCACCTGTTTTCTCTTAGCAGCACATGTCACAGAGTGAGTGAAGATAAACCCAGCTGCTTTTCGTATTCATTTCAGGCAGCACTTACCGTCCTCTTTTAACTGCAGCCAACCCTCAACTCTAAGCTCTCAAATCATCAGGGGCTGATATGAATATAAACAATTTGTAGTATAGCTGATAATGCCAAGGAATATTGGCATAATTTAGGGTACCTCCTCATTCCTCCTTGTGGACATAAATGGACATTACAGACGTTTTCAAGCTAAATTGGGCAGGTGAATTTCTTTATTCAATGAGCTCACAAAGCAGTCAAAGTGGTAGACAGCAGCTACCTCTGTGCTGCGCTGTTCTATCTTACACCAGCAGCAATCTGTCTTTCACTCAAAGATGGTATTGTATTCAGCCCGCTGTGCCATGGAAAGCCCCACTCCCTCCTCCTCTGCCCTGCACAACGAGACAAGGGTCAGCCTGTCTTTCCTCCACTGTGTTTTTGATTCACTTCTCCTTTAGGAAAATGTTGTACAACCTTTGACCTCCAGCATTGACCTTTTAAACCTGCTGGCTCCACCTACAGAGTCCCCTTCATCCAAGGTTTTAAGGTAACTGACTCCTCACCAGGGCTGTTGCTAGCCCAGAGGACACTGAGGTCATGTGCTCTGTCATTTACGGTATCTGGGTGGTTAAATTACATTAAAACTAATTTAAATTTTATGATAACACACGTACTACATGTTTCAGGCAGATTTTGATATTTTCAAGATTAAAATGACTTAAAATCTGACAAAAAAGAAAGTGAAGGCTTTGTTAGACAATGTAAGAGACAAAAATATAAATGAGCAGTTGCATGAAAAATAAATGTTAATATATATATATATATATACACATACGATTGTTTCCTAAGTGAAAAAGTTTCTTTCATGGGGTGTTATAGGATGGAAATTGGACTCAACACATGTATTTAAATAAAGCACCACATTACTATATGAGTGTGCACATTGTAATCACCCTGTAGCAGTTGTCTTTTATGATTTCAGTAGAAACAAAACAAATTTCCCTAGTTATATGGTGTTTTTTATAATGATGCACCAGTTTTTATAACTTGATACTATCTTTTGGCAGACAGTTATTCTGTGATGTGACCAATAAAGAGTGGAGTAAAAAGCAGCCAACAATTTCCGCCTTTCAATTGTAGTGAAGAATAAGGAGCATAAAGTACATAAGGGCATGGTTATTTTTGTCACATTGGTTTATGTATCTGTCAATAACTTGATAAAATATGATTTATATAAACCATGCAATATTGTAATCTACGTCTACGAGTCTACGTCTTAAGTAGTCAGAAACAAATAGCTTAAAAGTATACAAGTAGAGCACTTTCCTCCTCTGGGTTTCAATAGGTCTTTGAGAAATGTACGTTTCTATTTATCTACTTCTTGAAAATATAGACCACTCTCTTGGCACCATATTCAGGCTAGTACAGTTCAGGAAGTATTCAAGTCTTTAGTTAGATAAAATAGGCTACTCATACTAATATTCACAATTAACAGCTATGCATTTAAATAAATATAAGCATCATTCATAGCCTTTTTATATAATGTGATTATTATTGATGCATTTTTCGTAGCCCCAGGTCCTGTCTTTCCTGTAGGTAGGGCTAATTTTGACTTTCATATTTATACGTCAGTCAGTCTATCATTTTATTAATAATTTAAATCTATATCTGTATCAGTAGAGTAGAAGAAGAAAAATATAGCTGGAGTCCAAGTAAGAAAGGTCCGTGTTGACGGAACTTTTTGAAGCTCTATCACCTCCACCACCTCCACCTCCTCCTCACCCACCACCACCACCACCTCCCCCTGCACCCTCCCCCTGTCTTGTTGATATCACAGCCCGGAGCGGTTTGAATCCGGTCCCTGGCCCCAGTCGCCGCCATGCTGAGCTGAGGGAGAGCAGCAAACCAAACTTTGTCACGCTGCCGCTGCTCCTACACTTCGTCTCCGCACAACCCGGGACAAAGAGGCCGAACTTCCCCCCGCGGTGAGTACCCGACGCTCCCGCTTCTGTGCAAACTTTGACCGGGCCACCGCGGAAAGTAGCAGCGACTCTTCTCCGTTTAAAACCTCCCGAGTTATTTGAGCCTGAGCCCTGCTGCTCGTACTCGTGCGTGCCGTCGCGGTCTTCAAGCTCAGCTGCACTTGTTGCACTTGTAGCCGAGACACAATGAAGAGGGCAAAAAAAAACCCCAAAAAACCAACAACTTACATTGTTATTTTTCTCTCTCTCTCTTCTTTTTTTAGGAGCTCTCCCGCGTTTTGACGCAGCTTGAAAAGTTACTATCGAGAGCGTCCTCGCGACGTTTCAAAGACCAATTGCGGAAAAAAAAAAAGTTTGCGGACGACTGTTGCGCTGTAGAGCCCACGCAGCCGCTGTCACTGTCCTTGAGGCGAAAAAAAAAAAAAACTCGTGAATATAATATTACGTGCACCAGACGTGCTCACACAAATCTTTTTAAAGATTAACCCCCCCGCACTTTCAAAATGCCATTCTGGCAAACCAGAGGTCATTCAGGGGTCTCTACCGCTGCATGCATAAATCAAGGGTGCGCTTTCACTGCAACAACAAAAGACCTTTATTGACAGCAGTGCAGCACGTATCCACATAACCACGGTTTATATGAGGTTTGGAGCTTCAAGTGAAACGTGCAGCGTGCACCGTTGTGTGTTTGAAGATGTGTTTTTTGCAGGTCTGGGGGCATCTTGTGCCTGGAGAGGAGGGCAGCTGGGGCCCATCAGTGCATGGTCATAAACCTTCCTGCACCTGCGTGCATGTCTGGGGGGGGGGGGGGGGGGGTAATAATAATAATAAGTTATGGACCTGCTGTCTGTCTCACCACTTGCCCTCTGGCCTGGCCATCTGAATCTCTCCGCGACTTTCTTGGCTCTATGCAGTATAACTCAAAGTACACACATCATCACCCCGTTACTGCTCTTGACCTTCTTCAACCCTGGAATTAAATACTTTTGAGATACAGGTGGAGAGTCGGATGCCTTCACAGATCCCCTTAGTGCTTGTTCTTGTAATTAGAGCTGAAATAATTATTTGGATAGTCGAGCCACAGAAAATGAATTGATTTAGGGCTGTGGCCTAAATATTTCCACTATTATATTATTATCTTTAATTTTGGATATCCCTGAGCCCAAGGTGATGCCTCCATGTTGCTTATTTTATATTGGATATTCAGTTTACTATGAGAAGACTAAGGAATCCAGAAAATATTCACATTTGAGAAGCTAAAACAACTCAAATTAGAAACAACAATGTGTGAGTCAATTGTCAAGCAAAGCTGCTAAAAGCTTGATTTTAAGGTTGCAAATAATTATACTCTTCATTAATTGTTTTGCAATTAAAATGTTGAAAAACACACCTTAAAGGTGGTGAACACATCTGTCTTGTTTTGATCCACCAACAGTTCCTTGACATTTTAATGGGAATTTCACTATTTTTGACTATATAAAAGAATATATTTTTATCTCCTTACAGTTAAGAAATGCACCCTATTTTTTTTGCAGGTTTAGTTTACATTGCATAAGCACTGAGGAATTTTGGAGCACGCCAACTATTTAGTTTGTCCCTAAATACAGCTGTTGTGTTTTCTAAATCAGTTTTGCACAGCTTCGTTAGTGACATTATCCACCCCACCCTGCATGGGATACGGCATTGCTTTCCTCGCGACCTCAATAAGTAATTCTTCTGCCTCATCAAGTTTGATTCCACAGGTCCTTTGCTGGGTCACTTTGGGCATCGTGCGTGGTGGGTGGGGGCATCCACCCAGATCCTGTCAATATGATGAGCTAGCTGGCTGGTGCTTCGGTGCCACCCGGGCAAGCCAGAATCATGTCAGTCAAACCCTCAGGGGAGCGCCGGAGAACTGGCCAGAACAGGATATTGCTGTGTGATCATTCACTAGCAGCAGACAAATCATTAAACCACTGCGTGCTGCTGGGCCGCTCAGGCATCTCTGTCTGTAACACTGACTTTCCCTCAGGTTAGAGGTTGTGTTTGCGTTGCTATTACTGCTGGTTTTGAAATTGCTATTGGACAGAAGGCTCACTCTTGTATATTTAGTATTTTGTATGGAAATAGGGAGGTTACAGGCAGAATTGGGGATTGAAGACAATCATTTTTCTGCTCTTTTCTCCTCAACATTCAAATTGCTATGTGACATTTATGCAGCTTAACTTGGCCTTACCTGCTCTTTATATGAGGAAATCTTTGCACACACAAAGCTCTCGCAGGACTTCCCATTTTAGCAAGTCCTGGGAAAGTTTTGTGTGTGCAAAATGAAGTTAAATTCTATTTATGGAGAAACCAATCTGTTAAGTTTTTCCTTGTTTTTGTTTTCCGTGTCCATTGGAAGCACAGGATTCACATGTGCTCAGTGAAATTACACAGAATGCTCATGCTTGTTAACGTTAACCACACTTAAGCATGCAAACCCTTCATTGATAATGAATTTAAAATGGATGGGAAATAGAAATCCAGTCAGGAAGTGTGTGACTGACAGAGAGCTTTGTTTTTAAACCTGAACTTTGTGCAGAAATGGCACTTGTTTTGGTTGTTGGGTCATTTATCTGGATGCCTTTTGGGGTTTCTGAATCAAGCTCTGCCTGTTTGTCAAATCTCTCTCTTATTAAAGCTTGCATCAAGCACACATTCTGCATTTGTGTGTTCCCCCCAGATCTAAATGCAATTATTTGAGCACCTCAAAGGACACAGCCCCCCTCCTATTGAAGAGACGTCACGTTTCTTCACATGCTTACAGTGAGTAACTGTCAGGTAATTGAATAAAGTCTTAATGGATTTGAGGGGGACCATTCATGAGTTTTCTTCTCTTTCCCTCTGCTGAGTTTGGTCGTCAGCCAGCTCCTCTGGTACAAAAGGCTAGAATACCTGCAAATGGTCTGGGCAGCAGCACTCCACCTCCTGCTGTGGAGGTCACTGTAAAAGGTGCTATGTCTTTGACAGAGACAAACGCACGGCTCCTTACTGCTACCTTCTCCTCATTTGCAATCTAATGATTGGAGGCGGCTGAGCTAGCAATCCATACTCTCTTACTTGAATTGGAAATCATGGACACTGCATATTGAAAGATTAGACACACATGGAACAGTTTTGACCTTTTGTTCCAATAAGATGCTTTTATGAAATGACGTAGGTCGGTATTTTCATGTGTGACTTGCAGCAGCAACCTCATTGTTATGGTCCTGCAGGAGTTAAGGTGTAGAGGTCAGGGGCCAGTTTGTGGTGCTCTGATGTTGAGTTCTCTATGAAACAGACATCTGGGGCAACCCCCCCCCCCACACCACTTTGAAACACACAAGCCTCCCCTGCCACACCCTAGTACCCCAGCTCCCTCAGGCTGAAATAATTTCCTATTGGAAAAACAGAGCAGCATCTGGCTCTGTGTGGGCAGTAGGCAGTGCCATGTGTAGGCACTTTGTGTGTTTGTGTGTCCACTTGTGTGTTACTGGCCATGCATAATACATCGCCGCATTCCAGAGTTGTCTCAGCAAAACTGTCTCTAAGTTCAATAGAGGTTGCAAATCAGCTGATGTAAAGGTTAACACTGGATGTGAAGCTTTTTTCCCCGTTTGTCTTCATTTTACATATGAGGTAACAATAAATGTGAAGGACAGTCCACACCCTGGGATCCTCAGTCGCTTTAATTGTCTTTATTGACTAAAAACAGTTGTTTGTATGAACATCCACAGCACAGCAGTCGCTTGTTTGTTCATGACAGCTGAGTTCTTCGCTGTCATGTGAGCATCACACTGTACAACGAGCTGTGCATGAAGTCTGTGGAGATTCCCAAGGTGCTGCACCCACGGCTATGAGAGATTATAGCTGAGAGTGCAGGAAGCTTACTGATGCGTTACTGCAGCGCTATTGACAGCTGACTTGATGTTTTGAAAAGGTTCCCAGCGTTGTGTTGCTGAGAGCAGGGAGCTGGAAGGGAATGGAGTGGGGAGAGCTAGCCTACATAGAGTACATTCTGTGACTGCAGAGGATATGATTGTGGGACACAGCTGAACAGAGAAGGTGTTCTCTGTCCTCATCTGGCTTTCGTTTTGAAGCAGTTCAGCAGTTGCAAAGTCAGTAGCATTTGTTTATAGGTGCAATGAAAGATGTTGCATGACAGAAACATAACTTGCAGTCAGTAGATTTTAATCAGTTCTTCTTTTCAGGCTGTGGCTCACTGATCTATTGCCAGAGGATGCAAACTGTCTCTACAGTTGTTGTGTGTGGGTGTGTGCAGTTTAAATCACCTTGGGCTAAATGCAGTGCTGAGAGAGCAGCAGCTGGACCACCAGTCCCCATTCATTCCTTAAAGAAAAGACTGGGTGGAAAAAAAAAAACATCCCTACAACAATAGACACACTCCCACAGACGCACAAACACACTACCCTAACCTCAACCCCCTCCCCCCTTTTTTCCTCCCGTCCCCCTCCCCCCTCCTTAGCAATTGTGTGAATTGATGCTTTCCAGAGGCGCGACCCCTCTGCTGTCGCTCTCCGCTGGCGACTGCCGTGACAGTGGGAGATGCGATCCTGGCTGTGATGTCGTTCACTCAGATGGAGACAGACTCTGCTACTGACATATGTTAAAGTGAAACAGCCCTTTAATGCAAGAAGTGTCTCTCCACCCGCTGCAGCCTCTTGTGCCCCCCCCCCCCACCCCACCCCACTGTTTATCGTGCAAGACACAGAGAGGCAGACTGAAGGAGGGAGAGTGAGAGGAGCATGACCAGAGAGCAGGGAAGGAGGAGGTGACAGACTGCTGGATGATCATATTCTATTTTTTTTTCTCATGTGTCATGCAAACCAATGACTTTCCCAGTAATGACAGTGTGACTGAGCCAGGTTGGAAGAGCTCTTTTCTACAGCGTTCTTCTCTCTTTCTCTCTCAGCCTGCAGGATCTTCCCACTCACATTATGGTAAGATTTACGTCGCAAACATCTTTTGTGGACACGCACAGGAGTGTTGACTGCTGTGCTCTCACAATGTCAACACCTTTTTCTTTTACCATAGCAATCATGTTTTTTTTTTAAGCTCGCTCTCTGCAGTGGAGACAGTTTTCAGCACAGTGCATGCTATTTTTACCCAAATATCATCTGGTAAGTAAATAATTCAGTATGGTGTAGAGCAGGTCGTCATGATGCAGCGAGAAGGACTCAGCTGTGAGGAAATACCCACCCAGTTCATTAAGATCAGCTGGCACCTTGGCTGTATGAGTTAAGAAGAGAGGAGCGCAGTTGTTCTTTTCCCAAATGTCAACTGTTTTTTGTTTACAGCAAGATGTGGAAAGAGTGTATATATCCTGGCAGGAGTTCATAAATCTCCCTTGAGGACAGAAGGAGTGGCTTTATGCTCTCAGCTTGGACACTTCAGATTTTCCTTTACCATACCACTAGTTGCATTGAGATGGATGCTTGTTTTGATTGTTTGAGAGTGCTTGGTGCAGGTAGATCAAGGCTAGCTAACATGTCTTTTCTCTTTAGCGTCACTTCAAAATGAAGCGTTCTTGTTCTGAGCAGGTCCCTATCTCCACCGTGCACTGGTAGAAACCACACTATCTAGCAGTGTGACTTCTTTTTGTAAAAACACCAGCTGCATAAGCACTTGCATGTCATCTGACTGTTCTTTATTGTTCAGTGCATTCAGTGTTGTGTTGAATATTGAACCAGGCGCTGCATGATTGTTTGCTAATGGAAGAGAAGGCAAAAATCCAATTTTCGGTTTTGGTTAAGGAACATACATCAGCACCGCAGTTTGCATGCAATGTTTTTCATGTGAGGCTCTGATACTTTGGATTTTCACATTGTACAAAAGCTCTAGCTCTTGCATATCTCAACAATTTAGTAATGTAAGTAAATGTCATTCTGAAGTGGACTTATTGTGCTTCTGGAGAGAGAGTCTGTGACATTTCAACCCTGAAATTCTTTTTATTGAACTCGTCAAACAACTCCAAAAATTAAGCTGTGGAAGAAACATTTATCACTCCAGTAACTCAGATTTGTCACACAAAGTAACCCCCTCCCCCATTTGGTCAAATTTCTTTTAATATAACTGGGACGTTGGAGACCTGGGTGACTGGGATGTTCGAATCTTTGAGACAGAAGGAAATGGAGATAAATTGATTACCAGCGATTACTTGGTTGAATACAGCTAATACCTGCATGGACATGGACAAAGGTTCAATTAACTGCTATTGAGCAGGAAAATGAAATGGACAGACTCGCAGGTAAGAAAATGCACTGGAGCATCAGCGAATGAGATGGGACACAAAATTCAGAAATCATGGGCATGTAGTCTGGAAAAGGTCAAACAAGGCGCGTGCACCCGTTTATTCATGGTCCCTACGCAGACAGACTGCTGCTGGCTGGCTCCAGGGCTGGTGGCTGTCTGTCTGGGTCTCTGGCTGATAGGACTGGGTGGGGTTGAGACCTTAACATCACTCTCTTTTCCCTCCACTTGCAGCCCTATGAGCTGACATAAAACCATAAAATCCTCTGTTTAAACAGCGGTGGATTATTTACTGAAATTCACACTTTTTTTTTTTTTTTAAGGTGAAACAAAGGCATTTAAAACCTGCTTCAGGTCTCTTATGTATTCTGGAGTGTCTGTAAATTGGTATATAACCTCTTAACTGCTTAGGGGAGCCTAGAATCTGGGTGACTGTCTGTTTTAACACCTAACAGGATATACATCTATGAATTTAATGTGCTGCTGTCGTAATCTTTATAAGTAAATATGCTGTGGAGCTGATGCCATGTTTTGGAGGTTGCTCATCAGCCAGCAGGGCACAGGATGTGTCTCGTCTCATCACCTCATTAAATTTTCAAAATGCTGATTTATGTGTATCACAAATATTCATCGTTAGCAGAGGTGTGTGTTTTTAAGGATTTTAAGGAACACAGTGGCATTTGTTAGCACCTGATAATTTTGAATTTGTTCTGATGTTTTTCTTAGATGATTGATGGATTATTCATGCTTTAATGTTAGATGATAATCAGCTGCGCTGATTGCCAGATTGCTCTTCAGTCACATAATGCAATCTTCAGCTGTGACTGGATTCATATTGTCTGCTCGCTACCCAGAGGATTTCTCGGTGCACTCTATTTATGCTAGATAGCTGGCTGGTCGGCTGCCTTGGTAACCACGGAAACGGTATCCCTCAGAAAGTTGAGGAGACGAGGCCTTGCTAGGCTAATTGTGAGCAAGTGAAGCATGTCTGCGAAGTTAGACGTTGTCCCAGGCTGGGCCATGGCCTGTTTGGTGGAATTTTTTTTTTTTTTGTCCTCATTGTCTTCCACAGACAAACAGTAGCTGTCACAATAGTAGTTATTAGGTCAGACCTTTCCTCTTTAAAGTGTTTGTTTGAGCCACTTGTTTTGCATACATTTAGAACAAAATAGTGTACACAATTAATGGCAATGAAGGCACACCAATCGTCAACCAGTATTTTTACAACCTGCTGTTTTTATAACTGCAATTACTCAGAGATTAGTTGGTTAATTGATTTCTTAATCTACAGAAAACCCAAAGTGGCTCCTGCTTTTAAAATTTAAGATTTGTTTTTTTGTTTTTTTTTTAAATCATAGTAAACTTAGGGACATAAGCTGCAAGTTAAATAAATCATATCTGAAATATTTTTTACTATTTCCCAATTTAGTTTCAGACAAAAAATGAATCAACCACGGAAATAACCCAAATTATTTTAGCATAAAGGTAAAGTAATTAACCACAACCATGTTATCTGCCTGTTGTCAGTGTGAATTACTGATACATTATTCTACATGACATTTGTTTTTTGTCTTTTTTATAGACCGCTGTTCTGACATCAGCCCTGGGCTTCTCCTTCAACCAATTCCAACTGTGTGAGGAAAAGTGAAAAGAAGTTTTAATGTATCAGTATTCACTAGCCGACGCCATGACAGACAAGTAAGTGGTTTGTGTGTATTTGTGTAGAGAACCCACTGTACTCTTTTGTTTCAGTGTGAAGTAAGAACATGATGTTGTCTCTTGTGATGACACTTCTCTAGCACTGTGCAAGATTGTCTCCTGGAAGTGTTTGTGTGAGTGTGTTTCAGTACAGAGTTAGAGGAGAATTGAGGAGGGTGGGGGTGATAGTACAGAGAGACGTGTGTTGGGGTGGGGGTTGGTATAAAGACAGTCTGTTGTACCCCTGAAGACCTATGACATTTGCATCAGGGGTAATTTGCATTCTTGTTCTCTGTGCTGGTATGTTGCTGCTGCTGTTAGTCGGTCTTTATTTCCCTGACAAAACACAGTCATTTATAGGGGTTTGTGCCTTTGCCACATTACTTCTTCTTTGCTCAATCTCTGTATTCTCCTGCTTTTCCTTTTTTTGTGGCTCCTTCATCTTTTCCGCTTTCCCCCTCTTACATTTTGGACCCGTTCTCTGCCTTTGCTATCCCTATCTCTTTTCTCTTTTTGTCTCTTTTGTGAACTTTGTTTTTGTCTTTTAGTCCCGTGTTTGTTGGATTTGATCTATAGAGGATGGAGAATTTGGGCACAGTAAGCAAAATAATCTGCTGTCTGCATTCATAATAAGCGGAATAAGTGGTGCAGGCCAGTCAGCTGAAAGGGATAGGAGCAAACACGGTGAAGGCCAAACAAGGCCAGGCCTGTTATGTGCTTGAGTTACAGAAAATGAATGAGGAAGTTTAGAAAGAATAAGTTTGGCCCACAACAAAACCAATGAAACAGGCTGTTTTCAGAATACATTGATGTGACTGATAAATTTTAGTGGTCATGAAAGTTTGTGCAGGAATCAGGAGATTTATGTGCATAGAGTGAAGTTTCCAGTATAATGAAAAGATGAAAAGAAGTTGACGTGACTTAGTATGTGTATGCACTCTTCACTTTATACTAACCCACCTACCGACCCCTTCACAGAGAAGGGGGTGTGGTGGGTCAGGTTTTCTATGAAAGAGGCCTCAAGGTAGTTGCCTTGGCTAACACCATCACACTATATATGTAATGTCAGCAGAAAATTATCAAGCTGGGTAGTAGATAAGTCTGTATTTGCCTAGAGGATAATTTCTCTTGCAAATTAGAAGGTTCTAACAACAATAGGATACACTGCCATTTTTGCAGAACCAGACATTCAGGCTTGGAAGTTTTAAAGTATTTTGGATGTAACTTTTTTTTTATTTATTTATTTATTTTTTTTTTAAATAATGCTCGGCTGGAGCGAATCAAGTGAAGTGAAGGTTGGGAGTTTCTAAGTAAGTGATGATGTTGTTGACAAGCTGTCCCATTGGATGAAAGGTATCCAAGCAACCTGAAAGGGTCGAATGGGTGGTGGGAGGTGGGGGTGGTAGCTTATTGTGCGCTAGATGCTAGTCCGTGTTGTAGGATGATTGTTCGTTGGGGAAGAATGATAAATGTTATGCCAAAAGGAAGTGAGGGGAAAAGTTGGAGGACGTGCCCCCGACAGTGATGGTGAACAAAGCCTCCCTCAACATGGAACTACTTAAGATTCATACAAAGGCAGAAGTAGAAGGCTACTTACACACATACACTCACAAATGCCTCCTGTTTTTCTCTAGCTCACTCATGAGCAAACATTTACACATAGCAGGATATCAGTGGACATTCCTGTAGATATATGCATTCCTTTCAGTGTTCCCAGATACACGGCCTGCAGACACATCCAGAACAAGTGGTGTATGTGGCATTTGCAAGTTTCTGACATTTTCCCTCAAAGTGCACAATATTCACACATTTTCTTGGTGAAAGATCTTTGCGTCTATGTTTTCCGTGCAGGTGTTGCTATTGATGCAGGAGCTGATTATCCATCTGCAAATGTGCTCCTGTGTCCTCAAAAATGAACATGTTTAAACTGCAGGATTTTACGTTCAGCCCCTCTATTGTACCAGGATGCTCATGGATGAGGAAAGTTTCTAAAGCCAGATTTACTCTGTAGTGCTCGTAGACAGGGGTTCTTTCTGTTGAAATTCAAGCCTGCATAATCCTCTTCAACACACTGCTTTGTGTATGTGTGACTGTTTGTGAGTAGAAGTACAGAGTCCGTGCACCCTCCATTCAGGATTTGAGTGAACATGAATTTCACCTAGTTATGTTTTTATTCTTTTAAAGATTTACACCAGGGTTCGCTGTATTGAATCATAAATGAGTAGGGCAGAAAGACAGTGTCCCAAACCCACTGGGAGAATGTAGCTTCTGTCGAAAAATGTCACTTTACCAATGAAATGTTTTTCTGCTGAAAACACATTACTAACTCTAAAAATCTCATTTGTGAAATGCACCTCTTAACTGGATGCCTCCATTCTTTGGAGAAAAACACAAAAAACAAGATGGAAAAATGTTGAGGGCATGTCCCTTCCACATGCCCTCAAGCCATCCTATCGTATTTCTTTATGCAACGGTTTCCTTCTTCTTTTCCATAAGGAGAATCCTCCTCCTACGCACTTCTCCTTGTTCTCTGCTTTGTCCTCCCTCTTCACTCTCTTCTACTACTGTATGAATTTGCACGCTTCAATGTCCTCCCTCATACCGAAGCCTGTTTTCTCTCTCTTCCTCTGTTGCTCTCGTTCTTCCTCCCTCCCCCACCTGTGGTGGTGCACACTGACAGCCCTGTCAGAGACTTGGGATGTTTGCAGATGGACAGTAAGGATGACTGCACAGATGAGTGTGTGTGTGTGGGTTGGGGAGGGGTATTGGGCTCTTACTGGAATGACTGCACTGTCATAGAGATGAGTGGCCTTTTGCAGTCTACTGTGTATTAGTGTGCTTTGTGTATCTGTATCAGTCAATGTCTCATGTGTGTATTTATGTCAGTCTCATGAGAGCGAAAACCACACACTGAGGCTGGTTAAGAGCTTTCTGTCTATGAAACTACAGCACCTACACATGGTTAAAAACCTGCTAAATATCTTTGGTCATATGGAAATTGGACTGTAGATTTGTAGGTTTTAAGTTGTTTTTTTTTTTTTCCACTTCAATATAAGAAGTAACTGATTTTAAGATGGTCTTTGCTTTTAACTGCACCACCATGTAAAAATAATGATGATTTTTAGGAATTTTATAAGAGATGGCAGTGTCGGTCAGTCCACCACTTTGGTCCACTTGGTCCCTTTGGAATATCTCGACAACTATTGGGTGGATTGCTGTGACAGGAATTCATATTCCCCTTTTCCGCTAACACAATTTGTGGTTTTGAGTGAAACCAATCGTTTGCCATGAAATTTGATAAAGATGTTTCACTGCGCCCAGAGTATGAATCCTGACTGCACTGGTGATCTTCTGGCATTTATTTTGATGCTGTCAATATCTCCACATTTATCCAATGAAACAATTTAACATCTACCAAACATCAACATCTGGCACAAGATTTTGCACAGACTTGCATGGTTTTCATAAAATGACATTTGTGGCTTTGAGGTAAGATTCTAACAACAGCTGGCCATAAAATTTAGGTATTTTTTCTTTCATATTATATGATGATCATCATCATCATCATCATGGTAAACCTTTGTTTAAACTAGGGACATTGCAGTTGATGGTCTGTGCCTTAAAACTTCATCCATGAGAACATCCACAAGACTAAAAGGAAAATAAAAACTACCTGGTGACAACGTAATTGACAAAAACAGTTTGTGCTGAAAGAAAGTACCCCCCTGGTTTGTTGTCAACTTAAACTTTTTCTTGCTCTTCTCTTATTAATGATGATATTAAGAAGTTTATTGAAAATAGTATAAATAAATGAACAAAATACAGCACTGTTGAGTTGTATTGGTGAGAGTGATGGAGTTGTAGGATAATAGGATAGTGACTTCAATCTGGGTCTTTTTTTATCAGTTTAAAATCAAGTGTCACAGTGGAGTGTGTTCAATAGCACATCCTGTCAGTATGTTTACCATAGGCTGAGTTTCTGAAGTAGGACCATCAATAAATTTGTTCTGGCTTCAAGAGCCTTCACAAGGCCAGCTTTGCCCTCATTCAAGTCCACTCATCAATTAAAAAAAATCCAGACGAGTGACATCTTCACTTCCTCTCTGTCCCCTCTCCAGACCGCGGTGTCACCAAGGGCGTGGTTTGGGGCACCGCTGGGCTCGTACCCAGGCTTGACAACCACTCAGGACATCCTGAATTGAGACATGTAAAAGCGTGGTGTCACTGGTGTCATTGGGAATCGTGGGTACTCTGTATCAGCTGTCAAAGGGGTTTTGTGGGAGCCAAGGGAAGCCAAATCAAAGTGCTTCCTAAGGATGTCAAGGGGGATGCTCCCTTTGGCCTCCAGCTCATCAATCTTGCGCAACTGTCATCTTCTCCCAGTGCTCCATTGATGCTGTCAGAGGAGGGTGAGAGGCAGTGACTAGCTGCGTCGGGTGGTTGTGCTTGCTTGCATATATGTGTATTACTTTTGTTTGTGTGTCACTGAAAGAAAAGATAACAAGGTAATTGAGAAAGTCTGGAGGAAGGAAGGACAACACAGGTATATTGAGGGTCTGCACTGTCTATAATATCTCCACACTTAATTTATCAAACATGACTCTTGAACTTGATCTATGTGAAAAGCCATAGGTTCATAGTGGCCTCAAAAATAACGACTCTGATAGTGACCATGAAGCTGATCTGATGCTATAATTTACAGTCAGCTAAAATCTATACTTGATGACAGAGATGTAATGGACAGTCCTAACATGGATAAATATCCACCATAACCAAATCATTACAGGATAGTGTGGTCACCAGCATAATCAATGTGAACTGCAAAGAAAGAGTTTTATGCTGTTAATGTTCATGCACATTCACTTCTTTTAATGTGATCAGTTGTAAGTAAACTGCTCATGTTTGTAGTCTGATGTGCATCATCTCTGCTTAACGTAATCTGATTATCCTTTTTATACAGTAGAGCAGGGGGCCTGCATTATAGTATCTTAGCCCACTAAGCAAATGCTAATGAATCTGCATATTTGGGTTGATTTAGGTGACCTGAATTCAATTGTCTGGAAGATTTGTCTGTTTAATTGTTCTGGGACAGTATTTGTTGCATCGCCAGCAGCCTCCATTCTGACAGCGTTTATCACGCTTGGTGGGAATTTAATGACTTATTTTGTGACTTATTTATCTACTAAGTTTTTTTTTTTTTCTTTTAGGATACAGTGGTAATTAGGAATCAATTCTATGTCAAACATTAGTAGTGGTAACTGACCATCACTCCCTGTCAAGGTAAAGTAAATATATAAGGCCATGTTTTGCACTCAAACAGAGTTGGATTGTAGTGCACTGTGGGAACAAAGCTTGTGCACTTCTGCAGGGAGAATGTATTCAGCCGTGTTGTAAGGGTTTTCATTTTGCTCAGGGAAGCAGTCTAAGGGAACAGACTGGAAAGTGTTGTGAATGGAGGCCCAACCATCTGTCACAATGGCAATAAGAAGATTTCTCCCTTCTCTCTGTGTGACTTATAAAGCCCTGTTTTCATGCACCAAAAAGAAAAGCAAATGGGTTTTTGAGCTGACTGTTGTTACCGCTTTGATGCAGATTATTTCCTAATGTCTTTGTTCTCCTCGTTTCAGTCGTGCTGTTTAATGCTGAAACTGTACAAAATTATAAAGGTCCTGGAAATCAAAATTTGTGTGTGTTCTATGTGAAGGCATTTTCTTCCTCATTTTTAAACTTTCATTGTTGAATATTTGCTCTTGAATACTTTGAATCACTTCGCGGGTTTTTAGGGGCTTTAAAAGTGCAGTGCTATTGATGACAAGTGCTTTAACCTGCACCTGCAATGGAAAAAGAAACCAATAAAATACTAAAGGAATGCATAAAACGTGTCTCTCTGTATTCCACTATCAAGTTGATAATCTTATAAATTGTGCAACCTGTTTGGTTTAAAGTTTGGCTGAGGCTGACCTCACGGCATTTAACCCCCATTTAGAAGATATAATTCAACAGTGTTGAAGGGACAGCGCTTTTACTGTGTTTACGTTTGGTAGATCTACAGACGTGGCTGCCCGCAACCTTATATTTGTGCTCACAGACACTGTGAAGAGCGAGTGATCAGCAATCAACAAAGAACTAGACAAAGTGAACATAGCGCAGAACCAGAGGTGGTATTCACACAGGATAACGTTTGTCCTTGGTTATTAAAAGTTAGCTCAATATCCTGTCAGACAACATGATGTCACCAGCTTAGTGCTCTGTGGACATTTTTTCACATATGTGTATGTTTTAATGTCATGTAATAGCAGTTCCATTGTGGAATACATGTTTACATTGATTCATCATTATGTCTTACCATTGTCTAGACGACTAACCACACACACACACACACACACAAACACACACACACACACAGACAAACTGCTTCCTCCTTCTTGTAGGCAAACACACACGCAACATAACTGTCTTGTCTGATCTTTCTGTCTTCTTCCCCCTCCCTAGCTTGAGGATTTTATAATTCTCTCCGGAGGAAGAGCGTCGCATCTTGTAAGGAGCCACAGGTCAGAAACTCTACTCCTCTCCCTCCCTCCCTCCTTTTCTTCTGTGTGGACCGACACTGAGCTGCTCAGAGGTCTGCATGCTTCAGCACGAATGCCGCATGCTTCTCCAACACTCCCTGTAACCACCCCAGGGCTTTACTGCTTTATTTTTTTAATTTCTTTTTTATTTTTTTTTATTTTTATTTTTTTATTACCCCTTGCATGACCACACCTGGGCAATCCAACTTTGATTTCATTCTGCTTGGACTTTTTTTTTTTTGCAGTGATACCTTCCACTCTACCAATCATTTTGTTATTTGCCTTCACAATGTGATTTGGTCTCCTTGTTTTTTCCTACGTTGTCTTAATTTTAGCTATTGATTTTATAGTGACAGACATTGTGTAGATACATGCAGCTGCCTGCTTCCAGTGGCCTCTTCGACAGCCAACTTTGCTCTGTAGCTTTGCTCTGCAGTTGACTGTTTGTTAAACCCCTCTCATGAACAGTGATTGTTCAGTCATGGCTTAGCAACCGTAACCTGGCGCGACGGCTCTGTCAAGCTTTGAATTTCTCTAAATATCACTCTAGTAAAAGCAATGCTTTATCACCTTTCAAACCCCTTAACACACTAGACAGAAGTCTAAGAAATTGATTAAACACTATTTGTCTGCTTTAACATAAGCTGCAAACTTTATAATGTCTGGCTAAATGATTTTCTGCCTATAGTAGTTCCTATAGGCACTTCCAAACTCAAGAAGGACATGATTAGCTAGCAATGTTATTATGTGGGTCTACAGTTTATGGTACAAAAGCCTCTCTACAGGATCAGCATTCACTGTGTGGCAGTGAAGACGCTCCTATATCAAATTAGTGAGTGAATCCTCGGCCTCATTCCCCCAGATTACAATTCCAAAACCTACTGGTTAGTCCTCATCCTACAGGATTTATCTCTTTAAGTAAATTATATTGTTTGAAATAAGTAATAAGTATAAACAATGTGTATCAATTCTAACCTCCATTTTGCCAAATAGTGCGCATCACTATTTCAGAACAAAATCAATTTTAGTCACTTTCCACTTCCCTGGATTAAAGGTGTTAAATGTGTCGTTGAATAAAACAAGCTACATTAATGCATCAGCTCAGTATGTTAGAGATTATAATACTATTTTCATTACATCTACATGAAAACGTGGACCCACTGTTTCAAAAACTAATTTTGAATGATACATAATATCCTAGAACCTGGCATTTACTGAAGGAGGCAAGACTAAGCAAAGAGTCAATTGTTAAAACTACCTGTTTTCTAGTGGTCAGTACTGAAAGTGCTGCCCATGTCTTTTTTTATTTTGCTTATTCAGCTGCTTGAAGTTTTAGTGACCTAATTTTCTTAAATGCCTTCAATTATTTTCATGAACATGAGGATGGACGTGTGCCCAAAATCTGCCAGGCGGATCGCGAGAAATCTGTGCTTTGCACTAAAAGTTTCAGGCTTGGTTTTGTGTTGTGTGTCTTGTGCGTGCCCAGAAGGGAATGGTGAAATTAGTGTTTTATCTCCTGGTATGCCAAGTTCAGGAGGACACACTGTTACTGTTGTGGCAGCCTGTGGGTGATGGGGTGAATTTTTACACACCTCTCCAAAGGAGGTTTTTGTCTCTGCCGGCCAAAATTACCACCATGAAATCAGTGCCTGCTGAAGACTGCGCTGAGAGAAAAGCACCAGAGAAAGGAGACCTCCTTAAAGGCAGAATGGAGAGGAGAAAATATAGCAGGGTTTCATTGATGGTTACAGCCCCTTCAAATGTCCCCTGACTGGTGGGAATAATGGTTTGTTTTTCTTCTCTCACTGTTGCTTGACAAAATCAGTCAATGTGACTCAAAACAAAGGGGATCAGGTTTAGATATTTATATTCTGTCATCTGATTTGAGACCTTGAGATTTATTCCACTCTGAGCACTGAAGTCACCTGCCCTTGGCTATTGCCATTTAAATAACTACCACCAACTACTGACTACCATTCACCAATTTTGGACCGCAAGGCCTTCAGCTGGGGACTGTAAGACCTTCAACTGGGCTTTCGCAGCTTCCCAAAATAGTCCCACATTTTACGCCCCAAGGCCTGGCGGGCATCACAGCAGCCTCAAGGAAAGTGCATCAAGTGAAAGGTTTATGACTTTACTGTGACTGGTGGCTTCCGTGTGACCTCAGGGTATTAAGATTACCAATATCTACCCCAAAATGGACAAAACTTCATAGGACAAAAATATTTTCTTCTAAGTACCATATTTGAAGACCATTATCACTGGTGCCATATTCTCACGGCAGCTCAGACTAGTTTGGAAGTGTATGTTTTCTTCCCTCAGGAAATACCTTTTTATTCTTTAAAATTGTCTCCTTACTATGCCGTCTGAAAACTATGATTATGACAAAGGCAACATTCATTCAATTTTATTATGTTTTTTGCAATTGCAGATGTCAATAGTAAAACTCCTCGACTTTGCTTGAAACTGTGCATGGTGATGTTGTTTTCATGTTGGACTACAGAGGTACATCTGGCACCACCCAGCATCCCCTTATTCATCTAGTTAGCTTACTTCTCTTGCCTGTACGTTTATAGGGAAGTTTTTCAAATCTTCCAGGACCATGTGACTCAGAGAAAGGGTGTGTTGTTTTTGAAAAGCTTGCCATCGACAGACTAAATATACCCTTTACTGGACCTGACCCCTCATTTGCCTTTGCTGTGGCCACTTTAAGTCGACATGCTAGCTCAGCAGGGGCCCTACAACTAGTAATTACATAGGAGGGTTTCCATTTTACGTCCCCTGTATAGTGTTGCCTTCACACAAGCTCTTTTCCTCTATTTAGACATTTGCCTTGTCATTGGTGGTTTACCTACATTTTACCTACTTCTCAGTATAAGCAGAAGTACTGTAGTTTGTACTTCCAGCCTGTTGCTCCGTGTACATACACCTTGTCATCATTCAGTCTTAAATGTAGACGTGAATTAATGTTGTAAATGCAGCAGATCATGATGTTAATCCTCAATCTGGCCTTTTTAAAAGTTGAACTCTTGCTCCCATCTGTCATCCAGTGAGCTCACTGTGGATAATGTATGTTGACTGCTGCATCATCTGTAGCAGTTTATATGATTTTCTCCATATGACCAGGAGTCAGCTATGCAGCTGAGGTCATACAGCTGTTCTCTGGGTTTCAGATGACTTAATGTTAACACGATGTGGTTTTGACACGGTGGCTTTGCACTTCACTGCTGAAGGCTGATGTCTCTCTCCACTGAATACCAGATGGTTTGGACCAGAGCTGCAGATTTAATTGTCTGTTAATGTATCCAAACAATTTGAGAAGTTGAGCGAATTAGACAGATCTTGGATGTTGAAACTAAGGGGAACTGAGCAATTTTACACATCAAAGTGTGTTCACAGATCTTGGAGTAAGACTGCATAGATGATTACAGCTTAGATAAAGTTTTTTTTTCTGGTTGAAGAGGGATAAATGACAGAAGTGTAAAATTGCCTCAACCAATATCAGCTGAGTCAGTGTCAGTTGGGGCTGTAGACCACAAGTTTGAAATGTTTTCTAATTTCTGAGAGTGAGTTAAAGAGAGGAAAGAAGTGTGTTTACCAAACATCTTTGGCCCACTCCTGATCGCTGCTCAAGCCTCGAGGCTAGGTTAGGTCCCATTAGCATAAAACACCCGAATCCCAGACCAAACTCTCTGTAATTGAGGTCCATTGTGGGTAATGTAGGCTCAAGGAAGAGGAATGTGTGGAATAAAAAAAGATGATATCTATGGTTATGCCACATCATTTTTTCCGACACTGTTATAGGAATGAATGATAAATCTGTGGAGCACTGTCTTGACATGTTGCCCGTGAGTGGGGGAAAAAAAAACCTCCAGACAGACTATAGCCTTGATCATCAGATCAGATGGAAGTGTAATAGTCAGCTGGAATTGTAATGCCAGTAGCTTAGCCAGTATTGAGAGACCATAAAGCCTTGGCTGTCCATACTCAATGTCAAAAACGGTTCAACAGCCTGTGGGGAAACACAACCCAAAACTCTGATGCAGCTGACAGTATTTTAAGATGGGCCCTAGGTCCCTCTCTGGTCTTATAAATGCGATTTGATGCTCATGGTTGGCATTATCGTGTACACATTTGAGCGTGCTAGAGTCTCTGCCACATCTATAGCCAAACTCTATTAATCTGTAAATGACATTGGAGCAGACATCTGTCCCCATCAGTGTCATTTTCTGTGGTCTCAGTATTTTGTTTCAAGTGACAGCTCTCTTGCTCACTCACTTTCTCATACAGGCATGGCTCCAAATAACCCATAATACCCCTGGAGACTATAAGAGCACGTTTCAAAGTACTTCAAAGTCCTGCAAACGCTGAAGCGCTCCTTTTTGCCAATGCAAAATAAACCTATTGATTGATTTTTTTTTTTTTTTTTTTTTTTTTTTTTTTTTTTTAATATGTGTATTTTTGATTACAGTCATAACCCTGCTCTCCTTTGTAAGGCAACTGTTTAAATCGTACAACCAAAAAGCTGCAATGAGTATATGAGATGAAAAAACATGGTACATATGTTTGTTTTTTTTTGCCCCGCCTATTTTATTTATTTATTTTTACATAAAAGAAATATAAGATCTGTAATTGTACATTTTTTACCCTTTTGGAGCCATTGCCACGAGTCTGAAGTAGCCATGTGGGGATCCTGAAATACATTGGCCTTGGCCTTGACAAATTAAGTGTCTGACAAGTGGGGTGGGGTATTTTAAAAGCTTAACAGCCAACTCTTTGTGAATTTCTAAAAACAAGTTATCAACAAATAAACAGAGGAGATCTATGCATCATATGCTTACATCCTCTAGACTAAATTATGACAGATCTATTAGAAAACAGTCAGTAAAAAAAAAAAAAGCCTGATTATCATAGATATACTGGTGCCATGTTGTCACTCTTCCCACAGCTGGGTGGGTGCTGTCCAGATGGTCCTGGTGATTAAGTCGGCAGCAATAAAACTAAGAAAACTGGCATATAGTTTGTGTTACAGAGGGTCAGGCAACCTTCAACAAGTTACACAAAAGAGCAGTCAGACCTTTACTGGAGGAGTGAATGACAACTTAACAACAGCAGAAGTTAGTTCCTCTAAGAAGAAGGTGGACACAAAGTTTTTGGTGTGGAAATACACCAAACTGCCAAGTAGACTTTTTTTTTCCACAAAATAAAGCACATTTCCCATCACATTGTTTGTTTATGTGTGGTTAGGCCCGTTGGTCTGGTACAGCAAGAGAAGGAGTTGAAAAAGCCTGGCTCTTGGCGTGCTGCAGAAAATGAAGAAGAGTATCTCTGTGCATTGATGCTGATGATGAGTGAGTACATGGAAAAGAGAGCCAGTGAGGGGAAAAAGAAGTGTGGGTTTGGAGATGTTGGCAGGCAGTGAATGTCCAAGTCCTTCACATCATCCACCACCACACTCGCTGTATCCTAACTGTGCTCTCTGCTCACAGGATGTGGGGCTTCTTGCCTGAACTCTTGTGCATTGAAAATGAAGTGATAAGTGGCGAAGCTGTGACAAGTCATCCTAACGTTTCAATTAGACTCTATCTTTGGATCTGTAGCATCTAAATTTTACTCTGGCTCTTTTCTGTGTATAGAGTTGTAATTCCAATCTCGCAGATCTGTCTGAGTTTGATTCTGCATCTTTTTCATTAATTTGTAGTTATATCAAGTTGTCTTGATAAATAAATTATTGCTGTCATGCTTAATTAGCCAAAAATGTGGCACAGGAGGAAAAACAATAATCAACAGGTATATTATATGGCTGCAAACCCCCCATCCAGTGGTTAGATGTGGATATTGAGTGATTTTTATTGTGATGATCACTCAAAATGAAATGGCGGGCACACCACAGGTTGACTTGTTTGTGCTGCATTAAGACATTAAAGTACTTTCCAGTAAGCACTTCTTGCACACCCACAGTTCTCGTGCTAAGATAGGCAGAGCTCCAGTTTCCCCTTTCTATGTCCTCAGTGGGCAGCCTGCCAATATCTGTGCCCAGTTAACAGCGCAGTGCTGGGAACCCCAAGGCCCCAAGCAGGTGTCAACCTCCCTGCCCAGCCAAAGGAGCTGAGAGGGGAACACAAAAGGCTCAAAGAGACCTGCCAGCATGGTAACCATCTTAAATATCCCAGGCCCAGTATGGCCACTCCTCTAAATCTCTCAGCAGCATAGGGTAGCTGCCAGTAAGCTCTTTCTGCTACTGTAACACTGACTCTCAAAGGGGTTTGAAGCCTTTTTTTTTTTTTTTTTTTTTTTTTTAATTTTTAAAGCTTCTCTCTAAATGGGGTTCAGAGTGTTGAGATTGATAGAGGGCATCAGCAGTGCACAGATAGAGGGATGAGTCTCATTTAAAGCTTTTATTTACGCAGTGTGCAGCAGAGAATTTTTGTCTGCCTGGAGGTTTCCATCCTGGATTCAGTACGGTTATCTCATCCATTCACGCTATGTTGACGTCAGCCCCTCTTTTCTCTGCTTCTATTAAACAATCACAGTTTACACTTCTGTCATTAGACGGTTTATGGATCATCTTTACAGGAAGCTTCCAGATCCAGATCTCCTGGGCTTGAGTGTGATCTTTGAAAACACTGGCTTGGCTCAGGGCTTCCTCACGGCTAAGCTGTCCTGGCATTTAGATTGGCAAGACTGTAAAAGAACTGGATGAGAGGGAGAAGAGATGCTCTTCTCTCTCTCTCTCTCTCGCTCTCTCCCCCCCTGTCTCTCTCTCTGTTCATTGTAGGCTACTCTGCAGTGATGATGTGGATGTGAACGGGGGGAGGAGGAGTGCAGTGGAGTGGAGGCTCCCTTCATCTTCAGTAAACAATAGGTCCTTGTGTATTTGACCCCCTCTACAGCACAGTGGAGTCCATGGCTGAAGCTAGGATGAAATTCCAGCTTTGCCTGATTTAGTTGGTGGAAATGCTCACAAACCCCCCAAAAACAAGCAAACAAACATACATACAAAAGGGTCAATTTCTGGGGGCAATTTGTTTTAATTTACAACCAAATCAATAATCAATTATCATTCTCCCCCCTTTCCTCTAGGCCATCATTCATTGTCTATACATGCAGTGCCATATGATACCCCCCTACCCCCGGCTGGGTAATTGATTGCTAACCTATATTTGAGTGGAATGAGCCACAGTGGTGCCACTAGGTCATTAAAAAGGGATGACAGTGATTTATGTGTTCTATGACCTTAACATTTGTTCTCTAAATTTGGTCGAATGAGGACAAATGACCTGGTTAAGCAGTAACAACACTTGAGATTTTCCTTGTAGGGTTGTGTTTTCTGTGTCGGTCATTTTTATTCACAAGTTTCTCCCCTTCAGCCTCTCTAACAGAGTTCTTTTCAGAAGCTTGGATGCTAATCCACATTGTTTGGACATGATGAGACAGCGTGTTGGTTCCTGTGAGCGAAGAGTTTCATCTCAATCCTCATCTTACGAGACATCCGATAACCTTTTTATCCCCCTCTTTGTGTGTCCGGCCCACCCATTTTGCAGAGGTGTGCTGCGGGTACTTCTCCTCTGGAAACCAGAATTACCTGTTTTGTGCCAGCTCACTTTACTTTGTGAAGCAAAGTCACCTGACCGCTCAGACCCACCTTCTGTCTGTTTATTTCATTGGCCTGTAGGCAGCAAATGTTCCCTCCATTATCAATCTACTGTCAGGTCTAATATTGTAAAAGCTTAATTCATTGGTCATAAATATGAGTCGGTGCAGGCTACAAGACTGCTGTTCCTTTTACATGATTGGATGAAGAGAATGGAAACCCTTGAACCTCACAACTAAATTTGGCAATTAACATTTTAGGAGTTAATACTGTTTCATTGTTAATATTTAGAGAGTAAATGACTGTATCGAGTCCTTCATCCATTTTGGAATGAATTTCATTGACAATCATGAAAATTGACCTCAAGATTATTTTGCATATGCCCTTCATTGCAGTAAATTTGGCAAACATGGCCTGTATTACAAGCAGGATTGAGAACAGATTTAGAGATTTATTTTAATATTTTACTTAAGCCCTAAAGCTTGTGCTTTCCTCCAGCTTTCCTGTTGACCCAAAACGGCTGACTTTAAATGTGGCTTGTTCAACTGTTAAAAAAAATAAAAAAGATGGTTCCCAACAACTGACTGAAATCGCCAAAATGCTATTAGTGATAGTAACTGAATGCTCTATATTTTAGACACATTCCTTTCATGGTTATTTTAGGCCATTAGTAACCAAGAGCAGCATTTATCATATCATAGCATGTGGGAGTAATTAATTAAATTTTACCATCACCAAAAACAAACATAACATCTTAAAGTATTATTCAGTATGACAACATTAATCTCCTGTGGCAGGTCTGGATAAGTTAAATGCTCACACAGATGACACAGGGCTCCCTAATGGAGTCCTTATCAGGCACATCCCGAGGTGAATGCACCAGGAGAAAGCTGTTAAAAGGCAGAGAGATCACAACGCTCCAAGAATTGGCAAATGGAAAACAACACCTGCACCTGATAAGGGCTGATAGTTGCCAGATATGCTGTCATCATCGTCGACGTCATTGTTGTAGGCAAACAGCTACGCCCATCAGTGTCTCAACAACAGTGCCATGCAGAATAACTAGTTTTTGATAAAAGGGGGATTTTTTTTTTTTTTTTTTTTTTTTTTTAAGCCTGAGGTGTTAAGTTGTTGCATAACGTACACCACAGTAACAGTTTACCGTGTAATGCAGTGGTCATAACACACATGTCAGAGTGTCATGACAGCTGTGTGCATTTTTTGATCCAAAATAAAATCTGTGATTATCTGCTGCTGTGAAGTCCATGTTAGTTCAGGACCTTGTCTTGTACTGCATCCCACACTGCCCCCTCTCTGAGGCAAGAGTGAAACTCCACATCCATCTGTTCTCCTGCTTTGTTGTTTAACGCCAGAGTCAATTACAAGACGGCCTTTAAATGTTCTGCTTTTAGATGAAAGTGTGCAAATGGCTTTGTTGGTTTTCTCCATGAGTGAGAGTCAACTTCCTTTGTTTTGCAAATTTTTAAAAAACTGCTGATTCGTCAACATGAAGGAGAAATACAAGTGGCTTCAGTTCCTGATGTATACATGACGAAAGCTCACTGAGACCACTATTCCCTTAAAGACCACATGAATTAAAAAAAAAATATGAAATGAATAGTTCAACACATTGACCATTTAATGTCTAATTAAACATGCACATGATACAGAAACACAAAGCTTTAAGATACCTAACATGAAATACAGTATTTCATATAGGGCTGCAAGTTATATTTTCATGATTTAATAAACTGCATATTATTTCCTCAGTATCAGTAAATGGCTTGAAAAAAGACCAAAGCAATGAATGAGCAATTAATTATTGCAGCGTGCAGCCAGTGAGATAGTGGTCAGTATGTTAAATTTCATATGACAAATATTATCTGTATTTCACATGTGAAAACATGAATTTGATGGGTTTTTTTATTTTAGTTTTTTTAAGAGAAGTGTGTTTTTTTTTTTAAATGTGCACTTTCTGTCCAAAAGATCATCTTTCAAGCATGTGACGTGCTGTACTAACCTCTGAGCGATACAAAAGAGGATGAATCAGTTCTGCCAGCTTTCAGTGTGAGGGAAGTGGATTTGATGCCTGCCCCCTTTTCAGCGTCTGTGCTGTAGATAAAATCAAGCTGTGAGGAACTCATTCATGCTTTTTTTCGGTGCGTCAGGTTTTACTGTGTTACTTTACTTTTGCCTGTGTGTGCGTGTCTGTTGTTGTTGCAGAGGAAACTTCACCGTTCCGAAGTTATCAGAGTCTAATATGGGATTTGGCGTGTTGGGCGTGTTTCTGGGGCTGCTCCTGGAGGTCTCCACACATGGACCCCATGCTATGCCCCGAATGTCCTGGAGACACCAAGGTAGGGTGTAATGTACCTGACATTGTATGTAATCTGTAGTCAGAGTAATGTTTTTTTATGTAAGAGACAAAGATAAAATATTTTCTGATATTAGTGTAACCTCTAGTATTCTGATCATTTTTAATTGCCATTTATCAGTTTAATTCTGATCATTGATGATTTTAACATCCCTATACTTCTGTGTTACTTTTACAGTAATTTCTTTCACTTGAAATCTAAAACAATGTCTTGAAAATGTTATTCTGATGCTGATTTAAATTGAAGCTTTAAGTCAGTGGATGCCAAGTCCACAGACACTCACTCTGGGTAACACTTGTTTTTCTGAGCTGCTGTTCATGAGCTTATATGATCTCATACCAAGAAATAAGAGACACTAATGTGAAGTTCAGTTTCTCTACTGGCAGTGCAGAAAGAAGAGAACCCTCAGGCTCTAGGTAGATATTAATAATATAACAAAGTTATCTTTTGACTCTTTCTTGGTTTCACCTGTTTCCTTAATTCATCTAGACAGGCAGTTTCTGTCTACCATAGTCTTGACTTCTTGAATTAGATCGTTTACTTTCAGGCGGAAGTTGTGCTTGTGTTCTGCAGGTCACAGAAATAGCTTCAGTAACTGAGCCGCTGTGTGGGAACCAGTGCAGCTCACGCTTGAACAAAGTTCCAGGCTTCCTGTGGTACAGTCACTGTTGCAGTCAGTCAGTCAGTGAGAGTATTTGCTTTCATCATTGTGGCGCTCATGTCAGGCACCTGCAACCTGAACCCACTTGCACCTGGCACAACCAAAGCCATCTAAACAAAAACTCTGTGCTAGGTTTGCCATCCACCACAACACATTACATGAAGAGATGCACTCACATAATGCCAGTGTCATAGTTAAAAATGTGTCTCAACTCCTCGACCCCTGTCACATTAATCATTAATTAGTCATTTAATCTCTTAATATAAAAAATTATATTTGAAATATTGATTAGAGGGACTTTAAATTCTATTCTTGATTTATTGTTGAATAGGTAAAATTTTTATCTAAAATTATATTGAAATGTTGATTATAAGAGCTTTAAATTGAACTCTTAAAATATTGCTAAATAGAAATTTTGAAATTTTTGCATGTTTAGTTTATGGTGGTTTTGGATGCTCAGGTAACTTAGTCCAATTGTTTTGTGCCCAGATTTAGATCTGACAGAGTTTTCAGAGCCTGGGATCTTCAACTACTCTACATTGTTGCTGAGTGACAAAAGGGACGCCCTGTATGTGGGAGCCAGGGAGGCCATCTTTGAGCTCAGCAAGAAAAATGTGACAGTCAGAAACAACAAGGTATGAAAATACAAAAGAGAGCTGTGACAAACTAATAAAATAATGATAATGAATTATAATCTTTTTCTTTAAACATTTCAAGGCTCAGTGGCCAGTTGCAGAAAATCCCATGTTGATGTGCACGCTTAAAGGAAAATCACAAGAGGTTAGTTCAGTAATGCATATTTTCATGTAGTTTTTTCCATCTAAACCTATATGATGTCAGCATAAGTACTTCCAGTGTTACAACGAAACAGTGTTCTGTATAATATTAGTGTATTTTAATTTGTTTATCAAATATTGCCTTCCAGAGGGATTGTCTAAACTACATTAGAGTCCTCCAAGTCGTAGACGATGAACGCCTGTATGTCTGTGGCACGCACGCCTTTCAACCTCAGTGTGATTACTTGGTGGGTTAATGTTCAATCCGTCCTTTACTAGGACCATCACACTGCACAAATAAACAAGTTTGGGCTTGTCAATCAGCGCAGCAACCCCCTTTTAACTGAAATTTAATCCCCTCTTTCAGAACCTGGCTGACTTTTCATTGCAAGGTCAACCTGAAGATGGCAGGGGAAAATGCTCCTTTGACCCCTCCCAAAGCTTTACCACTGTCATGGTTGGTGAGTTGAGGCCAGTTTTATCTCATTTCACAAAAAGCTCTTTTGGTTGTCAGCCTGCTGTAAAATGCACAATAATCCTCAATAATCTCTTTTTTTTTTTTTTTTTTTTTTGTTTGGAGAGGGAAGGGCAAAATGGACTCACTGGAAAATAAATATGCTATTTTTGTTACTCCATTGTCTTTTCTATCAGATGGGGAGCTGTACTCAGGGACAGCTTATAACTTCTTAGGCAGTGAGCCAATTATTTCCAGATACTCCCCATACCAGTCCCTGCTGAGGACAGAGTACTCCACATCATGGCTCAATGGTGAGTTGGAGCATGTGACATCTTGAATCAGTTTAAATATTGTTTGGTCAGAGGAGATTATTTTTTTTAAAGATGTGTCTATTAGAGATTTACTAAGACAATCCTAAGTATTGGTATTGTTTTTGACATTTTTAAAGAGTTTTGCCATCAGCATTGCTCAGATGGCAGTTGTTGCAATCTGCAAAACATGCAGGTGTAGCAGGTTTTCATTTTTTCAGATGCTTACTGTCACCCTCGCTGTTAAAATGACACTGGTGGCAGGTAATAATTAGTGTTAATTCTCTGAGTAACTTGATGGTATTCCAAACTTAAACTGGCAACAGTCGGAAGAAGCTCCGCTTGTAACACCTATAAAAGTGAGTGAGTGGAGAATTTATTAGATCCAAAAACTTCGGAAGAGTGAGACATCTTCTCTAGAGAACCTTTTCACATCTCTAACTTTCACTCATATCATATCAATAATTTAAGCTACTTAACATAATAGTTTTGAATGAGGACCTTTAGTATTTGATGTCTGTCAGAGTATTGGATTGGACTGTCTGCAGAGACCCATTTTGATTTTGATCAGGGTTAAACAAACTTGACTGGGACAATCCTCAGTGTCTAGTTTTTAGGGTTGAAAAGACGTTTCTAAAGGTGGCTGCTAAGTTCTGTCTAATAGCCCCCTCAGGAACAGGAACACAGAGGCTTTGACAATAACACATCAATTGCCCTTGTCTTCTTCCCTATAGACCCTTTAACAAATGCCCTTTTTGCTCTCTCTCTACTCTCAGAGCCTAGTTTTGTTTTTGCCGATGTGATCAGAGAAGGGAGAAACAGAGCATATGGCGAGGACGATAAAATCTACTACTTCTTCACTGAGGTGTCAGTGGAGTATGAATTCTTTGGCAAGCTGCTCATCCCCAGGGTGGCGCGCGTCTGTAAGGTCAGCAACACGCCATGTGCCATCTGTCATGTCTTCTTCCATCTCTCTCTTGTATCTAACCTGAGCTCATATCATGACATAAATTAGCTAGTGAATTGAATGAAGTTATGGACTTTATTCTGTCATCCACATACAGGAGCTCATCCCACTGGACACCTAAAATACTGTTACAGTGGTGAAGCATGTGTCAGGCAAGAACAAGACTTGCTACATATAACATTACAAGGCCATATAAAGGTTCCCTGAAATATAACTTGGGTTACAATCAGAAATTAAGTCTATTTTGTGCCCTTAAATCAGCCCTTAACTCATAAGTAGCAGTAACTCTAATAAATTGTGATGCAATACATATGTATGTCCACCAAAAAGCCAGATGCTCAATATGAAACGGATGAAACTCATCTGTATATTTTGTTATATCATTAGACTTAAATTATTAAACTGTGTCTATGCCATTCCCTCTTTTTTTTCTATTCTTCAGTCTCTTTCTTCTATTTCTCCTCATACTGCCTAATGTCTTCAATATCCCTCCACAGGGGGACCTCGGTGGGCAGCGTACCCTGCAGAAGAAATGGACGTCCTTCCTAAAAGCCAAGCTGGTGTGTTCTATGCCTGAGCTCAACTTCGTCTTTAACGTGGTGCATGACGTCTTCATCCTAAAGGAGTCAGACTGGAGGGACACAGTCATCTATGGCGTCTTTACTTCCCAGTGGTCAGTGATTTAAAGATGTTGAGTAGGGACCAGGGAAAAAGAAAAAGAAAACAAAACAGCGTATTGCAGTATAATACCGGTCTTTAAATTTAAATGTTCTCTCTCTGAACTCCGTCGTCATCATCATCATCATCATCATCATCATCATCCTCGTCCCCCAGGGGAAATGTGGGCTTATCAGCTGTGTGTGCCTATAACTTGACGGCTGTAGAGGACGTCTTCTCCAAGGGCAAGTACATGCAGAAGGCCACAGTGGAGCAATCCCACACTAAGTGGGTGCGGTACAATGGCATCACTCCTTCTCCACGTCCAGGAGCAGTAAGTACACAACTGAACACAAAACAAAATATACACAGTTAAAAGATTCCTCAGTTTTTTATGGTTTAAAAATCAGTAAAGATTTTACTGTACATACATTGGATGTGAACATATATTGTGATCTTTCTCCTCCTCCAGTGTATAAACAACCAGATGCGACAGCAGAACATCAACAGCTCTCTGCACCTGCCAGACAAGACCCTTCAGTTTGTTAAGGACCACCCCCTGCTGGAGGATCCCGTCCTGCCCATCGGCAATGGGCCTCGCCTCATCACCAAAGATGTCAACTACACTCAGATCGTTGTAGAGAGGGTCAGGGCGCTGGATGGGAACATTTATGATATAATCTTCACTGGAACAGGTGATGACACATCAGTTCATACTTTATACAAATTTGAAATTAAGACATTTATGCATGTTACATTAGTAGCTGCTACTGCTCTGAGCTGATTTAATGTGTGTGCTGGTGCAGAATCTAATATTCATTTTATTAAAAGTGTATTGAAGTATATTAAAGTAAAATCCATACAGTTTGCACTGAGAGAGTAAGAAAGATGTATCCTCTATCACAACTTTCCAGCATTTTTTTTTTTACCAAAATAACAAAATGAAGTAGAGATATCGGTCTGTTAAACTGATGACCCCCAATGTAAATATACCTTATCTCTGTGTATTGAGTCTGATCTTTCCATCCTTAATCTTTGTGTTTAAAATTTAAGACTAATGGCTGACATTTTTCTATTTTCATCTTAGATAAGGGAGTCCTGCACAAATCAGTGGTGTATGAAGGAGACGTTCATATTGTAGAGGAGATCCAGCTCCTGAAGAACCCTGAGCCCATCAAGAACTTGCTGCTGTCCTCAGAGGTCAGTGACTTTTGTACAAAGACACAACTAGAGCTCAAGAAACAGAAAATAGTTTTTCAGGCAAACACAGAGACTGCCATTGTGTCTGTGCGTGCGACTGTCAAATGATTGTTCAGAGTAAAACCAACAGTTCCTCTAAATCAGAGTTATCAGAGTTAAGTTTCTCTGTGAAGGTTTGTGCATATTTGTGTGAACAATCTCCTGCTTCCACAGACACGATCCCTGTATGCTGGTTCAGACTCAGGTGTGGTACAATCACCCACATCCTTCTGTGGCAGGTATTCGTCCTGCGATGGCTGTGTCCTGGCACGAGACCCCTACTGCGCCTGGGACCGTCACATTGCTGCCTGTGTCAATATCTTTGATGCTCCCAGCCAACAGCCTGGGTAACCCACTTTCAAGCTAGATTTCAAATGTGTTTTCACTCTACCTTCATTCTACATACCAGTACTCCACTCATGCATTGTCATACTGGTGAACGAAGAAAAACCACCAGATAGAGACACCTTTACTGATACTCCATCCAGTTTGACCTGCTTTATTGTTTCACGCTAGATATTTCTTCATTTCAGTGTGGGTGCATATTTTTGTGTCATGAAGATAATCTTTGTTTTTGTTTTTTTTCAGGACTCTAATCCAGAGCCTAAACGGTGATGCAGACAAATGTCTTTCAGGTAAACCTTAAGAAACCTTACAACATGACAAGTAAACAATGCAGTATCACACGTTTGTAGTACACTCCCTTTGTTAAACAAGTGTCATAAATTTGTTTTTTCCCTAAATTACTCAATAATAAAGAACCAACCATATAAATAGTAGCATGCTTAGAAGCTGCATTTGTTAAATTAAATAACAAGATTATTCAAAAAAATGTCCTTGGGCTAAAATAACTTGGAAGCAGCAGTAGTCCCAAAATCATTTAATTATTTGTTTTATTATATTATTATACACTGAACCTATTACTAGACGAGGCTTTAACCACCCATGAGTTGTCATTCTCTCTCTCTGTTTTACCTCGTAGTGTCACGTCTGTCTCTGAAGGATTACCAGCATGTGACAGTCAAACCGGGGAGCTCTGTTGACCTGCCATGCCTGGTGCCCTCCAACTTAGCCCAGGTGAATTGGAAATCCAACGGCTCGGCGCTCACTGAGGCCTCTCGCTTCCACCTCATTGGCGAAAACGGTCTCCTCATTTATAGTGTGGCTCCAGAGGATCAAGGTCACTATGAGTGCTGGTCCGTAGAATGGGCCCCCGCCGCTAGGAAGAACTTCACTCGCCTCCTGGCCGGATATATTCTTACTCTGGATTTCCCACCCACCCCCCCACAACAGACGGGCCATGTCACCACCACCACCCTCGACAGCCAGGAGACATCTATCACACATGCTGCTGAAGGTAATGATAAGACGGACAGAGCCCCACTAACTTCAGCCCTTGCCCCTCCCAGCTTCACAGCCTCAGTCCTCTTCACCTCCCCACCCCAAACTGACTCATCACTAACCCTGTCCCCTAGCAGTACAATCAAGATCCAGCCAAAGCATCTTCTTCCCCCAAGCTCCAATGCTCCCCGCCCAGACAACCGGGACCCAGCAGCTGAGTATTTGCAGCACAACAACAGCATCGCCCTCCTCTTCCTCTTCCTCCTGTTTTTCCTCCTCTTCCTGGCTGCACTGGCCTACAACTGCTACATGCAGTATCTTCCAGCTCCCTGCCTGCGCATGCGAGCCGCTCTGCTGGGCAGTCAAAAGACCGCCCATCAGCCTGAGTATCGAGCCTGTGAAGCAGGTTTAATGGAAGCATCAGCAACCGACAAAATTAACATGACAGAGCAACCAACACAGAACGGCAGCCAAACCACCCAAAACCTCCGGGCGCTCCGGGACACTGGCTATGAGACCGAGCCGGAGTGTGGCAACGGTCGGGTCCCCTCTCACAGCTTTGGAGACGACAGCCCATCGCAGGCAAAACCTTTTGATGTGGACTGTGACTCTCAGTCGATCCAGTTTGCAGATGCAGATGAACCGTACTGCTAGCCAAAAGCCTCCGCTCTGCTTTTGTTTCTCGTTAGCACAGAGAAAATTTATAGGGGGGTCATGCTCTTGCTGTATCTTCCCACGACTCAAGTGGCGTCTGAAGTGTCTTCTTCTATGTGGAAGTATGCTCAGTGTGCAGTGTCGAGTCATTACAAGTCTTTAGTCAGGCGCCCCACTTGTCTCTAGACATTTAACTCCTGCTGTCTGATTTAGGGTTTGTGACGAACAAGCAAAACTGTGTTCATGGAAGCTGCATCCTCTCAGCTTAGTCCAGCAAGTAAAGCTATTTCTTAAATTCCAAATTGGAAACATTGTTTACCAAATTGGTAAGTCACTGTGATGTTTTCCAAATTGGAATCATGTTTTTGTACAGCCTGGGTGACAAATAATTTCAAAGCTTTTGCATTGCATTTTTTTTTTTTTCCAAGCAGTGTGTAGGCTTGGGCACATGCTTCAACATTATAGTGTTTTCTCAGGGAAGATATGCTCAGTATGTTGCAGCCTTGCTTTGTTGTACAGTGTTGCCATCTGCAGCAACTAGCATGTGGGCCTTAACCTCACCCAGTAAGGTGACCATGTATGTGGAGGTCAGAGGTCAGAAAAAAGAAAACAAAAAAACGTGGAATAAATCAAACCATCGTCTTATGTAGAGTTATCCTGCGTGACAGTGTCTCTCTGCATTTCATTTTTTCCTCCCTGTGACATAGACATTCCTCCATGGATACAACTGACGGTCCTGTGTATTAACCTCTACTAGTTGTCCCCTCGTATGTGGTGTGTTAATAACATAAATCTGTACAGTGTGACATGATGCTTGGTAATATCAATCATCAGTTTTTTTGTTTTTTTTCAAACAGCCCTGGAAACAATCTGAAGAATTTTTTAAAATATTTTTAATGAAACCTTCATTTTTAGAGCATTTTCAGATAATTATTATTTAAGATAAGTCACATTGGTGATAATATTGTTTTGTTCATTGTGCAAGTCCTCTTTTGCTTTTATTTTATTTTATTTATTGCAACAGATTTGGTTTTTATCCAAGCCTCATTCATTTGTCTCCCTTGAATGTGTTTTGCATGCCCCCCCCCCCTTTTAGATAGCCTAGTTTCCTCAATACTCTTTTTGCATCACTCCCTCCCTGACAGCCTCCTCTCCTGTCGACACTTCATCTTCTCTGTCCTCCTCTGGAAGTCGTACTCCCTCTGCACTCCCTTCCTCCACCTCCTCCTCTTCCTCTACTTCCACCTCCTCCTCTGCCAAGTCCCACAGTGTGGAGGCTCGAGAGGCAGAGGTGAGACTTTTGCCTCCCCTGCTGAAGGACCAGGCCTGGGGGGTTCATGCCCAGGAGGCCTTCCTGCTCTTCTGCCTCGCCTTGGGTGAGTGGTGCCTCTGACAGTGACACAGCTCACACCCTAAAACCCAACTGTCCTCGGTTTGGAAATCTTCTCCTTCACTTTTTAACCCTCCATTTTCTCTATGCCATTACTTTTTTACTAATTTTCTCTCATTTTTCTGCATTTGCATGCCACCATTTCCCAAAACTAACAGGGAGTGTGTGTGTGTGTGTTTGTGGATTTGCTTAAAACAAGCCTACCCTTTGCTTGAAGGGGTCTGACTCACATAAATGTATTTATCTCCATCTTAGGCGCAAGATGCCTGTGTCATGAGTGAATGTTAAAAAGACAAAGCTGGGATTTAGTATTAAACTGCACGTCTGAGTGATCTAGTCATCTCCCAGTTCTCACTTCTGTCAGTGAAAGGTTTCATTTGATGTATATTATTGTGTAACAGAACTGACATGAAAAATGTAGAATAGAAGTGGATCCTTCTCATCCAGGGTGTTGAGAATCTCTCCTCAGAACAAATAATCATAGGCTTAGTTGTCTTACATCTCAAACTTTCAATTTCTGTGCCTGTAAACAAGTGTAAATATATTTGTATATATGGAAAGAAAATACCTTTTGAAGATGTACATAAATCTAGGAGACATTTTGGGGCTGTTGCTCTTGGTAGGGAGGCTAAATAAATCTTGTCAAATGCTTTCAACACTGGTTTGTATTTCTAAGTTTTTTTCCTTCTCTTATTTTTTATTTTTAAAAATTGTGTGTAATTGCAAATAGTATTACAGAACCCGAAATTACTAAATGAGGCTAAAAGATTTGGGATCTTTCTGCATTTAAGTAAAATATTATCAGAAAGATTATTTAAAACACTTGTCAATCAATCTGAAAATAATTGTATTTCAGTGTAAACTTAAGAATATGCAGCTCATTAAGTCTTCATCAACCTGTTAAATGTGCACTGAACATCAGCTGAGATCAGGTACATGTGCTCTTCAATCAAACTCTATTTATATATTGAGAGCAGTTCACACTCTTGCATGGTTGTACACACAGGATAGTGAAAACAAAGGAGTAATGTAAAATGTTGCAAGACTATAAATAAAGGATGGGTATAAGATTTAGAAAAAGGTTAAAAACAAATAAATAAACAAACATAAATTAACTGTTCATTGAAACTTATCACCACAAACAGATCTGTCAAAGGCAAGTATTCCCTTTTCATGTGCAGTGCGTTTATATGGAGTGTCCGTGTCTTGACCGTCACGGGTCAACATGAAGTCCGATTCTGTCCCTCAGGTCCCAGTGATGTCCACATTCACTGGCTAATAAATGGGCACAGTCTGGACACCCCCATAATGGAGTACCGACTGCCGGTGGGTCAGAGAGAGGTACTAGTGAGCAGCTGGCTCCGAGAAGGGCCACTGATTAAAGACGCCCGTTACCACTGCGTCGCTGAGGCCAGCACAGGAAATGACATGTCTGAGGTGGACCTCCACCTCACCATTGGAGGTATTTGGTGTTGAGTGCGTCTAACACTGTCCGGTGTGCAGAACATTGTGTTTTTGCATTTTAAACCTGTCATGTCTCCAAAATATGAACTACATTGTGATCACAGTAATGCATGTAGAGTGGTAATAGAATCAAGTGCCAGGTCCAGACCCTGGGATTGGATCTTCAGTAGTCCAGAGATGAACATTTGTAATGCTTTATGTCCATAAAAGATTATGTTATTTGACAGATGAAGAGAGCATTCCATCCAGGGATTTGAACCAATGGAGAGGTGCACTCACAGAACATGAGCAGCTGCTAAAAAGATGGGAAAAGGCCTGGGTAGGTCTGAGTTCTTACATGCGACTGTGTTTTCTCTGAATGCTGTTGTGCAGATACCTGGGTTGACATATACCATGCACACCAGTTTTAGTCAGCTCTACATGTTTTGCTTTAGGCAAGAGGTTTGAACTCTCTTTGCACCAGAGGAGTGCAAAGTCCAGATAATTCTGAACAAAAAGCTACAGTAAGACAATTGTTGCGCGAACGATCTTTTCCCCACGTTTTCCAGTCTGAATAAGGTGTTGCAAACTTTAAAGTTGACCTAATTCAATTACTCGCTGTCCCTGCAGCTTTTTTTTTTCTACTTTCAGCCATCACGTTTAACATTGCATTTAATTACATTTCTTTGCCACACAATTAACCATATTCATCCATATTGGTGTTGTAGATAGCAAAAAATTTACATTACTTCAAAAGGATTGCTAATTAGATTTCTCCAAAAACATGAGCACGTCACATTTTTCACTAAACTTGATTTTTGTAGGTAGGAACTTATTGGTGCTATTAAGACATATTTGATTTGACCTCACTCCTCTATTTCTACCTTGTCTTTTGTATAGTTTCAGACAGACAGTTGTACTTCTCCCATGGACCAGAAAAATTTCCCTCATTGCAAAACTTTTTCCATATAACAAACTAGTTTTAACTTTGCTTAATGACTGGAATGAATTACCTTTTTAATTTCAATTGCATTTTTTTTATTTTTTTTACATTAAGGATCAGTCCCTAAATATTTCTTTTGCCTTTATATCCTCCTCTACCTCTAAAGTTCAATTCCGTTTACCATTTACCTCCACAGGAAAGCTGTGACGGCCACCGAGCTCTGTGAGGATTTCACAAGCTTCACTTGTGTTGGCTGATTCCAGTTGTGAACATGGTCCTCAGCCCAGGTGGACCACATTTTTGACACTGAAAAGATCATAAATGGCTAAAATATAAAAATGTCCCAGTGTCACTTCTTATGAAGGAGCTCGACGGACCGTGAAGCTAAGAACTCACAACACCTGCTTACTGCAGAGGCTCACCTGGTGGTGGTGATGGACGGTGCCGGGATTCCTGCCAAACCTGACGAGGAGATGAAGCTCATTCGTTGCCTCACTCCGAGGACGTCTGGGCTGCCTTTATACCAGAAATGCATTTATTTCTATTTTTATTGTTGAAAAGAACGAAAGCAGTGCTTGTATGGAACAAGGAAACAGGCGGTATATAAGGAACACTGATAAATGTTTACAGATGATGCACCATCTGTGACAGGTCAGGCCTTTTTATAGTGTGATTTATTCTAAGATGTTTGCATGTTCATTGCCTTCCAAAGCCTCTGCTTGGTCCTTCACAGCTACCTTGAAGTTTTAAATTTTCAATTGCGATTATACTGTCTTTAATCTTTTTACATTTATTGTTTTTTCTTCCAGGGTCAAAGCCCAAACTTATTGAAAGATTTGATTCCAGGAAAGGAGCAGGTTACTGTGGGAAGCTTTTTCAACCACAGTAACCTGTTATGTTTGACATTTAGTAAGGTTGTATCACCCAAAGTGAAATTCAGAAAAAACCACAACATCCAAATGGACCTAAATTCTAGGATAACATTTATGGATTTGTTAGACCACACATCCTGCTTTCTGTCTGCAGTTAGTTTTTCTTTACTTGAAAACTGTGACTACCTATTTGCCATTGACATAGAATTAAATGGACATTGTCTTATCTTACAAGCTTACGTTGATTTATACATTACACAGCACGTTTTTGTCATGTATGACTCGAGGATTTATTAATTAAGGATGTATCACTTTTCAGATGGTAAACAAGTTATTAGCCCTGCAGGATCAAGCTGGGTGGCACAATGACACGTCAGCCTCTTCCACAGGAGCCATTTCTACTACTTGCATTATTAACCAGCCTCCAACATGCACTTTTTGGAAGCTAGTTAAAACATTTACATACGATATAACAGCTTCCTTGATTCAAAACTAATTTCCTATAGAGATACAGGTTAGTAGACTATGCCTCACAGATTTATACACCAAGTCATAATAAGTAGACCTGAAACATGGTACCTGCAAACCATGAGACTGAACCACTGCATCTCAGCATGGCACTGACGTTTTCATCTTTGCCGTGGTGCCACCTACCACAATTGGAGCCAGAGCACCCTCTTGTGCTTTAAAAAAGCATCACAAGTAAAATAAAGGAGAAGAACCTGGTGTAGCTACTTAATTTTTTTTCAAACAGATCATAACAATCGGCCACAATATAACAATAAATACAAGTCACAGTAGATTTCTGAGAAGGAAAAAAAAAAAAGCATTACTATTTAAAGTGTTTTCTATTTATCAACTTGCTGCTTTTGGCACAAAGTCATACAAAAGTTCTCTTCCTCCTGAATGTATGAAACCAATGTTGTCAACTTAAAGTAATGCATACTATAAAATATCATCAGGCAAAGATCAGAAGCAAATCAGACATATTGAATGTAATGTTGGTTGACAATCACAGGACTAGTCGGTACCTATGTGCTGCACTAAACAAAAGACAAGGTCCACATCTTCATACAAACTGTCCTCTTTGGCTTAGAAAATACAACTGCTGCACAGCAGACGAGAACTAGCAAAGCTAGCATTCAATGAATTATAAAATCACAGGAGGAATATTCCAAATGAGTGGCAGTGGGATGATGTCAGTGCTTTGGGAGGGGTCTTCTGAAGAGGAGGATATGGGGCTCTGAAAGGACAAAAACAGAACAATAATACAAATGGGTTACTCAATAACTTACCACCCCAAGCCTGTCATTGTTCCCACAATGGTTTTAAAGGACTGTCGATAGGGGATTCTAGCATCTAAGAACAAGAACAATAAACGACACAATAGTTTACAGTATACATGTCATCTCTAATGTTATCATGAGGGCCAGAATTTAGATCAAATTTCTTTAATCATTTTGGCAGAGAACCTAGTTTTAGAACAAACAAGCACTGCGTTTTGTATAAGCAAGCCAACACCATGGAGAGCGAAGGAAGCCAGAAGCCGTTCCCGCGTGCAGTACCTGGCTCATGTATCATGTAGTGGATCCATCCTTGGGACTGCTGCACTCCCAATTGTCTCCACTCATCCTCAGACATCAGATGCGATCTTGGAACATATTTGGCCATTTCACGAGGTAGAACAACATGTCTGGTGGTTAGAGGTGAGAGGAGGTTAGTCCCAGATAATGAAGTGTCAACATGCTTAAGTGTATTTGGTATATTAATTAAAATGTGGTCCACAACTCATACCAGTTTCATCAGTTTGAGGTAGTTGAATATTTACATCCATGCACTTTCCACAATATCTTAGAAATTAGAGCAACAAAAACAGTAAAAGTCATAGACATGACTGATGTGTGGTCTAATGGTGTTCAGGTTCAGTTAATACTATCAAAAAAGGTTCATTTTACAGTATGTAGTTAAGTGCTTTATTCCATCATTTACAGATTTGTTGTTTTTTTTCATTATTAGAAACACTAATACGAAAATCTTAATAAGCGTCAGACTCACAATTTTTCCACCATTTGATACATTGTGTTTTATCATTATTATTTAACACCGTACAGCTGAGAGAGTTAAATCATTTGGAGGCAGCGGCGGGTGGTACCACAGCAAAACCTGAGGGGGAAACGGCTCTTTAACCCACGAACCATTGGGCCATTCGCCAAACCAACCAGTTCGGCGTTATCGTTTAAGTATGTTCAATACTGAAACTGAAAAATACTAATCTGAAAACGCTTCTGAAGCGTTTTAAGTCCCCCCACTTTCTGTCGCTCGCCCAGGTAAGTTTTACCGAAGCCGCCATCATGCTTCTTCTTCTTCTTCGTCTCTCACTGTAGCGGCACAGAGCCGCGAGCTCGTTGTCGCCCCCTGTGGTCGGACAGAAGAAAAACTCCCCCCAGAGGATCTTAACGGTTTTGGTTTGGTGCCTTTACACCAACGGCCCAAAAGGGGCAACAAAGAGTCAGCTCCACACCCCGACAACTGACACAAAGGGTGAGGTTTAAGGTTAAAAGCTGCGACTTTCAAACGTCTTACTCGTTTGTACAAAGGAAAAGACTTCAAAGAGTGTTTTGGTTTTTGTTTTTTTTTTTGGTAAATGTACGTCTGTTTCAACACGGAGACGACGTGGTTAGCTAACGTCCAGATTTGCAACAGGTTAATGATGATAATGATCAATGCGGCTCACCTGTACTCATAGTGGTCGTCACTGTACCTGTCCGAGTAGTAAATCTGGTTGCGGGACATGTTTTCGTGTCGAGTATAATTATTTAGGAAAGTTTTAGGACAAGTTTACGCGAACAAAGTGGCAACCAAGGCGACCTTCATTTGGCTTTTTGTAAATTGCACTAAAGCTTTGATTGGATGATTTAGATCATGTGACCAGAATCTCGCTCCAGGTGATCTTCTAAACACAAGTGTCTTTGTTAACGTTACAAATTTAAATATAATATAATATCTGTTATATTATTTGTAGATCACGACTTTCTTCAGATCTGTCGTCATAGATGTCCAGTGTTTACAGACTTATTTTATTATTACATTAGCTTATTCGACAAGGCAAAGATAGATCATATCCACAACCTTTGCTATTATATTAACTTTATAGCGGAATAAAACAGAGTATTTAATGTATGTATGTTGACTTTTTTACTTATTACTCTGTCTCTTTGCTATTTAAACATGTGACCCCCCCATTTCGTCTTATCTTATACTCTATCATTAACTGTATAGCCTGCTCTCTATACCAATTGCAATTATTAGTTTGTTGAATTAATTTTCTGTTGCTGCTAATTTGAATTTTACAGGTGGTGTGAATGGCATATACAGCATGAGGTCAGTGGGTCTGTGTGACTACAGAAAAACACACACACACACACACTCATACAATTGTGATTCTCCTGTGCTTCTGCTGCGTCTGCCACTTTTTTAATGAACCATTCATAGAAAGCTCAAATAATGCCCTAGACATGATGATGAAAATTAGCTCTCAAGGCTGTAGATATTATTGCCCACACAGGAAATTCTTACATCACTCTCCTCTCTTCAAGTAGGATATCAATATAATTTCCCTTTGCTATTCATTTTGTTGTGTTTCATGGAGCGCTTAAGAATCTTGGCACACAATTGTACAACCACAGGCAATAATGTTGTTGAACTATCATCACAAATAGGCTGCTATTAGGTCATGGATGTAGGGCAGGGAAATGACTCTTCAGATATTACATTCAGTGTGAAGATAATGGCAAACAAATATGTTACATTTATTTATATTTTATCAAATATAAAAGTGTCCTTAATAAGAGCAGTGGACAATTAATCCAGCACATTACAATAAATTAATTGAAGTTCCTTGACCTTATTTAAGTTTTATTTTAGCAAGTTGTACGAATCAGTATTCCTCTCAGATTGTTTTTCATACATTGTCACCCCCCCCCCCCCCTCCCCCCCCACAGGTTCTGATGTTGATTTAGTCCAGCTTCATCACTACCAGTGTCATATTGTGTCCACATTGTTATGTCACCTTACAGCTTCAAGTAGTAATTTCAACTTTGTGGGCATGGAGGTAAACAAACAAAAAACAAAACTTGAGTATGGGAAACATTTGTCCGATTCCATAGAATGAACTTAAGATTGCCTCAAAGAAAAAATAAAAGTTAATAAAATTGTTTGTTTTATATGAAATTGCTGTCTATCCTTATTAGTGCCTTATGTTCATATTTTATTGTGAATGTTAAAAGTGTCTTCAGACGTTGCAAACTTCAATTATGAACCAAATCTCTTTATCTTTTCATTGCTTTTGGTGAATATTGCATTAAAAAAAAAAACAAGAAAAAATTGTCCCATTTTACCAGTTGCCTGTGTCTGCCCTCCCTGTAACATTGGTTATTTTGCTTCTAGCTAGTCTTAAAATAACTCTTGCTTTTTTGAATGTTTTCGGTAACCTGGCAACAGTAGTCAAGTGGAGACTTGTCTGCTGCTTTCCTTGCCAATGGACGCTCTTTTCCTCTGTCTCTCCTTTCTCATTTGCGCTTAATGTATGTCTAAAAATGAGAGAGAACACTGATATTAAATCACATTCAACTGCAACAAAACATATGTTTTTACTTACAATAAGAGGTTATTATTTTATCTGGTTAATGCTATGAACTTTAAGTGATTATCTGAATGACTTGTGTGTACTCTTTGTTAATTCAGAGGATTTATGAATTAGTGGAAAATACATTCATGTTTTCTATATTTTTGATTCTTTACCTGTCAATTATCTGCCTGGGTTGGGGGACCTGGGAAGTGCCTCATTAGTTAGTTTGGAAAGGAGGGGTACAGGGTCATTTTCCAATTTGTCCCTGGAAATCTTTGTTATGAGGAGGCAGGTTAGATCACGTCTTTGTTATTTGTAGGATGCTGTGTGACCTGTCCACAGTTGGACCCCATCACACCATACATTAAGCTTCCACAGCAACAGTCAATAAGCAGGAAATGCCCCCAGTGGCCAGCCATCATCATTCTCCATTTCAGCAGCAACAGATATTCCCACTGTTTCTTTTCAGCTCAGCCTCCTTGTGTTTCTCTCCACAGTGGCAGGGAAATGGTGGGTGGGCCTTCAGTGCCTCAGGATCTGCCTTATTGGACACCTGCTTACAGAGCACTACAATGCGTGAGTAGAGCTTTTTGCGCCTCTGTCCCCATGGCTACACAGTACTCTGAAGAAGGACTACACAGCCCAGCTCCTCTGTCCTTCTGGGGTTTTCTGCAGACTTTTCTCATGTCCACATTTATACGATAGAGCAACAGAGGAGGGAATTTATTTATTTAAATATATATATATATATATATATATATATATAT